>CM031236.1:240378574-241578574 GCA_018340775.1 Taxus wallichiana var. yunnanensis | reverse complement strand
TCATCGCCACAATCCACAATATTTTCCAAATCTAGTAGACAATCTTAAAACATCTACCGCCATATCTTTTGGCAGCTTATGAAATACCATCATTATTGTGTAAAGACCATGATCTCTCCTCTTCATCACTACATAAGTCAACTATATCCTTGTTAAAAGAGTCATGATTAATAATGGTTCCAATATCAATATCATATCATCATATGCCTTCAATAAAATTTTATTACCTAAAACCTTTATCACCCAAACACCGCTTTGCTTTGAGCCTTTAACAATACGATATCTCCTACACTGGGTATAGTCATCTTACCACTCAAATTCAACATATAAACCTTCCTAAAATATTCTATCTAGTAGAAGGAGAGTTCTAATATAACATAATGTTAGGCCAACATTTGATTCACGTTATGCATTTTATTCCATTTACACTCCATCAATGTCTCAAGTATGAACACAAAGGTAAAACCTTTACTGTTCCATTGGATCTTAATCCTTTCAGACCATATAACATGAATTACCATCCTATTGATGTACTTGTGCCTAAATCAAAATTAAAATCATCTAATGAATCCTCTACTAGTCCATCCATCCCATCATCTAAACTACCAGATGATTCTTCCTTTAATGACATTATGAATCACCTTTCATTAGGGGAGTATCGTCTCCTTATAGTCAATTCACTTCGTACGCCTAAGAAATATCAAAATACAGATAAAACCCCCATAGATAGACCCAATGTCGAGATATAATCCCCTACGATACCCCACATCTCAAGAAAAATATTATCTATAGAGGGATCAACTACCCCTCTTCCTATCCTACTTATCAACGTTGCATTATTCCATTCATATCAGACTTTAAATTCTTATATAATCAATTATTTGCACATATTTAACTCCATCGCTATGGGGAATCCACAATCGAATCATCCAAAATTCCCTCAAACCACATGAAAAATATGGACTAGGTTACAAGAGACCTACTTCTAAGTCCTCCACACATGTTACATCCAAATCCATCATGGAGTTGGAACTATCTTCCTCATCAATGCAAGACAATCCTATGAATACATATGCCACTCTTTCAATTCCTCCTAACTTTTTTTAGTAAAAACTATTTCGTTAGGACCATTGAATTTTCAAACTAATCATGATACTAAGAAACTTCCTCTCATTTGGCCTGAAATGATTGAAGAGGACTCACCCACTATCAAAATCCTTAAATGTCAAGATGATCAAGCTATTCTCTCCCATATGGGAGTAGAGGATCATTTCCTTCAAAAATCCTTACCACCTGAAACTTCAACATGCCTCAATGAATCCACAACCAACATCAATATAGGGAATCCATAGGAGCATCACATATTTAAGGTTGGTCAATCTTTAGATCCACGTGAATTAAATGAATTTTTCACTTTCTTATCCCAGTATAGTCAAGCCTTTACTTGATCATATAGTGACATGCAAGGTATAGATCCCAATATCATTTTCAAAAACATCGTCACTCATCCTAATGCCAAAATAGTCAAAAATAAATACGAAGGATGCATACTTACATAGCTCTTCTCATCAAAGAAGAGTTAAAATTATTTCTCTTTGCTAATTTCATCATACCCATTGAACATCCACAATGGGTCTCTATTATTATTCCCGTAGCTAAATCCTCAGGAAAGTTATGCATTTATACTGACTTCCAAGATCTCAATCTTCCTTTTCCTAAAGGTGACTTCCCTCTTCCAAATATCAACCAATTTTTTTGAATTAACTACCAGACACAAGATATTTTTCCTTATGGATGGATTCTCTGCTACAAACAAATCCTCATCGCTACCAAAAATCAATGCAAAACATCCTTTATTACTCCTTGGGGGACTTTCTAATACCATGTTATGCCCTTCGAATCAAAATGTCAAGGCCACTTATCAAAATGCCATGATGTACATATTTTATGACCTCATCCATAAAACCATAGAAGACTATGTCGATGATATCTCAAGGAAATATAGACAACGTAGGGATCATCTTGCCATCTTTGACGTTATATTCACTCATCTCATTCAATATTTCCTTCATCTCAACTTGGCTAAATGTGTCTTTGGTGTTCTCAATGGTAAAATCCTAAGGTTCATCATATCTCTCTCACGGCATTTAAGTATACCCACAAAACAAAAGGTATCATTGAAATTCCTCCACCTACCAACCATAAGAAGCTTTGTAACCTTCAAGGTAAGCTTTAGTTCATCCATTTCTTTATATCACAAATATCAGATCATTGTCAACCCTTCCACCACCTTCTTCATAAACACATTAACTTTATATGGGATAAAAATTTTCAAAAATCCTTTGAGGACCTAAAATAGTACTTCCTCTTACCTCCCGTGCTCACACCTCCATGTGTAGGGGAGATTGTTTACCTTTATATATCCTCTACTAATCATACCTTAGGTGTCAATCTTGCTCACTAAGATGAGAAAGGTCATGAAAAGGATATTTAATATATAAGACACTCTCCAAGAATACGAAACTCATTATACTTAAGCCAAAAATTTGTGTCGTTCCTTGTACTTCACAACTTCCTAGCTCTTCCATTATCTACTCAATCACAAAACTTACATTATTACTATCTTTAACCCACTTAAAACCATTCACTTAAAACCATATCACAATGAATGCATCACTTAGTGGCTCATGGTCATTACCGAGGTTGATCTTGAATTTATCTCATATAAATCTATCAAGGACAAGCTATCGCCGATCATCTCACCGAAGCTCCTCTTCCGGATAATGAACCACCCTAGGAACAATTTTTTGATGAATTTATCAACACTATCAATGATCAAGAATTCACTCTTGTTAAAATGAATCTCTTCTTTGATGGATCTAAATGCTAGTAAGGAGGAGGGGCCGGTATCATCATTATACCTCCAAAGGGGAATCTCATTCCTCTATCATTTAAAATTAATTTTGAATGCACTAACAACATGGCTGAATACAAAGCTTTAATCATGGGTCTTCAAACTATTGTTATGTTTGGTGTAGAAATATTAGACTTCTATGGAGACTCACAACTTGTTATCAATGTAAAAATGAATTCTAAAGAAATACAAAACCATTATTGAATTCCTCCTGGAGGAATTCTATCATTACACTATTCAAACAACTCCATGATCTTCAAAATGTTCATGGATACCATGGCTTGTCTTGAATCCCTCATCCATTTATCAACCAAAGATTAAATTGATAACTCTAAACTATTCATTTTCATTCATAGACTCAACCAACAATCCCACAATAATGAACTCTCCTTTATCAATATCATTGAAAACAATCCAATTAACCTTTGGTATAATCAAACATTTCACTATCTATTGGAATCTAAAATTCCTTCGTACTATCTGGAAATGCTAAACAATCTTTTCTTTAACACGGTAACCACTACGTCAATGTAGGTGGTGTTATTTATAAACGTGGATTTGATGGCTTCTTAATAAGATGCCTTAAATCTCATGAGTCTACTAAATCCATCTAAGAATCATGCGCGAAGGTATATGTGGTGGACATTTCAATGGCACCACTTTCGTTAAGCATATCCTTTTACTTGGGCTACTACTAGGTTACCATCAATTAATATTGTTGCACGTATGTTAAAAAAATGCATCAAATGTCAAAAAATTCAAATCTCAATCACATCCCCAAATCAAGCTTTATAACCTACACAAGACTTATGGCCTTTCTCACAATGGGGTTAGACCTAATTGTCACAATCAACCCTCATTCATCAAAACAACATCATTCTATTATTACAACCACTAAATAATTTAATAAATGGGTAAAATTTGTTCCCTTTACTTCTACTAAATAAAATAAAATCATTGACTTCATCTATCAACATATCATATGTCTCTTTGTATCCCTCACAAATTTGTAACTCATAATGGAAAATCATTCAAAAACACAGACACTAAGAAACCTTGTGACACATTCAACATAAAATTAAGTTTTCATTACCATATTATCCTAAAGAAAATGGACAACCTGAATCTTATAACAAAACACTTAACAATATCCTCATGAAAACCATTGACAAAGAAAGTAGAAATTGGCATCTCTAAATCTCATTTTTCTCTAGGATTATTGAACTATCATCCATACTCTTACAAGTGCTATGCCCTTCTCACTAATATATGGATTCTAGGTAGTTTTACCACTTAAATTTAAAAAAATCACTCTACATGTCTCTTAGATAATTCATCCCAGCGACGAGACTATCAACAAGACTCATTTAGAACAACTAGAATTATTATATGAAAATCGTTTAACATCCCTCAAACATCATCATTTTTATCAAGATCTCATCAAGCATCCATATAAAAAACATGTAAAAGAACATGAATTTAACATAGGTGATCTCATTCTCAAAGAAAATCAAAATGTTATTACTATGGAAAGGAGTAAACATGGAAAGTTTTCCCCTAACTAGATCGGTCCATATGTTATCACTCACAAGTATGGGTTGAGAGTTTATCATCTAGCCTCCCTTGATGGCACACCTAAAAAGGAACCTCTGAATGCCTCGCAATTACATCCTTTCTAATATTATCAACTTGAACGTCATGATAATATTCACATCAAGGATCTTCCTTCACCATCAACAAGTCATATTATCATCATAATTATTTAAAGGTATGTGGTTTTCCGTCACTATCCTCAAACACCTTAAAGATGAGCACCATAACTCTATTCATCACATATTTCACTTGGAAAAGTTCCTCCTTTGTAGGAACCCTACAATCATTACATCCAACCACCTCATATATCAACTAAAGACATGTCATGGGGAAAATGCGTAGTTTTGTGTACACATCCTCTTCCCCTCCTTAAAGTGGTCTAGTAGGGTTTTCCCTCATCTCAAAATAAAGTAAAAAAATTCATGGATGCATCTTATCAAAAATAAATAGACTGATCCCTTAGAGGATAGCTATTAAAAATTAAATTCATATTATGAAAAAGTATATTGATCCTCAAAGAAAAACTACTTGTTAAAATCATAGACTGATCTCACAAAGTATAACTAACTAAAATCAAAGTAAATAGATAAAAAAATTAGACAACTCCCTTGAAGGATGGATACCTATGTAAAAAGTCATCCCGCATCGCTCCAAATTCAAAAATTTAAAATCTTAAAAGCATCCCATGAAATATTCCCGCATCGATAAGCTTTCTAATCGAAGAAAACTTCCGGCATTGATTAGTTTGCATCAAAAATAAAATATTAAGTTGGGGAATCTCCCTATGAAATCATTTAATGGAGACCTTTCTCTCTACACAACAAAAATATTTTAACCCTTCCCCATGTCTTAGGAAGGTATACATTTCACTTCCATCTATATCCAAGATCCTACATGTGACTACCCATTGTTAGTCATATGTTAACATTTGTAATAAAGAACGGAAAGTGAAAGCACCTTTAATCTATTTATTCCCATCGCATATGCATAAATTCTAGTGTAAAAGTAATAATTCATTATTTATTCTTATCTAAAAGTTAAAACATATTTTGATACACACTTTGATCACATTAAAGTCACATTATTCCTAACACATCACATATAAACACCATCACTCATCGAATATCAATATCTATACATCCACATAATATCAATACCCATCTAAACAACCATCAATAATTAAACGAATCATAAAACAAAAACATCACACAAATATAACAATCAACACATGAATCATGAATCAAACTCATCGTCATCTCATATATATATTCATGTAAAAATAAATCTATACATCATACGAAGTCTCACAAGCTCCGTATATAAAAATATATATATCGAATATAGGCTTCATAAAATAGCCATATAAATAAAAATACAATAAATCATATCTATCTACTAAACTAGACACCCATTAAGAAATCACTTCCATGAGAAATTCTCCTTAAATAACTTGAAAACCAACACTTTGTGTACCCTATGCACCACCATCTCCTCCATCTAGCCCTCTATTAATTACTCCTCTATTTGGACCTTGAGGTGGTTGATCCACACTCATTGCACTAATACTAGGACCTACTCCTCGCCGAGCTAGATGATCCACATAACGAAGTGTGGTAGGAATTTTCCCACCACTAAGTCATAATAAGATAAATCCTTTCGTATAAATTGGCAGTGAGATAAGATAACCATACCTGATGGTTCCATCTTACTACTAGCTTGAGCATGAGCTACTAACTCAGCCCTTGACATTTTTTCCTTGTAATACCGAGAGCCCTTTTCGTGGTCTCTCGGTGCTATCTATATCTATCACCAATATCCCTAGCCTATACCAAATGTTGGCTAAGGATATCAAGCTCGATTTAACCCATCCCTCTCCATTACCAAACCATTCCACTTCATCCTCAGGCCATCTCTGTCTATCTCCAATATGGCCTTCTTGGTCATTAAATGTCCAATGGTAGCCTCTAGAGCCATTCTATCTACACCATCATCACTCTTGCAATCATTCCCATAATCTCCCTCACAACAACCACCTTCCTATCCTCCCTTGATTTGGGCCCGCACTTTCCTATCTCCTAGAGCTGGTTGAGCTCTCCCCATGTAGAAAATGCACCACCATCATGTCCTATATGTCGTACTCACACCAACATCGTCTATTGGTACTTGATATCCATGCTCATAAATACCCACGGATACCTTCTCATTAGGAATAGAATAATGTGTGTGCACTACCACCCTTGGAGTATCCATATATCCATCATCTTGAATATACAAAACCAAAGCCTCTCGAACATCTTGTATCAAACCAAATTATCACCCAAAGTGACTAAATCTAATGAAAACCCACTCTCCTCCCTATCGCCCCTGAACCCATAACTCTTGCTTTGAGTGGCATTCAGCTCACTCTCATGTCCCTCCCATACTAGAAATCCAATATAGGGCCTCCACACTACATATCCCACATGTAACCCCGCAACGAGCTATCTCGTAATACTCCTTACTTTGTACCCCTCCATAACCTCCTTCATCAAAGACACCATCTCATGAAAACATATGATATCCATATCATATCCACACCTCCCCATGGTAAACCATGAGAATGAGCCATGAAAATATGCTTAAAGGCCCAACACTATAGTAAGAATGCAATAGTGATCCCGAACCTCCTCTCGAATACTCCAGACCACAACTCTTTGTAAGTCTGTGTTAGAAAATCGGGGCCCATACATAAACCATCTAATGCCCCATTATCTTTCTAGAACCCCATCATCATCTAGGAAACTGACCACCACCAGAGTCGGGAAAAGAAAAACATGTAATCCCCATCATCTTCATGGTCATGCGAGCATAACCATCTCTCTCTACATAATATAAATACCGATAATAGAATCCACCCACCGTATACCTCAAATCATCAACATCCTCCCCATATAACCTCCTCATAACATCTTCCCTCTCGGTATCATCAATGCAATATATACCCTTTCAGTGCATTGAAAATATAGTGATCTTGTGAACATCCTCTGGGTAATGGTAATATCACTCGTAGGTAACTAGAAAGTGCAGGTGATAGGATCCCACCTCTCCATCAAAGCTAACAATAACCCTAAATTTCTATGAATGTCTCTATAATGATGCAATCCCACAAAACCCAATTCATGTACATGCACCCAATCATCATCTGACATATCCTCCCTCACCTCCGCTACAATCACTGGAATCCTATATCGATACTCAACTTATCCTTCGATACATCCACAAAACACAATAACATGGATTAGAACAAATCTTCATCAAAATATTATCAAACTTTCATCAAAAACATAAATCACTAATGATTCAACCTAAGTCGCTAGTGATACATTCAAATCTCTAGTGATCCATCCAAATCTTTGACGATCCATCAAAATCACCAGGATATTAACCACCATTTCATTAAATATGGGCTAACCACTAATTTTCAAGACTTCCAATAATGTGATTATTCATTTTCTAAACATGAAATTTGGTTTCTAATTGTGTGATTATCGGTTTCTAGTTGTGAGAATATTGGTTTCCAATTGTGTGATTATCCATTTCAAGTTATGTTGTTATCGATTTCCAACCGTGTGAATGTTTGTATCCAATTGTGTTATTATCAGTTTCAAAACATGTGAATTTTGGTGACCAATTGTGTTATTATTGAGTATTTTTACTTTAAAGGAGAATGAGATGCGTCGCCATTCTTTCCCTTAATTTTTTAACTTCCCCATTCTATCTCTTGAGTTTTCTATCCCATTTTTCCTCTTGAATATTTATCACTTTTCCATAGAATCTACCTTTTTCATTTTACATTTAACTTTGATGGTGAATGGAAGGTCTTCTTTTCCCCTTTTTTTTTTTCACTTTTAGATAGAATGGGAGGCCTCCTATTATCCCTCTTGATTGATTTTACACTTTGATTGATTGATCTAATACTCAAAAAATCATGCATTACCATTTCTTAGTGGTTAGAAAGAACAAACTATATTCATTGGGATCCACAAGGAAAGGATAGATTGAGGTGCATTAGATGTGAAACACATTGATCAAGATTCCATAAGTATTTTTCAATAACCAATGTCAACAAGAATTGAACTTTAGACTTGTGGCTTCCAGTTGGAAAACCTACCACTATGTTGTAAGAATGATTTGATTTATTTTTTTAAATTTTAATTTTATAGTAAATAAAATTTTCATGACCCAATGTTTTGACCCAAAACACCATCAACGATTGGGTAAAAATTGGAACATTTATTTTTAAACCTGAGGTCATAGACCGTCATCCCATAGGTGAGGTGGGAAGAATTATTCAGCTATGCAACCAAGGATTGAGGGGTTCCATTCCACCAAATTCTTCTAGGGCATGATCCTAGCCTCATCCCTTATTACGGTATCTCCTAAGTTTGCCTTTAATGAGAATTGAATCCTGGTGGGATCTTTAAGAGCCAAGCATCTTTCACCATTGAGTCAAATTCCTTTTGATGAATAATTTTTGTTGTAACACTAGTTAACAATTACATGCGATTAAAAATATTTAAACAATTAAATTTATTTCAAAGAATAGAACTATTATTACTCGTGCTTCACTCCAAGGTTCATGCAATAAGACTTGCTAGGTTTAATATGACCCTTGCCACCATGCGGGTAAGCGAAGCATTGAAAACAATACTATGAATTAATAAGTCATCCCTTATCACTAATTCTTATTACAATAACACCAAAAAAATTCAAAGGGGGGGGTATTCTGAATGCAAAATATCATCATCCTAGTATGTAAATTATGGTCATTTTAAATATATACCATGATGCTACCAAGATTGGCTAGCTGCCATATCATGGTATTTAGTGGCTCCAGATCTAGGGTAAGGTAGGATTATAAACAACCAATCATTAGGTTTGTTATAAGGGTAAGGTAAAATCGTGTTATCACTTACGTGGAAAATTTATCTAAGTTTAATCCAAATTTTACTCGCTATAGATTTAACATATTTTCAATGTATTACCAATGTTTAGATTTATGTCGAGGTCCTACTAGGTTTAAAAATATGTTGAATTGTCGCTAACTTTCTGGGTTCATCTTTAACTTGTAATAATGGAAAATAATTCATAAATTTGAATGCGTTAAAAGAGATTCATCTATCAAGTCTCAATCACCTAATTACAAGTTTTTATCGACCTTAAATGACCAAACTACTCAAGCTAAGACAAAACATAGTCAACATTTATGAGCACCCATATACGTTTATCAAATTTCCTTATATTGGTATACTCCCCTATTTTATTTAATTAAATTTATTCATTATAAATGCACCCTTAGACATTAACTCCTAAAAATCTATTACTTCCTATTCTATGGGAGGAAAAATCAATAAAGAGGAGGCTTTATTACTCATTTACGGATTTATTAAAAAAAGTAACCCTAATTCATCCTCACCATCAACCAAACAATTAGGGATCATCAATACGTTTTGTGGAGGCTCCGTGCTTGGGAAAATTGTTCCAACATTTCTCCCACATACCATTATTTTTGGATTTGAGCTATGTTCTGTGTTGTGTTTAAACCAGCTTGGCGATCATTTTCCTTTATTGGGTCAGAAGATAGCCCTGTTTGATTGGGATGCTTTAGTTTAAAGCTTGAGTGCTCAGGGATTCATCCCATCCTTTTAAATAGTTAACGTTCCTAGAAAGAGGGTTTTCCTATCCATTCCTAAAATTTAAAATTATATGTGCCTACCCAAATCAAACTTTACTAATGACTTATCTCTCTTTCAGGTGGCTATAAATTCCAGATATATTTATAATTTGTTCATATATATATATTTTTATTTATAATCCATTCATATATGAATTCAAATATGTTCATATATATATATATATATATATATATATATATATATATATATATATATATATATAGGTATTATGTTTTTATATAAACCAATTACAAAAACTTACGCTTTTAAAATTTGTAGTTTGTCATTATCTACGATTTGTAAAAAATTTCACCTATAATATATGGTAAAATCATCTTTATGTGTATCAAGAAAGAGTATTTTTCATGGAAAATTAGGCATTATAAAATTATGAGCCAAAATGGGAGGATTAATTGTCTAATCTGTTTAGAATTGGTTCAAAAGATTTTGACCGATTGTAATAAGATAAATAATGTAATCTACATCGAGGTACTTAATAGGAGGGTTTTTCCTATCCAATTATAGCACCAATAATTCTGATCCAATATTTTGAAGATAAATAGTCTCACCATTGGGTGAAAAATAATGTCATGCACAATGAAAATTTATTGAGAGATCTGGACATTTTGACCTTACCTACAACTCGGGATTGCAAAATTATGAGATTTTTATGTGGATATCTACACTCATACATGTCGTCTTTAAAATTATCCTATGTAGATTGGGTTGTGAGTAACTGGAACTAGATGCCACTTAGATTGGGTTGTGAGTATCCTATGCAAGTTACCTACAAGCATCCATTTTGGCTTGGCTTGTCATAGGAACTTCAAATCTTACCTCCTCTTTCTCAAATCCATTTACCTTATCTTTGTGGTTGTAAACACTTGGTGATTGTTCCTCTCAAAGCATCCAATAGAAATGTAGGAAGATGAAAATATCATATCCATTATGACTTGCAATCTCCTTATTTATCTACTCAACCTTCCCTATTTGGGCCAGACCTCATGTGCAAAGGCTTGGATCCAGTTTTTCTTCCCAATTTTTTCTTTTTCAGTCCATTTATTTTGGCTCATCTAGAGTTTGATCGTTTTCACCATGTTTGGCCCATATCTTGATTTTTGGCTTTGTATGTGGTCACAACTAGTTGTTTATTACAGTGACATAATTTGTATAGGTTTTCAACCTCAAATCATGTTTATGGTTTATCACCAACAACTTAGGATCAAATCATATTTGGTATCATAAAATGAATCTAATCTCATATTTAATCACCATAATTGTCTGAGCATATCATGCTACAAATCCACCTCTTTCTCATATCATCAATTGAGGAAAAGAATGTTAATGAGGTTTAAATTTCTAAGACTTCCATAGTTAGAAATTTCCAATATATAACCACAGGAGGTGTAAGGATCAATTGTTGTTGTGAGCTATTTGAATCCTTGGTGGAGATATTTGGTTTGAAGCTCGACCATTTAGAGCTCACCATTTCTAAATGTTGGTAAGGTGTTATTTTTCTTAAACTTTGCATTTGATTTTCCACATGGGTTTACATTTGAGTTGGTTTTCTCTATCTAATCTATGTTTTCATTTATCTTTATCTCGTTTCTCATTCGAGTTGTGCTTGTTCATCCTTGAGCTGGGTCTCTTTCTTCTTTAGTGAGCCTTGCATTATTTTCCATTTGAGCTTTGATTTAACAAAAAATAAAATTTAAGGTAAACCCTATATTGTAATGTAACAACAAATGAATAAGCAAATATTAAAATAAATAGATGCTAAATATTGTCCACGAGGCCAAGCAACTTATGGGACCCGAAAAACAAAAACAAGCTAGCCAAATACACCAAAGAAACTGGCCCAAAACCATTACTTCTATTTTTTCTCAATTTCTTTGTTAATCTTGAGCCTTCTATTATGGATTTTAGTCAAGTAATCTGTTGTTTTTTCAATCTTATACAAAAATATCTTATTATTATAATTTAATTTAAAATTTTCTTCTCCACTTTTGACCCTAGTATTTTACTTCAAATATGTAACCAAACTTTGCTCAAACTTGAATCGTAAGTCTTGCTCAAATATGTTTACATTTTTTCAAGCTCTAAAGTGTAAGGGTGTTTGTGAGGAGGGCCTGAGTAAGATGGATTTTTTTTATTCCTCTAAAGTTTTTGTTTTATTTTAACAGGGCACTAGATGCATTGGATTTGGGATTTTGCAATAACCGTGAAATTTGAAAATTTTGAAGTTTGAACTTACAAAAGATTGGAAGATGGAAGCTTGAAATCATTTTCTACATACTTGTAAGTGATTCATTTCTATCACTTTCTTTAATATTTTTTTAGATTGTAATTTGAAGTTTCATTTTAAAATTGTCATAAACTTTAATGATATTTATGGATCTTTAAATTAATTAGTGCAACATTAATTTTTATTGGAAAAAAAATCTTGTGAAAAAATATGAAATTGTTTAGTCCAATATATTATCCATAATTAAATAAAATTCATACTCAAGAATATTATAAAGATCAAAAAATACATAAAATAAAGTTAACTTAATTTATGTGTTTTGCAATTTTTATAAAAACAAATTCGACGTGCATATTAAATTTTGAACACCAAATGACATCCATATAAATTTTAACGTGTAACATTGAACGTAAAAATCCAGCGCTCCATGTATACATATTTTATGGCTACCATCACAACACAAAAATTAATCTTAAAGGAAATGGATAAAACAAAAAGAAATATAATAATCATATATCATAGAAATTATATTACCTATGAACTTTGTCATAAAAATTGTGGTGTACAAATAAAATCTTGTCACAAAAACATAAGGGGATTTATCCTAGTCATGCTTTCTCCTTCAATAATAAATGGGCCTCTACCACATTCTTATGTTTATCACACAACCATGAAAACACATTAAAACTGGTCAAGTTTAAAGCACTTACACTAATGCATGAATGACCATATTTCACAACCATTCTATTTCAAAGTGATATTATTATGACCCATATTGAAATGAATGAATTAAGAGGTTAAATGGTTTTGTTACCATTCTCCTAAGGAATATATCATTTTTCATATAATGGATATACATCAAGATAAAGATAATATTATTTGAAAAATAATATTAATAATGATTGCATAAAACATATATTTCCATCATCTTAAGTGCAACAAAATATAATTTTCATAAAACCCATAACTTGAGACAAGATAAAATATCACATATTGTCTTTGACACAATTTTCATTACCTATAGTAAATCATTCAACATCATTATCACTTTGGCTATCCTCAATTTTTGAAGTTGCGCTCATATTCTTTAATGGTTATATGTCCCTTTTCTATTATTCTTATTCTTTCTTGATTCCATCCTTCTTTTGTTGACCAAGCCCAAATGATACTATTCACATCTATGTCACTTGTTCCTTCATTTCCTTCTTTCCATTCTTTTGTTTTGTGTAAGCAATCCTCATACAAAACTTTTTGATTTCCCTTTTCCAATTGGTGTCCACCATCAAACCTTTACCTTATATGTCTCACTCCTAGTATCTTTACAAGGGTAGAAATTCCCTTCTACTTTACCCATCCATATTGGGATTTTGTTTGATCTTGGTTGTATTAAAACATTTTCCTTATACCACATCTTCCTTTGGATTGAATTCATCTCTTGGTTGTTTACATTTAGGTCCCACATAAATTTCTTCATTGGTAAGGAATTTTGTCTCAAGTAATCATCCAAGAGAAAATGAGAATCATTATTGGTATTTGATTTATGTCTAGTTCTTGGCCAAAAATCACCTTCTAACATATCTCTATTGATGAAGGGCTTATCTAAAGCATCTAAAACATTTTCCCAATACCTTATCTTTGGTAACTAGAATGCTTTCCCTCCATCTATAGAAATTTTACTCCATTGAATAATATAGGCTCTTATTCATATCTTTAGTTCATCCATCTCTTTCAATGTCTTAAATGGTGCTAGTTGAGGTTTCCTTTAGGAAAGTCTGGGTTTCCATTAGAAATGTATGCCAGACATTGATAGGATTAGACCATGCAAGATCCCTTTTGGTTTCTTTGTATTGCATCATTGGTATTCCATTTATGACATGGAATTTAAAGTATTGAGGCTTGCTAAGACCCACTATCCTGTGAATCCCATCTAGTAAATGTGGCCCCACAAAGGATTTGAAATCATAGACATATTCAATCAGGTATGGTGTGAATGAACTTGAATCATCCTAAAATGTTCTATATGCATCCATGATTTGTGGTAGAGAATATGTATCTTCTCGCCATAACATAGATAATCTCCCAAAGGTTCCATCAATATCTTCATGGGTGTGTCCTACTGGTAGAAAGCTTACATACACTACATTAAAAACCCTTCTGACTATTAACATTGATACAAAACCAAATAAATAACAATTTTTATTATCACTTGAAGCATTGTCCAATTGTAAGTAGAGGATTGGTGGAAATTTTTTGAGTGAAAAACATGTTTCAGATACATTTTCTGAAATAGATTGCAGTGTTGTACCCTTATACACTTGACATTTTTCATATGAATCATTTTGTAATAATGCATCATGTAGTGGTTGTTTTGAAGACCTAGTCTTGTACAATAGGTGCCCATATACATCAACCACTGGTTCTTCAAGAATGCAAAGGAACAAGGCTATTGATGTCACTGTGAAGTTTGAACCTCTTTCTAGAAATGGAAGGCTAAAGTGTCCGAAACCCCCTATCTTGTGTCCATGAGTAAGCATACATGTTAAAGAGACTGGGAGGTTCCAAACATTACTAATTAACTTAGACTTATTCCCCAACCTTGGTATGGAATTCTTCATCTTGTCCATCTTATCATGCACAATTCTTAGAAATTTTTAGGTTTTCCTTAGATTTAATCATGTGGGCATAATAGTTTGCATGACAACTTGTAATGTAATCATTGTGACATTTTTGATACTTTTGCAATTGCTTGATTATTTTTGGATCAGTTGTGTCTTTTCATTTGTTTTTAATATCCACACACTCATCACACTTTGCAAATAAGTTATTCTTTACAATTGAAACATCTTGGAAATGTTGGGACCATATCTTGTTAAAGTTAGACTATGACACTGGAGGGAGATTTAGGATTTCAAGGTTTGCATTACAATTTTTAAGAATTGAACATTGGGTATAATTTTCCAGCAACATCCTTACAAGAACTCTTGTTCCATCATGATTTATGGAGTGAGTCAAATGAGGAGCTATATCTGAATTTTCATAAACTATTTTTTTGATACTAGCAATCATTTCCATAGTATTTGGCCTTGATTTTTGTAAACCAACATTACCATTCACTTCCCTGATATCACCATTTAAAAATTCTTTCTTGTATTTAAAGAAGCTGCTTCTAGGTATTCCAAAATCATTAAACCAAGCATTTTGACATACATAAAGGTGTCAAACTTCATGGTAAGAATGTTTCTATTCCTTGTTATGTCATTTCTCTTTATGGATCCATTTTCTCCCAATGCATTCAACACAAAATCTCTTCTTGAACCCTCACTCATATATATAAACTTGAACCCTCTAGTGATTGATCCACTAGGTATTATGGAGCTAAGACATTTATTTTGCAACAATTCATCTTTCTTACTTTATCCAAGAAATATAATTCATCTTCATCTTCAGTAGATCTTGCATTTGACATATTGACATTTGATGCATTGGGCTTCAAACATTTGTGATGTCTATATGGCCTTCTTGTCAAAGGTTGTGTATATGTGTAATTCATGACATCAACAGGAATTGGACATGCCAATTGAGGAAGTGATTCTTCTAATGCACTCCACATATTGAATTCTATCTCCTTTGGAACTTCCTTCATTTTCACATCCATCAGTGAACCACTAAGGTATGTTAGTTGATTTACAAGCCATTGTATGAGAGAACCTTCTGATATGGTGCATGTGGAACAAGAAGGGTTGAATACAATATTAACAAGAATACCAAAATGATTTCCATCTAAAATTTAAAATGAACCATATATCCTTCAAAGTACATTTGTAATTGTCCCCTCTCCAACATATTTTTCTCCTTTGAACAAAGATGGATTAACTTTTCCTGAAGTCCTCTAAATTTCAAGTTGTGATCATAGGCATTTGATGAGGCCAAACATTCTAATGCAGCCCTCTTTTTGACCTTCAGTGCAGACCCTATATTTTGATTCACCAATTTCTCTATTGGCCATGCTATTATATTGTTTGGTTTCAATGATGATGAACAAATATTGCAAGAAATTAATATCTTCTCCACCATCACACCAAACATTAGAGGACCCAACTTCTCACCTTGAACTATGTGGTCCTCAATCACATTTGATATAAAACCCATGGCTATATTGTCTCCATGTGCATAACAATGTTGTTGAAGTATCACATTCTCTACAATAAATTGGAGCCGATCTTTTTCAGATGTGCTATTAATGTGCTCATTGTATTCAATTTCAACATCATATGAATCAATTACATCCATTGAATTATAATTCAATGTTTCATCTATATCATTGATATCAGGTATTGATGAATCATCATGTGCTAACATTTTCTTCTCATCCCATGTAATATAGTACCCTTTATTTTCTATGTCTGCTAATGTTTTTGCTTCATCAACAAAATAAGGAAACCAAGATTTCCCATCCAATACTTTATCTACAATAATGACAAATAAACCTTCTCCCATTACTTTGCAATGTAGAGTTTTTCTACTTGGATAAAATCTTCCCTTAGTAACTTTCAATCCTTTTGAAAATAAATCAACATGTTGTGCTTCTTCAAATATATGAGGCATTATGGGAAATCTATAAATTAAAAAAAATAGATTAATACATATAAACATAATATATAGATAAAAAAGAGGCAACTATAAAGCAAATAAAAATCAAAGTGATAAAGTTGACATATTTTTTAGTATAAATTATAATTCCCATCAACATGAAATTTCCCATGTATAGCTAATAAAAACCAAAATATTGAGTACACATTTTAAATTAGATTTAGATGTTTCTTATTTAAACATGTTTTATGGTGCTTACATGTTTTTAATGCAACATAATTTAAATTCAACAAATACAATAGGGAAATGGGGGGCCTCACAATCTCTATCTTTATTGATTTTCACTTTAAGAGGCCTCCCATTCTACATCCTAAGTGTTTCTTCACTTTGATGTAGAATGGAAGAGTTCTCATTTTCATTCTTAACTATTTTTCCTTTGAAGGTAGAATGGGAGGAATCTCATTCTTACTCTTGATTATTTCTACATCTTCGGTGTTTCTTCACTTTGATGTAAAATGGAAGAGCTTCCATTTTTCCTTTTTGACTATTTTTTCATTTGAATTTAGAATGGGAGACCTCTTATTCTAAACAATGTTTTTTTCAAATTGAAAAGAGAATATAAGGTATCTCATTCTCCTTATAGATTCTTGTTTACTTTGAGAAAATTATGTCTTTCTATCTCTTGTGAATGATTGTTTGAACTATTTTTTCACTTTAAGTGGGAATGAGAGGCCCAAAAATATACTTTTTAAGAATTTATTACTTCTAGGGAGAATGGGAGGCCTCCCATTCTCCATCTTGATTATTTTTTTTACTTTGAGGGATGATAAGAGGCCTTAAAATGAGAGGCCACCAATATCTCTTTTAAGAATTATTAACTTTTGAGGAGAATGGGAGGCTTCCCATTCTCCTTGTTGATTATTTTTATACTTTGAGGGATAATGAGAGGCCTTACATTGTTATTCACTTTTGAGGAGAATGGGAGGCTTCCCATTCTCTATTGATTATTTTTATACTCTGAGGGATAATGAGAGACCTTACACTATTCTCAATATCCTTTTTAAGAATGGATCACTTTTAGGGAGAATTTAGAGGCATCCCAATCTCCATCTTGATTATTTTTTTTACTTTGAGGGATAATGAGAGGTCCTTAAATGAGAGGCCCCCACTATCCCTTTTAATAATTTCTCACTTTCTAGGAGAATGAGAGGCCTCCCATTCTAAATCTTCATTTTTTTTTACTTTGTGGGATTATGTCTCTTTCATCCTTGTAGATTTTTGTTTACTTTGAGAGAATGATGTCTTTTTATATCTCTTGTGAATGATTGTTTGAAATATTTTTTCACTCTAAGTGGGAATGACATCCCCAAAATATAGTTTTAATATTACTTCTAGGGAGAATGGGAGGCCTCCCATTCACCATCTTGATTATTTTGTTTACTTTGAGGGATAATGAGAGACATTAAATTGTTCTCAAATATAATGTTTAAGAATGATTCTTTTTAAGGGAGAATCACAGAGGCATCCACATCTCCATCTTTATTATTATTTTTATTTTGAGGGACAACAAGAGGTCTTCCAATGAGAGGCCCCCACTATCCCATTTAATAATTGCTCACTTTCAAGGAGAATGGGAGGCCTCCCATTCTCAATCTTTATTGTTTTTTTACTTTGAGGGATTATGTCTCTTTCTCCTTGAAGATTTTTGTTTACTTTGAGAGAATGATGTCTTTTAATATCTCTTGTGAATGATTGTTTGAAAAACAATTCACTCTATGTTAGAATGAGAGGCCCCAAAATATACTTTATAAGTATTTATTACTTCTAGGGAGAATGGGAGTCCTCCCATTCTCCATCTTGATTATTTTTGTTTACTTTGAGGGATAATAAGAGGCCTTCAAATTAGAGGCCAACAATACCCCTTTTAAGAATTATTCATTTTTAAGGAGAATGAGAGGCTTCCCATTCTCTCGTGTTGATTATTTTTATACTTTAAGGGATAACAAGAGACCTTACATTATTATTCAATTTTGAAGAGAATGAGAGGCTTTCCATTCTATGTGTTGATTATTTTTATACTTTGAGGGATAATGAGAGACCTTACATTGTTCTCAATATCCTTTTTAAGAATGGTTCACTTTTAGGGAGAATCAGAGGCATCCCAATCTCCATCTTGATTATTTGGTTTACTTTGAGGGATAACAAGAGGTATTCAAATGAGAGCCCCCACTATCCCATTTAATAATTTCTCACTTTCAAGGAGAATGGGAGGCCTCCCATTCTCAATATTCATTGTTTTTTTACTTTGAGGGATTATGTCTCTTTCTCCTTGAAGATTTTTGTTTAATTTGAGAGAATGATGTATTTTTATATCTCTTGTGAATTATTGTTTGAATTATTTTTTCACTCTAAGTTGGAATGAGAGGCCCCAAAATATATTGTTTAAGTATTTATTACTTCTAGGAAGAATGGGAGGCCTCTCATTCTCCATCTTGATTATTTTTATTTACTTTGATGGATAATAAGAGGCCTTCAAATGAGAGGCCACCAATATCCCTTTTAAAAATTATTCATGTTTGAGGAGAATGGGAGGCTTCCCATTCTCCATTTTGATTATTTTTTATACTTTGTGGGATAATGAGAGACCTTACATTGTTATTCAATTTTGAAGAGAATGGGAGGCTTCCCATTCTCTCGTGTTGATTTTTTTATACTTTGAGGGATAATGAGAGACCTTAAATTGTTCTCAATATCCTTTTTAATAATGGTTCACTTTTAGGGAGAATCAAAGGCATCCAAATCTCCATTTTGATTATTTTGTTTTATTTTGAGGGATAATGAGATGTCTTTGAATGAGAGGCCCCCACTATCTCTTTTAATAATTTCTCACTTTTAAGGAGAATGAGAGGCCTCCCATTACAAATATTCATTATTTTTTTACTTTTAGGGATTATGTCTCATTCTCCTTGTAGATTTTTGTTTCCATTGAGAGAATGATGTCTTTTTATATCTCTTGTGAATGATTATTTGAACTATTTTTTCATTCTAATTGGGAATGAAAGGCCCCAAAATATACTTTTAAGAATTTATTACTTATAGGGAGAATGGGAGGCCTACCATTCTCCATCTTGATTATTTTTTTACTTTGACTGATGATAAGAGGCCTTCAAATGAGAGGTCACCAATATCCCTTTTAAGAATTATTCACTTTTGAGGAAAATGAGAGGCTTCCCATTCTTTGTGTTGATTATTTTTATACTTTGAGAGGCCACCAATATCTGTTTTAAGAATTATTCACTTTTGAGGAGAATGGGAGGCTTCCCATTATTCATGTTGATTATTTTTATACTATTAGGGATAACGAGAGACCTTACGTTGCTATTAAATTTTGAGGATAATGGGATACTTCCCATTATCCATGTTGATTATTTTTTATACTTTGAGGGATAATGAGAGACATTACATTGTTCTCAATATACTTTTTAAGAATGGTTCACTTTTAGGGAGAATCAAAGGCATCCCAATCTCCATCTTGATTTTTTGGTTTAATTTGAGGGATAATTAGAGGTCTTCCAATGAGAGGCCCCCACTATCGATTTTAATAATTTCTCACTTTCTAGGAGAATGGGAGGCCTCCCATTCTAATTCTTCATTTTTTTACTTTAAAGGATTATGTCTCATTCTCCTTGTAGATTTTTGTTTACTTTGAGAGAATGATGTCTTTTATATCTCTTGTGATTTATTGTTTGAACTATTCTTTCAATCTAAGTGGGAATGAGAGGCCCCAAAATATACTTTTGAATAATTTGTTACTTCTAGGGAGAATGGGAGGCCTTCCATTCTCCATCTTGATTATTTTGTTTACTTTGAGGGATGATAAGAGGCCTTCAAATGAGAGGCCACCAATATCCCTTTTAATAATTATTCACTTTTGAGGAGAATGGGAGGCTTCCCATTCTCTCGTGTTGATTATTTTATACTTTGAGGGATAACGAGAGACTTTACATTGTTATTCACTTTTGAGAATAATTGGAGGCTTCCCATTCTCTGATGTTGATTATTTTTATAATTTGAGGGATATTGTTCTCAATATTGTTTTATAATAGTTCACTTTTAAGGAGAATAAGAGGCATCCCAATCTCCATCTTGATTATTTTGTTTACTTTGAGGGATAATGAGATGTCTTCCAATGAGATTCCCCCACTATCCCTTTTAATAATTGATCACTTTCAAGGAGAATGGGAGGCCTCCCATTCCCAATCTTCATTATTTTTAAACTTTTGGGTTGAAAATTTATATAAGAAAAATCTTTCAAATTCAAAATGAGGCGAGACAAATTTGAAAATGAAAATAGGCGGGATATCTATTTTCAAGAAAATAATTACATTTTTACCTAGTTATGATTCTTAAAATAAAATAAGTGGGATATTTATTATTTAGTACACATTTTTGGATTTACTTCTGCATACAAAAAATGATTTACATTTGAAAATATTAATTAAAATTTAAAATGATGGGAATTGAATTTGAAAGTTAAAATTAAAAAATTGATACATAAATTAAAATAGTGGAAATAAATTAAATATAGCTAGACACCATTTTAATGAAAATAAAAATAAATATGATGAAATAACAATTAAAAATAGGTTGATATAAAAATTTAAATAGGTCAAAAATAATAATTATAAGAAGTAGAATAAATAATTCTAAAATAATAATAGAGACAAATTATTTTATGTGTGATTAAGTGAGGTGTTACAAATACTTGAGTTTAAGTGGTTCATTCTAAATATTTTTAGTGAATATTATTTAATGTATAGTCATTTAGGTATATTTTTAAATTTAACATGCTATATTAAATTTTTAATATTTTTGCAATAATGTTAAATTAATATATTGTTATTGAAATTTTAAATTATCTTGAAAATAACAAGTTAGAAATTGTAAAATAAAGATCTAAACTAAATAGCATTGATGAATTAATGCAATAATTTAACAATGTTTAATCAATATAACTTTATTGATGTTGAAACTAAATTAAATATAAGAATTTTAGAATATTAGAATATTAGAATATTATGTTTTTGATAGGTAAATGTTGATAAGTTAAATATTAGAATATTTAAATTTTTTTAATTAATATTCTAAAAACACATCATTATGAGGGAGAATGAGAGACCTCACTTTCTCCCTGTAAAGTTTTAAAATTTAAGGAGAATCAAAGGCCTTCCATTATAAATTAACATTATTTTACTTTGACTGAGAGTGTGAGACATTATATTTTCCTTTGAACTTGAGGGAGAATGGGAGGCCTCCCATCCTCCATCAAATTAAAGTATTTGAGTGATAATGGTAGGTTGTTGATTCTCACTCAAAGTTCTAATTTTTAAGAAAGAATTAAGACCTCTCATTCTACTTTATATTTAAAAAATTATTTATTTTCACATTGAGGAAGAATGGGAGGCCTCCCATTCTATGTCGTCAATGTTTATTCTCTGTAAGATAGAAAATGAGGCTTGAAATTCTCTTTTGATTTCCTTGAAATTGATATAAAATAAAAGTCCTCCCTTTCTCCTTAAAATATTTTTTTAATTTCAAGGAGAATGGGAGGCCTTCCATTCTCCTTCAAATTAAAAAAAAATTATGAAGGAGAGTGGAGACCTGTTATTGTCCTTCAATTTGCTTTTCTTAATTTGAAGGAGAATGTGAGGCCTCCCATTCTTCTTCAAAATAGAAAACATATTAAAAGTGATATTGGGAGATTGGGAAGCTACCCATTATGCTTCAAGGTGAAAAATAATGTTTAAATTATGTTGATGGTTAATGAGAATAAAAACATTGAACTTATTCAAATAAAGTAATACATTTAATATTTTTGTATAGATTCATATTCTTTTTTATTTAATCTTACAATGTGAATGTTGAATTCAAAATATCACTCTTTTAACATTAAATAGTCATATGCATATAACTCTAAACTTAAAAACCCACAATTTCTAAATTCTAAATATTTGTTTCTCGCATTACATTTAAAAATGTGGGAGTTTGGAAATAGTTCATTACAAAATAAAATCAATACATGATTTTTTTGTTTTTGAAAATAGAGAAGAAGAAATAACAAGAATATTTGAAACTGAAAGTCATACCAAAAGATATAGAAATTTACAGGTATTCTTCATTTCTTTAAACATCTTTAATCATGGTTTTTTACATTATAGGTAAGTTTAATAATAAAAATAAAATTTGAAGCTGATTTGTTTTGTTTTTGAACACAAAAGAGAAGAGATAACAAGAATTTTTGAAACTGAAGTGATAGTAGAAGAAAATATTTACAGGTATTCTTCTTTTTTAAAACATCTTTAATCATATTCAAATAAATATGGAAAATGTAGAGAAATGGTACCTGTAAAACATGTATTTGTATTAATATGTAGTTGTTCCTTTCCTGCTAGAAACTGAGATGCATATAACTCTGATATATTCCACTTTGAAGATAATCTTAAATAATGTCCTGTGTAGTTGAGATGAACTTCATATTTGCTAGATCGGCCTTTATTTTTTTCTGAGATCATTTTCAAATCCTGTAGCTACTACCATGATTGAACATTTTTTTATCTTGAGATCACCTTCAAATCATGTAGCCTCTTCCATTGATGAACATTCTTTTTTATTGAGAGAACTTTCAAATCCTGT
Source organism: Taxus wallichiana var. yunnanensis (assembly GCA_018340775.1). Taxonomy (NCBI): domain Eukaryota; kingdom Viridiplantae; phylum Streptophyta; class Pinopsida; order Cupressales; family Taxaceae; genus Taxus; species Taxus wallichiana. The sequence goes on along the minus strand of CM031236.1, from coordinate 241,554,825 downwards.
TACCGCTTCCATGATTATAACACTGCATTGGGAGTTCATCATCTAGTAATCCAAAACTAAATTCACGAAATGGAAAAAATGTTTGAATTTTTTTAAAACCCTTTTTGTAGTGTTTTAGATTCTTTGCATGGATTTTTCAAATTTGAAATAGGTGGGATAACTATTTTTAATAGATAATCACTTTTTGACTCCCGTAAAAATTCAAAAATAAAAACATGTTGGGTTTAAAATTTATAATAAAAAATCTTTCAAATTCAAAATGAGGCAAGACAAATTTGAAAATAAAAATAGGGGATATCTATTTTTAGAAAATAATTACATTTTTACCTCATTATCATTCTTAAAATAAAATTAGGCAGATAGTTATTATTTAGTACACATTTATGTATTTACTTCTGAATAAAAAATAATTTACATTTGACAATATTAATTGAAATTTAAAATGATGGGGATTGAATTTGAAAGTTAAAATTAAAAAATTGATACATAAATTAAAATAGTGGAAATAAATTAAATATAGCTAGACACCATTTTAATGAAAATAAAAATAAATATGATGAAATAACAATTAAAAATAGATTGATATAAAAATTTAAATAGGTCAAATATAATAATTATAAGAAGTAGAATGAATAATTCTAAAATAATAATAGAGAGAAATTATTTTGTGATTAAGTGAGGTGTTACAAATACTTGAGTTTAAGTGGTTTATTCTAAATATTTTTAGTGAATATTATTTAATGTATAGTCATTTAGGTATTTTTAAAATTTAACATGCTATATTAAATTTTTAGTATTTTTTGCAATATTATTAAATTAATATATCGTTATTGAAATTTTAAATTACCTTGAAACTAGCTAGTTAGAAATTGTAAAATAAAGATCTAAACTAACTAGTTGGATTCCAAGGATGAGCTGATCTGGAGCAATTCACACGAGGGTAAATACTCAGTCAAATCTGGCTATACCAGTCTTTTCCACAGTAACCATTCAGACTTTAACTGGAACTTGATCTGGATGCCTGAGTTAACCCCCAAAATAAATTTTTTTCTTTGGCTGGCCATCAGAGGTAAAATTCTCACCACTGACAATTTGATGAAAAGAGGATTTATCATTCCCAATTGGTGCCACCTTTGTAGGAATAGCTATGAAGACATTAGACATCTGTTCATACACTGTGATTATGCCTTTAGAGTTTGGAACTTTGTCCTTTCCAAATTTGAAGCTCTCTGGGTGATGCCGGAGGATCTTACTCACTGGGAACCAATGGAACCCACCATTCAGACATTGTGCTATCAAAAGAATCTGGAAATTAGCCATCCCGCATTTAATTTGGAGGATCTGGAAGGATAGAAATAATATAGTTTTTAGAAATAAGAAGCAGAATTTTAAACTCACTACTGGCAAGATCTCCCAAGGCATCAAAGAGGACATGGCCAGATTTAAACCTCCTAAGAACAATTGTTACCCTGAAAATGAAAAGCACATCTTATCAAATTGGCAGATCGGATATTGGAGCAACCCCGGGAATAGTGTGGATAGATCTTTGGTCAAATGGCATCCCCCTGAATCCAATTGGTTCAAGCTGAACTTTGATGGTGCCTCTAAGGGGAACCCTGGAACAACAGCTGGAGGAGGAGCAATACGGGACCATAAAGGTAATTTGATTGTTGCATATGCTGGAAAAATGGGAATCCAAACCAATCATTTTGCAGAAGCTTTATCTGTTCTTTGGGGTTTGAGAGTTGCTCGGGCCCAAAATATCCAGAACCTCATTGTTGAAGGGGACTCCCTTAATATTATTAATCTGCTTAATCACCCCTCTTCTCTAGCTTGGAATATCAAAGATTTTATCTCTCGAGTCCATAAGCATCACCATACCTTCAACAAAGATCGAATCATACATACTTACAGGGAAGGAAACAAGCTGGCCGATGCAATGGCCAATTATGGCATTAATTTAAATTTCACTATTTGGGATAATGATAGTATCCCTAATCAGCTTCACAACAGCATACATGCGGACCTTCACACGCAAACAATCTCTAAAGATATGCTTTAATCTTTGGAGGAAATCCATAAATTCTTCCACAGGTGCTGTTTTAGTTTATTTGGCGTGGCATATGATATCTACTCCAAATGATAGCAAGATTTTGTTTAGGAACTTCAAGTGGAGTTGTCTAAATTTAAAAACAGCGCACGCGGGAAGTACAATAGCTGTTGATATTCGGTTGCCAAGCTCCGCGAAAACCGAAGATAACTACAAGGTGAAAGCTGACAGGATAAGGGTTTTCACGCGCGACTTCACGCAGACTCAGATCGGCAATCCTACAGCCGTTCGTGGGAGGACCAACGGCTACAGTTCCCATTTTTATGCGACCCGCAACGGTGAGAAACGAACCACTCTCAACGCCCAAAGGTATTTTGAAAATTGTTGTAACCAGCACATCCTTGTGAAGATGGGAGGGCCTCCCTGCCAGATTGAGCCGTGTGCACTCACGACTGAAAGATAACACCGAGCTCGAACATTCTTAGTATTGGCGGATTCACCAACTTTGTGGAGAGAGTGCAAGGGCATGATCAAAGCATCTCTGTTCGCTTTGCCAAGGAGTGGAATGAGAGGATGGTCGACTATGGAGGGCAGAAGATTCTTATTAATGACGAACTCATAGCCGAAGCGACTGGCCTCAGCTTGGAAGGATACCGCTTCTTCAACAAGAGGGTTATCAAAGAGGCTGAAGAGAGAAGATTTGTGGAGGAGGAGGAGAAGCTTATATTCAACACCGCGGGTCTGCTTGTTAATTCAATTCCTTCTCCGTATGATGAAGTCACCCGCATGATGATTCGCTACATATCCTTGGAAGGCAGGTTTGTTACTGTCCCTGCCAAGCACCTTGTCTTTTTGAATCACTTTCGTAGGAGTAGGTTGGTTTGCTTCCCCCACTATCTGTTAAACTCTCTTGAGCGCTCCATTTTGGAGTTCCAGAAGCATACCCGGGCGGTTCCCCTTCACCAAGGGCTTATTCTGCTTATTCACAAGCACTGCCTTATCAAATTCCCCGGTCTCCCTTCCTCTCCCGGCCTGGCTTTGTTGGGCTCCGTTGCTGCCAGTCCTGTCTCCCCTGCTGTCCCTGCTGCTGCCCCCGCCTCCGGTGCTGATGCCCCCATGCAGGCTGCTCATGCTTCTCCTTCTTTTCCTCCTGCTGCTGCCCCTGCCACCCACACTGTCTCTACTTCTAAACGTGTCACCAGGGCTTCTAGGAGACTCAACCTTGAGTCTACTGCTGAGGGGGATGAACCTTTCGATGACATTGCTCGTGATCTACTTGAACATTAGTAGTGCCAGTCCCAAGGCGGCACCAACGGATAACCCTTCTAGAAGATTGGAGGCCTTAGAGGCTGAGCTTAAATTGCTGAAGGATGAGGTAAAAAATCTTGCTAAGCAAAAAGGCAAAAAAAGCATTGAGGGAGAAGGGAGCATTGGCATAGCCAGCTTGATGAAATATACAAAAAACTGACCTCCCTAGACTCCCGCCTTGGGAAAACGAAGACTAGGCATGAGTATAATATTGCAGCATTCAGGGCCATAGAGGAATTCATCGAAGGTCATGCAAGAAGTGTTTCGCATCTCAGCGGTGTCCCGATTACTCTTTGGGGCAATGAGAAAGAGAGTAAAAGAACCAGAGAGGAGCTCGATAAGACGGATGCTGCTCATATGACCACGCTGGGTATGTATCATGCTTGGAAAAAGTAAAGATGAGTATTGATCAAGCGGCCAAGAAGTAGTCCAGTTTACTTTACTCGCTTCTTGGGTTGTAGGCTTGCTTGCTTTTGTTGCCGTTGTTTTGCTTTGTTAAGTCTCGTTTGTGTTCTTGTTTCTAGGCTTCGGTGTTCTTTCTTTGTAACTTTTGTGCTTTGATACAGCTTCTCTGCTCCTCTCTCTTATTCAGGCTTTTAGGCCTCCTTTTGTACACAAGGGTATAGTCCCTTTCAAAAAACTATTTACCAATATTAAAAAAAACTAGCAATGTTAAATTAATGGAATAATTTAACAATGTTTAATCAATATATAAATTTATTGATGTTAAAACTAAATTAAATATTAGAATATAAGAATATTATGTTGTTGATAGGTGAATGTTGATAAGTTAAATATTAAAATATTCATTATTATTTTTAATTAGTATTTTAAAAAACACATCATTATGAGGGAGAATGAGAGACCTCACTTTCTCCCTGTTAGTAAAGTTTTAAAATTTAAGGAGAATAAGAGGCCTTCCATTATAAATTAACATTATTTTACTTTGACTGAGAGTGTGAGACATTATATTTTCCTTTGAACTTGAGAGAGAATGGGAGGCCTACCATCCTCCATAAAATTAAATTATTTGAGTGATAAAGGTAGGTTGTTAATTCTCACTCAAATTTCTAATTTTTAAGAAATAATTAATACCTCTCATTCTACTTTATATAAAAAAATTGATTGATTTTCACATTTAGGAAGAATGGGAGGCCTCCCATTCTATGTCATCAATGTTTATTCTCTAGTAAGATAGAAAAGGAGGCTTGTCATTCTCTTTTGATTTCTTTGAAATTGATGTAAAATCATAAGCCTCCTTTTCTCCTTCAAAATATATTTTTTAATTTAAAGGAGAATGGGAGGCATCCCATTATCCTTCAAATTAAAAAAATGAAGGAGAGTGGAGACCTGCCATTCTCCATCAATTTGTGTTTTCTTAATTTGAAGGAGAATGTGAGGCCTCCCATTCTTCTTCAAAATAAAAAACATATTAAAAGTGAGATTGAGAGATTGGGAAGCTACCCATTATGCTTCAAGGTGAAAAATAATGTTTAAATTATGTTGATGGTTATTGAGAATAAAAACATTAAACTTATTCAAATAAAGTAATACATTCCATATTTTTTGTATCGATTCATATTCTTTTTCATTTAATCGGATAATGTGAATGTTGAAGTCAAAATATCACTCTTTTAACATTAAATAGTTATATGCATATAACTCTAAACTTAAAAACCCACAATTTCTAAATTCTAAATATTTGTTTCTCATGCATTGCATTTAAAAATGTGGGAGTTTAAACATACTTCATTACAAAATAAAATCAATACATAATTGTTTTTCGTTTTAAAAATTGAGAAGAAGAAATAATAAGAATATTTGAAACTAAAGTCATACTAGAAGATATAAAAATTTATAGGTATTCTTCATTTCTTTAAACATCTTTAATCATCGTTTTTACATTATAGGTAAGTTTCATAATAAAAATAAATTTTGAATCTTATTTGTTTTGTTTTTAAAATGAAGAGAATAGATAACAAAAAAATTATCCGGAAGTGATAGTAGAAGCAAATATTTACAGTATTCTTCTTTTTTAAAACATCTTTAATCGCATTCAAATAAATATGGAAAATATAAAGAAATGGTACCAGAAATCATGTATTTGTATCAATATGTAGTTGTTCTTTTCCTGTTAGAAACTGAGATGCATATAAATATGATATATTCCACTTCAAGATAATTTTAAATAATGTCCCGTGTAGTTGAGATGAACTTAATATTTGCTAGATCAACCTTAGTTTTTTTCTAGAGATCATTTTCAAATCCTCTAGTTACTACCCTGATGAATTTTTTTTATCTTGAGATTACCTTCAAATCATGTAGCCTCTTCCATTTATGAACATTCTTTTGCATTAAGAGAACTTTAAAATCCTGTTGCTCCTTCCATGATTATAACACTACATTGAGAGTTCATCATTTGGTAATCCCGCAAGTACTAAATTCACGAAATGTAAAAAACATTTTAATTTTTTGAAAACCCTTTTTGTAGTGTTTTAGATGCTTTGCATGGATTTTTCAATTTCAAACATGTGGGATGAATTTGAAAATGAGAATAGGCGAGATAACTATTTTTAATAGATAATCACTTTTTGACTCCCGTAAAAATTTAAAAATAAAAGTTATTTGGGTTTAAAATTTATAATAGAAAACTCTTTCAAATTCAAAATGAGGCAAGACAAATTTGAAAATGAAAATAGGTGGGATATCTATTTTTAGAAAATAATTACATTTTTACCTCATTATGATTTTTAAAATAAAAATAGGCGGGATAGTTATTATTTAGTACACATTTATGTATTTACTTGTGAATACAAAAAATGATTTACATTTGACAATATTAATTGAAATTTAAAATGATGGGGATTGAATTTGAAAGTTAAAATTAAAAAATTGATACATAAATTAAAATAGTGGAAATAAATTAAATATAGCTAGACACCATTTTAATGAAAATAAAAATAAATATGATGAAATAACAATTAAAAATAGGTTGATATAAAAATTTAAATAGGTCAAAAATAATAATTATAAGAAGTAGAATGAATAATTCTAAAATAATAATAGAGACAAATTATTTTATGTGTGATTAAGTGAGGTGTTACAAATACTTGAGTTTAAGTGGTTCATTCTAAATATTTTTAGTGAATATTATTTAATGTATAGTCATTTAGGTATTTTTAAATTTAACATGCTATATTAAATTTTTAATATTTTTGCAATAATGTTAAATTAATATATTGTTATTGAAATTTTAAATTACCTTGAAACTAGCTAGCTAGCAATTGTAAAATAAAGATCTAAACTAACTAGCAATGTTAAATTAATGTAATAATTTAACAATGTTTAATCAATATAACTTTATTGATGTTGAAACTAAATTAAATATTATAATATTAGAATATTATGTTTTTGATAGGTGAATGTTGATAAGTTAAATATTAGAATATTTATTATTATTTTTAATTAGTATTCTAAAAAAACATCATTATGAGGGAGAATGAGAAACCTCACTTTCTCCCTGTTAGTAAAGTTTTAAAATTTAAGGAGAATCATAGGCCCTTCCATTATAAATTAACATTATTTTACTTTGACTGAGAGTGTGAGACATTATATTTTCCTTTGAACTTGAGGGAGAATTGGAGGCCTCCCATTCTCCATCAAATTAAATCATTAGAGTGGTAATGGCAGGTTGTTGATTCTCACTCAAAGTTCTAATTTTTAAGAAAGAATTAAGACCTCTCATTCTACTTTATATTTAAAAATTGATTGATTTTCACATTCAAGAAGAATGGGAGGCCTCCCATTCTATGTTGTCAATGTTTATTCTCTGTAATATAGAAAAGGAGGCTTTTCATTCTCTTTTTGATTTCCTTGAAATTTATATAAAATCAGAGACCTTAATTTCTAAAATTTAATTTTTTAAAAAGTATGAGGGAGGAAGGGAGAGCTCCCATTATCTATCTTAATTTTTTTTATGTTGAGGTATAATTGGATGTCTTTCATTCTCCATCTTGATTTATTTTTTTTTGTAAGGGAAAAATATAATAAGAGATTGAGAATGAGAGGTCTTCTAATCCCTTTTAATTGATTTATAATTTTAGGGAGATTGGGAGGCCTCCCATTTTTCCTCTTGTTATTTTATTGAGGGAGAAACATTTTATTTATATTGAGGAATAAATGGAGGCCTCCCTTTCTAACTCATAATTATTTTTCAATATGAGTGAGATTGGGAGACCTATCATTCTCCCTCTTCATTATTTTATACTCTTAGGTTGCAAAATATTATTATAATAGAATGGTAGGCTTCCATTTTGTGAAAATTTGATTCACCTCTTGATTATAAGTTTAATTTCACGAAGATTTTTTTTTTTCAAAATTGATTGAGAAACATTTATTTTTCAACATTGAGAGAGAAAGGGATACATCCCATTGTCTAAGAAAGGGATACATCTCATTGTCCATATAAATTATTTTTAGATATGTGTGAGAATGAGATACCTCCCATTCTTCCTCTTTCCCCATCTCCCTCTTGATTATTTCTAGATATGAGTGAGAATGGGAGACCTCCCATTCTATCTCTTGATTATTGTTTCTTTGATATTGAACACTATTATTGGAAAAGAATGGTAAGCCACCATTCCATGAAATAAATTATCAGATTCAGAGAATGGTATGCCTCACATAACATGGATAATTGTTTTATAATTTTAAGGAAATTGGGAGGCCTACAATTTTCTCTTTTGATTGTAAGTTTATTTTGAGGGATAAAAATTATTATTTGCATGTTGAGATAGAAAGGGAGATCTCCTTTCTACATCATAATAAGTTTTCAATATGAGTGAGAATGGGAGACCTCCCATTCTCCCTCTTTCTTATTTTTTTACTATGAGGTTGAAAACTATTATTGGAAGAGAATGGTAAGCCTACCATTCCATAAAAAAAATTGTTTATAATTTTAGGGAGATTGGGAGGATCATTTTTTCCCTCTTGAATACTATTATTGGAAGAGAATGATAGGAATTTTTCAATATGAGTTAGAATTGGTGACCTCACATTCTCCCTCTTTATTATATTTTTCCTACATGGTTGAAAATTATTATTGGAAGATAATGTTAGACCTTTCATTTCATAAAAAATATTATATAAGAAAATGGTAGGCCTTCCATTCCATGAAAATTTGATATAAAATTTTAGAGAGATTGGGATTCCTCTCATTTTACCTCTTGAATGTAATTTTATTTTTAGGGAGAAAGAGAGGCATCCGTTTTTACCTAATAATTATTTTTCATTATGTGTAAGAATGGGAGACCTCCCATTCTCCCTCTTGATCATTTATTTACTCTCAGGTTGACAAATATTTTTGAACAAAATGGTAGGCCTCCCATTCTAAGAAAAAATAATTTATATTTTTAGGGAGATTGGAAGGCCTCCCTTTTACCCTCTTTATTGTAATTTTATTTTGAGAGAGAAGGGAGACATTCCTTTTTACATCATAATATTTGTCAATATTAGTAAGAATTAGAGACATCCCATTCTCCCTCTTGATTTTTTTGTACTTTGAGGTTGAAAACTATTATTGGAAGTTTACATGAAATATATTATCATAAAATAATGGTAGTCTTCACATACCATGAAAAATTGATTTAGAAACTTAGGGAGATCAATAGGCCTCCCATTTACCCTCTTGATTGTAATTTTACTTTGAGAGAGAAAAACATATTTTCTACTTTGAGGGAGAAGGAGGCCTCCCTTTCTACCTCATAATTATTTTTCAATATGAGGGAGAATGTGAGACATACCATTCACCATTTCAATTTTTTTGATGAGGTTGTATTTTATTATCAAAAGAAAAATACTTAATAGTTAGGCCTCCCATTCCATGAAAGATATTCTCGAACTTTTATTTATAATTTTACATCAAGGGAAAAAATATTTTCCACTTTGAGGTAGAAAGAGAGACCTCCCTTTATACCATATAATAATTTTTCAATATGAGTGAGAATGTGAGACCTTCCATTATCTCTCTCTATTACTGGTTTATTATGATGTTGAAAACTATAATTAGAAGATAATGGTAAGACTCTCATTCTATTTAAAATATTATGTAAGGGAATGGTAGGCCTTCCATTACATGAAAAAATAGTTTTTATTTTATGGAGATTGGGAGGTCTCCCTTTTTCCCTCTTCAATATAATTTTATTTTGACAGAGAAAAATTATTCTTTACACTTTGAGGGAAAAAGAGACACCATCCTTTTTACCTTACTATTTATCAATATTAAAGAGAATGGGAGACCTCCCATTCTCCCTCTTGATATTTTTTAAATCTAAGGTTGAAAACTATTATTGGAAGAGAATGGTAGGCCTCCCATTCTATAAAACATTGATTTATAGTTTTACAAATATTAGGAGGCTTTCCATTTATTTTGATTGTAATTTTACTTTGAGGGAGAAAGGGAGAGCTTCCTTTCTTCCTCTTAATTAGTTTTCAATATGAAGGAGACTAGGAGACATCTCATTTTCCCTGTTGTTTTTTTAAATATAAGGTTGAAAAATATTATTGGAAGAGAATGGTAGGCCTCTCATTCTATGAAACATTGATTTATAGTTTTAGAGAGATTAGGAGGCTTCCCATTTATTTTGATTGTAATTTTACTTTGAGGGAAAAAAATCACTTAAGGGAGAAAGGGAGAGCTCCCTTTCTACCTCTTAATTATTTTTCAATATGAAGGAGAATGGGAGACATCCCAATCTACCTTTTTTATTTTTTTATTCTAAGGATGAAAACTATCATTGGTTAAGAATTGTAGGTCTCTCCTCTAATGAAGGGTATTATTGGAAGAGAATGGTAGGCCTCATATACCATGAAAAATTGATTTATAATTTTAGGGAGATTCAGAGGCCTCCCAATTACCCTCTTGATTGTAATTTTAATTTTTGAGGAAGATAAAATATTTTTTCCACTCTAAGGAAAAAGGAAGATCTCCTTTTCTACTTCATAATTATTGTTTAATATTTTTGAGAATGTGAGACCTCCCATTCTCCCTCTTGATTATGTTTCTTACTTTGATGTTGAAAAATATTCTTGAAGGAGAATGGTACTCCTCCCATTCCATGAAATATATTAGTGGAAGAGAATGGTAGGCCTCACATACCATGAAAAATGTTTGATAATTTTAGGGAAAGTGGTAGGCCTCTTTATATTTTATTAATGCTTAATATTGATGATAATATAAAACAATTATCCCTACTATTTTTAGTGAAAAATAATTAGATGTAATCAATAATTGTTTATAGTTTATTTTCATTATTGTTGATATTGAGATAAATTTGTTCAAATGTCTCATTTGTATGAACATTATGGAAACACTTGTAGTTTATTTTCATTATTATTGATATTGAGATAGCTTTGTTCAAATGTCTAATTTGTAGGAACAATATGGAAACACTTGGTCAAGTTTCATTTGTAGAAATACCACTACAAAAAGTTGATAGAGAGTTTGAAAGAGGTATTTTGGATGAAGAATGGTTTGTTGAAGTACATAAGCCAGATAACTTTCATGATGACTTATGGATGTTTCAGATGATAGTTAATGATGTAACAAAAATTGGTATGGTTATAGCTGCAAAACCAATAAATAAAGATGTGATCAAGGTTCAAGTTGAGAGAATTGATAACATCACAAGAAAATGATATCTTTTGGAAATGGATCTCTATGTGGCCAATTATCATAAAGATTTAATGGAGAAGTCAATACAAAATGCTAAATATTCTTGTCCTAGTTTTGCTCAGAATTTAAGATTCCAAACTAATAGAAATAATAAGGAAGGTGTGGCTACATCACAATAAATATATAGAGGTATGATGAAAAGTCTTAAAAGGTTGTATAGAACCCATACAACATATTTAATTCTTCATCTTCTTAACAGAAAGTATTCACACCTTGGAACTAATCCTACACTTGTCAGAAAAATGACATATCATAAGGGTTTATATTTACCTTCATTAGAGGTAGATATATCTCTTTCCTCTTTCAAGGAGATGAAAAAGATCCAAATAAATAAGTTGAAAATAAAGTAGAGACTCTCTTTTTAAAAGTAGCTCCAGAACTTAGTGAAGAGGTAAAACATTTCTTGTTTGATGAAAAAGTGTTTTCTATTGATGTTCAGAGGTGTGAAATTGCACCTAAAGATATCCAATTCAGGAAGCTAGATGAAGATGAAGTTTCAAAAATAGTTTCCTCAATGATACAAAATATGATTACAACTCCTCAAGATGCAATACTTCTTCCTTTCAACAAGATAACAAAACAACTTGCTAAAATTATAATAGAGGAGGATCTCATGGATGAGAACATCAATTTTTATATATTAGATGGGCAACACACCATTAGTGCCCAAAAGAAAATACTTTGCAATCCAAAATATGTTGATGTGCACAATCGTTATAGAATGAGAAATGCTAGAATCATGGCCCACAATGTTCCATTGAGTACAATATCTTCTATTTGCAAGCAAAAAAATTGGGAAAACAAAGTGTGGGTTGAGACATAGTTTATTGATATGATATCAAAATAAAGAGAGCTATGGATAAGTTGTGGAAGACCCAAATGTCTAGGAAGGGGAAATGAATAGTCAACAAAGTGGAAGGTGTGTATTATAAATTTATTTCAAATTTATATTTATTGAATATTTATAGTTAAATAGAAATTAACACTCATGCTTGTAATAAATTTAAATGCAGGGGTTCATTAAAAGGTGCTTGGATATATTTGAAATAGAAAAAGAAGAAATTTTACGTGATAAGTTGACATTTGTGTACTTTCTTGATTCTATTTGGGAAAAGTGGGAATTTTTTTAACTATATAGATTGGGTGCATTAGCATGTTCACCCAAAAAAGACAACCAAGATGAATTCACAACAAATTCAATAAAACAATTTAGTGCTAATTTTTTTAAGTGCATACACGTGGCTTGATGAAAATGAATTGGACTGCTTGCTTGATGAGATATATGAAGGATGTGTTTGGTTGAGGACATTAGTTGAACCTAGTCAAAGAGATGAGACCATTGCCAATTATTGCAAAAGAATTAAGGAAGAAAGAAACACAAAGAAAATATATTTGAATATGTTTGCATGAAGGATGGTGACAATTGTACAAGACTTCAATGTGATGTAGAAAATGTGGTAAATAAATATGGAATTCATAGAACCCATTTGGCTCAATTATGTCACATAATTGGTGAAGAAAAACACTCTATTATTGGTCAGCAAAATTCTCAAAAGGGAAATTCAAAAATCAAAAGGAAAATAAATTGCTAAAAAGGGAAAAAGAAAAATAAATGAGGCTAAGGAACCAAATATAGCTATAGATGATGATGCGCCAGAATTAGCAGAACTTGACAAGGTCATAACTTGAGTTCGGGTGTCTGCTTTTGAGTCCATTTTTTTTTTTGAAACCATGTGTCTCGATGAGACAAATGCAGTGGAAACTTGCCCTACTGGTTAGGAAATTTTTGACATGTTTTCGGGCCCTAAATCCGCCATCTTGAGTAGAAAATTAGGATTTAAGTTATAGTTCGCTTTTCCTATTTTTGAGCATTAGTTAATTTTAGTCTATTAATTGTATTATGAGTTAGAAAGTTGGAAATTACTCTAATTTAGGGATGTAGAAGATGCGTGGAAATTTTTGTGCTGTAGGAATAAGCATGCAAACTTACTAAGAATAACAGTTCTAGTAAATCGCTAAAAATAGTAATTTCCGCCACCTAGAGTAGATTTAGTCAGAGTTAGCTAGAGTTTACTTGGCAACTCAAGTTGGGAGTTGTTTTCCTATTTAGGAAACATTATAATTCATTATTTGATAACAAAGAAGGAGATCTATTTTCTTTTGGAGTTCATAATATTTGCGGCATAAGATGGTTTGTTCTTAATTTGGCTACATTATCCGGTATCAAAGCGAGGTTGATAATGTAGCCAAATTAAGAACAAACCAGCTTATGCTTGCAAATATTATGAACTCCAAAAGAAAATAGATCTCCTTATTTGTTATCAAATAATGAATTACAATGTTTCCTAAATAGGAAACAACTCCCAACTTGAGTTCTGCAAGTAAACTCTAGCTAACTCGACTAAATCTACTCTAGGTGGCGAAAATTACTATTTTTTAGCAGTTTACTAGAACTTGCTATTCTTAGTAAGTTCGCATGCTTATTCCTATGGGCACAGAAATTTCCACGCATCTTCTACATCCCTAAATTAGAGGAATTGCCAAATTTCTAACTCATAATGCAATTAATAGACTAAAATTAACTAATGCTCAAAAATAGGAAAAAACCGAACTATAACTTAAATCCTAATTTTCAGCCTCAAGATGGCAGATTTAGGGCCCAAAAATATGTTGAAAACTTTCCCCAACTAGTAGGGCTGGTTTCCACCTGCGTTCTTCTCATCGAGACACGTGGTTTTAAAAAAACGGAATCAAACAGACACCCTAACTCAAGTTATGACCTTGTCAAGTTCCTCGCTAATTCTAAGCGCATCGATGAAAAAAATATATTAGATTTGTATATTCAATATTTTCACAAAAATATTCTAGCTAGAGATCCAGATAGAGATAATTTTACTTTTTTTTTTTTCCATTTGGACTCGAATAAAATTGTAGAATATTTCTAGTTTATCTATGTTTTCATGTGATCTTCTTGTTATGGATATGTGTAATATTGTTACTGATGTAACAATAAAGGACCTTATTGACATGTTCACATTTTTGGGAACAAATGCAAGTAGATGTGTTTGTGTGTTTCTGGTTCCAATTTTAAAAGTACTAGTTGTGGCAGAAGTTGTGACAATATACTACAAAGATGTTAAGGATAATGTTTCAAAGCTTGATTATGGGTGTTATAGATTGTATAATTCCCATGGTTTTGATGGGTTTTTAGTAATATGTGTTATTTATGACATCCATAACCATGATGAAGAGGGAAAAAATTAGGTTGATTTAGATTGGGAGCATAATGAAGATGAAGTGAAAATTCCTTCTTGTAATGATCTTAATCTTATTGGGTCAAGGCATCCATTCCGATTTGAGTGAATGGAGTGTTTTTGGAACAATTTGATAAAAAAAAATCACACACAAGAGGAGAGAAACATTATCTCCATTTATACAGGATGCACATTACTTCCAACATTTGTAAAAATAGGTGATCATTCTCTTGTATCAATTGTTGAAAATGTTGACCAAGAGTTATTTATGAAGACATTTTACAAGGAACTCTCAACCATTGAGGCTTCATGTGCATGTGGTGAGTTTTGTACCTTTCTATGATTATAATTTTTTATTTTAGAAAGAGAAAAAATTAAATTATTATACTATCAAAATGTATTCTCTTAAATTGAAGTTTATTTTGTATAAGATAATATTTTTTGCACATTGACGAATTGAGGAAGTATGTGATACCTCTCATTATCCCTATATTTTTTTCATGTGGCCTATAGTTCTCCCTTTGATTGTTCTACTTCACTCTAGGGGAGAATGTGAGGTCATTCATATTCTCCATGAGATTTTCATGTTGATGATAATGGGAGGCCTCTCATTCTTCCTTTAATTATTTTTCCACTTTGAGATAGATTGTTAGGCTTATCATTCTCCCTCTTCATTGTTAATTTCACTTCAAAATATTTTAAAAGTTAGATAATTACTCATCTTCACCTATTTTACTCTTTAACAGATAATAGGAAGCCATCATTTCTCATTTATGATTTTATCACATTGAGGGAGAATATGAGACCTCATTCTTTTTATTTTTATTATTTCAATTTTGGAGTCTATTTTTAATTTTACAGATATGTGAACTAAACAAAAATTCTGATTTCACATATTTATATTTTAAATTAATTTTTTTGTTGCAAATTATTTTTTAGTTTATGAATGTTTTTGATATCTAATTGGTCACATACTTTTTTTTTTTTTAATATTGGCAAATAGTTTTTTGAAAGGGACTATACCCTTGAATACAAAATAAGGCCTTTAAGCTGGAATAAGAGTGAGAAGCATAGCAGGACTAACCAAGTCCAAGTAGTACAATGAAATTCAACGTAGCCCAGAAACAGCTACACAAGCGAGACTTAACAGCAAAACAACAACGAAAAAAAAGAACTGACAAACCAAGAAACAGTAAGAATAACAAAAGAGAGCAGTAGAAGCATGCAGGACTACTTCTTGGCTGCTTGATCAACACTGATCTTGACTTTTTTCCAAGCATGAAACATACCCAAAGCGGTCATGTGGGCAGCATCCGTCTTATCGAGCTCCTCGATGGTCCTTTTGCTCTCTTTTTCATTGCCCCAAAGTGCAGCCGGGACACCGCTGAGGTTGGAAACACTTTTGGCATGTCCCACGATGAACTCCTCAATGGCCCTAAAGGCAGCAATGTTGTAATCATGCCTAGTCTTAGCCTTCCCAAGGCGGGAGTCCAAGGAGGTCAGCTTTTTGTAAGAATGTAAGAATGTAAGAGGTCACATACTTAATAATGTAAGAATTTTTGATATCTTTTTAAGATTTTTTTAACTACCATTTTCATTATCTTTTCATAATTGTTCTAATATTAGTTAATATTTTTTTGTAGGTGTGGAAATTCAAGACTCTAAAACATATAAAGAACCACTTGCATTGAATTTTTGGATGTTTCACAAGGTATTGACTTGGATGCAACAGAAACAATAATTTCTAAGAAACGTAAATGCATATCTAATAAAAAAGATTTGGAAAATGTTCTTGAGTTAGAAGATCCAATCATACCTAATGTTGTAAAATATCCATAAAATATAGAGAATCAAGAAGTTGAGCAAGGTTCGAATAGCACTACAACTAAAACATGTAATTAACTACTCACTTTTAAATTTCATATAATATTTTTGTTGCAATTAGTGAATTTAAATGATTAATTCTATGAAACATTTATTTGTAGTTCCTGATGAAAATATAGATGGAGAGTCAACAATTCAAGGCCAAATACCACAATCTTTAGGTATAGTATAAGAAAATTTAGTTACTTTAATTTTTTTAAATGTTGTAATTGGTAGTTTTTAGAGTATATGATTCAATAATTTATTTGTGTAGATCTAAGTAGAAAACCTCTATTGATACTATATTTGGAAGGTGTGTTAATTTTTCAAGTGACTTCTAAAATATCCAGATCTTTCCAGACCAAAGGATGTCATTATGTTCCAAGACAAAAGTTATCTCAATTTTTAAAATGCATATGTACTAAATTTGAGATAGCATTTTGGTCAAGTTTATGTGGCCAAGATGTTAAATATTTAGGGAAGAATATTTTGAAGAAATATGGGGATGGTAAGCAAAGAGATTTATTTTATTATGGTGTTGAAATGTGCACAAATACAAATTGTGAATAGGTTAAAGATCTTAATATAGTATGGTCAAAGAATAAATCATATGACACCACAAATACCATATTGATCAGTTTTGAAATGGTAGGGGTTCCTCAAGAAAATTGTTTCATTGCACCAATTTTTATTTCTCAAATGATATGCAAGCTAATAATTGGTTAATTTTTCATGTTTGGTATATCCCGAGATTATAACACCTCTCAATCCCTTATTCTCTTTTTCATAAAATGAATTGAAGCATTAAAATAATTTACAAGTAGTGCGGTATCCAAGTCTGCTACGATGTCTATGTAATGCTATGGACGCATACACATAGTTGAAAGGGTATGCATATGTGTGCACAATTGTACATTTGGCAATGTGAGGGCTATTATTTTCACATAACCATAAAGTGAGTAAGTTGTAATTCATTTCGCATGTCGGTACGTGACCTTGTTTTGGTCGAAGATGATTTTAGTAATCATCTTGGATGGCTGTGGTAATGTTATGTGTTGTGAAATACCTTCTAGTTAGAGAGAAGTTAAACTTTCATTATGGGATGCATAACTAGCATCTATACCTTCATGGATATTATTATTATTTTACTTTTTCATGTTGGAGGAGTTAAAGTTACAAAATATGGTTGAACTTATACACTACCTCTATACTTTAGTCATTATGAGGAAATGATGATATTTAGTAAGGTACTAAACTGTATATTGAGCTTGGTTTCTTACAAAACCATTATAGAAAGTTTGATCAATTCATACATTGAGTAGTATGGGATAAAGGTTTGATTAATTCACCGGTTGGCATGGTTATAAAGCTGATGTAATCATCATCTTCGTCCTATCCGAATATCCTCCATGCAAACTTTGTTATGATAAACTTCTATAAGTTGTGAACTTAATTAGATAACATTTTAAGTTATAATGAGGCATTCAATTATTAAGATAATCGAGAGGCTATGAGATAGTTTTTAGATTAATATTACTTATATTTCGACAATGAAATCAAATATTTGTGGGTATAGTTAATAACTATATAAGCCATGCATTGAAACTTTAGGGCCTATAAGTCGAATGATACATAGAAGATCCACTAAGCATTATCTAATACATTGATTAATGCAATTTATTATTTGGGATACCAGACTTAGTTAATCACAAACCTCGATTCAATGAAGGTGTTCTCCATGTGATAGTTATATGCCTATCCATGCAAGCGGTTAAATTTGGAAAGAGAATATAAAATTTTCTAAAAATCCCACCATTTGTGGAGGAGAAATCTTTTACCGGCGGTGGAAGTCTGGTTGGAAATTAAATAGCATTGAATATATATTAAATGCTCTTAAATGAGCTTGGGAATGGGAATCTTCCTGAAGAAGCTATCCAAACTACTGGAAATATGTCTTTCTCTTTGTTCTTGCATGTCGATCATGAACTCTTCTTCTTCTTTCGAAAACTCTACTTTTGAAACAAAAATTTGCATTCACTTTTGAAAGATAATTCGTTGGAAGTTTTAGAATATTAGAGGATCTCAAATATTCTGTATAAAAGGATGGTTATGTGAGAAAGATTAATTTTTATTTTTGGAACTTTGTATTATTTGGCCTTGCGCAAGAATATTTGATAATCGTGTCTCAGAGGGAAGAATAGTCACTGGGACTGCAAGGTGGAAGGATTTTAGTTTTACCAGGCATGGATCGCCCTCACCCTCTCTTAAAATATTATTCAATCTAATATTTGAATAGATGATATCTGAAACATTTTCTTTGGTTGAATATGCATTTGGGAAGGTTATTATTGTCTACTATGTGATTCTTGCGAAATTATGAGTGACTGTATTTGAGCTTTTGAGATCTGTTGTATTAACTGATAGATTGGGTGTTGTTGTTTTGCATGTTTATTTCTATTAAAAGGTTGTGTTGTTATACTTTAGGGAAGTGAAAACTCATTTATTTGAGCTCTATCATTCTCTATTTTGAATATTAATTCATAAGCTCTAGGTATTACCCAGATGCCTGAAATAATTATACTATTAAGGAAAATACCTTAAGTGTCATACTCTGTAATTTTTGGTACTATGGGGACCACATTTGCTTCATTTAATAAACTATAACCGTGTTAAGTTAAGATTTCCTTTCTTTCTAGGATTTGGTGATAAACAGTAATATTGGAAATATTGATGGCTAATATGCATTCACCGAGTTGAAATCTTGAAGATTCAATCACTTAGTCCTTGGTCTTCAACCTGGACATAACCATAGACATTTTGATTTGTAAATTTATTTGTGTCGCTATAACAATCTGCCTGTGATAATAATGAGGTTTGGGGTTTCTATCACACAATGGAAACAAAATAATATGAATTTTGTAGGCCTGAAACTTTACCCTCAATGGCTTTAAAAGGATGCACTTGTAATTTTTAGTACTATGGAGTTAATAATTGCTTCTTAGCATAACTAAATCCGTGTTTAGTTTTGGGTTAATTTTACATCTGGAACTTGGGGTCATTTACATGTTCGAGAATCCAGTGTCAACCTTAAATAAAAACCATAAGGGAATTTCCTATTTAGGCCATTTCTAAATCAACCAGTTTTATCCAGAAAGTCTGGGTGCATTAATGATCGGTATTGCATATGTGTCATTATGACCTATCAGGTGATATGATTTGCATGTTTAAGCATGAGCAATTGGCTTATGAGCTCCAAACTATGTATAGGTTGTTTAGCCAATTTATATTGGTTACCTCCTGGCAATATAAATAAGCCCGTAACAAGTTGTATTCCTTGAAATGTCGATTAGTAACGACGTTATCTGGGTTTGGTTTTATTGAGTAAGAAGGTTGCACTTATTGTTTAAGGCTCTCGATTCTGTTAAGGTAATTAAAAAAACAATTACCTTACTAAAGTTTAAATTGGAAATTGAGAAGCTTTCTGTCTTATGTTGAGTTTAGTGGTTTCTATGTCTGGGTAAAATAAGAATTCCCTATTAAGATGCATTTAATTTGGATTAAGGAACAATAATAAACCATTTTACAAGAGTATATCAGTTGTGCCTGAGATCAATGTATATTATTGCATAAAATAGTTATCGACCTATTCTAGCAATAGATGCCTAAAGGGAAGTAAGGATGAAGAATGTTTTTGAGGGTTACTGTTCAGAATATCTTTTATAGCAAATTTCTACTACATGCATTGAGTAGCATGATGAGATCAGTCCCTATGAACACCAGGAAGAATACCTTAAGGATATAAGGATATAATATTATAATTACATGTTAATAGAAGTTTTTCTACAAAGGTTCAATTCTACTAAGTCTGTAGTGTCTACCAATTATGCCATATTTCCTTATTGGCAAACAAAATCATGATATAATCAGATTTCATCAATTTCATCAATTTTAGAGTCATTATGCTATTTCTGTATTCTGCATGCTAGTATTGTATTTTCCACTTTTGTTTGTGTAGGATCAGAAAAACTATTGACAACAGTTGGTTTTGACTTATAAATTATCATGATGTTGAATGAGGAATGATTTCTATGAATGCTTTTATCCTAATTTGTTAAGTGTTACATTTTGTGAATTCCTTTTATTAAGGCTTTTAAAATGATATCAGCAAATAGTTTCTAGATGGATGAAAAGAAATTATTTTAAACTTATGACGAATGATTCCTTGCATTATTGTGTTGTTGATATGATCTTAATGCTACATCATATCATTTAATCAAATACTATATTGCATAAGTTATTAAGTGGGGAAAAGGGCTATTCATGCCAGTCATGTTGGACTGACCATGTGCAATTTTGTACATCAACTTTTCAAAGGCAGGAAAGAGGAATTATGTGGTGATTAAAGTCTGGATGATGCATTTGTATTTTCCTTAGAATGTATGAGTGATTGGATTGTGTTGAAACTGAAATTTTCAGCTAATACTTATTGTGAATATGATGGCTATTGAGTTTAACATATTATGGCTCATTTATGAGCTTCTCCTTGAACGTGTGTTTTTAAGGAAAATAGACAATTGATGGTGTGTAGAAATGATTTCTATTTTATCCAGGGGCAATAAGCCTATTTCAATTCATGTTCAAGTTTGATAAGACATTTTGTCTTCTTTACGTTAGTATTTAATTGTTAAGATGCAATTCGAGTATCTTTACTGGATCAACTATTCGAATAAATATAAGATATGATTATTTGATTTCCATTTAAGTACATAAGTCATTTCGTATTATGATTTGCAATAAATTTTATACCTTGGAAAATATTATTGACCATTGTCAATAAGTTGCAAATTATGTAATCCTTATGGGTTGTTTACCAATTAGAAATGTCGAGAAGTATACTATTATATTACTCTTTATCAAAAAGGTAAATAAAGAGATAACTCAGATTATTGCAAGCATTATTGATAGTAGGTTGGAATCGCAACATGGGTAATGATGCATGTAGCATTATAACCTGCTATTTCTTAAAGCATGATCGAATTATAGCTGAATTTTATTGCTTAAAGAATGAATAGATACTTTACAACACTCTTACGTCAACTACGGTAAATTCAATTAATAAGAACAATGGTGACTATCATTGAGATAAAAGGGTAACTAATAATAGTTTCAGTAGTTAGATAATATGATAATATTTTTAAGTAATGAATCATATCTATTATCTTGAAAGGTCATGTAACCTAATCTAACTTAAATAAAATATGATTTTAAAGTTTAACCATTGTTAAGAATGGTGGAGACCTTCTATAAATTATGATTGGGATGTGATGTTATGTAATAAAAAAATATTGGAACAAGTAGAATGATTACATTCATGAAAGATAAGCTTAATACAACCATAAATAAATTTGGAGGGTGTAGGCTTAATTTCAATTGAATAAGAGGGTATTGGTCCTATAACCGATTTACATTGTCATACAAAAATGATCGCCAAATATGTCGACATGAAGAAGTATTAAGATCAGTTTCATTGTTCAGGAATCGATGTATGTGATAATTTTCTCTAGGAAATGATAACGTATTTAAAAGGGATTGTCCCATAATGCATCAGTATGAGCATACAATCATGATATCCATTTACAATGGAGTTAAAACGGGAACACATGTACTAAGTTGGGAAGAACATAGTATCTTAATCCTGACCCTAGTCAACCTGGTTATTATATCCAAAGAGGATTAGAAAATAATCCTTATTAAAAGAATCAAAGACCTTATGTGGAAGGCTATGAGAAGAGTGGATGAATGGGAAAGTATCTCATCCAACCTATTATAATAGGTACTCTAGATATATCTCACTTGCTGGATATAATAAAACAAATGAACGATCTTGATTAAGCTGCCACTAGGAAAAGTGGAGTGTTTAAGCTTAAAATGTGTATTGGCATCAATGGTCTAAGACTCTATAGTACTTTATAAAAAGTATGAGTCATACTTAAAAACATAGTTTTATGTAGGTGTATATCCTTAAGATGAAATAAAGGAAACAAGGGCTTAATTGATTAAGCAGGGACAAATTTTAATCTGTAATGTTGTTCCTAGACCAGAATAGTACCATTCTCCATTTACGGGTAACTTGAGCATGAAACCTAGTAAGGAAATCAAGTGAAACAGAGATTGAGGTCCTGGGATCAACTCATATCAGATATTAGGTACGACCCATTTGTGGAGAAGTGTCGTAAAACCTAGATTGTTCTTAAATGATAATAATTACCTTGAGAACATTTGACACCATGTCCCATACCGGTTTCTTGGCAGGCTAACTCATTACAATTGCTACACAGTCGTATCCTTATAATGATGGATGTCATTATTAGGATACTACTTGTTTAGTAACTGTATTGAGTTGTCTTATCAAGAGGTTGGAGTGTGGCATGGTGTTGTCTTAAGTGCAAACCTTGATAGAGTTACAAAAATAGTTGGGACCTCCTGGGTACGCACCCTTGTATCAACTTATGATGGCTATGGGAAGGAAGTGGTCAAGTAACAAGGTGAATTATTACAAAAACACTTACTTTCCCATAGGCATCGTAGGATGACATAGAGGTACGCCTTCATGTAGGTTAAATTGGATTTGTGTCTTGTTCAAGACTTGTATTCATTTACAACATTAACCTTTTTTCCATAAAAATGAATAAGTGAATAAGGTGAGAGGACAAGATTCCAATGGCGAGTGTGCCATCATAGAATCGAGCATGAAATACATGACTCAGAAACTTTGCGCAAAGTGCTGTAAGATGTTGATTACACTGTCAAGATTTCACCAATATCTAAGTTGTGCGATGCCTGTGGATTTCATAGGTGGAACCGAGGTACACACTTAGGGGTTTTCACTTATATATCATATCTTGTTAAAGGAGAACCAAAGGGATACATTTTATGTATGGATCGTATAGAGCATTAAGGGAGAACAACTAGGTTTAATATTATCTCATACAACTATACATGGTTCATGAAAATTATCGGAAATGGATTGCTTTTTATTTTTATGTAGATTTAAATATATGGTTATTTAAATCGGTTACATAAAGATATAAAAATAAATCTAGATATGAGGTGACAAAAAGTGGATGTTACAGAGATCTTTTGAGAATGATGTAAATGATGCAAGATCATTAGTTAAAAATTTGTAAATGATATTACAATGAAAATTTTGAGCTAGTTTCATTGTGAGAAAAATTTGAAATCATTTTGAAGATACGATGTTATTGTAAGACAATAAAATCCATTCCAAAGTTAATATAATGTATTATTATTATTTATTTTATAGTATTGACATAACTTTATTTTTTATTTTGTTTTACTAGTGTAATTATTAAAATGCTAGTAATGTTTTTCATATCTTTAACTTCAATTACAATGAATTTATTGATTTTTGTAGTAATAGGGATGTACTTTTGGAAGTTATTTTAAATTTAGTATACATCTTGTTATTTATGTTATAACATTGCATGGAGTTCAATTTTTTGATGTGGTTATTTATAGGATTAATCATTAATTTAATCTCTATAATAATGTATATCATACATTTGATTTCAGTTGCAAGGAAATTGTTGATATTGGGAGTAGAAGGATTGTTGTTTGGAGTTCCAGGATATTTTGGAACTAAGCCTTAAAAATTACAACATGATTTTAAATATGCTTCATATAAGGATTTATTCTCCTGATTTATTAGAGGTTATAAGAGAACATTTTGATCTTGCTTTGTGGTTTACATTTTTAGATAGAAAAGAAGTACATTCTTTTCTTGCACACTTTACTTGGTTACGAGATACAAAATTTGTGTTCACTTGGGGAAGAGAACATTGTATAATATCAAATACATTTAAGAGATCTCAGAGTGGAAATTTGATGCCTATATATAAGAAAAGTTTAAAGGATGTTATTGATGTGTACAAAGAGAGATATGTTGATTCTAACATATTATTCATTGATGAGGGGAAATACATATTTGAAGAGTTTAGAAATGCTAATTACTTTAATATCCCATGTAGTTGGGATTTTGATGGATCTTATGAGAAAGATAAAATTATAAAAACCCATCTATGTACTTGGGTTAAACATGTGGGGCCTGTAAAAAACTTGAGGCATTCATTGAGAACTTTTAAATTAACTATTGATGATTATTAATTGTAAGTGAAATTTAAATTTTGAGCTTCTTTTTTAGTGTAAAATGCTTTAAATGTATATTATGGTTTTCTTGTTTTTATAATGATAGTGATGACAGAGATATTTGACTAGCAATAAGGTAAAGAGAATTCAACTAACAAAATGGAAACAATTGATTTAGTAGTATTTTTTTCACTCAATTTTGTTTGTATGAGTAAAAATAATATGGAAATTACACATGTTGAACTAGATGGCCTCCTAATCATCATTTAAATGAGCTAATCCTTAAGTGAACTAGATGGAATCCTATTATATCAATCTAAATAAAAATAAAAGGGAGAATAGGTGGCTTCCAATTTTCCCTCAAATATCAACCAACAATTGGAAACCAAATATATTATGAAAAATTAAATTATTAAACTAGATGACATCCTATTGTGCATTTGAGATAAAAATAACCATGAAGAGGTAGTGATCCAAGGATCCTCACAGAAAACACCGATCTATGATCTTCTCATAATCGATTCTGCTTAGTTCCATGGCATGGAGAAAAATTAGATGATTCTGTCGATATCTCATTTGCAGGAAACAGAGCTCGTTTGCAAAAGTTATGGCCCTGCTGAATTTTTTGAGTAACTAGCGAATTTAGTACTATGTGCAGAGATGATGCATGCACATGTGGACCAATCAACATTTGCCATGTGGACAATATGGGTGATGGAGAAAAAGGGGGATTTTGGACTAGTCTTGGCCTCCTTTACTTCACATCTATATTACAGAGTTTCTGTATATATTTGCTTCAGTTTGCAATTACGGGATGCATGTGGGATTATTCATGTTTATATTTGTAAAGAAATAATATCAAATCCCATTAAATTGCATATACATACATACATAGATATATATATATATATATATATATATATATATATATATATATAAAATGCTAGTTAAAAACATACCTCATCTCCATATTTAATGCCAAAACATACCCAAAGTGCCCATTTATGCGCCCAAACAGGTTTGACTATTCAATGGCTCTTATAGCCACCTATATGCATGTAAAATAAGCCATATAAAGTGCCTAAACTCACTCTCTAGCTTCAAATGTGGGATAAATACCATGATATATGCCTAGAGAAGTGGAGGTAGGGGATTTGGACCTCTATCTTCCCATGAAAAATTATAGGTGCCCAATCATTGATCCATTTGTTCGGAAACACTATAAAAGGAGCTATTTTATATATGTACGGACATCCGAGACTATGAAATATTGTTTTGCTCATAACTTGAGCTAGAGAAGGAATTTTGAGGTGATGTAAAAAGTGACTATTGTTATTTTTGGCAGAGGAACATGATGATAACATAATATTATTGTAGAAAACTTTTTAAATATTTATTTTCAAGATTTTAATAGATCACCCCCTTCAACCAGACTTGAGGTGTAGGCCACAATTTTTGAACTTCGTTATCAATTCTTATGTCAAATTTTTGGTGATTCATCTCTGTACTTTCTGATTTTACATAGTACTTTTAGTTTTAATTATTTTATTAAAAATACAAAAGGATATAATAGTCAATTTTTATATAAAAATTAATACAAAGAAAAGTTAAGTGTGTGCACAATTGCTAGTTAAAATTGATTTTTAGATCACTGGTATCAGAGCTGGTTTTGACTAATTTTTAATTCAGATTAATGGTTTTAGTTTACAAGTTGTGTGTTTAATGTTAACAAGGTCTTGGTCTAAGAAGGGTGAAGGAGATTTAGTTGAAGGAGATCCCAAAATTGGTACTAGATGGTCTCGAAGTCCTACAATGGCGGATCGAGAGGAAGAAAACTTTCATCAATCATTCCTATAGATGAAGGAAATGGTGGAAGAAATGTACCAAGATAGAAAAAGAGAAAAGGGAACTAGAGAAGGTAAAAAAGAAGATATCTCTAGTTCTGATACTCGTAATGGGGAACCTCTAAAATCTTATTTTCCTTCATTAAAGTTAGATATTAAGTTTGAATTGCCAATGTATACTTGGAGAGCTAAATGCAGAGAAGTTAGATAACTAGATCAAGTAGATAGAAGTATATTGCAGGGTTCAGATAATTAGGGATGATGAAGCAAAGATTCATTTAGAAACTCTTTGAATGGGTGGCACAACACTCATTTGGTGGGAGAGTAATCTTCAGGAAGTGGAAGAAACCAAAGGTAAATAAATCACTTATTGGTCTGAATTTGTTTCATGTCTTAGGCAAAAATTTATCCTCTTGGTTATAAGCAACAAGCTATGATGGATTGGCAAACATTAAGACAAGATAAGGTACAAAGTGTTCAGAATACACACAGAATTTAGGAAAAGGACACTAATTCTAGGAATTTCCTTAAACACGTAAGAAACATTGCTTAAATATATTTCGGATTACATAGTTACTTAAGGCATATGATTCTTGTTTAAGAAGTGTGTGTTCAAGAAACCCATTTGGAAGCATGAGGGAAAATGACAAAGGACTCCTCTTCCTCTTAGTTTAAACAAAAGAACAAGTAATCAAGGAAAGGGCTCAAATGAACAAGGAAAAGGAAAGGGTAAGCATAAGACAAACTCTACTTGTTAAAAGGAATTTGAAAACCCATTTTGTAGTCATTGTAAAAAGAACCATGATGAGTCTAAATGTTGGAAATTACACCTAAAATGAAACCTAAATGGATAGTTAAGAAAGCAAAGGAAAATAAAACCAACACTCATAGCAGCTTCATGATCTTGGGTCGATTTAGGTGATGAAACCAAGATCACAACTATGATTTTTCAAGGTAAATAACCTATTTAAATTTCTAATAATAGTACTTCAAATGTTGCATCTTCTTCTTGTAAACAAACTATAGATGATGATAATAAAAGGAATGAGATTTTCCACATTAGAGTAATTTCAAAGCATTCAAAAATTGATACTCTTTTTGATAGTGGATCTCAAGCTAATCTAATTTCTGAGGAGGTTCTTAAGAAATTAGGACTCAAAACTAATCCACATCCTAAGCCTTATCGTTTGGGTTGGGTTTGTGATGATGCAAAACTGCAGGTGACTAAAACTTGTACTTTCAGATTTGCCATCACAGAAAATTTTATAGATGAGGTTGAATTATATGTAGTTGCTTTGGATATTTATGGGGTGGTTTTGGGAAGTCCTTATTTGTATGATCATAAAGCAGTCTTCTATAGGGAATAAAATAAATATTTACTTGTAAAGGATGGAATTGAGTTTATTGTTAGAGCTCACCGTGAAAAGAATAATCTATCCTTGGTAACTGCAGGTCAAATGAAAAGGCTTGTAAATTCAAGAAAAAAATTTGTGCTCATGGTGTTCAAAGCCAAAGAGAAAGAACATGAGATGGCTTAGTGAATTGGTAAAAATTATTTCTAATTTTGATTTTTTTTTCAGATCCACAAGGTCTACCTCCCAAAAGAGGCGTTCAACATGAGATACAGTTGCTTCAGGATGCACCTCTTCCCAATATCGGAATGTATAGATTGTCATTAGTAGAGAATGAGGAAATCCAGAGATAGGTAATGGAACTTTTGGCTCAAGGTATGATTCATCCAAGCATAAACCCATGTGGTTCACTAATTATATTAGTTCGTAAGAAGGATGGAACTTGGCGAATGTGTGTTGATTTCCGTGCTTTAAACAAGATGACTATAAATAATCGTTACCCTCTTCCTAGAATAGATGATTTATTGGATCAATTAAAGAATGCAATTTATTTCACTAAGTTAGACTTAAGAAGTGGTTATCACCAAGTAAGAATTGCAGAGAAGGTGATGTTTGGAAAACTAATTTTAAAATGAAACAAGGATTGTTTGAATGATTAGTGATGCCTTTTGGTTTGTGAAATGCACTGAAACATTCATGAGATTCATGAATGATATATTTAGACCATTCATTGATGATTTTGTTATTGTCTACTTAGATGATATTCTTGTATTCAGTAAGTCATGGGATGAACATGTTAAACACACACAAAAATTATTAGATGTATTAAGGAGAGAGAGAAATTGTTTTTGAAGATGTCAAAATGTGAATTTGCGAAAACATATTTATTTTACTTGGGTCATGTTGTAGGAAATGGAGAATTGAGAATTGATCCTATAAAAATGGAGGCTATTATAAAATTGTCTAGACCCACTATTGTGATGGAAGTTAGGAGTTTTCTAGGTGTAGTTCAATATTGGAGGAAATTCATTTCTAACTTCTCATATATTGCATCTCCTTTGCATGATTTAAAAGTATTAAACATGTCTTTCAGTGGGGAGGAAAACAACATAAATCCTTTGACACACTGAAAGAGAAGATAAGTACCACTCTGATCTTGGCACTTCCATATTTACAACATTCATTTGAGATTGAGATAGATGCTAGTGACTATGTAATGGGGGTAGTTTTGATGTAGAAAAAATGACCAAGTGTGCTACCATTCGAAGCCTTTACAAGTGTGGTAAGAAACTATCCAACTTATGATAAAGAGTGTTATGCTTTTGTTCAAAGTGTTAAAAAGTGGAAGCATTATTTAATGGGAAAAGAAACAATTATACATACTCGACCATAAACCACTTCAATAATTACAAACACAAACCAAATTTCACTAGTATAGACATTTCAGGTGGATGGGATTTTGGTAACAATTTCATCTTGTAATCAGGTATAAAATAGGTATTCAAAACAAGGTTACCAACATGTTATCTAGACCACCAATGGTAGTAGCATCTATTCTTTTACAACATAGTTCTTTGGCTCGTGTTATTTACAAGGAACAACATGTTAATGATTTTGATTTTAGAGAAGTGTATGACAATCTATTAAATGGGAAACAAGTAGGAGAAAAATATTATCATTTGCATGAAGAATTGTTATATCATTCTAGTAAACTTTGTATTCCGAAAATGAACGTGTGAATATGATTAGGAAGCACGATACTTCTATTATTTGAGGGAATTTTAGTGTTAGTAAGACAATTGTACATTTACGAAATATTGCTATTGGCCTAGAATGCATGAACATGTAAACTATTATATTAAGGGATGTGTTCTTTGTGCCACAAGCAAGCTAAGTAATGTGAGGAAATTAGGACTTTACACTCCTCTTCCTATTCCAACAAGGCCTTGGTAAAGTGTTTCCATGGATTTTGTAGGAGGATTTCCCATGACATGAAACAAACATGATTACTTATATGTGGTAGTGATGATTTAACAAAATGTGTGTGTTAGTTCCATGTACTAAACATATAACTAGTGAGGGAGCTGCACATTTGTTTTTTTAGTTTTTTTGGGTTTGTTTTGGTTTGCCTACTTCAATTATATCGAAGCGGGATTCTAGATTTCTTGGGGAATTTTGGTCAACATTGTGGGGTTAATGAACACAAACTGAAAAAGAGCACTACTTTTCATTCACAGATCAATGGTCAAACAGAGGTTGTAAACCACACAATGGTACATTTACTCAAGGGCTATTATGGTAAACATCTTTATTATGTGCAACATGCTTATAATCGTGCCTTACATTATTCTACTTTGAAGTCTCTATTTGAGACTTGTTATGATATCTACCCGATTCTCCTTTAGATGTATATTATGCATATGAAATTGTTGTTAATGGTTCAAGTGATTATGACAAGGCTAAAAGACTTGTACAGAGAATACAACAGGTTTATTAGTATGTCTGTGAACAATTGGAGAAAAATCAAGCTAAGTATAAAGACAGGCATGATAAACATAGAACTGATCACAAGTTCAAAGTTGGTGATTCAGTTTGGCTTCACATCAGCAAGGAAAGGTTGACAATTGAAGGTAAAAAATTGAAACCTATACGGTATGGTCTATTCCAAGTATTGGAAAAAATTGGTAACAACGCTTTCCAGTTAGATTTACCTCCTTATATGCAAATCTACTCAGTTGTAAATGTTGAGAACTTAAGATTGTATGAACCACCTATGATTGTTGATCATGATGATGCTAAGATAGTTCCTTCCATTGATGATTTTTCTCTTGAGTATCTTGATGAGTTACAGGAAGACATCATTTTGGACAGGAAGGTCAAAACTTCGTGAACGGGTGATATTGAATATATTTGTGTTGGGTTCAAAGGCATTCATCCGAACAAGGCTAAATGTATAGAAACTGGATACGTGAGGGAGAAATGCCCTCACCTATTCACCAATTAAGTTGACTTTTGGGGTCAAAAAGTTTCTCAATGAGGAGGAATGATCTAGGGGATCCTCACTGAGAAACACTAATATATGATCTTCTCAGAATCATTTCCACTCGTTCCATGGCATGGAGAAAACATAGATGATTACATCGATATATCGTTTGTAGGAAATAAAGCTTGTTTGCAAAATTTATGGCCCGCTGAAATTTTTAGGCAACTGGTGAATTTAGTACTATGTGCAGAGATTATGCATGCACACATGGACTAATCAACATTTGCCATGTGGACAATATGGGTGATGGAGCAAAAGGAGGATTCTGGACTAGTCTTGGCCACCTTTACTTCACATCTATAGTGCATAGTTTCTGTATATATTTTCTTCAATTTGTAATTATAGGATGCATGTGGGATTATTCATATTTATATTTGTAAAGAAATAATATCGAATCCCATTAAATTTACATATATATATATATAAATTCCAGTTAGAAACGTACTTCATCTCAATATTTAATGCCAAAACATACCCAAAGCACCCATTTATGTGCCCAAACAGTTTTGACCAGTCAATGGCTCGTATAGCCACCTATATGCATGTAAAATAAGCCATACAAAGAGCTTAAACTCACCCTCCAGCTTCAAATGTGGGATAAATCCCATGATATATGCCTAGGGAAGTGGAGGTAGGGGGATTTGAACCTATATCCTCCTATGCAAAATTATAGGTGCCCAACTATTGAGCTCTTTATTTGAGAACACTATAAAAGGAGCTATTTTGTATATGTAGAGGCATCTGGGACTGTGAAATATTGTTTTGCTCATAACTTGAGCTAGAGAAGGAATTTTGAGGTGATGTAAAAAGTGACTACTATTATTTTTGGTAGAGGAACGTGATGAGAAGATAAAATTATTGTAGAAATATTTGTAAAGATTTATTTTCAATATTTTAATAGATCAGTCCCTTTTAACCGGACCCGGAGAAGAGGCCAAAAGTGCTGAACTCCGTTATCAATTCTTGTGTCAAATTGCTGGTGATTCATCTCTATACTTTCTAATTTTACATATTACTTTCAGTTTTAATTATTTTATTAAAAATACAAAAGGATATAATAGTCAATTTTATATCAA
Source organism: Taxus wallichiana var. yunnanensis (assembly GCA_018340775.1). NCBI lineage: Eukaryota > Viridiplantae > Streptophyta > Pinopsida > Cupressales > Taxaceae > Taxus > Taxus wallichiana. The sequence continues at coordinate 241,523,137 of CM031236.1, read as the reverse complement.
AAATCAATACAAATAAAATTTAAGTGTGTGCACAATTGCTAGTTAAAATTAATTTTTAGATCATGTAGAATGTGTGGCCTCTCATTATCATGCAATGTAAAAACAATTGGAACAACTGGGAAGCCTTCTAATATGGGTATAAAAGGTAATATATTTACCTCCCATTCTTTTTAATTAAAATTATAAAGACAATAAATTTATTATCTATTTTTCCAATGTGAGTGAAAATTAATAGCGAGAATGGGTGGCCTCACATTCTCCCTCATAATTTAATTAACTAGAAATTAGAAACCAATAATGAAATTATTAAAGACCAAGAACTCAAATGTTGAAAACCAATAATAACATATTTGAAATCCAAAAATTAATATTTAAATAAAAAAATTAGATGTAAAGAAACTGATAATGAACTTCTTGAAAAAAATATTGGACTAAAATTAGTCTAAATGTAATGATTTTTTTCCAATGTGAGTGAAAATTAATAGGGAGAATGGGTGGCCCCCATTATACCTCATAATTCAATTAACTAAAAATTAGAAACCAATAATGCAATTATTGGAGACCAATAACTCAAATGTTGAAAACTAGTAATAGCATTTTTGAAAACCAATAATAACATTTTTAAATACCGAAATTTAGATGTGAAGAAACCGATAATGAAATTTTTGAAAAAATATTAGACTAAAATTAGTCCAAATTTAATGAAATGGTGGTTTCTTGAGATTTCCAAAAAAATCCTCAGATAGACATTAAAGACAAAAAAAAAAATTCACCAAAAACACACAAACGAAAAAACAAGGGTACATACCTCTCTTACCGGGTGGGCCTCATTTTTTTCCATATGGTCCCGTAGTGTCCATTTCTCACTTATCACTCTTAATCACTCAATTAATCTCTCTAAACTCACAAATCACAAATGAAATATTTCTTAAGAAAATCAACTATTTATAGCCCCCATATATTTCACACAGAATCGACGATGATTCCTATAATTGATGAAAATTTACCCTAACCATCAACGATTATCCATAATCTCTAGTGATTCATCTAAATATCTAGCAATACATCATTTTCCGTCACAAGCCATCATTTTTCAAAACCAACAATTATTTTCAACCACATTATTACATCTGCGCCTCATTTTGAGGACCCCAAAATTGGTCATCCTTCACAGGACTCATTTTATGACCTTGAAACTAGTAAGCCATACATCTAAAGGCCGTGACCCCTTTGGATACCCTATCACTTGGCTCTAAATTTTTTTAGCTATCCCTATGAATCATACGTCTATAGGACATGAACCCTTTGGTTCCCCACATTACTTGATTCTTTGTTTTGATACATCGTCTTAAATGAAACACACATGTCAAACCTATCCAATCAACTCAAAAAACTAGTGATCCTTGCATTGCATCAAAATCACCCCCAGTTTGAGGGGGTATTAGCCATCCAAATACAACACAAACTTTATTTCACACCATTTTTGTCTAGCGAATCGGGCCATCGCAAACTACTCGACAAAAAAGGGAAAATGTAGACATCGGGTTTTAGTCAACCACCTAATTAGTCTTATAAACACATTATTTAATCTAAAACCTATCTTAATGTTATTTTCCCTAAGTCACCCTCTCTCCACACCTCCGTATAAAAATACACTCACATAAATTACCAATTACACATCCTAAACCACCTAAACACTTTAAGTTTACCTTAACCATCTTAAAACTACCCAAATATATTTTATGTCCACATCCCGCCATCCAAAACTCATCCATAACCTCCCTTAATAATTTTTACCTCATAATTTACCTGAAAAACCCGTTTTGGGAAGTGGTTCTAACCACTTCATAAAAATTTTCCCCAAAAAAATCAGATTGTCGACGATCCTAACCAATCATTAACTATTATAAATAGGATTTTTTTCCTTTCTCAAGGATCTTAAGAAACCTTTTTCTCAAATTTATTCTTGGTTTTTGACTCAAATAGTGAATCTCACCATTCTAGAGATCATTAAGGACTGTATCAACTTCAATCTTTCAAAAACACATCATTATGATAGCTTTTTCATAAATCACCTGTCATCAAGCACAACAACGGCCATCAACTTCAATCAGCTCCATTTGACATTTGAAGGCATCTTTGCATATTTTTACTCAATAAAAGGTAATTATTCATCTTGTTTCATTATTTACATTTCATCTAAACATAAAAAAATAATAAAAACATCATTTTAAATATTTCTTGTCTTTTTAATCAAATTAATCATTTTACAATAAATGCTAGTGATTTTGTCCAACCGCCAATGATTTTCTCTAGCTGCTAGTGATTCTATTTAATCGCCAAGATTTCCTCTAAATCGAAGCAATCCCTTCCAATTTCCATATTATTTCAATTCATCAATTTTGTCTCTAATTTTATCACAGTCTTGTGGCTTTAAATTGTTCTTTGTAAGCATGGATTTACTCTAGATGGTAGTACCCAAATCGATCTCATCCCATCACAAGAATTTATGACATTCCTATAATTCAATAGCCCTTATTTTGGGAACAATACAATATCCTTCACGAGTTGACATTGTGGGCAATATATTTTACTAATGAAATTAAATATATCAAGGATCAGTTTGAATTCCTCCGTGAGATCCAACAAGAGATAAAATAATTTTGGTATACCTACTTCGAGTCTTTTTAGATGGCATCCACCCTTTCCCGGGCTTCCTTTGAAGCTACACAAGACTTACCCTTTAACCTTGAGTTCTAAAGATTCCTATCTATTATCAATCTATCTTTGTCATTTATATACATCCTTATCATTATCTTGGTCAATCTACTTAATTGTATCAAAGTGAGTTGACATCCTCTAAGGAAGTCCCTTTGGATTCTTAGAATTGGCCTTTGTTGAGAAAATCATTTATCCATTTATCTAATCTATTTTGTTTAGCTATCTTTGATCCACAAGTTTTTTCTTCAAAGAAAGAATAAGGAGCTTTATCACATTAGCATCAACATCCATCATCACGGATATCAAGAAAAACCATGTTGTCTTTTGAGGTAAGTTTTGATTTTTTTGTTTATTTCACTTTATTAAGTTAAAGTTGGAAAGCAAAAATCTCTCGTATAAACACATATAAATGAAAAAAGTGTCAAAGTTTGATAATATGGTGTAATAACTAAAATGAGTGAAATATATTGAAAAAGAGATGTCAATGCTTTGTAGAAGATGCATGTATTATCTAAGTGCATATCTACATAAGAGGTGGGGGAAGAACATTATCCAATGAGAACCTTTTGAATAGGTGGAACAATTAGTGTCGGTTAGGCAAAGGCAGCTTGTGATGACTAGGGATAATATTAGAAACATTACTAAACATGTGGAACATATGACCCTTACCACGGTAGGCGGGGGCATGTAAGGAAACCTATTATTATAAAATAAGGAAGGGAGATACAAATATGATCCTAGTAATTTGAGAGGGGATGAATTATAATGATGTGACATGATGTATAAGTGAACTAAATAGAATATGAAAGACCACTATAGGTTATGGAGATGTATTCTCACTTAATGATTTGGTTTTATGCTCAATGGAAATATGCATGTAGTACTTGGTTTCATATAAGACATATTATTGTGCATATCCCAATTAGGATTGGAAAGTTGTTGAGAAATTGTTAATTCTTCTATTGAAATAATGTCCTCTTCTAGATCATTAGGCTCGATAATTTGTAAATTTATATTAAAAAATCAAGTGTATATAGTCATTGCAAGAGTAATCGGATCAAAGTCACATCAATCATTAGAATTCAGGTAATAGTAAAGAAAACATTTTCAGTTTTGAAATTATTCTACATGTTTCCCCATAAATTTCACTTGATGTATCTCCTTGGTCATTATATTTACTATCATAACCATTATCATCAACTAAACCATCAGTTTTTTCCAAATGTATCTTTATGGGTGATTGGGTATTATCCTTGAGATGTCCCTTTATATTCTATAAGTGTTATGGGGTCATATGCATGATTGATAATACTTGGAAGATTGCATAATAATAGGATGTACTTATTCTTTTGAGATTGGTGCTTCCAAAGGAGATATGTCATTCTTATCCTCTTGTTGAGTACGTTTTTATTATAGTATTACAGAAGTTGCATCATGCGATATTGCATTATCTATACTAGACATAGGTGGAGCAACAATAAGTATCCATTTAGATTTGTAAAATTGAGATGAATGCATAGTAGAATATTGTGTAGAAAATGAAATAAATCACATATGCTCTAGTTTTCATATGTTTTATTGTAAATCATAATCATTGTCATGATGTCCATTAATTTTATGATACTTGAAAAATTGTTAACCTTTGATTCTTTCAAGCTGATAATACGGGTAGAAATGAGTGGGTAACAAATTTATTAAGTTTTTATTGACTAACACGTATAGGATAGCATGTTGTGTAACATTCTTGTAAAACTAAAAAGGTTAATATTGTGGAATATACACATTACTATCTTTTTGGATCCTAATCTAACACCCTCGGGGAGAAGGTCCCAAATGAATGAGGGGGTAATGGAAGAGGAGATACCCACTTGTTTCATTGTTTTATAGCTAGGGATTGTAGTGCCCACATTTTTATAGCTCTAGTTATCTATTGGTTCCTTTATACCTAGACATGTTTTGATTAAGACTCTGATAGACTTTGGACATTTTACTATGATATTTTATCCTCATGGACATTATGGCATTTTGGGCGCGTAGCGCCAATTGGATTAGATTCGTATACTGATATATTTCTTATGATTTTGATGACACTAACAGGGTTATATGATAGACTTATTGGTTAGATGTTAGTCTCTTATGGTTGATTTGATTAATGATATAGTGTTTTGGAATTAATGATGGTAATTTTCATGCTAACCTAAGTGTATGTCATGCAATTTTAATTGTGGATGATTCATGGCAAACTATGTGGATAATTGTATGCATTGCACTATCAATTGTAAATTATGTTCAGACATTATAAGTTTGATTGATATTGTGATGTATAGATGATGTTTATTATATTGGACAGATGCGGTTAATGTGTGCAATGAGTGTGCAGGTGATAGGTATAGGAGAGCATGGGTTTCAGGGCAGCTACGCAATTGTGCACAAGCAGCCCACGGGCTGAGTCCTAACCATGCTAAATGTTTGAGGCCTTAGATTAGATGTATTTAATTGGGCACCATGGGTGAACCCCTCAATTGTAATGTAATATTGTTTTGTAAAATTAATTAGGTTTAGGGTGTGTTTTATTAAGTAAACTAGCTTAGGGGTTTAATGATCTTATCTTAAGTTAAGTGTTAGTTTTGGGAAGTGTGTGTGTGTGTTGGTAGAAGGGATTGGGGACCACATGTGAACCTTGGGTGGACCCCACACCCTCTACCCTTGTGCCCAAGCATGCCAAACCCGAAATTGGGTTATTTTGGGTATTTTTAGGGACCCCTTTTGAGTTTGGGGTTCCTTTAGCATGAAAATGGGCCCTTGGACCCTACCTAATAGGTAGGGGGGCCTATTTCCAAGGTTTGGAGGGAGTTTCCCTCCCATTTAGCCCTCTTTAGTCACCATCCATGTAAGATGGTTGGGTTGTGTGAAAGTGTTAAAAGTTGCTCCACTTTGTTTTATTTTAGTTTTTGGTATTTTGGGTGAAAAGGGATAAAAGGTGAGTTTACTCTTACTTATTTGGTTTTTGGAATCTTTGACTCTTGAGAGGAGAGGAGGTGACACTTGTCACTTTCTCATTGGTGAGGAAACTTTTGGGTTCCTCTTTTTATTCTTCCTCATGTGGAAGGAATGGGTCTTCTTGGTTCATTTTTTTTGGGAGCACTTGGAGAATTTTGGGAGCTTGGAGGGGAGCTTGGACAAAGGGGAAAAGCTTAGAGTCTTGGAAAGCATTATAGAGGTAGGGTTCTTAACCTTCTTCTTCTTAGTTGTGCTTATCTTGTATGTATGCTTGATCAATGAAATAATGTGTGTGAAATATGTGTTGAGAAGTGTATGATGAATGTAGTTGTTGTTTGTTCTTGTGGTTTTCTTGTTTTCTCTCCACCATCATTTGGATTGATGGTTTTTGGAGAATGTAGGGGAAGAGAGAGGGATTTCCCTCTCAAACCTCATGGTTGTTGGTCAAGCCATGAAGGTCCCTTCTCATCCCCTCATATGGTTTGAGGTGGGAGAAAGGTTCATATGGCTTGAACCTTTCCCCATTCTTGGTGAGGAAACCCTCTTGGGTTTGAAAATCCTCCCAAGAAGGATTTCTATAGCATAAGGAGGAATAAGGAGGATGAATGATTAGGAGGTATAAGGAGTTTGTATGCATATTTTTGTTGGTGCTCCTATGGTTGAACACCTTGATTTGGGCATCCTACTTCCTCTCTTCCCCCTTGTCGGGTTGACCTTGTTCTCCTCATATTGTTGTTTTCATTGTATAGTAGGTCTAAGTGGTTGATTGGTCTTATGTTTTTTCTTGTTGTGTGTTTAAACCCCATTATACTTGTGCACATTATGGAAGCTAGTTCCTCTCTCCCATGGGCTTGGGGGAGGCTAGCATGACTTCCAACCATGGAAAGGCATGTGATGATGCCTATTGGTTGGGTGGTAAACAAGCCATGTCTCTTGTTGCAGCATTCTTAGGAGCACATTCAAGGTTGGAGACTCAAGGATGAAGTTTTGTTGAAGTGGTGACTTGTTCTTTTATCCTCAAAAAAAAATTCATTGTAAAGATTACACCTCATTGTAACTATGTTATATGGTAGATTGTGGATAGCCTCTTCTTGTAAACTCATCCTATTGTGATTTGAAAGTCTTGTTATAACATGCATCTTTTGTCTTGTAACCTACCTCTATTCAAAAAAAAAAAAGATTACCACATAAGATCATGAGTTCTTTATTTTACTTCTCTTCATTTGTAATGATTGTTTGGTTTGAAATTTGTAAAATATAGTTATGCAATGTACATGCATTACATATTGAATCTTAAATTTTAGTGTGCTTGTATATATTAAAAAAATTATGGCATTACATTTTGGTATCAGAGCGTGGTTCAAACACACGGACTCTTTGGGTAATTTCTATTTTGTTTATTTTTAATGTTTTGTTAAAAAAATAATGATAATAAATGTTGCAGAAATTTGAAACACTAGTTAGTCATTTCATTAAAGGAAGTTTAGTTGTTATATAGAGTTGATATTAGCATTGGAAGGAAAGTTGATTTATTGAATCTATCTTATTATTCTTGTATTGATCTCCTTCTTGTCAAATCTTTTAACATTATGGTATTGAAAATGTTTTTTTTTTCCATTCTTGAAATACATTCTTTCTTGTAAGTTTTGAAACATAGTGGAACACAACAAAATCAGTTTTACTTTCTTCCTTGTTAACTTAGCAAGAGGGATTTATTAGTGAACTAATGTGATTATACCTCCTCCTTCACTAAGTTTAAATCTATTTCCAAGTTCCTCTTACTAATTTGAAATACAAAATCATATTTCCCTTACTTATACAAATGAGAAAATCATTTTAATATAGATTGTTTAGTTATGAATTTTATTTGTGATAAAAAGGGGAGAAATTTAATATATGTGTGTGTATATATATATAAATAACAAAGTGTTAAGTAGAAAATAATAATATATATATATTATATAACGTATGAGAATACAATATATATTTTATAATATGCGAAATACATTATATATAATATATATGGTTAATGTGTTTATATATATATATATATATATATATATAAAAATAAATTAAAAAATAAAAAAAATAAAAATAAAAAGAACAGACTATGTTTGGGGGCCGAACCCCCAAACCCCCACGCAGCCCCAAATACAAATTAAAATTAAAAAAAAAAAAAAATTAAAAAAATTAAAAAAAACATGTGTTTGGGGGCCGAACCCCCAAACCCCCGCAACCCCAACGAACCCCCGCCCTTGTTCCCTGTCCCCGTCCCCGCCCCGATCCCGCCCCCCCGACTCCCACCACTATTCCCCCTACGACCCGACCCCCCGCCCCGCGCATGCACCGTGCCCCCCAAACCGCGCCCCAACGGGTCCCCAAACACCTGCTCCGCGCCCGAACCCCCCCTCGTCCCCTGTTCCCTGTTCTCCCTCGTCCCAAAGATCTGCGCACCCCGCACAATTGTCCCCGCTGCACCCCTCACGACACCGACCACAACCCACCTCGCGCACGCCCCTCCATGTCATGCAGCCTCCCACCGCCCTCCACGCTACTAACCCCCAAACCGGCCACGGCCTCACCCATCCGTCGCCTTCAATTGCATGCAAGCAAAGAAGAAAAACCAAAAAAAAAAAAAGTGGGGGAAGAAATAACAATTTGGACAAAGGGTGAAGGGATAGGGTTGGAATTAGGGCACAAATTTTGGTTGGGAAGGAAAACATAAGAAATTTTAGGGTTTTCTTAGGGCAAGTTGATCAAGGGCTGAGATGTTTTTGATCCAAGGGACACAAATTAATCTTTCAAACATTAGGTCCCATGAAAAAGGGAAATTAATTTTATGAGGGGTGTGTGTGTGACAAAATGAAATCAAAGGGGGTAGAATTGATAATATATATATATATATATATATATATATATATATATATATATATATATATAAGAAAATAAATAAAATAAAACAAATAATAATAATAATAAATAAGAGTGACCAAAAATTTAATATATACTTGGGTATTAAAATTAGAGCATGCATTGCATGTTGAAAAGAGACCATTACGTGGAGAAATTAATTAATTATTAATAATAATTTAGCAATAACATTAACAAAAATAATTAAAACGCTTTCCGCAACTCAAAAAAAAAAAAAAAAACAACAATTTATAAAACAATTGCTTACATTTTTCTTTTACTTGTGTTCGGATGGCACCCAAGAGGGGATGATCGGCTCGAGGCTCGGGATGTAGTGCACCTACACGGGAGCCATTGGCCCCCGATTTTGGGCCTCAGATATTAGAGACCTCAAAGAATCGATAGGTGTCGACAGAGCACCTTCCACCACCGTAGGTGCCGAGAGAGGAGGACATTCAGTTAGGAGATGAGGAGTTGATTGGTGAGGACGCACATCCAGAGCCACCTGAGCACGACATTCTGAGACGAGAGAGGTCACGCAGCCCTTCCATCCTTGGCGAGAGGGTGGCCTCATTTCGTCACAAACCGCTCACACACACGCTTCGAGGATCTTTTGGAGATATGCGACCCCTCTCACTGTTAGACCACATCATCAGGATCGAGACACAGCAGTGTGATTCGAGACCTTCTTCACCTGCAACCGCCTACATTTACTGGTTCGACAAATGGCTTGGGGGCAGAGTCCTGGCTCCTTAGTTTGGATAGCTGCTTTGGCTTGCACTCTTATGAGAGCAACGTCAAAGCCAGGTTCACCATACACCTCCTTCGAGACGCAGCAGGCGTTTGGTGGAGGAATGAGGAGCGAAGCTCCATTTGACTCGGGATATAGTGACCTGGGAGTTGTTCGAGGAGTGATTTAGAGCCCGGTATATGTCAGAGCATTTTGTGCAGAAGAGGATCAATGAGTTTCACAACTTACGACAGGGTTCTGGCTCAGTGGCGCAGTATGAGAGCAGGTTCTTGGATCTCTTGCAGTATGTAAACTACCTGCAAGATGAGAAGTTGTAGAGTAAACAAACAGTTCATTCGGGCCCGAATGCAGATATATAGCAGAGTCATTAGGGATGTTATCTCCTCCCATGCTCGAGAAGGCCATTGAGAAGGCCTACTTGGCTGAGGAGAATAGGACCAAGGCTCAGGAGCACAGAGAAGGAACAAGAGCAAGTTCCAGGACAGGATTCAGGCATTCCAGAGTCAGAGAGCACGGGGAGCAGTACCACCCCCTAGAGGAGGATTCTGGTCTTCTCCAGCAGCATCGAGAGCTCCTCCACACCCATCACAAGCAGACACAACATCAGGGACACCAACATCAGAGGGGTAGACAGACTCAGAGTTTTCAGCGAGGTGGGTCTAGAGGTGGTTTTGGTGGGTCTAGAGATAGGAGGTCGGGTACTCATCACTCACACTTCCCAGCTCCGCCGCAGCAGCCTACTAGGGTTGGACCAAGAAGTTCGGTTGCCAGAAAGCACAGGAGGGACCCCATCTCAGAGGGGTATAGGAGGATGTTTTATTTGTGGGGCTCCAGACCATTATGTGCGTATGTGTCCACACAAGCCCACTACTACGGATATGCAGAGATCTCATAGATCCGAGCGAGGCATAATGGGTGACATGGGACGTGCGCCATCGTGTGTATGCAGCTGGTTGACAACCGCCAGTGAGCATCGTGCCACAAATATTGAGACAACAGTACTGCTCAGGGGTATTTCGTCTCAAGATTTTTTGATTCAGGTGCTTCAGATTCCTTTATATCACCTTCTATAGTGGACCAGTGTTGGCTAGGGGTGGCTAGGCAAATGATAGTTGGCAGGTTGAGTTGGCCTCTGGGGCTAAACTCGCCGGGGACTCGTATGTGGAGAGTTGTGTACTCGATTTGGGAGTCTTCTCCACTACGCTTGACCTTCAAGTTATTCCTTTAGGATCCTATCAGGTAGTGTTGGGTATGGATTGGCTCGAGGCTCATCGAGCTAAGGTGGATTGTAGAGAGAAGGTCATTGAGTGTCAGGATGATTTGGGTAGTGCAGTTGTGATTTCAGGGATGCAGAGACCCATTTCCTTACGTATGATCTCAGCTAAGCAACTCAAGTGGAGCATGCGTAAGGGTTGCCAGTTGTTTTCTATCACTATCAGTGATCATTCGGACAGTACTCCAGAGCATTCACCCCTTGATGATCACGCAGTTTTGAGGGAGTATGCAGATGTGTTTCCAGGGAGCTTCCAGGTTTACCACCTAGTAGAGAGGTGGATTTCACCATTGACTTAGTGCCTGGATCTGCACCAGTTTCTAGGGCACCCTATCGGATGACGACTTCAGAGCTTCATGAGCTCAAGATTCAGTTAGAGGAGTTGTTAGAGAAGGGTCTCATTCGCCCTAGTGTATCTCCTTGGGGAGCGCCAGTCATATTTGTGAAGAAGAAGGATGGTTCTCTCAGGCTTTGTGTAGACTTCAGACAGCTCAATAAGGTCACAATAAAGAACCGTTATCCACTCCCTAGGATTGATGACTTGTTTGATCAGATGCGGGGAGCTAGAGTGTTCTCCAAAATCGATCTCAAGTCAGGATATCATCAGTTGCGCATTTCAGATGCAGACATTCATAAGACAACGTTTCGCACACGTTACGGGCATTATGAGTTCACAGTGGTTCCATTTGGTTTGACCAATGCCCTAGCTGTCTTCATGAGCCTCATGAATGGAGTATTCAGGACATTTTTGGATCACTTTGTTTTAGTGTTCCTTGATGACATATTGATTTATTCTCATTCCGAGGAGGAACATGAGGAGCATTTGAGGCAGGTACTTCAGGTTTTGAGAGAGCAGAAGTTGTATGGGAACTTGGAAAATGCAGCTTCTTTCTCGAGACAGAGATTCAAGATTGGGTCACATCATATCGTGGTGAGGGTATCTTTGTAGATCCCTCTAAGATTCAAGCTATCTTAGATTGGCCAACACCCACATCAGTCACTGAGGTGAGGAGCTTCATGGGTTTAGCAGGGTATTACCGCAGGTTTGTGTAGGACTTTTCTAGGATTTCTCACCCTATTACTTCTCTTCAGAGGAAAGGGAAGAAGTTTGATTGGTCAGAAAAATGTGAGTAGGCCTTTTAGTTGCTTAAGGAAAGGTTAACCATGGTGCCCATCTTAGCAGTTCCAAACCAACAGAGGATTTTGTTGTTTGCACTGATTCATCACTAGAGGGTTTGGGAGCAGTTCTTATGCAGGAGCGTTGGGTTATTACTTTTGAGTCTCGTAAGCTCAAGGACTATGAGCTTAACTATCCTACTCACGACTTAGAGCTTGCAGCAGTTGTTCATGCACTTGTGCGTTGGCGACATTTCCTTTTGGGTAGACCTTTCATCTTGAGGACAGATCATTGTAGCTTACAACATATCTTCTCTCAGCCGAACCTCAACGCTTGTCAACGGCGTTGGATGGAGTTCCTATGTGAGTATGACATGGAAGTGCAGTATATCAAGGGAAAGGAAAATGTTGTTGCAGATGCACTTAGTAGACGGCAGCATGTGCTTGCTTCTTTGACACTGCAGTCAGATTTGAGAGGCAGGATACTTGAGCATCTTCCAGAGGACAGGTTTTATGAGGGTGTTAGGTAGATGTTGGATTCTCAGGGTTCTTTTGAGGGTAGATATTCAGGATGCATGCTAGAGTTAGATGGTTTGCTTTGGTTCCATAGGCATTTATGTGCCTAAGGCAGGTGATCTACGTAGTTTCATCCTTACTAAGGCTCATCGAGCCCCATACGCAGCACATCCAGGAGTGAAGAAGATGCATGCCGATTTGAGAGAGTTATATTATTGGCCGGGTCTTCATCGAGACATAGCAGATTTTGTAGCACGTTGTCTTGAGTGTCAGAGAGTCAAGGCAGAGCATTCTCATCCCGTAGGACTCTTATACCCTCATGATATTCCCGAGTGGAAATGGGATGTGATCTCCATGGATTTCATAGTAGGACTTCCTATGTCCTCTTATCGTCATGATGCCATTATGGTCACTGTGGATAAGTTGACCAAGGTTGCACATTTCTCACCAACCAAGGTTACCTATAATGCACAGGCCATCACCAAAGTGTTCATGGAGGACATTGTTAGATTGCATGGGATTCCGAAGACGATCATCAATGACAGAGACACTATCTACACATCAGTTTTCTGGACTTCTTTTCAGGAGGCCTTGGGTACACAGATTAATTTCAGTTCGGCATATCATCCAGAGACAGATGGGCAGACAGAGAGGGTTAATCAGGTTCTTGAGGACATGTTGAGGATGTATGTGATGGACCAGCAGAAGAAGTGGGAGGATTATTTTCACTTAGTTGAGTTTGCATACAATAACAGTTATCATAGCTCCATTGGCATGGCTCCCTATCAGGCTTTGTATGGACGACCTTGCAGGACACCTTTGAGCTGGGATAGACTAGATGACAGGATTATTTTGGGGCCAACTTACCTTCAGGATTTAGAGCAACAGGTTGTTCTATTTGGTAGCGTCTTAAGCGTGCTAGAGCATGCCGTGAAGGCGTATGCGGACACCAAGAGGATCGATCGTCACTTCTCAGTGGGTGACAAAGTCTTCTTGAGGGTTCGTCCTCATAAGAGTCCGATCCATTATGGAAAGGGTTCTAAGCTATCACCTCGTTTTGTGGGGTCTTTTGATATTCTTGAGGTCATCGGTCCAGTTGCTATCACCTAACTTTGCCACCACGCCTTGCATGCACCCACAACATTTTTCATATTTCTGTACTACGTAGATATGTACCAGATGTTTCTCATGTTTTAGATTGGTTGGCATTATAGGTAGAGGACGGAGGGCAGTGGAGATTGGAGCCCGTATGTATACTGGAGCACTAGAGGTTGGCCCTTCGGGGTCGAGATTTGGACCAGGTTAGAGTGCAGTGGGACCGATATGACGAGTCATCAACTACCTGGGAGGATGCTACACCACTGAGGGCTAGATATCCCTATCTCTTCCAATGACTTCTAGGAGGAAGTCTAATTCTAGGAGAGGGGGATGTAGTGCCCACATTTTTATAGCTCCAGTTATCTGTTGGTTCCTTTATACCTAGACATGTTGTGATTGAGACTCTGATAGACTTTGGACATTTTACTATGATATTTTATCCTCATGGACATTATGGCATTTTGGGCGCGTAGCGCCAATTGGATTAGATTCATATACTGATATATTTCTTATGATTTTGATGACACTAACATGGTTATATGATAGACTTATTGGTTAGACGTTAGTCTCTTATGGTTGATTTGATTAATGATATAGTGTTTTGGAATTAATGATGGTAATTTTCATGCTAACCTAAGTGTATGTCGTGCAATTTTAATTGTGGATGATTCATGGCAAACTATGTGGATAATTATATGCATTGCACTATCAATTGTAAATTATGTTTGGACATTATAAGTTTGATTAATATTGTGATGTATAGATGATGTTTATTATATTGGATAGATGTGGTTAATGTGTGCATTGAGTGTGCGGTGACAGGTATAGGAGAACATGGGTTTCAGGGCAGCTACGCAATTGTGCACAAGCGGCCCATGGGCTGAGTCCTAACCATGCTAAATGTTTGAGGCCTTAGATTAGATGTATTTAATTGGGCACCATGGGTGAACCCCTCAATTGTAATGTAATATTGTTTTGTAAAATTAATTAGGTTTAGGGTGTGTTTTATTAAGTAAACTAGCTTAGGGGTTTAATGATCTTATCTTAAGTTAAGTGTTGGTTTTGGGAAGTGTGTGTGTGTGTTGGTAGAAGGGATTGGGGACCACATGTGAACCTTGGGTGGACCCCACACCCTCTACCCTTGTGCCCAAGCATGCCAAACCCGAAATTGGGTTATTTTGGGTAATTTTAGGGACCCCTTTTGAGTTTGGGGGTTCCCTTAGCATGAAAATGGGCCCTTGGACCCTACCTAATAGGTAGGGGGCCTATTTCCAAGGTTTGGAGGGAGTTTCCCTCCCATTTAGCCCTCTTTAGTCACCATCCATGTAAGATGGTTGGGTTGTGTGAAATTGTTAAAAGTTGTTCCACTTTGTTTTATTTTAGTTTTTGGTATTTTGGGTGAAAAGGGATAAAAGGTGAGTTTACTTTTACTTATTTGGTTTTTGGAATCTTTGACTCTTGAGAGGAGAGGAGGTGACACTTGTCACTTTCTCATTGGTGAGGAAACTTTTGGGTTCCTCTTTTTATTCTTCCTCATGTGGAAGGAATGGGTCTTCTTGGTTCATTTTTTTGGGAGCACTTGGAGAATTTTGGGAGCTTGGAGGGAGCTTGGACAAAAGGGAAAAGCTTAGAGTCTTGGAAAGCATTATAGAGGTAGGGTTCTTAACCTTCTTCTTCTTAGTTGTGCTTATCTTGTATGTATGCTTGATCAATGAAATAATGTGTGTGAAATATGTGTTGAGAAGTGTATGATGAATGTAGTTGTTGTTTGTTCTTGTGGTTTTCTTGTTTTCTCTCCACCATCATTTGGATTGATGGTTTTTGGAGAATGTAGGGGAAGAGAGAGGATTTCCTCTCAAACCTCATGGTTTTGGTCAAGCCATGAAGGTCCCTTCTCATCCCCTCATATGGTTTGAGGTGGAAGAAAGGTTCATATGGCTTGAACCTTTCCCCATTCTTGGTGAGGAAACCCTCTTGGGTTTGAAAATCCTCCCAAGAAGAATTTCTATAGCATAAAGGAGGAATAAGGAGGATGAATGACTAGGAGGTATAAGGAGTTTGTATGCATATTTTTGTTGGTGCTCCTATCGTTGGACACCTTTATTTGGGCATCCTACTTCCTCTCTTCCCCCTTGTGAGGTTGACCTTGTTCTCCTCATATTGTTGTTTTCATTGTATAGTAGGTCTAAGTGGTTGATTGGTCTTATGTTTTTTCTTGTTGTGTGTTTAAACCCCATTATACTTGTGCACATTGTGGAAGCTAGTTCCTCTCTCCCATGGGCTTGGGGGAGGCTAGCATGACTTCTAACCATGGAAAGGCATGTGATGATGCCTATTGGTTGGGTGGTAAACAAGCCATGTCTCTTGTTGCAGCATTCTTAGGAGCACATTCAAGGTTGGAGACTCAAGGATGAAGTTTTGTTGAAGTGGTGACTTGTTCTTTTATCCTCAAAAAAAAAAAAAAAAATCATTGTAAAGATTACACCTCATTGTAACTATGTTATATGGTAGATTGTGGATAGCCTCTTCTTGTAAACTCATCCTATTGTGATTTGAAAGTCTTGTTATAACATGCATCTTTTGTCTTGTAACCTACCTCTTTTCAAAAAAAAAAAATTTACCACATAAGATCATGAGTTCTTTATTTTACTTCTCTTCATTTGTAATGATTGTTTGGTTTGAAATCTGCAAAATATAGTTATGCAATGTACATGCATTACATATTGAATCTTAATTTTTAGTGTGCTTGTATATATTAAAAAAATTATGGCATCACAAGGATAGGGTCTTTCCCTACTCACCGACTAAGCCTTCTTGGGAGTGATAGGGAGGTAGATGACCGAGGGTGTGGTTGTCCACCTCCTAATTTTTGCTCTTCCTAGCCTAGGGTGAGAGGACCTGAGCCATAAAATGAGAGAAAGAAGATTATGGGTGTGTCCAAGTCCTCTCGAAAGGAACTGTGAAGGTTAATCAAATGCCAAGTGCAACCAACAAATGCAATGATCTCTCAAAAGAGTGGTCACGAAAAACTTTAGACATTTGGTAACTCCAACACAGAGACTACTAGAGACAGATCTTAGATAGTCTCAAACATCAATCCTATATAATTTTCGTATGATATCATGTATGTTGATTCTTGGGAAATTTTACTGTGAATATTAAGGTAGACACACTTAAGCTAGGCATGGTTTGTCTGTATCACCAAAAAATATCATGTAGAGTATGCCATGATTGATAATATTTTTACAAAGGGTAGGGTATGTAGGACAATTGATGAAAATAGAATATGGGGATGGGTATTAAAATAATAATGGTTGAGTTATGAGGGAATGCAAAGGGATTGAAGACTGTGTCTAACCACCTTATCATGAAACCCATGAAATCTTATGATATGGAAATAAGAAACATCATGTTTCATAGAGTCATCTTCCACAAGGAACATATAAAGAAATAAAACAACACATCCCAATGGAGAACCAACTCATGACCCTAAACTGATAAAGCATGTATGAATCATGTTATATAGTCAAAACCAAGGGACACCGAAGAGTAAAAAATGTTCATCCATCATGGTTAGTAGAGAGGAATTTTGAGACTCAAAGAATGGTTCCCAATAGTACCACTAAAAGAAAATATTCTTTTCATCACTCAAACACAACAACCACTACAAGAATGATTTCATAAAGGTTCTTAGTCACAATCCTTGTAATATTTATAAGGAGAATAAACATCACCCACTTCCAAGTCAGTTTATAACATAGAATGACCAAATAATTCTGAAAACTACTTGAACATATTCATTCATGGGGAAAGATAAGGGATACATATTGTAGATGCTCTCAAAGCCTATTAATGGTTGTACAACATCAACCACCTTAGTATGAATCTCAAATAATGAATAGTTTTACAAGGATTACATAAGATGAAAAAAATCCCATAGCAAAAGTACCTATCCAATTCTCACAGATCTCCTTCAAGAGTTACCTCCCTTTTAGAAAAACCATCCACTTTATTTCTCCAATCAAATATAATCTTATGCAAAATTATCCACTAAGGGAACTCTTCAAATATTACACTAGAACACCCATTCCTGTATGTTATACCATCATTCATATTTACCAAGTAATACAATGAATATTCCTCCTAGTCATCCTTTAATGTTTTTCTATCTTTCCATGTCACCATCATGCCAAAGCATGACCAAGGAGACTTGTTACACATAATACTTTAGATGATTTTATTTTACACTTGATAGTATGGTATGATGGGGAAATGAAAATAAATTAATATATTAGACCATTTAAGTGTATTAATTCTCAATTACCACCTGGGGATATGTTTTCTCATAAATGACTTGTTTCAATTTATGCTAGCTTTTCTCAATTGATTCAGGCAAGATATGAAAATTAATTATGAATCAATGGCTCACACAAGCCACTTAAAAAAAAATTATTTAAACTTATCATGTGGTTGCTTTGGGTCATAACTTATCGGGAATATTTTGTAATCCTTCCAAGCATTTTTCTTCCAAATTATGTTTTTATCATGGCATCATCTATTTTAGAAATAGACCCTTCAAGTGACATTTGAAAACTTGAAGGATTCCTTTCATTTGGTTACTCTCGATGAATATTTCATTAGACTGGTGATTGGAGTACAGAACACCCAAGCTCATCCTCCCAAGGGATTGTCCCAAAATGTGTTGCTAACATATTTTATGAACATGATAGAATAAAGGTGTATCTATTTCCCCATCTTATAAGTCCTTTTCCACCTTCTTCTCCCACATAACCACCTCCATACAGAACAATTGAAAAAAATTTGGTTCCAACACCATCCCAAATTCAAAGACGGGAACTAATCTTGGCCAAAAAGTACTTTAATCCATCGCTCAAGAATAAAATTCCTCGTTATAGGACTCGGTGGGCACATCTTAAGGAGCTAAACCATCCCTCGGTCGGTGGATGGAAGAATCTAAAGAAAGGATCTCTACTCAAGAATCAATTATGGAAGAATTTCAAGTTGAGGAAGTGACAATAAAGACCTATCACTCGAAGAAGAAGAGGACTTCTGAATCAACCAAACTAGTGAACTCATATGCGTCTGTACATGTCGGTAAAAAAAAATCTACAACAAAAATGCCTATTTGAAAGGAGGCTCAAATATTCTTGAGTGGGTGACATTGTTTAAGAAGAATATGGATCTCATTCATATTCTCAATGAGCCGTGGGTCGAGTGTAAAGAAGATTATGGAAAAAGGCATGTTGCGGGTCCTTACCGGTTATATCCAGCTTTATGTTTGGTGTAGTAGGGCACGAAGATTTCAAAATCAGCAAGGATAAGCTTTTGGCATGTCTCCCATTGTTCACTAGAGAGGTTCTAAGCATAGGAAAATATCCTCCTTTTTATATGTGTATTTTTTTTTGTATATGTTAACATGGGTAGGGGCCCCTTTATAAAACCCCATTTTATTCGTAAAAAATCATGATTATAGTTTCATTTTTTCTTTCTTCTCCTTCGTGAAGTGTTTTGATTCAACATTTATTTAAAATAATAACTCACTCTAAGATCATATAGAATTTTAACATAAAATGGAATCATATAAACAAATATTTGAAAAATTCCCTTTAATGCACCCATCATTACCGAGTTCGAGATCAACCTACAAGAAATTTCATCACTTAAAGGCTCACTGGTTTTGAGCCCCACATGAAACAAAAAAATTCTTTGTAACTGAATTACACATGAAAACACCTGAAATGATGCCAAGTTTTATTTAGTAATAATACTGGAGAAATGTGTCTATGAAAAATTTCCCGGTTAGCACAGAAAGATACATGGCCACACATATGCAATTTTATTTCGAGTCTCAACAAAATGTCACATGTCTTATTGACCTAGTGTACCTTTTCGTGCTCTTGAGTCATACCCACATTTAACACATACATATGTATTGATGATGTAACTTACCTTCGTTACCCATGTTCCCGTCCGTACACCACATATCTTATTTGTAATTAAGCCTCTAGGTCGTGGACACAATTTTTATTTTGTATGAACATATAAAGGGTGCAAAATGTGACATGCATTTTTATTAGGACCTTTGATATTCCTTAATTATTATCTCTCACAAGATTCGGGAGGAAATTGCATCTTGCATCTACATAAAACATGTCAATCATGCAAAACAAATAAATGTCCTAGCATTAACCTAAAAACATCACCCACCACTCCCTCAACATTTACAAACCAAGAATGGTTTCGATAAGGATAAATACTATAAGGTCCACACAACATGGATGAGAAAAACATTCCAAATTTTTGAAAACATAGATTATTTTAGTGGCTAATATTCATAATTTACCTAAATGTAGGAATTATGGAATATAAATTTGGTTATTTTTACGACCATGTCAGTGACCATGTTTTTCCCAAAAATTCCACAACTATTAATTTGTCCCATGTGAATAGCCAATAGATCTCCAATCCCAAAATGGATTTTTATTGAATCATCGTGTGATATATGGGTTTCAAAACATTCTTAGATAGCCAATAAATCTATGGAACCTTCCTTTTCATTTGGTCTCATTCGCGACATGTATGTATGTATATAAAAACATAGAAACACACATATCTTGAATGGAAGTTGTTAAACCTTGAGAATAACCGTAAAATTTAAAAGACTCCACTAACTACCTAGGAAGCCGTTAAATTTTTTTATAAGCCTTGGCACATGAGGAGTGGCCAAGTGTCACCCATTCAGGCACATAAGCATAAAGTTATGCAAAAGGATCCCCACACCTAGAATTAAATATCGGGTGGACATGTGGTGGGATTCCATGAATACTGAAGGAAAAGGTATTTTGTGGACTCTAAGCTCGATGAATGAACCAATTCAATAAAGTTTCAGGTTTATGGTTAGATGAAACCGAGTGATAATCGGGGAATACATGACAGGCCTCCATTTGGACTTAAAATTCTTTTTTGAAATAAATATCCTTCATGCCAATCAATTAACCTTCATTCACCACTCCAACTATAATTTCTGTAAAAAATACATTATATTTTGCCAATGCCATGAACACATATTTTAGATAATTTTCCAATCCAACGAATCTGGTTCCGATGATTTCTTTAAGTTTTTTCCAGGATGGTTCCTTAAAATTTTCCCTGGATTGAACAAGGAACCAACTAAATTCAGGATTAAAACTTGTTAAACAGTGCCTAAATGTGACATGACCATTATGGGCACCAACAATCTCTATGTAGGACGTTCAACTAACTTATATGAGAACATGTAGTAGACATAAAACTTGTATCACACTACTTATCGTTGGCCTTAGAAATATCATAATGCATAACAAGATAACTAATATATTATTTGGTAGTATCCTTTAGATGTTGTATCTCATATTTGAGAGATGTAATCTTGGTATTCATAGTTTAAAATTTATCTTGAAAAACATAATGTAAAGATTGAATAGAATCTAAGATAGCCTTATGGAATGTTTCATCATTACTAATGGAAGGGGCTGAAATATGACTCAAAATTAAATTCACATGGGAAGGGGTCGTATTATTAGGGAGATTTATTTGGTGCACTAGTTTTGTTAGAGCATCTCTACATGCTAGGTGCTAATAAAGTAAATTATATAAGGATACTTGAGAAACTATGACATGGGCCATGATGGAAGAAAAAGGACAGAAAATCCAATTAGACAGAAAATAACAAGGATCAACATTTGGAGGGTTGACTATCAAGAGACCATACAAATAAGGCCAAAAACTAATTTTGAGCAAAAAATGACCATTGTCAAATGAATAAAATGACCATGTATTGAAATAGAGTTTGAGTTTTACAAAAAGAGAGTATTTTGAATCTAATTATGGGAAATAAAAGTGTCTAAGGTATTTTGCTAAAATGGTGTATTTTTTTATTATGCCCTAATTACTAAAAATAGTAATTTTGAATTTTTGAAAAGTGTGCTTAAACTTAGGAAAAGAAAAAAATGTTTTCCTTAAATTTGTAAAAAAAATTAAAATAACCTCAAAGTAATATGAAAATAGAGTATCTATGATCAAGATATGAAAATAAAGGTGATTTGAAAATTAGGATCCCGAGAAAGTGGCCCAAAGGTTAGAATTGACCATAAAACCTTAGGAAAAATTGTGAAAATTAGGTATAGGAAAGATACTAGATATAAGTAAAGTGTAGATATGAATATACAATTCAAGTATAGAACCATATAACTGCTAGGTTTGGATATCGAAGATATAATACTCAAGGAACTAAGGAGATCCTAGATTAGGTGAAGGGTTCAATCAAAAGTGGGTTCACAAAAATGTTTAACCCTTCACGAAATTTTAGGTCAATTTATTTACGTTTATATTATAATGAATTTGATGAAAAATATAATAAAGAGGATACAATACAAATAATAATTGATATTATCAACATAGATTAGATCAGAATACTTTTCCTACACTAATTAGGATAACATGCAATTAAAAGTACAAAATTGAAGTATGAAGGAACTTAGCTGATTTATGATGGTTTCAAAGATTTATGGAACCGTGAAGCATGATTTTTAAATAGGGAGATCTAAAACAGAGTAACCTTCATAAAGTAGGTTGTAGAAGCTATGAATCAACATGGGTCATGACTGTAGTGTATGGTGTATCCCCTTTTGTATAGTCTTGGAACTTCTCAAAATATGCCTTTGTAATTTTTTGGGTTTCTTCTCTTCCTATATTTATCTTTCACTTTCAAATCATAGTTATCACACATGCAAAAAGATCCCTAAATAGATTGGTCATCACTTCAAACCTTATCCATGGACAAGAGTTATGAAAAATAAACATTAGAAGGGTTTTGGGCACACTTGTGCACTTCAAAAATTGACACTACTCGAAGAGGACTCATAACACACATCATTCTCCACCTAGCATATGATATCTAGATAGATCATTTTGATTTGGAATTTCTTTGACCATTCTTACTTTGAATTGGTTCTTTTTACAACACTTGGAGAGAGTATGTTTAGATGATTGCAAATAAGAGATATGGATGCCTTGACATAGTTTATAGATTTAAACTTGATGTGGTTGAATCCTAATGATTATAGATGTGTAATTCCAATATTTAGGAGATTTGGATGTATTTTGTAAGTGTATTAAGTAAGTTCTCAAGTGTATTTCGGTAAGAGTTCCATTTTGGAAAATGAGGTAGTGTTTACTTGTTTATATATGGTTTTGTAGATGATTTATCTAAGAAAATATGACCTAGATGAAATATAGGACCAAAAAAATATGTCAATTTGAAATTGTAGTTGGAGACAATTTTGGTACAAGACTACACAAAGATGTTAGGGCCATATGGTACGGTCCTAATAAAACCTGTATGAACGACCAAGAGCATAAAACACGCCAAATGAATTTGTGAGATTATCAAATGATGTTTGTGTTATGGAATTTGTATATTGCATTCTTAGGATTTTTGACATGTTATCATGCAAGGATAAAAAAACTAATGGACCTCAAAAAGTGATAAGCGGGAATGGAGAGGTGGAATTATCATTGCAATAGTGCATAGTTAAATCAAGGGTTGATAAAGTGAAATTACCAAAATTAAGTATACAATATCTCATATTTGATCAGTAGGTATTTTAAGAAGATATATTAAATGATGCAGAGAAATCCATCGATGAGAAGATATGTAGATAAATATTTGAACTAATACTACAATATATTGTAAAATAAAATGTTATTTGAAAATATCCTTTGACTGAAACATGCATGGAGGAGAAAATTTTTCATTCACATTATGGATGCAATTCTTCAACCCTCCAAATGAAATTCATATATTATTTATATAAAACCCTAAACCTTGGACTATAGGGAGATAACTTAATAATCATGGAATGTTTATTACAAAATATGTATCCTAGTGTAATAAATGTAACATGATGTATTATAAGTGTTGTATAATTTTAAAATGTATGAAAAACTTATAATTATTTTTATTGATGAGAAAAGGTTTTTGACTGGGATCCTACCCATATTATAAGAGGCCTTAGCCTAGATATTCAGGAAGATCTACAAAAAGGGAGCACAACAAAGAAGGATCTCAATGAATAAGGATCGAGGAGTGTTTGCTGCAACACCATGGAAAAACAACAACCAAACCCCCAAAAATAGATCCAAAACAAAGGAGAACTACAACATATATAATCTCCAGTCTTGTTTTTGGTCTTAGAAATATTATTCATTAGGATCTCCAAATTGTCTTTGATATCTTTTATGGAAGTGTCATTCTTGGATTTTTCTTTTCCCTTACCAATTTCTGTGTGTAATGAAAAGTTTGTTAAATATATGAACATGGCATAAGAACCTCTAAAGAGACCCAAAAATATTTGGAGCAAACAACTCAAATGACCATTATATTAGAGATAAGAAAGAGATACCTATTTGGATGCATATATAAAGCTTGAAACAAACAATCAACCTCTAAACATGACTATATTAGTTCTCTATTCCATGAAAGCTATCTATGAGTGAACCTATTAAATATCTAGCAAGCAGTTATGCGTTCATTATGTTTCAAAAGCTTAAGAATGGAATCTCGCCATTAATGGCTTCTCCCATTTAATTAAAGCTTTGAAATAATTAGCAAATAACAAGTAAATAGCTTAAATAAACTATGAAATGAATCTAAAAAATTAAGCATGACCTAAATCAGAAATGGGAAAGAGAGTGAGAGAGAGAGAGAGAGGGAGAGAATTCTTAGAAAAGGTGGGAGGGTTATGGATATATTTATAGCTTTTGGGTTTGAGAAAAAGATGTTTTGGATGCATGTGGGACTAAAAAGGAGTCAAAAATTTGACTTTTAGAAAGGCACATTGGGAGGTGTGAACTAGATTTAAAAGGCTAAGTGGTTATTTGGAAAGGTGATATATTTATTTACAAATTCATATTCTCTTTAGAAAGTCAATAAGAGGGTTAATCAACCTAAAAAGGTTAATTAAAGGGAAAATAAGCTTATAGAAGCTGGTTAGAGAGGGATTAACAGGTTTAGGGGGTTTAGAAGAGGTTAGAAAGGGTGTTTTACTAGCGTAGTGTAGTAAATGAACATGAGACTAGGATAGTTAGTATGATCTTAGTAATAAGATCATGTAGACAAAATTATAGGTGTCTACATTTTCCCCTCTTTGAGGTGACATGTGCAATGTCACTTCAAAGAAAGTAGACAAACATAAACAAGTAGAAAATTTTGAAGGGGTAGAAGAAACATTATTAGGATGCAAGATTCCCCTCGAGCGTTGATGGGGTGATGGAGGAACACGACAGAGACAAATCGAAAAAGAGTCCACTTGAATAAAGAACAATGTGAAGAAAGGGGAGATATAAGAGAAAATAACAAGAAAAAAGGATTTTGAGCTATCCACAAGGTATTGCTATATAAACAATTCTTATTCATCATATTGCTAGTAATCTTCATCATTGGTCCTTATTAAAATATAAGCATACAATAGAAGCATAAATGGCATTAAAATAAAAGATACAAACATTGGTCCATTGCTAAAACAACCAACTCCCCGCAACATACATGAATGTAATGCAATACGAGAAGCAAACAAACTCACTTAATAGGAAAAAAATACAATCACACACTCAAACCAACAACATTTAAGATGGTTACACAAATATTTTGTTATCGAGTTGCAATCCCAAATGTTTTGATAAATGACGAGGTTGAAAATTATGTCCCAAGCAATTTGTATATGCAAGGGAAAGGATGGAGGAAACTTAGGTCCGATGAAAAGGCAGTGTGCACAATGAAACAATACCAGGAAATTTGTGCCCTAGAGTATCAATGAAGTAAAAACGTAGCTTTTCTAAATGGTTTGGAGATTAAAGAGATCCGTGAGTCATTATTTCAATATACACGGAAATTCTAACAATATATGAGATGAACGCCATGGAAAAGACACAAATTTTAGCTGCAAAATGAGTTGATTACCAATTTTAGTCCATTTTCAAAGTTTTCACGATTTTTTTGGATTTTTGGATGATTTTATAATTTTAAATTTTTGATTAGTTAGAAGAATTTAAGAAATGGAAGATCTCCTAGAAGCATGCAAAAATCCCTAGGGCAAAGAAAATGGCATTGGATAGTAGTAAAATGCCCTGGCGAGAAGAAGAATGAGCCAAAAATAATTATTTAATAAAAATAATTATTGTGATGGGTAAAATAGAAGAAAAAAATGGAAAACAGTTCTGGAATATTTATAAACGACTCCGGGAAAAGAAATGACAAATAGGTAGCACTTAGTGGTTAGGTGCAGTGAAAAATTAATAAATAAAAATAAAAAAAATAATCATTTAGTGAAGATAAGAAGTGTTAGAGTGATCACGATGGAGAAAACATGCCCCAGGGGCATCAGGACGGTCTAATATACCCACCCAAGGGGGTAAATCAATCACGACCAATTCATTTGTAGCAGAGCTCTTGCAAATTTTCACCGCGAGCGAGTGTGAGAGCATTGGAGTGAGATGGTGAGGCTACCAAGTAGGTGACAAACAAATTACATCTAGGAGTACTTTCGTGACACAACGGATGGACCCTATGTGAGTTTCGTATCCTTGATTCATCATTTTAGCATTTAATTTCATTTGCTTTAGCATTTTAAGGCTAGTTTAGGAAATTTTTTTATGAATGTGCATGCACATATGTGTCAAAACCATGGGTACACATAGATATACCTAAAAATAGGGGTACACGCACACATATATATCCAAGGGATGTGTATACATTGGGAGGGGAAAAAGGGGACGCGCACGTGCACGTGTTGACTAGCAGAGACATAGGTTCGAACTAGAGGTGTATGTGTCCTAGGTATGTAGGAAGTTAGGTTAGAACAAATTGGGCGTACGTGTCAATATGGAGGCATACACATTGACATAGAGGCAAACATGTGCTAGGCACATGGGCATTGAAACAGGCACACATGCGTTGAAGAAGGCGTGCATGTGCCATGGAAAAATAAAAACTTACCCTTGCAAGAAAATAACCAAGTATACATGAAAATAGACTAGATTGTTGTAGAATAATCTGAAAATTAGTATGTTAGATGAATGAAAGAAGAATTTACTAGAAAACTAAATATAAGTAGATAGAAATGTAACCCTAATGCATGTATTGTTTGTTTGTGCATAATAGCGGATGCTATCCGTTCTCCATACTAGAGAGAGATATGGCCACTTGACTATGATAGATGCACATTTCAATTAGGATGATTGGAGGATACTGGATATACTTCTATATATGATGGGGCTAGCCTATGTGGTCGATATTTTATAGATTACTCTAGATCATGGCCTATTGACATTGTAGTGAGCAGCGGTGGCATAGCTAGAGTCATTTCTTCTATCTCCCCACTGGCGAGATCACTATTAATTTGGAGGATGTATGGTGCATCGTGTGGGTCCCCATATAGGGGAGTTGATTCAAGTACTCAAGTAGCTAACCTAATATTGATCAATCCATTCTAGATATTTTTGGCATTCCAGTTATACCGCGTAGAACGGATGACAATGAGATTATCATGGTGCATAGAGGATCCTGAGCTTGATCATGTCATGGTATATTTGATGGCTTTAATAAGTGGATTTTACTCCTCGCCAAACCAGAGTTTCATTTCCACTTGGTCTCATTGGATTGATACACGGATTGATCGACAATGAGACCTATTTTTGGAGTTAGTGCATACTGGTACACTTATACTGGGACCTACACTTAATCACCTAATACCATCAAAAGACAGTAGGGGACCTCGTCACAATTTGCTTCATAGTTGGGCATGGGACCACATTGTTATTGGTCATCCCATAGGTGTACTGAGGGTCTAAGCTCTAGAGGAGCATTCTTCTATGGGGTGGGTTCTAATTGGTGATGATATGTTACTGCATATGAGAGATAATTATCATTACCGCCACACGTTATATGATTTAAAATAGGCCACGATGCTATAAAGGCCATAAAGAAATGTTCGGTGGCCTCAGGATGGCCTAGAGCTTAGTACAAGAAAAATTGAGCATTTTATGTTAGGTATTTGTATCTATATGTGATATTTTTACAGGTTGATCGGTGCCAGAGATAGTTTGGCATTACACAGGATGTACCCGGCCAAATATGTGGTACGCTTGCAAGGCTAGAGAGTATTTTGACATGGGGCCATATATTACTAGAGATAGAGCTTTGACCAGCTATTTATAGGTGGTGCCAGCTATGTGGGTACCCTTGAGATATGTCAAAGATCCAAGGTGTACACCAGAGTATGCTCCATGGTACCACGCAATATTGCTTAGTCGAATGATGATTCTAAGATTTGCTTATGATGTAAGAGTGAGAGCACCCCTAGTGGGGCCTCCTAGCGGTGATGAGGGTGGAGGTGATGGTGGCGACGATGATGAGGATGATGACAATGATCCTTTTAATGGTAAATGTCATGATGGGGTGGGGGATATGGTCCTCCACTACAACATCCACACAGACAAGGGCCTAGGCTTAGACAAGGACAAGCACCCTGGATCTAGAGATAGATTTCCTCCAATAGGCATTCCACCAAGGGTATATGCCCCATTATAGCAGCTTATTTCTCTAGAAGGGTCTTCTACCTCATGCTGCTACGGGTGGTGGTAGGGATGATGGATAGATATCTATGCTTTAGAATCATCTACAAAGCGGTGATTTCCATTATTTTACAGGTGTAGCGATCGAGTGAGATCATACACGGGAATAGTTATAGGCCATGACGGTAGAGAGAGATTAGGTGAGATACTAGGCCACTCGGGGTGGGGATGGCAGAGGTGGGGATGGTAGAGCATGGCAGCAGATATTAGGTAGTTAGTAACATAGGGTGCTAAGATATTGAGCCTCCTACATCAGACATATAGACACATGCACAAGGTTTTATAGAAAAACTGGACCAGATCAAGAATAGGTGTAGGGATTTATCATTCAGAGAGATCAGGGATTGGCCAAGGTCCAAACCATTATAGCAGACAGAGATTAATAGGCCATCACTATGATACATGCCTATACTGATATGGGTAAACTGATTGGGGAGTGAGATGTTGTTGTACATGAAGCCACTACTTTTGGGGATATAGATATGATTCAGGACATTATGAGAGCCAGTGGTGATGCCTCATATTACAAGGCCTCCTATTACCAAGTAGTTCTAGTAGGACAACATGTTACACCCTTTGATCAACTAGATGTGAGTAGGACAGGTTCTAGATCACGGAGGTTAGGACGGTCGGTTAGATCAATACATCACCAACTAGACAATAGGGTGGTACACCTAGAGCTGGCCCATCACATCAATTGTCATTTCATCCTCCAAGTCATATACCAGGTAGCCCTAGAGAGGGCAAGAGTCATGGTTGATTCTCTCTTTTTGTATAGACATATGTATGTATACATTCCTCTTATGAAGGCTGATTTTGATCGATGTATGTACTTGATGTATCATTTTTTTATTATGCCTCTTGATGAAGGCTTATATTTGTATCGATGATGTATATCTTATTTTGAGACAGATATTTATACATGTATATATGGACATTCGATGGTTTATATTTGTCATGTTTTATATGCTCTATGATGATGATTCATGTTTATAGATGTATGAGTGTATCATGGTGATGTATGATTCTCATTTCCTATGTATATTTCATGTTAGATAGAGATGTTGTACCACATGTTTTTATATTGATGATATATCTTTAGATAATATCATATGTCTTGGTTATGAGATATTATGGTAGATGATAGCATTTGGGATGATACTAGATGATATTGGTGCGGGGTGATAGATTTGTGATCATGCGCAACCCCTATTGCCCCCATTGATGATATGATACATTATGATTAGCTTAGTAAATGTGCATGATGTAAAACTTAACATTTTTTTATATATCATGTGTTAGACGATGTTATATGTGATACATGATAGATTATAGATGCGATAACAAAAAAATGTGCGATAAAACAAACACAAAAGAAAAAGTTAACAAAACTAAAAAAATATACATCTACAAAAACACACAACAAAATTCCATTAGAAATGAATTCATGTAAAATTTTAACAACAAATTAAATTGATACCTAATCTAAGTAAAATGAATCCCAACAGATGCATACAATGACATACATGAATACATAACAATATTTTACAACTATGAAAGTTAAAAATGGACACAATGTGACACATAATTAAATCAAACAAGATTCAATCTAAGGTAAGAAAATGAACCATACTTCAAATTATATAACACGAAAATATATTTACAACCAAAACTATACAAACTGACAACTAAAAGCAATTTAATCACTACCTTGTTTTTTACGGGATAACGTTTATATATTTTCTAATGTTTTTGGTTATCTTGACAGATAAGTTTTTCAAGGTGACTGTCCTCATTATTTTGAGGTTTCCTTAAGAAAATGTTATGAAGTTGGTGTAGCTTCATTTCTAAGAGGGATTTTCTGACTGTTTATATTTTTTGTATCTTTTTCTGAATGTTTTTGTATTTTTTGAGGTCATGTTCTGAAAGTAATGTACAAGAACAAAGAAACGTGGATTCCCCGAGCCTGATGTGGGAATATATAAAGGGAAGAATTCCATGCCTATATGTATGAGACAGTGGAATATGAAGGTACCCCTAGCATTAGATGGGAATATTCAAAGGAACATCCTTCATGCAAATATAATAACAAATAAGCCAGATCACGGCTTGGTAAAGATAGACTCGGTAGGGTTCCTAGACATATCAAGGGAAACCAATCATAGATAGCAGTGAGGGGTTACCCATCAAGATTTAAGATTAGCTTGTGACCAATGAATCCTCCTTGAGCATTGGAAACTATTTTTCACCCAAATACCAGCCCACTACACCATAATTGCATGGTTTTCACATGTGGACGACCTATTTTTTCTTTACTGTTTTCTTGATTTTCTGATGTTTTACTTTTTTTTCTTTGTTTTTCTACTTTTTAGGTATTTTCTGATATCTGCACCATATTTAAGCATAAAACCACTTGAGATGCATGGAATTCATAGGTTCTAGAATATTTTCACCATCTGAGTATACTAGTTTATAAGCTCCTGATCCATATTTTGCAACCACCACATAAGGCCCTAACCAATTAGCCTTAAATTTACCTTTCTTTTCTCTGTTCTTGACATTGTTCTTCTAATTTTCTTTCAGAACTAGATCTCCTACATCAAATTCACGATGAATGATCCATTTATTATATCCTCTTGATACTTTATTATTGTAAACCATTAGGTGATTGAGGTCTCTTATATGATTTTCATCTAATAGTCGTAGCTCTTCTAGCCAAGAAACTCTACATCATCATCCTTATCGAGATATTCTCGGTGAGGGAAGTTCCACTTCTAATGGTATGATGGCTTCATTTCCATAGACTAGTGAATGTGGGTTTGTACCAGTAGGAGTGTGGATGGAGATTTGATAGTCCCAGAGGGTGAGATGTACTTGTAAGTGCCAATTACAACCACCTTATGTACCATTTTCTCTATGATCTATACAATATTTTTATTGGTGGCCTTAGCTTTCCCATTACCTTGGGGATAATAGGGGCTAGACCACTTGAGCTAGATATGGAAGCATTGGCACAATGTCTTAACTATTTTATTCTTGAAGGATTTACCATTATCAGTGACAATGATAGAAGGGATACCGTAATGGAAAATGAGGTGATTCATGATGAATTTGGAGATTTTTGCACCAATGACATAACTAAGAGACATAACCTCTACCCATTTAGTAAAATACTTAGTGGCGGTAATAATGTGAGTATGGCCATTTGAAGAAGATGGATGAAGCTTCCCTATGAGATCTAGGCCCCATTTAGAAAATGAGTAATGTGTTGCAATGGGTTGTAAAACTGTGGCTTTGGTGCATGTATCAAGTTGCCATATTTTTGGCACAGTTCACACTTCTTTATTAAATTACAACAGGTTTGCTTCAAGGCGGACCAATAATAACCCACTCTTAAGATCTTCTTATCCAAGACCATTCCACTAGTGTGCACTCCACAAATACCTTTGTGTACTTCTTTATTAGTGTGTACTAACTCAAGTGACGTATAAACAACATAAAAGCTTCTGTTGTAGCCACGATGATAGAGGGTGCCTCCTAGGAGGGTGTAATGGGCTATACGGTAGATAAGGGATTTCTTCTTAGTATGGGTAATGTTTGGGGGAAATTTTCCATCTTGTAGGTAGTTAAATATAGGAGCATACCAAGGGGAGAATGGACCAACAACTTCACATGCAAAACAAGATTCTAGCATGTCATATGTAGGCACTCGTAATTGCTCCACAAAGAAAGGCATTTTACTTGCCTGAGGTAGAATGCGTAATAGTGATTCGATAGTAGCCATGACATCTACCGATTTATTATGTGACCTTTGTTTTTGTTCAAAGATAATCTGTATAAAATATTCCATCAAGGATTCAACCATTTTCTTATATAGAATAAGCTTTTCATATTTAACATTATACTTATCATTAACTTGTTTAATAATAAGTTATGAGTCCTCAATGACTCATAGTTGTATGATATTCAAGTGATAGCTGTTATCCAATTTTGCACACATGGAAAGATTGGACAACGGGGTCCTATCACATTCAAAATGAAATAATAGTCCCAAGAACCCACCTTCGGTTATTAACGAGATGCAATAATTAAAAATAATTCCTAAATTGCATATGAAGAGATCACCTAGCATCGAAAGGCACCCAGTTGATCTCAACTCAGTGAAGAGTTCAGGGTCGAGTTGATAAAGAATCCGGTGTCAAATTGATAGTCATCTCGGAAATCATCTCGGTAGAGACTCTCAGTTGTAAGAGCTCGATGAGGTCTTGTTAATGCAAAATATAGCTCGTTGAAAATTGACGAATGAAGGAAACTCTATAAGGATCTCGGTAGAGATCGATGCAGGTGGTAACAAGAATGCCGGGCCAGGGTATAAGTGAATACAAGTATATATATTTTCACTGACGTTGTTCAGACCTTCCTCGGCCGAGCATTCGGTGCACAGGAAGTTGACATGTTGCAGTATAGCAGAAGTTCTTTTGAGCACTTCCAGCAAGTAGGTTGTCCAACTATGTTTTTATCTGTTCAGCATCGAATGCATCCTCAAATTCAGGATTTTCCTTCAAGATATTTTTATGAAAATTGATTAAGTGACAGTAAGAGTGTTACCGGGAGACTTGATGAAATTTATTACAAAGATTCTCTATCGAGACCTTACTTGTTTTACGATGCAACTCATGGAAGTGAATCTCATAGAGGTGGAACTGTTTCATATCAGAATATTCATGAGGCACAATTTTCTTTGCAATTATATGAGCATCTTCAACGAGTCACTAGGTTGGCAAGCATAAAGGTTTATGTTGAAATTATCACACCTTACAAGCTACAACTGAAATGTTTGCACTGAGAGTTTAATGTTATCCTCAAATCTGATGAAGGAAAACTCGGCAGGAGAAAAAATCATGGTGATCCCGCGCGCTAGGGGGAATTGTGGAGATAAGGAATGAACTTTCCAAGGTTGCGCGGTGAAGATGAGGCCAGGGCCCATGGATTAATGTGTCCAAGCCGTTATGCGGGATTTGGAGCTAGTATGCCGAGGTCGGAGATTTGACGATGGCAGTCCAAGCTGTTCACTCCGCGTAGGGGAGATTCAGGCAAGCACCGCCAAGTGGAAATATTGGGTTGGTAAACCATGATCAAACTTCCGTAATGGGAGAAATCGGATCAAACTGCCAAGTGCGGAAATATTACGATGGCTATCCATCATGAGACTTCCGCACGGGCCATGTAAACAGAATTTCACGCAGCTTGGAGTGGTCCGAGTCTTTGTGCGAGTCACCGGGAGGATTAATAGGACAGTTGTGAATTGGAGTGGGTCATGGGTTAAAAAAATGTGATGTGATACCAATTTCAGCGGAGGCTACAGGCAGACCCAACCAAGGTGATACGTTAATGGCTCAGTCGTGGCTCATATGTGAAGAGTTTGACTGGGAAAGCAATGTTGAAAACTCGTCCAGATGGAAAGGATGCGTGTTACATGGATTGTGGATTGGGTTCCATAGATCATACAAAGAAAGTGTCTCCTTTCATACAGATCCTCCCTTGTTAGGATTCCACTGAACTGTTCAGACTTTGAATCGGCTTTAATAGCTACCACGACCTTCTCCTCGTCCTTTGTACAATTTTTAACTTGATGTGGTCGCGAGACAAGCTCCCACGCACAGAACGGCAGGCATGTTCCAAAGACAAGAGAGGCCTTTCTTTTAAGTGCTTCCAACAAGCATGTTGTCCAACTGTGTTGTTATCTATTCAGTATCGAATGCATGCTTATCCTTATTCTGAACTTAGATCAAATAGCAGCTGCAAGAAACAAATATTCACTGCCATGTACGATGGATTGGAGTCACGCCATTCAAGACTTCATAAAATTTGCCTGAATCAGGAGATGAAGGTTTATTACGGTGCAGAATGAAACGATTCATATTACTTAGCATTTCTTCTCCTAGAAATGAATTGAATGTGAAGGTCAACTCAGAAATACTTGGTCGTCTGTTTTGTATGCCACATCCTTGTCACTTGTAAATGGTCTCTTTGAGAAACTCTATGGGAAGTAGGCAATATTTATACCCTTCCATTATGTACGTCCAATCAGACAATAAAAGTGTTCTTTTACCAGGTTCAAAGAAACTATGTTTTTTTTACAATGGACTATTATACTGCAGTTTCAAGCTAATTTTATCTAGCTTATTTCTATTAGCTTTGATCCATGACTAAGGAATAATTCATATGGTTGTTACCTATACATTTTTCGAAGGTCCTCTTGGTTGCCCCAGTGGTTTAATGTATTTTTTGAAGGGCTCTTTGACCAAAAATCAGTCTCGGGTGTCTATCGACATGTTATGGGCATGAGCACAGGTCATCATCATGGCAATATTAGGTGTTTATTGATAATGGCATTTTCTCATCGTTTGGAAGGTATAAATTGTGCTTATTATGGAAAAGCCAAAACATTCTTACTACAAGTGTTATATGATGAGGAAGAATCCTGAGCATTGTGGTAAAACCATTCTTTTTAGAATTATTGGGTTAAGCTCGGTATTCAAGTGAGTTTGAGCCTGAAAAGGTAAGATCGTTTCTTTGAATGAAGAGCTCGGTGACTTCACAAAGTGAGCTTATGGTGATGTTTCATGAAGTTTGAATGAGGAATGCATAAATGGCCTCGAGTTAATAGAGGAAAATGATAAGAATCAAATTTGATAGCTCACTATTCGAAGGACTCAATGAAAAAGAGCACGATTACCAAAGTAAGGAAAGAGATAGTGTGGGGTTCAAAATTGATTGCAACACCGAGTTAGAGGATTCAAAACTCACCGAGTTGAGATTTGTGTAGACTCTATCCACATGGACCCCCCTCCTCTTCAAGTCAAACGGGTCAACGGGGGGGTCCCGACATTATGTTAATTAAATTAATATTTTTATTTAAATATTTTAATAATAATATTTATTATTATTATTTAAATATTTTATTTAAATATTCTTTTAATTAATTAAGAAGACTAGGTCATCAGGCAATTAATGACCCATGATGGAACCTTCTCAAGTGGTTCAACTAACTATAATAAATACATCATGGGCCTTCATTTTAGGAATGTAATTATGACCATTTCCTCTTCTTTCTCACATATTCTTCTATAAATGTAAGTTGGAAGCTCATTTCAAAGGGTTCCAACAGTTCAGACAAGTTGGACAGTTAGATATCTCAGGCGAGTGTATACTTTTCAAGAATCCTCTCTCTTCTGCAAGTTGTTCTTGTGTGTTGAGAGAACTTTCAAGCCTCCTCTTCAAGACTGTAATGGCAACTATTGCCTCTTCTGAATGTATGATGTATTGTGCATGTTATTGAAGCAATAAAAGTGTGTGTTTTGTGACTAATCTTGGTCCTTTCATCCTTCTATGCTTCTTTGTGCCTTTCTTGTACTTGCAGGTACACTATGCAAGTTTAAGTTTCTATTATAGGTTCTTGGAGTTCTATGCTTATCGAGTGGTGGAGTATTGCATGTAGTTGAGTTGTGGTGTCCATTCACCCTTCTTGAGTTCATCCTTCTTCACTGGGAAATTGGTATATTTCTCAGTCTGATAAATTTTAACAAAAGGAACGTGTGTCTCTTAGTTTGTGGTATCCTGTACCCTCTCTAAGTTGCAGTAGGTGAAGTTGACCTGTGGTGCACACACCCTCTTCAAATTAACCCTTCCTGAGTCTAGAAACACCCTTTATTTGGTGCATCACCATCCCTAGTATAGTTTCATTTCTGTAAATCTCTTTCCCTAAAACCCCATGAAAATGTTAGCGTAGGATTAGATAATCATTTTTGTTACACTAGGAGTAGTACAACACTTAGTTTAGGAAGAGGAAGCCGGCCTTCTCCGGAGGTTCACCTCGAGCCCAAGTCCCACAGCTTGAGAGGTGATCCCATGTGTCCCAATCACACCGAACATCCTATTCACATCCTGGCCATTCGGAGGGTGCAGTGATTTGGCGACAACAGTTTTTGGCATGCCGGTGGGACCGAGAGTTGGTACTTCTCTTCTCACTTACACAAGTCAAAGTACTTGGTGACTCTATATCTCTGGATTCCAAATCTTAGTGTAGTAACTTATGTGAAGAATTCAGATAAGAGCTTCTTCAAAGAAAGGAAAGTATCAAGATATCGAACTTTCCTTATCTCCTCCAAAGAGAAGCAAAGAGGCATTTCCATAGCCCCAGATTGCAGATTTACCTAGTAGGGGTCATTCAACTCCTCCTTACGGAAGATTTCCTCCACCCAGGAACAATCAACCTTTCATTGCTATGGCGAGGAACCAAGTTTTCCCCCTTTCAATGCAAGCAGTCCTCTTATGTTGGCTCAACGTGACCCGATACCTATTGTGGCACTCAAAAGTTTACCCTTCTACACGAGGGAAACTCACGTTACTCCAGTGGAGCATATCTTTGATGTAGCCAACATCTGTGTAGTACATAATATCACCGAAGACAACGTTGCAGTTAGACTTCTTGCTACCTCTTTCAAGGGAAAAGCACTTCAATGGTTTCGTGGGTTAGGTGTTGGCACTATAACCACTTGGGATGAGTTGGGAGAAAAGCTATGTAAACAATTTGAAGACAAAAGTGATCACCTATCACTTTTGGAACAACTTACTTGCCATAAAGAGAGCTTCCCAAGAATACATGAGTGATTTCAACTTCGATTCCACGTAACTTGGAATAGGATTCCGACACTCGTAAATCCTTCTACGCATAATGCATTCTTGTTTTATTTGCGAGCCTTGAATAGTGATGTAGCAGCTATGATCCACCATGGGAGGGACTGCACTTCCCGATGCTTACGAAGTTGCCATAAGTGCAGAGAATTCTTTGATTCAGCTGGAAAGATAGCTACTCCAAGTGGAGCATATCTTTGATGTAGCTAGCATCTGCATGCATATATAATATCACCAAAGACAACGTTGCGGTTAGACTTCTTGCTACCTCATTCAAGGGAAAAGCACTTCAATGGTTTTGCAGGTTAGGTGTTGGCACTATAACCACTTGGGATGAGTTGGGAGAAAAGCTATGTAAACAATTTGAAGACAAAAGTGATCACCTATCACTTTTGGAACAACTTACTACCATAAAGAGAGCTTCCCAAGAATACATGAGTGATTTCAACTTCCAATTCCACAGAACTTGGAATAGGATTCCGGCGCTCATAAAGCCTTCTGCATAATGCATTCTTGTACTATTTGTGAGCCTTGAATAGTGATGTAGCAGTTATGATCTAGTCCATGGGAGGGACTACACTTCCTGATGCTTACGAAGTTGCCATAAGTGCAGAGAATTCTTTGATTCAGGCTGGAAAGATAGCTCCACGACCACCAATGCCCTTTTCTCCAGATCTTACGAATCATCAGCCTATCGTTGCTCCTATTCCAGTAGACTCCAAGCAACCATATCAATCTCCCCCTACCTCTTCAAATGACCTATTTGAAGTCAAGTCACTACTGCAAAATTTTGGAAATGAGCTCGTTGCACTCAAAAGGCAACAATTTCAATACAATCATTCGTATCAGCCACAAAATCAGCAGTATCAAGCTAACCATTCTCCTTTTCAAGGGAACAATCAGCCTCAAAATCAAACTACAAGTCAAGTTGCAAATGTTAGGCCCTTGAACTTTTAGAACCCTCTTGCAGCTAGCTCATCTAGAGCTATAGTACCTGTTCAAAATAATCTAGTTCAAGACTACGAATGGTGTTATCCTTGCTCTCAACCTCACAATCAAAATCTTTGTCCCAATGGGGTTCTTAGCCAGGCCCTTATGGTTCAAAGTGTATCTACCCCTTTAGAGTTAACAAACAATTCATCTATGCAAGAAGCAGTAGATCAACCGCAGGCACCTGAAGAATCTGCTTTGCTAAACTGGCAAGTAGAAGATTTTTGTGGATTGAATATAGATTCTTCATCAGTGGCAGAAAACACTCGTTCCAAAAAGAGAGCAATG
Source organism: Taxus wallichiana var. yunnanensis (assembly GCA_018340775.1). Taxonomy (NCBI): domain Eukaryota; kingdom Viridiplantae; phylum Streptophyta; class Pinopsida; order Cupressales; family Taxaceae; genus Taxus; species Taxus wallichiana. The sequence goes on along the minus strand of CM031236.1, from coordinate 241,485,086 downwards.
GAGCCTCAACCTCTCAAAGCTGATCTAGCGTCCACTTCTCAACTTGGGTTTCAAATGGCAGTTGATAAAAATGCAGGAAAGAAATCACTAGAAACACCAGCTAGCCACACCGCAGGGAAAGATGGTTCTCTAGGCATCACGGTACCCAACAAACATTTTCCAAAGGAAGACCCCAATGCCCAAAAAGTGTCATCAAATTTGGAGCAATTCCCTTCAAAGATAATAGAACAAATGAAGAAAACCAATCTAAGCGTTACCATGTGGGACGCACTCTCGATCCCTTCCCAAAGAAACCTATTGCGATGCTCGAACAATTTTAGTACAACCAAAGGATCACCAAAGCATGGAGTGACAAATGCTACAAGTTTACTCACAACCTAAGGGAAAATAATTCCTACGGCAAACAAACCACCGCCATTCTACATTTCCCTGATCATTGGTGACCACTTGGTACATAATTGCATGATCGATTCTGGTGCCAGTAGCTCTATCATGCCGAAACAAATTATAGATGTACTAGGCATACAATATGCGTCAGTTACAAGAGGGGTTGTTCAATTTGGATGGCACAAATTGTTAAGATTGTTGGGGTTATCAAAGGACTTCAACTTACCATTCATGCATGCCCAAGTTTTTCATTCACCCAAGATATATCGGTCATCGATCTCCCTCCCTCTTTGCCATATGCCTATCATGGGATTTCACTACCAAGATGGGTGGTTACCTATTAGCCGATTGGTCACATATGATTCTTAGGACTCAATACAGAACCAAAGTAACTATAAGGGCAGAACCAATCTGCCATAATCATGTAAAACCCTACACTTTGCTAGTCCCATAAATGGAATTACACCATCGGTGATCCGAAGAAGAGGAAGATGCCGATCATGAACCAACCACCCTTGTTGAAGAAGTTCCTGATACTTTGTTGGATGAAGTAAGTAGAGATCATCAATACGATCCCTACGCTGATGTATTGGCAGAAGAAGAAGCTAGTTTGCTGGTCTTGGAAGAAATAGGATTAGGTACTTACTGTATCCATGAAGAAGATACGATCATACCACAACTTGTCAAAACACCAAGTGATTCTAAAGGATTGTGGCAATTGTTCTTCAATGGCTCAAGAAGTAAGAATGGATCCGGTGCTGGTGTTATGTTAATTTCTCCAGAGGGAGATAAGTACTTCTCATCTTTCTGTTGCAGTTCAGTTACACTAACAATGTTGCTAAATACGAGGCTCTTGTGCAAGGAATTCAGCTAGCCCAAAGGAAGGGAATCAAGGCCCTGACTGTTTTTGGAGATAGTGAGTTAGTTGTTCATCAAGTTTTGGCATGTAGTGCATCCAAAAATGATCTTTTAAGATCATATAAGAATCGAGTCTGGGACCTGATTGAAGATTTTGAAGCTTTTGGAATCCATGCAATCCCTAGAAATCAAAATCAAGATGCAGATAGGCTTGCTACAATTGGTTCACAATACAACATACCAGTTGATATCATGAAAGAAGGGCAGCAATTTGTTAAAATGGTGGTTCGACCAGCAGTCCCTGATAATGTGAGTAGTTGGCAAGTGTTTGATAGTGACAAACAAATTGTCCTCTTCCTACAAGAAGAGGCGGAGTTTGCTACAAAGAATCAAGATAAGTTGCAGGAGTCATATGGTGAGAAAATTATCCAATTGAAAAGCAACAAGTTACCAAAAGGTTTAGTCACTTTGGAATCCATTTTCAATTCAGATGACCAAGCCACAAGACAAAGCCCTAACATGGTGGTCAGAGAAGAATATTTTGAGGAAGTTGAAGTATCAAATGAAAATTTTCTTAAGATCGAAAAAGTGTGTACTTCTGAAGAGAAAGAAGCTTTCATCAAACTTTTTCAAGAGTATCATGACATCTTTGCATGGAGCTATAAAGATCTACGTGGTTTTGATCCAGGTCTAGCACAACATACCATCAAACTGGATCCTAATGCTAAGCCAGTTCGTCAAAAACAGAGACCAATTAATCCCAAAATTGAGCCACTAATGAGAAAGGAGCTAACCAAGCTCATTGAGGCCTGTATAATTTTTCCCATCAAGCATTCCTCATGGGTAGCCAATTTGGTTCCCATGAGGAAGAAGAACGGAGAGATCCGGTTATGCGTAGATTTCAGGGATTTGAATCGTGCATCATTAAAAGACCATTATCCTCTTCCATCGATGGAGAAGATCCTTCAAACGGTGGCAGGAGCTCAAAGATTTTCTTTTCTCGATGGATATTTAGGTTACAATCAAATCCTAGTCCAAGAATCCAACCAATTCAAAATGGCTTTCACTACCAAGTGGGGCACGTATGCCTACAATAAAATGCCATTCGGATTGTCCAATGCCGGGCTACTTTCCAAAGAGCCATGGACATGGCATTTAAGGGACTAATCAACGATATTATTTTATTTTACCTTGATGATATAACTATATACTCGAAGCATGCAGAAGATCACATCACGCATCTAAGTAAAGTTTTCCAAAGGTGTAGGGAATTTGGGGTTTCACTTAACCCCAAGAAATGTATTTTCGCAGTGCACGAGGGAAAATTGTTGGGGCATGTGGTTTCAGCAGAAGGATTATCAATTGATCTAGCTAGATTCATTCAATTATGTCCTTATCTCTCCCAAGTCACAAGAAGGGCCTCCAGAGTTTTCTGGGAACCATAAATTTTGTGTGGAGATTCATCCCTCAATTCGCGACATTGGCTAAACCACTGACAACCATGCTAAAGAAAAACATGCCATTCTCATGGACAAAGGAAGGACGAGAAAACTTTGAAGCTATCAAAACAGCCATTTCTCAAGCTCCCACACTTGTGAACCCTAGGTTTGACAAAGATTTTATCCTTTATGCTTTTGCAGTCAACAGAGCATTTCAGTGATTCTCACCCAACAAAACAACAACCTTGATGGAGCAACCAATCACTTTCTTGATCAATCCCTCAAAGACTACGAGTTCAAATACTCATTCATTGAAAAGCAAGTCTTTGCGGTTATTTGAGCTTTGAAGAAATTCAAGCACATGTTGTCCAACAATAAGATTCATCTGATGGTGTCTCATCCAGGTGTCAAGGAGTTTTTGCTGAATAAAGAAATGAATGAAAAGTGTGTTGGATGGATCACGAAGGTAATGGAGTATGACTTACACATCAAAGTCACCAAACTTGTCAGAGGTAAGGGTTTATGTCAGCAACTTGCAACAGACATGCAATCAAAAAGTAATGAGGATGTGACACTCCTAAATACTGATGAGAATGTTGATCAAGTTGACTGGTTATCCAAAATGAAGAGTTTCCTCTTCTCGGGAGCATATCCAGTAGACATGGATAAAAACCAAAGGTGAACTTTCCATCTTCAATCTATCCCATTTGTTTTAGTAGATAGCGTTCTCTTTTGAAAAGATTTGAATAGCGTCCTCCTTCGGTGTATAGGACCGAGCAATGTCGAAGAAGATACTAGAAGAATTTCATAATGGCCTATCTAGAGGACATTATTCTGCATGAACAACAACTACCAAGATCATGCGAGCTGGCTACTATTGGCCAGATTTATTCAAGGATGCCCATTTCTGGGTAAGGAAATGTAAGGAATGTGCCTTTTTCACAAGTAAGCAGAAGCTGGCAGCTCTTCCATTGCATCCAATTCAAGTGGATCAACCCTTTGTTCAATGGGGGTTGGACTTCATCGAATGATTAATCCTCCATCCAGTGACGGACATAAGTGGGTCCTTACCACAACAGACTATTTTACTCGATGGACAGAGGTGGTAGCATTAAAAGAGAGAAATGAAAAGGCAGTTCTAGATTTTTTGGAGGGTATAATGACGAGGTTCGGTGTTCCGTTTACAATCATTTCAGACAATGTGCTAGCTTTTCTTGGTATGAAATTGAGTGAATGGGCTGTTAAAAATGGGGTATACCTCAAAACTTCATCCAATTACTATCCTCAAGGAAACGGATTGGCTGAGTCTAGCAACAAAAACCTCATAAGGATTATTAAGCGCACAATGGAGACTAACAAGAGGACTTGGCATACACAGCTTAAGACTGCCTTATGGGCAGATCGGATCACACCTAAAAGGGCCATCGGAAATTCTCCTTTCGTTCTTGTATATGGAAGAGAGGCAAAACTCCCACTCTCATTGGAGTTACCTTCTTTGGAGTTAGCTCATCAACTTGAAGTTATAGAGAGTGATCCTCTGACAATAAGGTTTGCTGAACTCATGGAGTTAGAGGAAGTACGAGACAAGGCTATGAAAACTTTGGAGTAGCATCAGGCTCAAGTTAAGAAATCTTTTGACAAGAAGGCGTCTGACAGGCATTTTCAAGAGGGAGATTTAGTTCTCAAATGGGATGAAGACAGAGCCAAACCAGGCAGGCATGCCAAGTTTGACACTCTCTGGAGTGGGCCGTATATCATCACAAGTTGCAAAGAGGCAAATTCATTTCGTCTATCTAGGCTCAATGGAGAAGAACTACCCATTCACGTGAATGGGATACATCTCAAAGCTTGTTTTTGAGAAGTGTTCCACCCCTATACTGATTAAATTAGGTGTTTTCCTCCAAGTGCTTATGCACATTGTTGTGTGTTGTTGTTTTGCAATCGATTTTGAACCCCACACTATCTCTTTCCTTGCTTTGGTAATCACACTCTTTTGCATTGAGTCCTTCGAATAGTGAGCTATCAAACTTGATTCTTATCATTTTCCTCTGTTAACTCGAGGCCATTTATGCATTCCTCATTTAAACTTCATGAAACATCACCACGAGCTCACTGCGAAGTCACCGAGCTCTTCATCCAGCAAACGATCTTACCTTTTCTGGGCTCAAACTCACTTGAATACCGAGCTTAACCCAATATTTCTAAAAAGAATGGTTTTACCACAATTCTTTGATTCTTCCTCATCATATAACACTTGTAGTAAGAATGTTTTGGCTTTTCCATAATAAGCACAATTTGTAAGAATGGTAATCGCGCTCTTTACATTAAGTCCTTCGAATAGTGAGCTATCAAACTCGATTCTTATCATTTTCCTCTGTTAACTCGAGGTCATTTATGCATTCCTCATTCAAACTTCATGAAACATCACCACAAGCTCACTTTGTGAAGTCACCAAGCTCTTCATCCAGCAAACGATCTTACCTTTTCTGGGCTCAAACTCACTTGAATACCGAGCTTAACCCAATATTTCTAAAAAGAATGGTTTTACCACAATGCTCAGGATTCTTCCTCATCATATAACACTTATAGTAAGAATGTTTTGGCTTTGCCATAATAAGCACAATTTGTACCTTCCAAACGATGAGAAAATGCCATTATCAATAAAGACCTAATACTGCCATGATGATGACCCAGGCTCATGCCCATAACATGTCGATAGACACCCTTGAGACTGATTTTTGGTCAAAGAGCCCTTCAAAAAATACATTGAACCACTGGGTAACCAAGAGGACCTTGGAAAAATGTATAGGTAACAACCATATGAATTCTTCCTTAGTCATGGATCAAAGCTAATAGAAATAAGCTAGATAAAATTAGCTTGAAACTGCAGTATAATAGTCCATTGTAAAAAAACACAGTTTCTCTGAACCTGGTAAAAGAATAATTTTATTGTCTGATTGGACGTACATAATGGAAGGGTATAAATATTGCCTACTACCCACAGAGTTTCTCAAAGAGACCATTTACAAGTGACAAGGATGTGGCATACAAAACGGCCGACCAGGTATTTCAGAGTTGACCTTCACATTCAATTCATTTCTAGGAGAAGAAATGCTGAGCAATATGAATCGTTTCATTCTACACCGTAATAAACCTTCATCTCCTGATTCAGGAAAATTTTATGAAGCCTTGAATGGCGTGACTCCAATCCATCGTACATGGTAGTGAATATTTGTTTCCTGCAGCTGCTATTCGATCTGAGTTCAGAATAAGGATAAGCATGCATTCGATACTGAACAGATAACAACACAGTTGGACAACCTGCTTGCTGGAAGCACTCAAAAGAAAGGCCTCTACTGTACTACAACATGCCTGCTGCCTGTGCGTGGGAGCTTGTCTCACGACCACATCAAGTTCATAAATTATACAGAGGACGAGGAGAAGGTCGTGGCAGCTATTAAAGCTGATTCAAAGTTTGAACAGTTCAGTGGAATCCTAACAAGGGCGGATCTGTATGAAAGGAGACACTTTCTTCGTATGATCTATGGAACCCAATCCACAGTCCATGCAACACGCATCCTTTCCATCTGGACGAGTTTTCAGCATTGCTTTCCCGTCAAACTCTTCACATATGAGCCACGACTGAGCCATTAACATATCACCTTGGTTGGGTCTGCCTGTAGCCTCCGCTGAAATTGGTATCACGTCATGTTTTTTTAACCCATGACCCGCTCCAATTCACAACTATCCTATTAATCCTCCCGGTGACTCACACAAAGTCTTAGACCACTCCAAGTGCGAAATTCTGTTTACATGGCCCGTGCGGAAGTCTCATGATGGATAGCCATCATAATATTTCCGCGCTTGGCAGTTTGATCTGATTTCTCCCATTACGGAAGTTTGATCATGGTTTACCAACCCAATATTTCCACTTGGCGGTGCTTGCCTTAATCTCCCCTACGTAGAGTGAACAGCTTGGACTACCATCGTCAAATCTCTGACCTCGGCATACTAGCTCCAAATCCCCGCATAACGGCTTGGACACATTAATCCACGGGCCCCGGCCTCATCTTTGCCATGTAACCTTGGCAAGTTCGTTCCTTATCTCCACAATTCCCCCTAGCGCATGGGATCACCATGATTTTTTCTCCTACCGAGTTTTCCTTCATCAGATTTGAGGATAACATTAAACTCTCGGTGCAAACATTTCAGCTGTAGCTTGTAAGGTGTGATAATTTCAATAGAAACCTTTATGCTTGCCAACCTAGTGACTCGTTGAAGATGCTCATATAATTGCAAAGCAAATTGTTCCTCATGAATATTCTGATATGAAACAGTTCCACCTCTATGAGATTCGCTTCCATGAGTTGCATCGTAAAACAAGTAAGGTCTCGATAGAGAATCTTTGTAATAAATTTCATCAAGTCTCCCAGTAACACTCTCACTGTCACTTAATCAATTTTCATAAAAATATCTTGAAGGAAAATCCTGAATTTGAGGATGCATTCGATGCTGAATAGATAAAAACATAGTTAGATGACCTGCTTGCTGGAAGTGCTCAAAAGAACTTCTGCTATATTGCAACATGTCAACTGCCTATGCACCGAATGCTTGGCCGAGGAAGGTCTGAACAATGTCAGCAAAAATATATATACTGTATTCACTTATACCCTAGTCCGGCATTCTTGTTACCGCCTGCATCGATCTCTACCGAGATCCTTATAGAGTTTCCTTCATTTGTCAATTTTCAACGAGCTATATTTTGCATTAACAAGACCTCATTGATCTCTTACAACTGAGAGTCTCTACCGAGATGATTTCTGAAATGACTATCAATTTGACACCGGATTCTTTATCAACTCGACCCTAAACTCTTCACTGAGTTGAGATCAACTGGGTACCTTTCGATGCTAAGTGATCTCTTCATATGCAATTTAGGAATTATTTTTAATTATTGCATCTCGTTAATGTAGGTGGGTTCTTGGGACTATTATTTCATTTTGAACGTGATAGGACCCGTTGTCCAATCTTGCCATGTGTGCAAAATTGATAACATTTTTGGTGACCTCTTGGGGATGATTGCTGCTAAGCATGATTCCGTAGCCTTAAGTCATCCATTGGGCATGGAGTCTATGTTGGAATCCTAATAGTAGTATGATTTTCTTTGACACATCCTGAATCTCTTTGAGCATCTGCTAATATCCCGGACCTCCCCGGAATGCTAAGCATGAAGTATCTTTGAATCTTTTGAATTCTTGACATCCATGGAACACTGCAAACATTTGAATGAAGCAAATTTGAATGAAGAAAATTTTGAATTCTTACTACAAGTGTTATATGATGAGGAAGAATCCTCGGCATTGTGGTAAAACCATTCTTTTTAGAAATATTGGGTTAAGCTCGGTATTCAAGTGAGTTTAAGCCCGAAAAGGTAAGATCGCTTCTGGATGAAGAGCTTGGTGACTTCGCAGTGAGCTCGTGGTGATTTTTCATGAAGTTTGAATGAGGAATGCATAAATGGCCTCAAGTTAACAGAGGAAAATGATAAGAATCGAGTTTGATAGCTCACTATTCGAAGGACTCAATGCTAAAGAGTGCGATTACCAAAGTAAGGAAAGAGATAGTGTGGGGTTCAAAATCGATTGTAACACTCGAGTTGAGATTTGTGCAGACTCTATCCACATGGACCCCCTCCTCTTGAAGCCAAATGGGTCAACAGGGGGTCCTAACATTATGTTAATTAAATTAATATTTTTATTTAAATATTTTAATAATAATATTTATTATTATTATTTAAATATTTTATTTAAATATTCTTTTAATTAATTAAGAAGACTAGGTCATCAGCAATTAATGACCCATGATGGAAACTTCTCAAGTGGTTCAACTAACTGTAATAAATACATCATGGGCCTTCATTTTAGGAATGTAATTATGACCATTTCCTCTTCGTTCTCACATATTCTTCTATAAATGTAAGTTGGAAGCTCATTTCAAAAGGTTCCAACAGTTTAGAAAAGTTGGATAGTTAGATATCTCAGGTGAGTGTATACTTTTCAAGAATCCTCTCTCTTCTGTAAGTTGTTCTTGTGTGTTGAGAGAACTTTCAAGCCTCCTCTTCAAGACTGTAATAGCAACTATTTCCTCTTCTAAATGTATGATGTATTGTGCATGTTATTGAAGCAATAAAAGTGTGTGTTTTGTGACTAATCTCGGTCCTTTCATCCTTCTATGCTTCTTTGTGCCTTTCTCATACTTGTAGGTACACTGTGCAAGTTTAAGTTTCTATTGTAGGTTCTTGGAGTTCTATGCTTATCGAGTGGTGGAGTATTGCATGTAGTTGAGTTGTGGTGTCCATTCACCCTTCTTGAGTTCATCCTTCTTCACTGGGAAACTAGTATATTTCTCGGTCTGATAAAGTTTAACAAAAGGAACGCGTGTCTCTTAGTTTGTGGTATCCCTGTACCTCTAAGCTGCGCAGAGGTGAAGTTGACTGTGGTGCACACACCCTCTTCAAATTAACCCTCCCGAGTCCTGAAACACCCTTTATTTGGTGCATCACCATCCCTAGTATAGTTTCATTTCTATAAATATCTTTCCCTAAAACCCCATGAAAATGTTAGCGTAGGATTATATAATCATTTTTGTTACACTAGGAATAGTACATCACTTAGTTTAGGAAGAGGAAGCTGGCCTTCTCCGGAGGTTCAGCTTGAGCCCAAGTCCCATAGCTTGAGAGGTGATCCCATGTGTCCCAATCACACCAAACATCCTATTCACATCCTGGCCATTCAGAGGGTGCAGTGATTTGGTGACAACAATAGCCAACTTGAGGCCAATGATGATTGCTTCATATTCTACAAGTTTATTAGTGCAATGAAATCCCAAACAAAATTCTCTTGAATAACCTCTCCCGTGGGAGTGATGATCAAGACTCCTACTCCCGATCCATTAAAGGTGAATGATCCATAAAAATGGACTTTCCACTCTAGAAAATCTTCAACATACATCATTGATGCACCCGGCAGATCCGAAACAAAGGTTCCATCCTGGTAGAGTGTTTTCTCGCTAACTAATCGGCCAATACTTGTTCTTCTAATGACTTCTAGTTAACAAACTCAATATCAAATTCATTTAGGAGAATGATACAATTAGCCATTCATTGTGTAAGGGTGGGTTTGGATAAAAGGTATTTAAGAGGTTCAACTTTATATTTTAGCTTGGTCTTATTATTGAGGAGATAGTGGTGTAGTTTATGAAAGATAAAGACAACTTCTAGGAAATCCTTTTCAATTTGTGGGTAATTCAATTCATAGGAAATCAAGGTGTAACTAAGGTAATAAATTTCCCTTTCTCTATGGTCTAGGTCATATTGGGAAAACAGTGCACCAATAAAAATTGAGTATGTTGATCAATTAGATCCTAGCACTTAGTAAGGAAAATATAGAAGGTTCACACGGGAGAGCAGAACACATTCAAAGGCACGGAATTATCGAAAGGATTCCGTGAAGAATAGAAATAGGTTTAGGACTTAACCATTTTCATGACAAGGATCTATTTTTGGAGATAGCGTGCAAAGCACTCAAACCAATTGGATACTTGTCAATCACACATTGGCTATTTTTGGAGGATTAACTACAAATCACTTTGCATGGACATAGGTTGGGAATATATCTCGCTACTATCATTTAACTAACGAAGTCTATTGTTAGCAAAATTACATGTGTGGCTATTTCTTTAATGATGTGTGGCTAATTAATAACATGAAACCTATTTTGGGATTAGATAAGCGATGAAGGGAAAGTCCCCACCCTTATAAGTATGTAGTAAACTATGTAGTAGAGATATAGAGATAAGTGTGCATACATAGGGAGATTATGTTGCTAAATCATATGCAGATACTACATTATTGTAATGAATCTTCAGATACTTACTGCATTTAATATAATGGAGGAAATTGGCTGAATCTAAGTGTTAGTTCTGCGTGTATCTGAATCTAGTATGTTCTTGATCTCATCATGGTTAATACTTAATTTTGTTCTCCCTTAGGTATAGATCTGGTATGCTCTATAGAATGATGTGTTAGTAATGGAACTACATGTGTTAAGTCTTCATCATGCTAACATCCTATAACAACAACCCTAAAGAGGGACATGGTACCTTTGTGCACTTCAAGTGAGTGCATAGTTTGGGCTAAGTGATGTGCCAATGCATCTTAGGTCTTATTGGGCTTATATTACTAAATTCTAGGCTGCATCACTGGTTCCATTTCCAGGACCTCTTTTTTAGTTGTTTTCAGGATGGTTTGCGATGAAGACATATCGATTGACCTTAGTAAGTGTTCAAGAATTGATACATGATCTTGAAGAAGAATATGCATGATGATACAACACTGGATCTGAGTTTAACGCATACGTGTGGGTGGAAAAAATATGTATGATAGTTTATATGATAGCTTCTTCACTATTTTTCCAGTATAATTATATGAGTGGATGATTTCTTATGCATCTAAATGAAATTGGAGGTATCGCACACTTATTTTGACAAAGGAAGAATTTCAGGCCCTTTATGATGTTGATCTGATTTGGAATCGAGCTTTGGATACGTGGTTCCATAGTATTTTGAATAGTTATATCTTAGAGTACTCAAGTTCCACTTATTCATGTACAAAGGTATATGAATTCTAGTTTTTACGATATCCAAGGGGAACTTACCTGTAAGGAATTCCATTGATAATCAAGATCCTGATGGTAACTTTGAATTTGGAGAGTAAACTAATGGCTAACTAAACCTCACCACATGTGGGGGCAGGAGCAAGTTTGGTGAAGGATGAAAAATCTAGCGGAAGAAAGGAAGAGAGAGGAAAATCATCTTAATTATAATGAAGTGCATAAGAGGGAGATTGAGAAGTAGTGGGACATTGTAGAGGAAATGGTGTTGTGGAGAAAGATAGGTCAAGAAGGAGTTGAAATTCATGCACAAGACGTGGAACCCAAGCCTCAAGAACTCCCCCATTTGGGAAAACATGACAGGGAACCCTCCTCGGCCTCATGTAGTAGTGTGCCAGCCAGAGATGACCTCGGGCCGCAGTGCGCATTTGAATCCACCTGAAACCTTTCCCTTACACTTGGTTTTCCAACATTTAGTACAATAAGTAGTCAAGCACTCTAATTCCAACAGTGGAAGAGTAGGAGTGAGTATTATAAGAGGTACAGTAATGGTAGTGAAAATGAATTCATTGTTATATGGGAGTACTTTTTTAGGTATATCATTAGCACATAATACAAGCACGTTGGTTTTTGGACTAACTTTTGGGTATGGTAGCACTTCGCAGATTATTAGGTACAATTCAATTCTACTATTGGGACACATGGAAGTACATCTTCTGGTCCAAACCTAGCTATAGGTTCAAGATCAGGAGGCATATGTAGCTCTTGTTTAGGTGGATCTGGAGGTTCTGGATTAGGTGGGCAAGGTCCACACCAACCCCATAATATTTATATGGAAATGTCTCTTCATCTTCCAGAGTATAGGGGCATCGAATATGTTGCTAAACATGTCCATATGTGTGAAATATTTTGGAATGCAAAAGGGATCATGGATTTTGAGTGTAGGGAAAGCCAATTTGGTACTACGTTACAAGGGTGCGCACATAGGTGGTATAGAAAATTTGACCCTGATCAGACTTGCATAGATTATATAACTTTAATTAATGCATTCCTTAAAGAGTTTCATATCCCCGAGCTTGAGTAGAAGAGTATAACCGCACTCAAGGATATTAGGTAAGGCACTACCGAAAGTTTTAGAGAGTATGATGCATGGTTTAAAATGTTGTTATCAAAGCTTTCTTATGACATACACGCAAGCCAATATTTAAAATGGTTTATTGGGGGCTTGATTACCCCTTTTAGGAGGGCATTATCACATAAGACATACATTAATCCACGTGTAGCACTTGAAGTAGCCTTACGCACCGAGGTAGTTTGAAGCATAAATAATGGGGTGATCCCATTTTTAGAATCACAAATAGAATCTATGGAAAAATAGTTAGAGAAACTATCAACAAACTCAAAGACACGAGACACGCACAAGAATTTGGTGTATAGATTTTGAAGTAGAAGGTCACACAAAGGATAGTTTTACTCACAAAATAGTACACTCGTTCTTTGATGGATTGTGAAATATGCCATTTAAACCATGATGCTAGTTGCTTCCCATTATTATAACGCACTATAAGGAAGAATGTTTCAAGCTACCAGTAAATCTACAGTCCACGACTCATGACACAGAATACTACCATCTAATTAGACATATCCATGATGCTATAGATATTAGTGTACAACAAATAGGAGTTTCCTATAACTCGAAAGGTAAGAATGAGCATCTAGATCGGGATCATAATCAGTGCACTATGAATGGAATGAAGGGTGTTTTGAAGTCGACCATGGCGAGAGGTCAAGGATACCATAGGTGGATTCATAGGACGAGGCTATGGTAGTGGGATAATTGAGTTCCCTCATGGAACATGTTATACATATGGATCTCCACCACTAAAAGTGTGAATTTCCATTGATTTTACATAGCACATGGATGGTTAGGATACACCCTGCTATGGAAAATTAATGGATATCCAAGCTGGTGGCGAGTCTAAAGAGTTGCAAGTGAAGAGTATGACCCACCGAGGCGACATGCGTCGAGAAGCATTACAGCAGGTTCCTACCATTACTAAGGAGGAAGTTCTACATTCATGGTAACCAGATCCTACCTATCAAAAGGATGTTTATCAAGAAATCATGGACGTTCTCAAGAATCTTCAAGGTGAGATACAATACTTAAAATAGCAATCAGGGAAGATAGAGAAAAAGAAAGTATCAGAGACAATCCAAACTTATATAGATGACTTAAGAGAAGTGTGTAAAATTTTTCACCAGAAAATATCATTCCATTATTAGGGGATTGGCTATAAGAAAACACTCCACACACAATTATTGAGCTTGGATGACAGATCTTGCATACTCGAATGTTGTTTTGGATGGGTGGATATTGAGTAATATACTAATTTATACAGGTGGAGAAGTCGGTTTTCTTACCTTAGATGCATGGGTACAAATGGGGAGACCTCCATTACAGCCATCCTCTAATATATTATTCATGGCTAATCGTACTAATGCCACTCCCATCGTAGTCTTAACAGATGCATCCATTAGCATACAAGGAGCCAAGTTCACTGGGACTTTGAATTTTTAGCGCTAGCAGTCGATCGATATATTCTTAGCTCTATTAGGGAATCCTTGGTACTATGTAAATAATGTTGATCTTCGGTTCAAAAAGGGCTATATTAGTTTTGAAAACAAGGAAGAGAGACTTATTATCCCTTTAACAAATGGAAAATCTACGCCTAAGTTGAACCCTTAAGTAAAGAAGATTTGAATAGCATTTACGTACGCGCCATCCGAGATCCAGAGATACTTGAGGCAGCCAAAGAAGTACTAATTATGTGGGAGGATGTACGATCTATTAGTGATACATACTACAAGTGTTGCTTGTGATAATTGGACTCAAAACACTTATGAGTTGGTAGGGCGCGAAGTAAAAATCATCTTTCCTTGAGGCACAAAACTGCGCTATGTCTAGAGGATAGGTAACAACTCGAGCTTGTTACACAGAGAAGGGGATCCCATGGTATTCCTTCGTGCCATGGAAGAATAGTGGATAGACCCACTAGAAAGAGGAAATATGCTAGCATATACACTATGTGGGACAACAACACGCTAGTGGGTGGTCCACAGAATAATCTTGTTGGATGGAATGAAATTAGGATTGTTCTTATTACTAGGTTCTTCAGAGCAATGCACCTACTCAATTTTGAACTTATCATGGTAATCAACCTGTTCAAAGCACCACGTTTAAAAGTGTGAGACTCTGACAAAAGGGAAAGAAGCTTTACCACCTTCGCTATGGGTGCACAAATTTTATTCCACTTTACAAGGTTGTGCACGTGCTTGTTATGTGTATGCAAAAATCCATAGAGAAACCGGAAATTGGTAGGATTTAATTATAGGAATGGCCCAAAAGTTTGAATTCTTCTCTACAAAGACTCCAAAGGGGAGAAGCATTAAAATTCATAAATTGCTTAACTATGGGAGATAACACTAAGGTCAAGAACTTCTTCAGATTTATTAGATAAGAAAGACATAAGAGCGTGTCTTTGTGAAGAACCGAGAGGCCGATGTAACATTATTTCGATGCACTTTCCTTGAGAAAGAGAAAGAAAAAATGGTCTACTTAGTGGATAATGAAGAAGTAGATAATCTAGATGTAAACCATTTAACCAGGTGGCGTGAGGTAATGGAAAGTGTGGATGATACCACACACACCTATCATGAACCTATGAAGACAAAGTGAGTGAATATTTGAATGGATATTGAGACTAAGGAAGCCATAATTGGAGACTATTGGCTAGAATCTGAAATGCAAAAATCATAGAGTTGCTAAGGGATTACCAGGACTTATTTCCTAGGGGGTACCATGAACTTAAAGGTATACGTGAGTTGTTAGGGAGATGAAGATAAAGATTAAAGAGGGTTCACACCTAGTTAGAAAGAGACCTTACTGAATGAACTCCAACTTGTGCAAAAGGTCAAGGAAGAGATTGATAACATATTGAATTCTAGGATTATCAAGCCCCTTAATGAGTCGAGTGGGTTAGTCAATGGTAATCCATATCAAGAAGTATGGATGGATGAGGATATGCGTGTACTATAGGGAGTTGAATGTTGTATGTGTAACTGATCCATTTCCTACACCATTCACCGAGGAAATACTATGAGTTATAGGGTGTAAAATCTATTCATTTACAGATGGGTTCTCTAGGTATCATTAGGTTCAGATTGCCTAGGAGGATCAGGAAAATACTACGTTCACTACTTTGAATGGGGTATCTTTGCCTATAATGTAATGCTTTTGGTTTGAAAAATGTGCCTGCTATATTTTCATGTAAATTTTTCCAAGCATTCATGGAATTTATTCAAAACTTCTTATAGGTATATGTAGAAAATTGGACAAAGTGTATGGATTAGTTAAGGATAACCGTGACAATCTATGATTAATGTTTGAATGGTGTAGACAATTGAATATCTCTTTGAACATCAAGGAGTGCATATTTTCCACACCATTTGGGATACTTTTAGGACACATAATCTGCAAGGAGGATTTGTTAGTTGATCCAACAAAGGTGGCAATCATTATAGGCCTAAGGGAGCCTACCAGTCAAAGTGAGGTGCAGGGATTTTTGGGTCATAAAGGATATGACAGAAATTTTATCAAAGGATATGCCAAAGTTTCCACACCATTAGAAGAGTTACTAAAAGGGAAAGGTATATTCTAATGGGGAGAGTAGCGAAGAGT
This sequence comes from Taxus wallichiana var. yunnanensis, assembly GCA_018340775.1. NCBI lineage: Eukaryota > Viridiplantae > Streptophyta > Pinopsida > Cupressales > Taxaceae > Taxus > Taxus wallichiana. The sequence continues at coordinate 241,468,995 of CM031236.1, read as the reverse complement.
GCACATTTGAGACATTGTAGGAGAAACTTACTAGTGCACCTATTCTCGAATTTTCCTTTGTGGGACCAACCATTTTATGTACATGTTGACACCTCTGGGCATGGCCATTGGCATGGTGTTGGCTCAACCTGGAGAAGGTATTGTAGATCATCCTATCTATTTTCCTAGTAGAAAGATGACTCCTACAGAATAGAATTACACAACTATAGAGCATAAAGCTTTGTCAATGATCTATACGCTACATAAATTCCACCAAGTACCTATTAGCTACACCATTTCTCTTTTATACGATCACATGGAATTGAAGTATTTGGTAAATAATCAGGTTTTACAAGGGCGAATATGTCGATGGGTACTCTTATTTCAAGAATTTGATTTAACAGTTGTGGTAAAACTAGGAAAAAGTAATTTTGGACCAGACCATCTATCAAGAATACAGTTTGGAGAAGAAGCACATGCAATTGAGGATACCATGTTAGATGCACAGTTATATTGGTTATAATGAGTGCCATCAGAAATAGAGGACATTGATGTGTTTCTATGAATAAGGATGACACCAGAAGGAATGAAATTCTAGGAGAAGAAACAACTTGCTATATGTACTGCACCTTATATGTTAATCAATGGTGACTTGTACAAATTGGGCCTAGATGAGGTATTGCGCTATTGTATATTGAACTTGAGCGCATGGATATTGTGGAAGAGGCTCATGGTGGTATTATAGGTGGCCATTATGCAGGTGATGCCACTACGTGCAAGATTCTACTCATTGGATTATGGTGGGAGACCCTATATAAAGATTGTAAGGAATTTTGTAAGGCATGTGATCATTGTCAATGTCTTGGAAAACTAGGTCAATGAGATGAAATGCCTCTAAGACCTATTACTAGTGTAGAGCCATTTGAGAAATGGGCTATAGATTTTGTGAGTCCTATTTCACCAGTTGTGTGGAGAACTGGATCACAATACATCATAACTTGCATAAACTATTTGACAAGGTGGGAAGAAGCAACACCTATAAAGGACTGATACAGTGGCTACAACAACCCATTTTCTATGGGAAAATATTATTACAAGGTATGGATGTCCTTTGAGTTTGACCATTGATAAGGGTACACCTTTTCTTCATGAGACAATCAGAATTTTATTAGATGAGTTCATGACTTCACACCATTAGACTACACCCTATCATCCTCGGAAAATGGAACTTTTAAGGCTTTCAACAAAATGTTGAGCCATACATTGAAAAAAATATGTGATGTTGGAGGAAAGGATTGAGATGATAAAGTCTCTGCAGTACTTTGGGCATATCAAACAACATATAAAAGGTTGAACAAAGCCACACCATTTTAGGTAGTGTTTGGCACCGAAGAAGTTCTTCCTATGGAATTTATGTTACCTTCTTTGTGTATTCCATGCGATGGAGGTCTATTTGATGAGAAATATTTAGAAGAATGGATTGAAAATATAATTAAGATGGATGAGTGATGAGCCATAGCATGTTGGAGTCATAAGCAAGAAAATGCCAGGAAGAAAGCATGGCATGACATAAACATAAGGGATAAGAGGTTTGAGATTGGACAAATGGTGCTTCTCTATGACTCTAAGTTCTTGCACCATCTAGGAAAAATTAGGATACATTGGTTAGGGTTATATGTTATCACTTACATCCTTGAAACAAGCGCTTGCTAGTTAGAAGCACTTGATGGAACACAACTACTTGGTTACTTCAATGGGAGTAGGCTGAAGCCCTACTATAAATAAGTCTTCTTGGTGTTTGTAATAAGGTAGTATTTCCATTTAGATTAGGTTTTCAATTATGTATTCCCTTAATGTGTTTCCTTCTTTGTTGCTATGATTTGTCAATTTAGTTGGTGTGTTGTGTAATAAGTGCATTTACATGTCAAGATATTTACTATTTGAAGAATTTTTATGTGCAAAGGACTAAACATACTTTTAGTGTGGGGTGGATTATTGGTATCCAGGTATAAGACTGTTGGGATTAAATGACAGAAGGAATAAGCTGCTACGGGTGCTATTCAAGTCAAAGGATTGCTTCTAAAAAGTGACCAAAGATGGAGATGGATGAAGGGACAAGATAACACGAGGTAAGAAGAGTCCATAAAAATACTCATGAAAGGTGTAATGACAAGGTACTTGGGCACAAGGAAGCATGCTAAAGATAATTCTAGGACCAAAGGGTAGGAAGTTGTGCTAGAATATTATAGCTAGGGTGCAAAGATGTACCATGTGGAACGAACAAATTTTCTCAATATATAAGAGTACATTGGGTAGGTGAAGGGGGTAATAAATGCATCAAAAAATTTAAAATCTTTATAAGGATGGGATGTGAGTTCATTCTTACCATTGTGATTAAGAGAATTTGATAAGACCCAAGTTTGAAGAGCTGAGAAATCATGTTGAGGTGTGAAGAGTGTGAAACCAGACGTGGAAAGGAGGTTTGTGCAAAGAAGAAGCTTGCATTCCCATAGGAGGAGGGTTTGAGTGAAGAAGATGCATTACAACCAAGCTAGGGCACACAATTTCCACTAGGGCATGGAGATTTGAGCTAGGGTTTGAGTTGTATGTTGCAAAAGTCAAAAGACGAGTATTTTTAGAGGATTGTAGGGTAGAGATGGCACCAAAGAAGGTAGTTGCAGTAGGAGTTAAGGGAAAGAAGAAGGTGGTCATGGAGGAAGAAGAAATGACCCCTAAGAGAAATTTTTCAAAGATGCAATATCCAAAGGGGGTTATAGTAGGCCAGGAGTGGGATTCCCACATTCGGAAAATCAAGATAAGTGAGTACAACCATCGTACCACATAAAAAGGAGTTGGATGCACTTTGTTGAACATAAAGATAGATAAGTGCATGGCAGAGGACATGTCAATCTATGATGATGCTTTGGGAGAATTTATTGAATAAGATTGCATTATATTAGTTATACGATCTCCCTACTTCAGAAAATATGAGCCCTTGTACCAATGGCTCATGAGTAGAGTACCTAAAGACTTCTTCTACATTGCAAGATGCAAAGTAACAATTTAGCCACACCGATCTCCATAGTGACATGTTTTAAGGATATAGGTGAAGACCTCAATGAGGACTTAACAGACAAGGCCACCATTCTGGAGACTAGGAGGGAATTAGGGTACATAAAGGGTTCATGTGGCATGGACATAGACAAGCTAAAAAAGTACCCATTATGCGGGGACGCGCACCTTGTGACAAAGTTAAATGACAAAGAGAGGTGGTCATAAGTGAACACCATATGGATGTAATTTGCTAAAATGATGTCTGAAGGAGTGATCTATAACATTTCAATTTAAATTGTGGAAATTATCATCACAGAGGCACATTCAAGAGGAAAGATACATTTTGGGGCTGTTCTATTTTCTTTAGTATTCCCGGAGATAGGGGTGCCGACGGATGAAAAGAGAAGGTATGTAAGTATCCTATGGATAACAAGTCACCTGCAGAGTAATTCAGCAAGTACTTGTGTGAAGGATTGATGACCGAACAAGTTAAGAAGAGGTTTGAAAAGTGGTACGATATGATCCATGCAGCATTTGAAGAAGAGTTGCGCATACCAAAGGATTTTCCATTGGTGGTGGGTAAGGCAGTTCAATTTTCTGTATACCAACATTTTTGCATCATGTGATTTGCAATGAAGGACGGAGCTTAGAGCCCATGGTACAAACTACCGTATGCCTTCATAGTAAGGTATTTTCAGGCATCACTTCATAGGTTCTCATACATGCACCGACTAACATTCAATGCAGACAAGGTAGACTGCGACTACCACACATTGAGGAAAAAGTATGTATATCCAGACATAATGCATATATTGAAAGGCTCATCTCAGATGTGTTGAGCATAAAGCCAGTAAGTTTGGTTATTGGAGATGTTGGAGCAACACTGGTGTACCTCTAACTGAAGCCCAAGCTAGAAAACAACAAGTATGTGGAAGATGAGTTCGCACTTCCAAAACTGCCAAAGGGTAAGCATACTATGGAGAACATTCTATTTCCTAAGCCCATAGAGACAATCAAGTAGAGGATGAGGAGGATTAGCATGAGGATAGTCATGGTTTGGAACATAGAGGTAGAATACATCCTACAAATAAGGATGAAGTGAGTGCGCAACTTCACTACCTAAGCCACAAGGGGGATGATGAGGACTTGGATGCAATCCAAGGAGAGCACCAATTTAAGAGAGTGTTTAGGAGAACAAGGACTCAAGGTGCTACTCCAAATTTAGTGCACGATCACCCCAACTCTCTCCATAGAAGGAGACAACCGAGAAAAGGATAAGGAAACTAAAATTGAATGAGGAAGTGGAAGAGTTAGAGGAAAGCATTTATAATTATCTTACACCTCCAGAGAACATATAAGGACAACCAGATGAAATGAAAGAAGGAGAAGAGGAATAAAAGGGAACAAATGAGATAGATACCGATACTTCTCAGACATGGAAACACAAGTCCCAAATCTGGAAGCTCAAGTTCCTAAGCATCCTAGGTCAAGAAGAACAAGTGGGGAGCACATTCCACCAGCCATGGGTTATGCTGAGGACATAGGTAAAATTGTCTACACCCGTTTCCAGAGCACATTGACACAAAATGAGTTATATGGCTGGGAATTAATGGATGAAGATATGGCAACAATGTGCACAAGGAAGAAATTATCATGGTCGATGCACACACACATGGATGAACTAGATTTTGATGTGTGTGAGGAGTCATGCATGTCAAGGAGGTTGAAAAAGAAACCTCAGGTTAGACACATAACAAAAAGCATATTGTTATTTTAGATGAATAGGTGAGCAATGCCTTAGTAAAAGTCTCAATAGAGGTGGAAAGGTGGAATATGGACAAAGCTTCCATAATTAGGGTGCTAAGGGAGATATCAAAACTAAGGATGAAGAGATAGTTCGCCTAATAAAGGAAAGAGACTTATCACCAAATAAAAACACTATATTTATTAGCAATGCAAAAGAAATTGGTGATAATGTCATGAAGGCTAGGCCACACTTAGAGCCAAAGGTACCAAATATGTTTCCTTCAGCAATACACTATGTAAGTACATTGGTGGACTTAGTGCTTGAAGATGAACCTCTGCGCATGCCAATGCCAAAGGATCCAACACAAGATGTAGAGTGAGAAAAGGCTTCAGTGATGTGAAAGATTGCATCATATGAAGAATCACAAGCGTTGTAGGAAGAACTAAAGAAGGTAGACAAATACTTGAACATCTGTACAGCTCCAGAGGTGCTCATCAAAATAAAAACCCTAGAGGAGAACAATGAGGTCTAGAAAGTGATGAGGGATGACACATTGGGCCACGCAAAAATATTAGCAATGGTTAAACAAAAGCATGAGGCCCTGACAGTAGCCTAAGAACCACACAAGGATCAACTAGAGGAGCTTGGGAAACTCATTGTGTAGAAGATGGATTTGCTAGAGGGAAGGATGATTGCAATGTCCAACATTGTGTTGGTCTTACAAAATGAGAAAGGATAGATTGCAAAGGGTGCTCTCCTGGAGTCCATTACTATGGAAATTCCAGAAAAATTAGAGGAAGCACTTGTTGAGTGGCAGACCTTGGAGGCCGAGATAAAGGAGGAATATCCTGAATTAATTTGTTAGGTTGCAGAAGAAGAAATTGTAGGTTAAAAACATTCTTTCATTCATCCAAATTCTTTTTATTATTCTATTCTTTTATTCTTTTTGGAGATAACCATTGATGGGGTGGAAATAAAAATAGTGTGGGGTAATGTTGATCAGTCAAACCCTAGCACTTAGTCAAGAAAATAAAAAAGGTTCACGTGGGAGATCAGAGTGCATTCAAAGGTGCAGAATTATCAGAAAGGATCACATGTGAAGAATAGAAATAGGTTCGGGACTTATCCATTTTCACAACAAGGATCTATTTTTGAGGATAACGTGCGGAGCACTCAAACCGATTGGAGACTTTCACGTCATGCATTGGATATTTTTGAGGATTAGCTATGAAGCACTTTGCATGGACATAGGTCGGGAATAGATATGCTACTCACAATTAACTAACAAAGAGTCTATTTTTAGTGCACTTGCATGTGTGGATATATTTTTAATGGCACGTGGATACATAATAACATGAAACCTATTTTGGGATTAGATAAGCGGTGAAGGAAAATTCCCCACCCTTATAAGTATGTAGTAAACTATGTAATAGAGATACGAGAGATAGGTGTGCATACATAGGGAGATTATGTTGCTAAATCTGTTACGCACATACTACTATTATTGTAATGAAGCTTCTGTATACTTACTGCATTTAATATAATGAAGGAAATTGGCTGAATCTAAGTGTTATTTCTACGTGTATCTGAATCTAGTATGTTCTTGATCTCATCATGGTTAATACTTAATTTTGTTCTCCCTTAGGTATAGATCTGGTATGCTCTGTAGAATGATGTGTTAGTAATGGAATTGCATGTGTTAAGTCTTCATCATGCTAACATCCTATAACAACAACCCTAAAGAGGGACCTAGTACCTTTATGTGCTTCGTGAGTGCTCAGTCTAGGTTGAGTGATGTGCCAGTGCATCTAGGGTCTTATTGAGCTTGTATTACTGAATTCTAGGTTGCATCAGGGTAGCTAAAATTTATAATAGGAGAGGTTTTCCTTGGGTAGGTGACATGATTACAAAGCGGGTTGACAAGGTATTGTTTAACTATTGCAAATGCTTTTTAATAGTCTAGTCCCTTGTTGAATGCAACATCCTTCTTGAGGAGATGTGTAGATGGGTAACACTTATCCACAAGTGGTGAAATGAATCAATGGATTACATGTATTTTTCCTTGTAAACTTCTTAGTTTTTTAATATTTGTAGTTGGAGGCACTTTTGTGATAGTTGTAACCTTTACAGAATCTACCTTTATTCCTCTCTCGTGAGATGATGAAATCTAGGAGCTTTCCGACAAAACACCAAAGACACACTCCTTAGAATTCAAACGTACTTTGTAATCTCATAGACATTTAAAATACATCTCAAAATTTAGGGTGCTCTCCTCTTCTTTTGGATTTTGCTAAGATATCATCAATGTAATCCTCTATGATGTCATTCATCATGTCATAAAATATGACCATCATTATGCGTTGATAAGATTCCCCAACATTCTTGAGTCCGAAAGGCATGACCTTGTAACAAAATTTCCCCCAAGGGGTGATGAAAGATGTCTTATGTTGATCTTCCTCTACAATTCAAATCTAGTTATAACCTAAAAAACCATCCATTAAGGATAAAATTTCATAACTAGCAGTAGAATCAAAAATCATATGAATGTTAGGTAAGGAGAAGTCCTCTTTGGAACATGCTTTATTGATTTTATGAAAGTCAAGTCTGAGATCCTTATGCCAACCGTCTTCTTCTCGCTGGGACTATGTTAGATATCCAATCCGAATAGTCAATGGGTTTAATGAAATCAACAACTAATAAATTTTCAAGTTCTTATTTGAAAAATAATGTAATTTTGGGGAGCATCTTTCTCAATTTATGCTTGATGGGTTTGGCATTTGGGGTACACAACGTGGTTGTGTATGACCAATTCTGGGTCCAAAATAGGCATATCTATGTATGACCATGTAAATATATCTACATATTCTCTTAATAGTTCCCTAAAAACTTTATGTTCTTGAGTTGAGAGTGAATCTCCCAACTTTATCGTTCTAGGTTCCTCTTCTAAGCCAATGATCACACCAATTGTTTCTTCAACAAGCATTTTAGAAGCATCTTCCATCCACGTAGGATTAGGGGAAAGAGAAAGATCAACCTCATTAGGTGGCTCATCATCATCTTTGAATGGATATACCATTTTTACTATAGGTTCTTTGTTTTGTTTATCTAATAGTGCTTCAAAACTTTGTCGCTATGAGACTAGCATTTGGTCTTTTCGCAAGGCTTCTCTTACTCTTTTTACGACCTTCCTATTTAAGCATCCACACATCTCTACTTCTTCTCCAAAGTATACAAACGCATCCAGCTTGGATAAAAATCCTTTCTTGTGATCCGCAATGGAATAGAGTCCCTAAGTCCCATGAATTCTATGAATGCCTCATCATTCTCAAATAAATTGATTTGCACATGATATTTTTAATCCCAATCTACAAGTTTTGGATATACAAGGTTTACATGGTAGTTTGTTTGAGGATTGGATTTAGATAAGGTAAAAATAGCTGAATCAGGGAATATGTTAATGGAGGCAAGATCCTTGTATAAGATACATTGGGAATCTACATCGCTATCTGAATGAGACGAGTCATCCTCACATTCAAAAGAGGTGATATCAATCTCAAAGGGTGCATCATTGTGAGGTATTATTCCAAGACCATGTCTATTAGATTTAAAATGAGGGATAGGAATGGGTTCTAACCATCCTTGTGCATTTATACCACATCCAAACCCATTGTAACCCATGACATACATCATATGGTGGCCTTTGATATACTATGGAGCTTGATGACATGATGCCATGGTACCTTTAGGTACCCTCCTGATGGGATCTTCTAACATCTTTTCCTTGAGATAGGAGACCACTAGGAATGAACTTCTCTAGTGGTTTAGGAATTTATCCCGAGTGCTCTTGAATTGAAAGTAAGGTTTACCACGTGTCTTGGGTGATACTGATAGATCTGATATTAATAAGGCATGTTAAAGAGTGAATTTCTCACCCGGCCATACTTCTATGATTTGAAAGGGTTAACCAATGAAGGAAATTTAGATCCAATGAGTGAGTAAATCTAGATCCACATGTTCCTTGATAGCTTATGTTTATAAAGGAACAACAATATCCATAAAAGGGCATTCATAAGTTGTACGAGAAATAGTAGTGTGTAATGCTCTACAAAGTGTGAATGTTTCTAGATCACCCTAAATGGTGACTATCTTTCCTTCATCACACAAATTAATACACTGATGAAAATTGAAGGGATGGCCTACATGGCATCGATCCATAGGTTTCATAAGAGCGTGTTGCATGGAAGATCCAAGTTAGGGTCATGGAGCGTTGTATCATGAAAATTCGGCCCTACTTCCATTGGAAATACTATAGTACCTGTTGACTCATGCTCCTCATTATTATACGTTGTGGTTGTAATAGTTTTGGCCCCTAGATCTATTTCTAAGTGGCCTAGTTTCTTAACCAACTTCAATGTGAAAATATTTAGACTAGATCCACCATCCACAAGTACTCTTTTGATGTTACGGTGGGTAACGACTACTTCTAGGTATAGGGGTAAGTTGTGTTCTATGTCATTACATGGGATTATGACACAATCAAAAGTGATATGACCATTGGAATCAAGGTGTGCAATCATCACTTGGAGGTGCATGAGATCTACATCTGTGGAGACTCCTAAACTCTACAGTGTTTTATACAATATGTTTTTATGAGAAGTAGATATTTTGATGAGATCTAAGGTCAACATCCTATCGGGTGTCTTCTCTAACTATTCTATTAAATTGTCTTTGACCTTCCTAAGGAACAAGTAGGGTATCTCATATGATCAAGCAAGAATGTTGCATCCCTACTTTGCACAATTGTTTTCTAAGATCCTAATAGTGTTAACATGTTCATCGATAAACAAATACATCCTATAAAGGAATCAAAGAGAGTATCATTAGTTGGATAAGCATAAGCAGTAGTCCTATAGTCATTGGAAGTTTTTCCGTGATCTGGTTTCATGTTCTTCTTATCTGCATGGTTAGGAAAGGGCTCTTTGAAGATACCCATTTTCTCATTTGGACCTTTTCCTGAATCAGGGGGAGAATCTATGGAGATTTTTCCCTCTTCAATGAGGTCTTGTATATAATGTTGTAGTCTCAAGAACCTATCTGTTTTGTGTCCTTTAACATGATGGAAATCATAGTACTCATGAAATTTTTAAAAATGGAGTTTGGAGCATCTTCGGGATATGGTACTATCGTGGTTGGGTACTACACCATGTTTACTTCATCTAATTGTTTAAGTATGGTAGATAGTGATTCTGTTAGTGGCATAAATATACGTTTTGTGGGTACCTTTTGGAGAGGTCCTTGTGAGAGCTTTAAAAGTGGGTCATTTTTACATTTTTGAACCTTTTGGAGTCTATAATGTCATTGCCAACGACATGTTTACTTTTTTTGAATAATTTTGGTTTATCTGAGGGTTTTGCTTCATATTTTTCTTTGATGACCGGTTTAAGTGTACCCTTCATAATGAGATCCTTTTTTATTTGACTACCCTTCTCTATAACTTCTTCTTGAAGTTAGAGCCACCATGAATTTGTCAATGAAAGGATATCTCTAGGTTTAGGTTAGGGACAAATATGCTTACTAGATTTTTTTCTAGCAAGGAACATGGGAAATGGCTTGCCAACCCATGCCATTGTTGTAAAAAGATATTGAAGGTCTCGTTGGGCTTATGTTTTGTGTTGCTGTTGGGTTTTAAAATGATCCTTTTAACAATGATAGTTAAGGGACAACAAGTCCCTCCTCTTTAATGGGAGAGGTTCCCTTATTGAAAGCAAGCAACAAACTAATATACAAATGTACAACTTTCAAAGCATGGATTCCTGATACTTTGAAACATTTTATGCCTGAAGATCATCAATACGAAATGATGAAATAATTTAGGAGATGAGGAAGGAAGAACATAACAATACCTTTAGGAGATATAGATGGTAGAGTATCACCTTATACGTATTGAACCAGGGAGATGCAGAATAGAATCATTCACTTTCATAACTAGTATAATTCCAAAGACACAAAGTTCCAGAAATCATATAAATAAGAACACAAAGTTTCTTATCATAAAAGATGGATGATTCTCAAGTTTTAGACATGGAAAGAAGAAAAGCAGAGGAAGAAATGGGAAAACTTATTTATTGAGTACGTCGAATCTATTACATTTTTACAGAGCACCAGGATCCAACCCAAACAACAACATGAAGAAGCCATTAAATAGTTTCAAAGAATGGTTACATTAGTTACAAAAATGATGAAAAATGATTCAAGAAACTGATGTATGAGTTTCTCTAATGCCTCGGTCATTTCCATGTCTTGTAGCAAAACCAAATGAATTGAATCATAGCCATCCACCCTGCCTTTGCAAACTTTAAATTCAAACCATCCATGTGGGAGAGATTTAAAATTAAGTGGGCCTAGAGACAAATTTTGCATTTTATGCCTTTTAGAAAAATGGCATTTTGGAACATTTTGGCCTGCTCACCCACTTTTGATAATTTCTTGGCATGTGGCCTTACTTTAGTGGTGACAGAGTTGCGGGTATGTTTTATAATTTTACCTTTTTTCAATATAGGCTCAAAAACAAAAATTTATCTTCTAGCTCGCTTCTCTACTTTGACCTTCGATGTGGGCTTAATATTTGACTTTTTCTAGGCATGGGTGGGGTTTTGGGTCACTTTTTAAATTTAAGCTCCTATAATGAAAACAAGGCTCAAATTCTCAAATCTCCTTGATGGCCCACTTTCCTACTTTGACTTTCTATGCGGGCTTAATATTTGACTCTAGACACATGGAGAGCTGGAACTCATTTAGAACATGCCTCTGGATTTTTTCCTTTGAAGTTGTGCCAGCCGACACGTGGAAATATCCATCAATTCTTTTATACTTAGCCGATTCGGGCCTACTTTCCACTTGACTTACGTTGACCTTTAGACACGTGGAGAGTTGGTGCTCATTTGAGTTTCCGCTTTAGATACGCCTCCTAAAATTGTGTCGAGCTGATGTGTGGCTCCTTCCACCGGTCCTGGACTTTTCAATTACTAACTCTATCTCTCCTTTAATTCTCACCACATGGTGATCTGGTGCTCATTTGGAAACCGGCCCTTTGATTTCGCTTCCAAAATTGTGTCATTGAGGCATGTGGAGGCTTCCTTCGACCCGCTCATACTTAGTCAATTAAAGAAATTGGATCTATATCTTTTTTGGACCTGGGACACATGGAAATCATGCGCTTATTTGAGGACTGTCCCTTAGGCCCTACCCTTGGAGTTGGATCATTTTTACCGGTGGAGGAATCCGCTGCTGCTTGAAACATGGCAATGTAACATCCAATAAAATATATCCATGTACTACCTGTGGATGCTAAGGAAAACAATGAAGAGAAGGATACGCTCGTCATTCCCAACTATGGGAAGAAATAGAAATAAGGGGAAAAACTCCACCATTACGCCTGACTTTCAAATTGTTCTCCATGGCATGGAAAACTAAAAAAATGCTAGGCTTGACATGATCCAATACTCCAAGGTACTGAGTCAAAATTCTCAAAACTTGACTTCAAAAAGAGGGGAATTTTGATGATGAAAACAAATGTAAAGGTTGTTCATCATGATATCATTCTCCATATTAAAGGAATAATGTTGCATGAATTTTTCTGCTAGTGTGGGCCATGTTGTAATGAATCCCTTGGGTATACTAAAGAACCATTCCAATGACATTGCTTCTAGGCTACAAGGGTATAATCATATTAAGAAATTTCCATTATATGCGACCTATTGGCAAGACATGTAAAATTCCTTGATGTGATCATGAGGATCACCTTTGATTTTATATTTATCAAACTTAGGAATGAAAAAATGCTTTGGAAACAATTGTTGCAACATGTCCTTATCAAATGGATAGGGGCATAGTTCTTCATGTAAGTACTTCTTATTATGTTATATGTTTCCTTCTTGTAATGTACTAAGTGTGTTCTTTATTGATTGTAACTCTTGTTGAATGAGTTACTCTTTTATAGGAAATATTCATCTATTTACCTTAGAAAATTTAAAGGTTTTTTCATTGTATGGATCAAATTGAAACTCACTAGATTTTGTTTTGAGTTTGTTTTTATGTATGTTTTTACTTGGGGATCCTAAGTTTTCTAAATTTTTATGTAGTTTCAAAATAATTTTTTTGAGGGATATCTTGTTCAACTAAGGTATCGTCTTCCTCATCAAACTTAAGGGGTGGTGAAACTTTGTGATCATGCTCAATTTTGACTTTATGTGAAGCCTTATACTACAGTATTCATGAATCACCAATTGGTTTTGATGGGTCTTCTTCAACATTTTTGTGATTTTTTCCATAATTAGAAACATACCCTACATTAAAGGGGTTATCCATGTCTAAGAGGGATGGACATTCTTTCATTTTACGATTAATGATCTTAGTGTCCACTTCACGTTCTTGTGGAAGCTTAACCCCTAACTCTAGGACTCTTGTGAGTACTTGATTTATGTTATAATAAAGGATCTTGTCAAATCAAACTAGCTCTAACTTATGTTGTTCTTCAGAAGAATCAGATTCTTCGCTTGCTATGATCAGCCAATGGTTTTGTATCTATGACTTGTGAAAATAGAGGTGCTAAGTTATTACCACTGAATGGGAAGGATGCAAAAGGATTTTCTTCTAAGTCACACTCGTTTGGTTTAGATGCCATTTTCGTGATTCTAGGCATTACTAGTCAAAGTTATACTAGGTTTTTGTCTAAATATCTTCAAAGTTGTATGAAACCTAGGCGTATGTTGTGTAAGTCATCTGACGATCAAAATATCCTAGTGTGTTCTAGATGTAATGTTATGTAGTTGTTTATCATTCAAAGAAAAATCATATGGACATTAAATCAAACAATCACTCAAGTTGTCATTTAGCAAGACTATACCCTAAATTATGATTCCAACAAAGAGATCGAGGTAGATAATGACAATACCCTATTAATACATATGTTGAGTTATAATAATAACAAGGCATAAATACTAAAGTGGTATTGAAATGATATCTCCACGAGATCTACTAAGACCAGTTTAAATGCCGACGACACCTAAGTTTTTCAAAAATGGAAGTTGTAAATGTGGATAGTGTATCAACACTATCTTGACACTTTAACCCAATAAGCAAGGTGTTAGTATTAAGATGATGTGATCATAATATACACAAGGCAATATCGACACTATTAAAAGACACATATAATGTTATAACTGAAACTAAATATAAGTATAACAAGAATTTATTATTTTTACGATTAGTGTAATCTGTACAATATAGGCACTTATACCAAGTTCTCACAAAATTGAAAACATAATGTAAGTACTGAAATTGTATGGCTATAATGCAAGCAAAAATAACAACTTAAGGAGAAATAATGATGAACCAAAATCATAGTAATGAAGATGATCTTGAAATCAAGATCAAAGGAATATCAAAGACATGAAAATGTACTTGCACACTTTAGACATTTAACAACCCAGATCGAAAACATGGATGGGCATAAACAGACAAAAAAGTGGCAAATATTGTCCTTGATAAGACTCATGGGGTATGCTTCCTTCTCACCCTAAATGGGCAGTGAGAACACAAGGGTATAGATCAAGAGATGAAAATAAACTAAGTGCCACTTGGGTAGAGTTTCTCCTCATCCAAAGGTGAGAAAGAAACCAAGCTAAGTGATACGTCGTTTAATTTCATGATGAAATAAACTTAGATCTAACTCAAGTGGAATCTTTTCCTTGTTAAAAAAAAGGTTCAGACTCCAAGTAATTCGTCACTTCATGATGGCTCGAGAAGACATGATATGAACTACTAAAGTGGTCTCCAAGAAAAACAACTTTCCTAATAATATCACTTAGTTAGGTGTCACAAGTTGTATAAATGTGAGCTCAATTCACCCAAAGATTCACACTGACTAATTTTGGAATATCTCATCTTTACTTTACCCCTTCAAATACGATGAGTAATAAATGCATGCATGCGTATTCTCACCGGGGTTACAATACAAAAAAATTGAATCTAACTTGCAACGTAAAATCTAGTTAAGTGGGTAAGTGGAGTGCTTCCCATTTCATCCATGGGGTTACTTAGCAGTGGATTACTTAAGGGTTCCTAGAACCACCCCCATTGTTATAGCTTAAGGTGTTATGCCAAATGGGTTATGTTCTAGTTGATTGGATAGGGATGTACCCTTTTTCGAAACCTCTAATACAATGTGATGTGAAGTGGTGTGTTTTCTTTCTTTCTTAGCTTAATGTGGTTTTAAATAGCACACCGGTTGGTAACCTATATGAAAACAAGTATTATAAGGTATAGTTTTTACAACTCCTATGTTTAATAAGCGTTGGGACCTACATGCAAGTAATTAGTAATTTTCCACCATAGATAATGATATTTAGAAAGAGATTTTGTGTGTTGCTTTTGATTCCTAAGATCACCAAAAGAGGTGTGAAGGAAGAGAATACACAATGCAAAAACTCAACTAAAAACAATCTTTATGGAAAATACTTTAAGTTTTTTTACAAAAGGTATGGTTCATTTTAACCAATTTTGAAAGATCAATCCAATTAAAAAGTGTAAAGTAAGTGTTTTTAAAAGTGACAAGAAGGTTTTTAGAAGTGTTTTGATCCCCAAGATCACCAAGAAGGTGTGAGGGAAGAGCATACACACTTTAAAAATCTCCTTCTAACTAAGAAAATGAAACACTTAAACTACGTTAGTCAAATAAAATCAAAAGAAACATGCAATCACTTGTTAGAGCTCATGAGCAATCGAAAAACTCGGAATGATGTATGTGCATCCTAGCAAAGGTGGATACACACCTAGAATGATGTGTACATGTGGCAAGAATTGTGATAGTTGGGTCCAACACCGGTGTGGGCCTCGAGACATGTATGCAAGGGTTTTAATAAAGACACCCCTTCTTGATGGATACACTTGCATGAAAAAAGGTAAATCAACACACTATGCCCAAAAAGACACTATGCGTCCACATACATAGGTATGTTTGATAGTCAATGGAGACGTAGATAGTTTGAAAGGTATGCGGCCCTTTTAAAATGACTTTTTAGTGATAAATATGACTAGATGGTTATGTGTCCATTTCGATAGGTGAGCTAGGGTTTTGACGAAGATGCTCCTTTCAAGACACATACGTGTACCCCTTGAAAAACCTACAAAAATCAAAGAAATGAAAATTTTCAATAGTCAAACAGGTTAGTTGTTAATAAAATAAACCTATTTCCATTTTAAACCCACAAAATATGCGTGAACAAGGATTATTTAGCTTACTTAAAAATGAAATCAAGTGAGTAACAAGCTATTTCTCCTCTAAAGCATGAAAGTGAACTTAAAAAGTCTAGAAAAGGATCTTAGAGGAGAATGGTGTATGTCCTACTGGGTGTGCCAAAATGTGTGCAATGAAAAGTTTGTTAAAGTTATGAACATGGGGTAAGAACCTCTAAAGAGACCCTAAAAGATTTGGAACAAACAACTCAAATGACCATCAGATTAGAGATAAGCAAGAGCTACCTATTTGCATGCATATATAAAGCTTGAAACAAATAATCAACCTCTAAACATGACTATATTAGTTCTCTACTCCATGAAAGCTATCTATAAGTGAACCTATTAAATCTCTAACAATCAGTTATGTGTTTATTGATGTTTCAAAAGCTTAAGAATGGAATCTCACCATTAATGGCTTCTCCCATTTACCTAAAGCTTTGAAAGGATTAGCAAATAACAAGTAAATAGCTCAAATAAACTATGAAATGACTCTAAAAGACTTAAGCATGACCTAAATTAGAAATGAGAGAGAGAGAGAGAGAGAGATCTTAGGAAAATGTGGGAGGGGTATCCCTCTATTTATAGTTTTTGGATTTGAGAAAAGGATGTTTTGGATGCATGTGGGACTAAAAAGGAGTCAAAAGTTGATTTTTAGAAAATCACATTGGGAGGTGTGAACTAGATTTGGAAAGCTAAGTGGTTATTTGGAAAGGTGAGATATTTGTTTAGAAATTCAAATTCTCTTTAGAAATTCAATAAGAGGGTTAATTAACCTAAAAAAGTTAATTAAAGGGAAAACATGCTTATAGAAGCTGGTTAGAGAGGGATTAACAGGTTTAGGGGGTTTAGAAGAGGTTAGAAAGAGTTTTTACTAACGTAGTGTAGTAAATTAACACGTCACTAGGATAGTTAGTATGATATTTATAATAAGATCATGTAAACCAAATTATAGGTGTGTACACTTTCCATCATAGTAGTGATGTTGGAAAGGATTTCCATGGTTCCCTTAAGCAAGGAGATTATATCACATTATTTGTTTATGATCTTTCCTTGTTCTTTTCCAATCGATTTGATTCTTTTTTCCATCTCCTCCATCATTTGTTTTTCCTTACCCACTTTCAATAGAAATATTACATCCCCTAACCTTCTCTCTCAATACTTTACAATTTTTACTGAGGCAAGTAAGCATATCACCGTGAAAATATAGTTTATTTCTCGATTACCGGTTTGAGCTTTGTTATTGGCATGCTCCTTGTCACCCATGGCTAGAAGACCCATAGCAGGCTAAGCACCCTCACTTGAGGGAGAAGAAGGAAGAATAGGAGAATTAGTAGGGTCAAGCTTTGATTTTTTTCTAAGGAGGGTTCAATAAGAGGTTAGAGACTAGAGGGATATTATAGGTGTTGTATAATTTTAATCTTACTATTCTTATATTGATTTTTTGCATGTTTTCTTGTTATTAGAGATGACATGGAGCTATGGGTCATTTGATTGACATAATTATGTGTGGACACTCTAGTGTTTGTGTTTCAACATGACATGATGTGGAGGAGTTGTATGACCTAACAGAGCACCTTCCATATTAGCACATCAATTGACCTCCATGACCCACCATGAAGGTATAGGTTTACATTTTATTTTTCAATTAAAGAGTATTTTTCACATGTACAAATATTAATCAAATAAATTTATAATGACAAGTATACTAGTTTTTGGGAGCATCTTTATAGTAGTGGTTGTACCTCCACATCTAAGGACCAACCACATAGGGATAATTTTATTATTTTTAAATAAAATTTTATTCGACTTGATTAAAATTAGAGTATTTTTTAATAATTATTATCATTTAAAAATAATAACACTTCATTATGACAGGTCTACTTTTTTTATATACTTGGAGGAGGATGAGGGTGATAAGAGTACACACCCTTAAGCTATAGCAAGGAGTCACCGATCATAGGTATAATTATTTTTGTTAACAAATTTATTTTATTCAATTTGATAATGAAAACTTATAATTTTACTATAGACCCTCTTTTGATGCATGACCCTCTCACCTTTACTACAACTAATATATTCATATATATATATGAAAAATATCTCCCCATATAGCCTTAGAAATTATCTACAAGTCATTAATGGGGTATGATGAGGATGAGGACACACCATTCCCATTAACTTGAAATGATAATATACCCTCTCATCTTAACCATCATAGGTATCGACACAAAGTGAGGGGTTTTGTAAATGACTCTCTATGTAAATAAAGTTGACAATTTATTAGATGACATTAGGGAAAATCTTGTGTGTGTGTGTGTATATAAGTGTCTTAATTTTTTTCAAATTATATTTTTTACTAAATTATATGAATGTTAACTTACTTGTTTGTTCATTTATAATGATTGAATAAAATATGATATTTTAAACCTTTTTAATTTTGGGCTTCATATATTTCAAAAAAACTTTTGATCCAATGCACAACATATTCAAATCATACTTTGTCATAGAGAGTGGAATGAAATTCTAGAATAAAATTGCAAGAGGCTAATTGAATTTACTAAGCACGATTTTGGAAGTGTGCACTATAAAAAAAAATATTAATCAATTTTTTAGCTTAGGGGTTTAGAAGAATTAAGAGGCCTATTAGGGAAATTTGTTTGTGTAAATAACACATTTAAAAAATAATAATTCATACTTTTTTATTATTTTTATATCTATACTAAGCTAAAATATATGAAGGTAACATTGTGTGGGGAGGAGACTTATTTAGAATCCTAGTATACTCGAAGGAGCTTGGAATGACCTCTGTGACAAATGGATCACAAGGGGAGAATAATAAGGTTAAAATTTAGTTAGCACAATTTATGATATATGATATTTTAATTTTTTATTAACTAAATATTTTTAAAATATTATTATTATCACAAGGATGAAAAGTAACCAATTATTAGGTTATGATACATAGATGAGAAAATGAGGACATGTGACCCATCAATGAGACAACATAACTTAACATAGTTACTAAACACAATTGTAAGTTTAATATAGGTTATTGTATAATTATATGTCTTTATTATATAAATTGTCCTACATAAATTATTAATACTCATATTTTTCATTACAATATTTTTGTAAGAAACTTGCTATAATAGATCTGGAACAAAATACATGCAAACAACATTAAAATAAATGAGTTGGGAGTCAACTAAACTCATCAAACTCGCCCAATGAGAATAATTTATTACTAGTAAGATGTGTTTAATTATTTTTCAATTACATAAATTTTAAAATAAAATAATTGTAAATTTTTATCATTATATTTTTATAGGTTGATTAAGCAATGGCATTTGGAAGAGGAATAAGGGGAACAAAATCAATGTGGGACAAGGACAATGAAGAGGATCACACATACTAGGAGGATGATGAATAATTCCTAGGAATATATTGATTTGTTTTGTAATTTGGAAGAGAATTGGTCCCTTTTTGTAATTTCCAAATGTAATATATTATACATTGCCATATAAAAATCATAATATATGTGTTTTCTACGATTACGTGTAACATATTTTTATCATACTTTTCATATCCAAACAATATTATGATATTTTTCTAAGTTTTTAATAAACTCATTGCATTTTATTTTAAGAATCCTCAATATAATATACAATAATATAATATTTATATATTTTTTGCTATTGATACCTAGGGATAAGGCCCTAGCCTCGTAAAAAAAGATACATTAAGTTCCAATCCAAGATAACATCACTCATCATTGGAATCTCAAAATATAAGCACCTTATCGTGCTGGCAATGAGGGGAGAGAAGAAATTAACTCCATCCCACCCATCACATCACATTACAAAACTTTAACTATAACAAAAAAACGGCCATACATGCTACATCCCAAAACAACTTTAATAAACTCTCTTAAATATTGTGAACTAACACTATTGATGTGAGTCATATTCCACATCACTAGGAAGGTCATCTCAATTAGGTGAGGTCATAGGTCTAGGTATCATTTTAGGGTCATTATGAGATTCCCTTACCCGTCGATTGCTTCATGTGTGTCATATGGGAGTTACTTCCCATTATGGCAATGTAACTCCCCTCTCCACTGAGAGGTCATCATTATAGGCAATGAGATTACTCAACACCCTCTACATGTACACAACTTTAGATATATGAGATGACATAGATATTGATCTTAACGAGGTTCTACCCTTTTTCAAATCTTTTCATGCACCTATAGTCGATGCTCGCTCTTTATGAGATTGTGTCACGCTTCGGTTTGTACCTTGGTAAATGTTCATACCATCCCACATGATCATTTTGCTTCATGTTTTCATGTTCTCCCTCATGGTATCGAGTTCACGTTGTGTAGATCTATGTAACTCTACGATTTTGAGTTTTGTAAGTCTCAACTTTTCATTAACGATATACATGTTTCTTGAGCATTATTCATAATGGTTATTTAATTCATGCTCTACTTGCATTGATTCAAGGATTCAATATTGTTCATGGTTTCTCTTCATGGTTTTCGGGTGTTCATGGTTTTTAGAATTTGTATGCTATTCTAGAAGTTTTTTTGTAGTTCAAGTTGAAGTTTCAAGGGATTAAATTCTATGTCGCATTGGTTCTTTGTGTTTGTGGGGTTATTTAAGTGCTCTTTGGGCTAACTCAGCCCCATCCCACTGCGTTGGGAACCAAGCTACCCTGCATCATCACCTCAAGCATCATCTCACTTGAATGCAACTCTTATTTCCCATGTAACTTTCGTGTTTGCATTTTTAGTGTTTACATCATTTTGTTTTACGTTGAGTTGTGGCTACTTTTTTGGGGTTTTCTTAGCATTTGGATTTCTTTTCCTACTCAAATATTGACTCTTCATCTACATGCCCACTATTCCGAGGTCACACTAGCTTCTCTGTAACATTCTTCCTACTTTGGCTTCTCCCTGGATTCACCTCTTCATGCTTGAGCTCATTCCCCATGTCTTGGATTTGCCTTCTCTTTTTAGACCTATGATGTTTTCATTGAACTTAACTCACCGGCTTTGCATTATCTCTTCGCCTTCTTCCCTACATTCATGACCATTCCCATTGATTCTATGTTGACTACTGGGGTTTTTTTGTTTCACTTCTCACCATGGCCGTGTAGAGCTCCCTAATTTAGTCTCTTTTCTCAACACCTCATGCATTCCTCCATTTGATGCACCTTTGGACTCGTTGCTTTGTGCACATAACTCACTTGTCATCTCCTATGAATTTTTACCATCATCTTGCAGGTCATATGATGCATGGCATAGAAATTTGACCACTTCGACAAAGACCGATGTTCAACTTAGACTCACCACCCTTGTCAAGAACTCACCTTGGTCACCTCATCCATGGGCTCACCACGCTCCCTTCGGGTCATTTCTAGCTTGGCTTTCCAAACCACCTCGCCAAATCACCGAGTTAGCCCCTCCGCACCGCCCACCGAGATAATCTAGATTGTCAAGTTTCTTCCGAGATGCTCACCCTCTAGACCTTCGATAAACCCTTTCTCCCTATTTGGGATATTTTTTCCATTTTTCCACCTTTTTCACATTATATGTCATTATAAGGGGAGAAAAAATAAAAAATTCATTGTTCATAAGGGGATTTATTTTTTCAGGCTTTATGTATAGGGTTATTGGGATTTTTGGGCCACTTTTTTGGCTCTCTGCATTATAGTGGTCCTCTTCACATGTGGCTAGTGGAATCGTTTGCTACAACATTGGGTAAAGAGAGTCTTATTTTTGTAGCATGATATTCCTTTTATCTCACATTGAGTAGTGTACCCTTGTTTTTTCTTTCACCTTTTGTGTTTTATTGCATCTCATTCCTTTACTTCTGACTAGGACTTAATTTTGGCCTCCACTCTTATGTGACTTGTCACTTATTGTGATGTGAGTGGTAAAATATTTGACGTCACATGAACGCACCCTATTATAATCACACACTAAGTTTATAAATTTCCACATACAAGGGGGTTATCATTTTTATTCTCGAGTATCATGTTGTTTTTAGATGCATCCTCTACCGAGTCCGACGTCTTAAATTTTTGCACCATCTTATTCTTATGCACCTTCCACTTCTTACTTCCACTTTTAAATCATAGAGGATGCTCTTTCTAGACATGAATGTCACAAGATCACCTTACATCCTCTACCACTTCTTCTTAAGAGATATAATAATACATCATGGCCTACTTCTATGGAATGCTACTTCACCTATGAGGGTCTTACACACTTCTTACTTGGGCCACTCCTACACCAACAAGATTCTAGTCATCTTGATGAATTTCTTGACACTTACAACTATGTTGTTTATCACTTAATTTTTCCATCACCAGACCTCTCTCTGCATTCACTTGGAAGACTCAGACCCTCTACACCACATATGAGCATATTTCAATCCCTATTTATAGACCCTTCACATAATGCCACCGTTGTTGTTTTCTTGACCCAACTATCTCCTCTCCTTCTTTGTGTGATGTTAGTTACACTAACACGTAATCACTTGATTAATATTATGATGATGAGTATTATGCTCCCGGTTCGATGTTGGGAATCCTCTCCTTCTCTCCTAGAGTGTGTTGATACCTCTTTCTCATCGACATTGAGCACTCTCCTTCTCGGCCTCTTGCATTCATCGCACTAGCCTCTTTTCCACTTCTAGTGTGCAAGGGCCCTTCTACTCATATTATTTTATGCATAGATGACCTATACCTATCTGACATCACTCTTCCATTTGTTGAGACCCCTCATTGGGAATAGTATATGCCCGACCTTGGTCCTCTCTTTATAAAGTCCACTTGTGATACAGATTCAGGTTCCTCATCCTTATACGAAGTTTTGGATTAGTTCATCATCTCCTTTGTTAGGAATTACCCTTATGGGACTCTTATCACTTATAATTTTTAGGAGATATTCATTGATCCACCCTTGTTTGTGGATCCTATTTTTGTTGTGGGGGTTGTTACATTTCCTTCTCATCACATGGAAATATTTTATGCAGGTGTTCCTATTCTTCACTTTGAAAATTATACACTTGTTAAATTACCTTTAGTTCCATGACACTATAATTCTAGACCTATGTAACACTTCTATGGACTAGAATAAGAGTTCTTTGTGTTGTTTCCTTTGGTTTCCTTCGCAGAGTGGGAAAAATTCCAGCACTTTATTTATGTCCTTCTCAAGGATAGGAAAATAGTTTGGTTTTGGGGGATCTTCTTTAGTCCGTAGAGGCATAGGACCACGTCATCGACACTCTTTTGGGATACTTCTTAGAGTTGTAGGGTTCATATCCATCCAGGACATCTTCTATGTTCCTATTTTATCCATATTCTTCTCTCTTTTTATTCTTTATGAGATATTTCCCTTTTATACATGGGTACCTTATCAAGATCTTTAGTGGTTGGGTCCCATCCTTGACATATTTCTAATATTAGAGAGTGTGTTTTTATTTTGTGATGGATGTTTTTCCCATTAGGTTTTCCTCCATTTCTTGGGAACCTTTGTTGTGCATGGGTACTTCATCAGGATTTAATGTCAAGACCCATATTTATCCTTTGAATTTCCATCTCATCCTAAGTTACAATGAAGGGGGTGTGTTTATGTGAGTCATATTCCACATCACTAGGCAGGTCATCTCACTTAGGTGAGGTCATAGGTCTAGGTTTCATTTTAGGATAATCATGATATTCCCTTACATGTCGGTTTGACAATGCATCATATGTGTCATATGGGATTTACTTCCCATTCTAGGAATGTAACTCCCACTCTCCACTTGAGAGGTCATCATTATAGGCACTAGGGATTTCTTTGCGCCCTCTATATGTAAACCACTTAAGATCTAGGAGATGATAGATATATTGAGCTTAATAAGGTTCTAGAATTTTTCAAATATTTACATGCACATATGGTTGATTGTCACTCTTCATGAGATCTCACCAGATTTTTGGTTTGTACCTCGGTTGATTTTCATGCCATCCCACATGATCCTTATGCTTAGTGTTTTCATGTTCTCCCTTAAACACAAACCAAATTCAAACACCACCAAAGCAACGTCGTGTGGCAAAAATGAGTCCACCACCTTCTTCTCCTTCCTATAACCTAGGAATAGCTCAACAATAATATCTACTTTATAATCATCAACACCCCGAGATGAAGAAGAAGGAGAAGCACAACACTAAGGTAAATAAACCATAGTGTCCCTTAAAAGAAGGAAACCCATGATCAAGGTAAGGTATTCCTATCCTTTTGACATGGAATGTAAAGATTTTAACAATTCATGTAAATTAAACTAAAGGAACATAATCCTTCCCTATAAGTACACATGGTCCATGTGAAGGAGAAATTTTCTAGATGAATTTGAAAAAATGTTGGTAGAACTAAGAATTTGGGCCATATAAAACACATAATGCTTTCCTACTGAATTCTTTAGATCTAACATCGATTCTTTATGTTATCATATAAATATACCTCTTCCACCTCATTTAGTTCTTCATAAATAGACCAGGACCTCTGAAACCACTCCTACATGTCAAAATTCTTTATCTTCTCATCCACCTATAAGGAAAAATATTCACTCACATATTCACCAATACAATTCCTCTTCCACTTCTTACTTGGCCTAGTCCCTATACTACCCCGATTCTTCATTAATATCTTGCAACAAGGACACCATAAAACCCTCAAAAAGTAGACTCAAACCCACACTTACGAATAAAAATTACAAGGAATGAGGGCACACACTAGAATTCACTTCTAACTACACCTTAAACACACTTCACACGGAGGAAAATATAATTGTGTTGTACTTAGATATCTACTTAATTACTTCATATGTCACGTCATTAGCCTCATTAAAATAAAACATTATCACCTCATACATCGTTGAAACTATTCCTAATCGGAATAGAAGAATCTCCTAGAATCATTAGAGATAAGGTTGATAATTTCATTAGGATAGTTTCCTACAACATTCTTTAGCTCTTATTATCTAAATCCCAGGACACTGAGACCCTTTATTGGCTAAGCAATTAGAAACTTGGTTTCCACTACGTTTCATATCGAAAATGAGAGCTCGACAAATGGGAGAATGGACTTGATTTGTTGAATAATTATCTCTATAAACCATGCCTTGACATGGTTTGGTTTTACAAATTCGATAATACTCGAGAGTCACCTTCATCCATAAATAAGACCAATTCTAGTTTTTTTCTTCAATAATCCCAAAGATAAAAGCCATACCATCCACCAACGTATTAGTTAAAACATCATAGTTTTCTACCAAAGATAACAATGGCTGACTCTCGATTTCTTAAAAATACATCCATAGCTAGATTTTCCAAGGTTCCTTGAGAGGCCCCATCAAAATTTAATTTTATCTACCCATTAATGGGGACCATCCATGATGTATTTGAATCAATCCTATTCCCATTATGAGGAGAATGTAATATTTATATATGCAAAGATATAGTAAATAATAAATGAATTAAATTTCATATAATATATTTACATTAAAACCTAAAATATAATGCAATATAATTATTAGTAAATTAATTATATTATTTTAAAAGTAATTTATTGATCAACTTTTTCATCACATTTGTGTCATAAATTAGTCGCGAAATTTGGCACAAATTTGATTTAAAGTGGCATAAAATTGATGCATTAAAAATTTCAATTGTGTCAAATTGATGTCACATTTACAGACAAAAATTCTTGGCAAACACACATCCAAAAAACATAAAAAAGGTCAATTCACGACACAAAATTGATTCTATCGGCAACTATAAACACTTTATGTTGTAGCGAATATTTTTAGTGGTGTCACCCTCTCTAATGTAGAAGATGGAATGTGGGTTATGAACAATATTTCCTTTTCTAGGATCACCCCTAATTATCTTTCCCTTCTATCCACTAATTTTGGGATGAAAATAGATATTTTAGTTTCGTGTTATATCCACTTCTTAGATGGACCAATGGGTTTCTTGATGGGTATTCCTAACATTTTGGACCTACCCACAAAATTAGGGGCTGATGTTGGTGGGATATTTAGGGGGATAAAACCTTACGCGAGAATTATCATTAGTGTTTTTAACCTACTAATATGTGTACTATTTCATTGGATGGATATGATTGTAAAATGATTTTATCTAAATAGATGTTGAACATAGTAAAATTATTGAATCCTTTTTCGTTCACCTACTAGAAGCTCAAATGATTAGATTATAGGTTATCTTAGATATAAGAAGACATAAAGTGTTGAATTCAACCCTAAATCTATTAAGTTTTTCAAGAGTGAGCTTAAAAAAACTTCCAAGAAAATATGCGATATGATAGATTAAGCACTCAATCAAAAATTCTAGTGGAAGGAAATATAATTTTATCATGATCAAGAGTCTAAAACAACCATATTTCAATGCATGAAATATTTTCCTCCACCTCATAATGAAGAGGCATATATTTTGTAATAACCATGGTCCTCTCAACAAGATCGATTATCTTTTAGATTCTAAAGATAAGGTAATAATTAATTATCATATATGAAGGAGTGAGATAAAGAAATAAACATACTTTGATCTATGACATAAAATCCCATTTTGCAATATCTTCTTCAATAGTGTAGTTTCCACTAAAGCATTAACTAAGGGATAAATTTTCTAGATAGAAGGATTTGATTAAAATCACATATTTATTTATAATAATGTGTAACCTACTAGAAGTGGTCACCATATAGTTTTCATTATATATTTTTCCCATGTCTAAAGGAGAGCTCAATTTTCTTGTTAGGGATTTCAAAAAGGCTGAACTACAACCTGAAGCTGATCAACCATATCATTTATAAATTAATTTGGTATAAATATGTTGTATTCAAATAGATGGATAAACTATCCAACTATTGGGTAACCTCTTGACCATGATCATGCTTCATTTAAAATGTTAAACTAGGAATGTATCTTTTGGCATGATGTCTGTACTTTATGTAAAATTTAAGTCTTCCCAAGGAAATGATTTTATATCATAAACTAACAATGATGGAATTCATATTGAAACCAAATGATTTTTGAATGGAATCTATAACTTAGAGGACAAAAAGAGAGATAATAAATTATGTTAAACTTAAATAACTTTAACATAAATAAATTAGAGTGTAGAAATATATACAACCTTGATGGGAATTAAGTATTTAGTACACCTTAAGTGGGCCCTTGGGTGGAATTGATATTCCGGCCCTTGGGTGGAATTGATATTCCAGCCCTTCCAAGGAAAATCTAATAACTAGCTTGACACTTGCACTCTGAATTAAAAAAATTACTAGAGAAAAAAACCTTGGCTTATATATTTTGTTCTCCTTATTCAAAATGACTCAACTATAGTCATTATAACCTATAGTCATTAGAACATATCCTTCAACCCCTAAAATTTAAGAGGAGGATTTCTTTATTTAGAAAGTAAAAATAACAAAAGGAACCATTCTTCAAAGAGTTGTATTTGAGATAAAACAAATTGCAATAAAGTATTTATGCCATCTCAAAAGTGAATAATTAAACTTGCATGTTGATGATGTCCATAAGGTGGAAGAAGTCAAGATATAATCTTCAACTATATTTTATTCTACTACCTTTCGGAGGTGATTATGTTCCCTGGTAGAAGGGATTCACAACCCAAGTTGTGAATTAACTTCATGCTACAGTCCGGTTCCACCTTGGATGTAGGTTAATTTTCATCCTTCTATATGGGATAGTTTTTAACCTTTTTTGTGAGATAGCTCACTCCACTTTTTATAGGATAGGATAAAAATTAGATCCATACTTGAGTGTTAGCATACATCATAGTAAAAATAATAACAAGAAATAAGAAAATATAATTGTATAAAAAGGAAATAAGAAAATATAATTGTATAAAGTTTGCTAAACAAAATTTAGAAAAGCTAGTGCACATATGATTATATAGGGGAATGATGTATCAAGTGGATGAGTTTAAAAGTGAAAATGATATGTTAACAAGATGGGTTATTCATATGTATCACATTCCCCAATCAAAACGGTTGCATTTCCTCATAAAACAATATTTATTACATATAAAGTAAACAAAGTTATATAAAATCAACAAGATTCGTGACTCCTTCCTACTGTTGCTTATAAAAACCTTTATGACACGATAATTTTTCCATCTTCTAGATTATTTATATTCATCAAATGAATGATCACACTTGTGTCTTGGGATAAGGAAGTAGAAAAATTATAGGTGTTAATTCAAGGAAAACAACCAAGACAATACCATTTGGTAGAGCTAATATAACATTTGTTTCTATTGAGGGATTTTGTAAAATTGTACACAAAATGTGTCTCTTTATTTTTAAGGCCATGGGAAGGTCCTACCACCTTCTTATGCATGATTCCCAGCCCACGTCCCAATTTTTTATATGGTATCCATAAAACGGTTACGAGAATCTACTTGATTACTACAAACATATGCATATACTTTGTCATTGTATATCATTCCTTCCCATTCCTTAGCTAATGTGCGAAGAGTGTGAGATTCTCCTCGAATAATGAGAGGAGTAGATTTTTCTTGTGTATCATACCTCCTCTCAATTTACTCACTACAATGAAATACATTTTAAACGTAAGAAAAGAAGGCCTTTAACTAAATTTCCCCAAGATAAAATTTTGGGTTCCACTTGAGGTCATATTAAACTACACAAATGTAGAGATAAAATTCACACAATTGGTCTTGCATTTCCATTGTGTTTCTCCTATAGGTCAAGAAGAAGGACTAGGTAAAATCTAACCTTTATGGTAAATCGTAATAAACTATCATAAACCTAAAATTAAGTAATTTCTCCTTTATATAGAGGGCATAAACTATAGATGGTGGTCTACATTCAATAATATAAAATTTCTATTTTTCCATGTTATCCACCTTTTCTTTCAGACATTGGATTCATATATAGTTGGATTTAATTCTATATTGAATTTATGTTCCATTTCCTACATTTCCTAAGCAACTGACTTTTCATTTCAGTAATATTTGAATCTTGTGGTAATAGTAAAGTAGTAAGGGATGACCTCTCCAATTGGAATGATTCATTATTAGATAGAGGCTTAATAGGTGTAGGAAAAGAACTAGATTTGAGAATAGTGTTACCTGAAGGATGTTGGGAACATACAATATGTTGGTCTTCTAAGGGTTTTGAACTTGGGATTTTTAGTCAAATGAAATGAACTAGCGACTCATATTAATGCTCACCGCCAATTTCAAATTGTATCTATGTGGATGGATAATGTTGTGGACACAACTCTATTCCTCTTAAAAAGTTAGAATTTTGATTATTCTTAGAGATAAAGCACTTGTAGTGACCTTATACTTTTTAAGGGTCCTTTAAGTGGATATAATGATTTCGACCCTTCTTTGGGATGTGGTTAAACCCGGTGATGCTATAGGTGTAGGAGATTTTGTATGCATGAAGAACATGTTAAGCATAGGGTTTATTGTGATCTCCAATGATGTTACAGGATCTAGAGATGATGTAAGTGTTGGATATGTTATATGAACTACATGTTCTAGAGATGATGTGGGTTAAGGCTTTGAAGGTGTTGTTGTTACATTCTCTAGAGTTACATTAGCTTCTCAAGATGCTAAAAAGAGGATCTAAGGGCATTTACACTATAATATATAAAGTTTTTGTAGGTTCTAGAGACATTACAAGAGGAGGATTTGAGGGAAATGTAGGTTTTGATGATGATGCATGCCCTATTTGAAATACTACCTATTTTTTAGTACCCTCTTCCTTAGATCCATGATGTAATTACAACCTTCTTAATTATTTCCTATTAGGTCTAGCCCTTATGTCATCCATGGAAAAAAATTCATCCCATGTAATATTGGGAAATGGTTTTCCTATTAGGTCTAGCCCTTATGTCATCCATGGAAAAAAATGCATCCTAAGTAATATTGGGAAATGGACGATAAAATTACCCTTTATAATTGATTATATTAAAAATTGGTGATAGAGAGATGTTTTCCTCTTCTGAAATTCATGAGCCATCCTATTTAATTTATTATACATAAAATTTAGAACATTGACTAAATATAAATGCATAATATGGATACAAGTTTGAAATGAAGTGTACTAGTAAAGAGTATCTTCCTTCACAAGTAAACTATTTCATGACATGTTCAACAACTTTTGTCTAAAATATCAACAAGGAGGTATTTAGTTCCTTTCTTTGTAGATTTAAAGACATCCACCTTGAATGTGAACTAATTTCTATAAGAATTTGGATTAGCTCATGTGAGATATTTTGAAATTCTCAGGAAGTCCTATTATCTCACCAATAATTTGTTCAAAAATATCTACTCACAACCCTTTGATAGTAGCCACATAATTATTCAATTTTGTTGAAAATTCTTAAGCTAGTGGGTCAAAGCATATAACTGTGTCCCACTTTTTTGTAGTTTTTGTACTTTCAGAAAACTATGTCTAACAACCAAAACATGACCAAACACATATAAAATGACCAAACATGCATTTTTAAGAGGCTATAAATACCAAGGTGCAGGGCATTCAAAATTTACCTGATTTTTTAAATTTTTATAGTATTTTTAATTATTTATTTACTAGTCAGATTTTAAAATATTTATGGCCACAAAGTGGGACACACTTGTATGCTTTGACCCTAGTCCTTCATTTAACCCATCCAACCTATTAATATAATTGATCTAACTTGAATGATCGAATATGGAAAAATCAAGTGGGTTATTGAGTAATGATGAGTGATCATGAGGCTCGCGTGAACCAACTCACCACCCATCTTTAGAAATTGTTCACACTAAGAAGTGGTAACAAGATATTTCTACAAATGTGGTTATTTTAAATGTGGAATTGATAGAATTTATCCATTCCAATATGAAAGAAATAATTATTCTGTATTATTATGAAGTTATGGCCCATTGAATGTTACACATGTCATAAAGGGTGATAAATAAGGTCATTTCCTCTTTTCATGATTGATACCAATGCCACAACGAAGTGGGTTATGATTGGATAAGAAAGTAGTCATTAAATGTAGCCAAATGATGGGAAAATGTGGTGGAGGAGGGGTATACACTTATTCTAGTATCTTATTTATACCCTTACAAAAACAAAGAATTTACTTACAATTATCATACTTCAATTTACTCTTTCTTACCCCTTATTGGAGTTATAGGTGATAGAAATAAAACATAAAAAAATAGAGGATTGGGACATCAAATGTCCCAATGAAAAAATTCATTAAAGATGTGGGAATTCCTCGGAATGATGGTCTACAACTACCTTAAAATTGGGGAAATCATGTTTAATCATATCATGGTTCTACACATGTTACAGGTGACTCCTTTGTTAACTGCAATCCTATAAAATGTTTGTAATGAATTCGGACATGAATCCACTGTTGAGTATATCATTTTGATTTAGTGAGGTGCTTGTACTAGTTGTGAAATCTTCATGTGGTAATGAATCAATAATTTTTTAAGCTCATCTCCTTGTTGTACACTGTAACTTTAGTTTTTTTGAAAAATTAATGGATATCTTTGTAAATCACAATATCTTTATTCAATTGATGGACAAAAAACATGACTTATTTCCATCGATACAAAATTAAATCATACTTTAGGGGAATCAAGTGATGAGTTTTGAGACTCATCTGCTGATCTGGGTATTACATTGCAAACTTCATTGAGATTTCTAGAGAATTTTTATCCATCCCAAGTTGTTATGTATTACAAATATTCCTAAAAATTATTCCTTTCTAATAGGATTTTTGTAAATATTTAGATTATTTATATTTCCTATTATTTCAAAGTATACTGGATCAATGGTTTTTAATTTAACATCCCCGTTAAGAAATACTTTCTCAATTTCATATAGACCAAGACACCTTATCTACGGTTTTCCTTTGTGATCATTTTACTTTGAGTCATTTAATAAGTCCCAGCCACCAAGTTGAAATTATATATTCTTGATAAATCTATCATGCAATTACATTCTCTATTTCTACACTATCTCAATATGGTGAAGTACTTATTTCCTTAGCCCATCCAATTCCTTTAATTGTATGATTATTTTCTTTTAGGATTTCAAAAATTCCATTCCTAATTCAAAAGTATTTTTTAGATTCTTATGTTAAAATCCAATAGGAAGGATGAATACCTTACCATATAACAACTCACAGGGGTGTGAATCTTGTAGATTTCCATGTAGTTCAATAGGCCCATAAAAAATTTGAATTTATTTTACCGAATCACACCTATGGAGTGATAAAGTTTTGGTAAGAATTTTTTCTAGCTCCTGTTAGTGACCTTAACTTGACCATTTTATTGAGCATGATATGACATATCCTTTGTGTGCCTTATTTCATATTTTTAAACAAGGATTCTATCAAATCTAAAGGGAACTATGGTTCCCAATCCATGAAAATTTCCCTTAGCACTCCACAACATGTGAATATTTCTTCATGTAGGAATTTATCAACATTTTCATCTTGTGCATGAATCAAAACCATTACCTCCACCCATTTTGTTAAATAAT
Organism: Taxus wallichiana var. yunnanensis; assembly: GCA_018340775.1. Lineage (NCBI taxonomy): Eukaryota > Viridiplantae > Streptophyta > Pinopsida > Cupressales > Taxaceae > Taxus > Taxus wallichiana. Next base: position 241,436,307 of record CM031236.1, on the reverse strand, counting down.
TAGTGCAAACAAGGATGTATTCCTTCTATTATAAATGTGGATCAATGGGTCCTATGAAATCCAAACCCCACTTGTCAAAGAGATAGAATATAAGCTGAGGCTGAAATGACATTTCATCATATTTGGTTGGTTTCACCTTTCTTTGACAACTATCACACCACCGTGTATATAATACAACTTCCTTATGAAAAGTGGGCCAATAGTATCTAGTTGTAAAGTCCTTTTGGGAAGTATTGTGGCTATAAAATTTACTCCACATGGTTCATCATGATAGGATTTTAGGATTTCAAAACTTCATCCTCAATCACACATCCGAACATCACATTGTTAGATCCAAAGATAAAAATACACCCATATATCCATGACTAAGGAAGGATGTTTTCAACAATACTACATTTTTCCTTTAGTGAAAAGTGAAGAGGATTTCTTCCTACAAATAATTAATTATAAATTTCTACATGCCACACAGTGTTAGTAGTAATTGAAAAATAGGTTATCATCAAGGAATGCATAATCTACAATAGGTCTATATTCATTAGTGGTGAGTTGTGAAATAAAATCAGTAACAATAATGGATTTTCTTGGCTCATCAATAATAGTAATATTAAATTATTATAGCAGAAACAACCATCAAATAATCCACCCACTCACTACTGCTTTAATCATTAAAGACCATATTATTACATGGTTAATGTGGATAAAAATAGGATAACTAATTATGTAGTAGCAAAATTTGTTAATTGAATATACTACTTCCGAAAACCCTTCTCTATTGTATAAGTTAACTCAAAACCTTGTAGATTCTTGTTGATGAAGTAGATAACATAGATCATCATACCATATTTTATCCAAGAAAAATCCAATATAAACATCTAATGCATTAATATGTATATAAAAAGTAAGTTTCTAATTAGGTCCTGCAACACTTGAGTTATTGTCAACAAAATATTGAGGGTTTGAAATTCCTTTTCGTAAGAATCTATCTACACAAAATCAACATCCTTAGTGAGTAATACAAGTAAAGGGGCTATAATCTTACTTAAATATTTGATGATTTTTTTGTTAATATGTAGTGTGTTTAAGGAAACTCTGAACATATTTTTGTTTCTATGGTGTTGGAAGATTTGTAATGATCTCTATTTTTCTAGGATCCACTTGTATCCTAGCTATAGAAGGATGGTGCCCTAAGATTGTCCTTTCTATCACCATCTTGTAGAATTTATCATTACTTAGTGAGAAGTTATGATCTTAACATCACTACAATACCTTTTCCAATTTGAAACATGCTTTTTCATATGTGATTCCATATACTATGAAATCATCCATGTAGACTTCCATAAAATCATGAGTTAAATAAGAAAAAAATTCTAAGAATAACCCATTGGAAGATATCATGGGCATTACATAACCCAAATGGAAGGAATGCATATAAATACGTACTCAAAAGGGAATGTAGATGTAGTTTTATCTCTATATTCTAGTGTAATTCATATATGATTGTATCTACTATATCCATCTAACAAAAAGGTTTCTTCATGGCCAATGTATCCAATACTTGATCTATAAAAGGAAGAGGAAAATGATCCTTCTGAGTGAATGAATTAAGCTTATGATAATCCATAAAAATACTCCATTCCCTTCTCTTATTAGGAACAATAACATGAGCTGAAACCCACTAGATATTTGAGATGGTATAAATTAAACCTACATCCAATATTTTATTCAATTCTTCTTTCAAAATGTCCTTGAAAGTTGAATTCATTCTTATTTTTGCTTGTCTAATAGGCCTACAATCCTTTTTAATGTAACTATGATTTATACAGAGATATAGATGAATTCCCTTCACATCATGGTAATCCCATGTGAAAGACGATTTGTGATGTTGAAGCATAATGACAAGTTGATTTTTACTACGGTCTTATCCTATTATTGATATTTAATGGATTATTTGGGAGAATGACCACTTGCTGATGAAGTAGATAACATAGATCATCATACCATATTTTTTCCAAGAAAATATCTAATAGTATCATTTGATGCATCAATATGTATATAGAAAGGAAGTTTCTAATCAAGTCACTTCAACACTTGAGTTATTGTTAATAAAAACTTGAGAGTTTGAAATTCCTTTTCATAAGCATTTGTCCACACAAAATCAACATCCTTAGCAAGTAATAAATATAAAGGGGTTGTAATCTTACTGAAATATTTGATGAATAATTTTTAATATATAGCATGTTTAAGGAAACTTTGGACATCTTTTTGTTTCTATGGTGTTGGCAGCTTTGTAATGATCTCTATTTTTCCAAGATCCACTTGTATCCTAGCTAGAAAAGATAGTGCCCTAAGATTCTCCTTTCTATTATCATCTTGTACAATTAATCATTACTTAGTGATAGTTTATGATCTTCCCATCACTATAATACCTTATCCAATTTGAAATGATATTTGTCATACGTACTTCCATATCTTGTGAAATCATCCATGCGACTTCCATACAATCATGAGTTAGATAAGAAAAAATGCTAAGAATAACCCATTAGAAGGTATCATGGGAGTTACATAACCCAAATCAAAGGAATACATATACATACGTTGTAGACACCTAAATTTCATATCTACACCCTCATTCACCCACATGCGCATATTTAATCATTTATTCAATCATCCTCCTTGTTTAATTAAATGCACATCCCAATTCTTATTAATCAATTAAGCAATATTAATTAATTAATAATTTAAATATTTCACATGCTCAATCATCACATATTTATTGATTAATTAATCATTTATATACTATATACTCATATCCATAATCAACCGTCTAATTAGGTTTCTTTTATCCTACCCATAAATTCATATGCTTTTTCTACCCAATCCTATCTTTTAACTACCTTGGATTTATCCCCAAGTAACCTAATCTCGATCATATGCTTTAAAGAACTCACCCAAGCCTTAAAATTAGACAAAATCCGACCTTAAATAAAAATCATGCCCATTAGGAAACTTTCCCCCGTAGTCGGGTGACCCAACTGGTTGCCGACGAACCTCTTTAAAAATGAGTGTTTTCTTTCCATTAGGGGATCAAGAAATTGAAAAATCAATCAAGCCAAAAATTATAAGAATGCAACCCTCTCCATGTCTAAGCATTTCTGAGACATCCACAAACCTCTTGGGCATCCCTTCAGCTTGCATACATCACTCATAATCATCGGTCATGACATTTTCTTATCATTATCACATTATATTAATCATATTATCATATATACTTTACTTCTAACATATTTTAGGTATATAGCAGCTTTGGAAACACTCAATAGCCTTCTCCCACAACTCCTTTTTCTTATAGGTTGCCATTTTCATCCTTTCATCCTTGGCTATACATTTCGTGATACAATCACTTCGATCCTCCCTGGTCACCATTGACCAGGGTCATGTCTATCCAAAAATCCATATGAATCCTCCTTTTTCATTTATCCTACTTCTCTACTTTTGGTTCACTCCTACAAACCCTTTTTATAGCAATTACAGGTCCTTATGAGCTTCGGATCACTCATAGACATTACAAGTTTGTATACTTCATCCACATCTTAAGACCCATCCTCCTAGGTCACCATTGTCTTGCCTTTAAATAGTATGGCTCCTCATCAACCCAGACCAGGTAACACTTATTTTATAGTCATTTCAATCAAATCAGCTCTAAAATTCATCGTAATCAATTTCTAGGTTAAGTATTGTTGTTGTTTCTACATATTATTTACAACTCATGTCTTATTCCATCCTTTCTAAACAAACATGGGTTGAAATATGCCAAGGAAGTAAAAAGCTTCATGAAACCACTTAGTTGGGGAACCCCCACATTTACCTATCTAATCAAATTTAGGTATTATTCTTTTCCTTATTTGATCCTTTTGCATCATACCTTCTCTTCTTGTCTCTCTCTACTATTCAAACATCACATTTCGTTTTGGGCTTAAAAATAACCTTTCCTTTTGCATCCTTCTTTCTCATATAGTTTAAGTAGGGGGTTTAATATTTTACATCACACATCTTATCACACACAACCTAAAACTTCACAAATAATTAACACATCAAAAAATAATCACTTGGTTCACTGATTGGGATTTGATCACCCAACAGAGACCGTTTCAAACATTTCCTAGCCACAACTTACCTAAGACCAAACATAGTTTTCCATCTCCTAGGTCCTTTCACATCCATCCTCTTCACACTTTCTTAATCAGAACATAAAAAGGAATTGTTTTCTTGCTTTCCTATTTAAAAATGGAACCAAATTTTTCCTCAAGAAGTTCCAGGACCATCAGTTTCTTCTAGAGCTTCCTCTAGCCCTATTTATGACTATCTCTTCTGTAGACCTCCTTTCACTTACCCATATCGATCCATAGACCATGCTTCACCCTCATTTATGCATATTCCCTTTATCTCCATCACCTTATACTCCATTTCCTTATATCTCACCTTTATCCTCATCGTCTTTAGCCTCATCCCCATGCACCATTCCTACTTCTACCCCATCTTCTTTGACCTCATTACCTCGTGCCCTTCTTGTGTCACCCGACATCACCATACCCACTTCCCTTATGGATATTCCTCATGAGAACCCCATCCATGACTTCCTTCTCCATAGGTATCAGTCAACAGATCCTACTCCATCTTATGACATCTCTCCTCTCATCTCACCGAGGGATACCTTCAATGAGCCTGTCGTATTAGATCTCCACGTTTTGGCCCCATCTCCATCATCTCATTATGATCCCACTTATCACCATGCTCCTACACCCCCAATCAATCCAATCCTCATCACATGACATCTTTAGAAAACCATTTTTCATTCATCCACCAGCAATTTCATCTTCACATTCTACATCACATCTATTTAATCCATTCTCAATCAATACCATACATCAGACACCTCTTTCCACATCAATTTTACCCATTTACTCATCCACTTCCATCCTAGGTATTGTGCACTTGGCCCCTTCTAACATCATTCCTACATCTATCACATCTATAGTCACCTTACCTACCTCCCTTAATTCTACCACTTCTCTTACAACCGTATCTAATCTTACTCTCACTACATCTCGCATCAGGTCTTGGTTGCACCTATCTCCTCATCTTCACCTATCACTACATTGAAATACTTATCACACATTTCTTTTCCTCTACCCACATCATCTGATACTATATCTACCCCAACATTTTTACTACTTATTTCCTCGCTTATGACCTCCTCACTTATCTCACCCACACCTAGTGTCCTGACATCTACTATTCCCACATCCACATTTTTTATTACACTGTCACATCTCCTCAACCCACTTATATACCTCTCAAAACACCCAAAATAAACATGGTTGGCATTCATCCCTCTTCCATCCCTAACTATCCACTATCTACATCGTCACACATAGACATTATTAACCACATGATCCAAACACCCCTCTTTATATCCACACCTACTCCTATTATTGATTCCACACTCAAATTACTCGAACCACTGTATTGGAATGTGTTCCCTCATCCACATCTCTTCCACGTGTGCCTATTATTCCATCCTTTGATTCCATATGAGTTTCTCTTTTTGTGCTTCTACCCACTTCTTTTGTATTGACTATCGTGACCATATCCCTATTATCTCCTTCTTATTCTTCACCAGCTACATCATTTGAGAAATATTGGAGAGCACTTCAACTTATAGTGGGTATAAGAGACCCTCCTATCTCATCCACACAACCAGATGTTCCTATATCTAGTAAATCTTTACCCTCCCTAGAATTGGTCATGCAAAAGGTACTTCTATCATTAGCCACCATGCCATCACCAGATCCCCCAATAGATATTATTGTCATCCCTACCAAGCTTACTCCTTAAAAATATAAATCTAAAGACATTGGCGTCTTCCACGGTGATTCCTTGAGCATCGCAATAAGAATGTTGGCATTCCCTGGTAAGGACCAAATCACCATCCTTCATCTTAGGGCCACATCCATCTGTCTTAGGACCCACTCTTCTATCATGACCAATCAAATAATCCAAATAAAAATAATCGATTCTCTCCTAGGGCCCGCCCTTCATCAAAAACACCTCTAATTATCTATCCATCTAGGCCTAAATCATCCACCACCACTTCTTCTTCCAAACCACCTAGACCTCGACCCAGTCCACATTTACCTTTTCCATCCACACCATCGTACAAGACTTTCCCTGGTGCCCATATCGAATCATATGTGGAGGTCCTCCAACATCTTCTTCATACTTATCCAATCATGCTTCCACTTATCGAGCCTTTGACCCAAACCATATGAATCCCCATGATTTGATGTTTATCACATGTGTGCTTATCATCATACCCCAGGCCATGAAATGAGCATTGTAAGGCCTTCCAGACCATTTTCCATGATTGTATTGAGTGAGAGGACCTCCTCGATGAGTATCCTTCTCCAAATACTACTTCATCCATAACATAACTAAACACCTTTACCACATCTCCATCCGATCAACTTCTTGGGTCTCTTCACCCATCTACATCATCTCCCATCACTCTTCTTGATGAGGGTCCTCCCTTATTCATTGATACTATTTACCTTGATATGCCATCCTCCCGACATCCATATACTTTGAGATCCACTATCCTATCCACGTCCCTTTCACTTTGGGAGTGTCTTTCCCCCATTTTCAATCCTTTAGCATCTTTCTTCTCGTCTTCATTGATTTATCCTCCTACGCTAGGGGGACTTATTTCTAGGACTTGTCTATTCATAGATTAGTTCCTTTCCATATTTGACATCATCGTATCTCATCTATCTTGATTTATCTCGATCATACCTTCATCCCCTCTTCCTATGACCACCTTTTTTGTCATATTTGTGTTTCCCTTTGGAAGCACCATGGCTTTAAACCTGCCATTGTGGTGCCTATCTCATACTATTTATTTAACTTATATTATCTTATCGTGATTTATCTTGTCCCTCTAGGAGGACCATTCTTTCATCTTAAACGCATACCATTCTCTTTCCTGATAAGCAACGCTTTCTCTTATTTTCACTCATTTATGTCATCACATCTTCCTTACACAACATTAATGTCAGCAATCTCTTAACTTTATCAGAACGCCACTACTCTAGAAATGAGCCAACATGGAAATTTTTCCCCTAATTGGATTAGACCATACTTTATTAGACATAAGTATGGGTCAGGAACCTATCATTTGGCCTACCCCGATGGTAAACTGGAAGTGGGACCGATTAAAATATTATTCTTGCCACTATTCTATTGTTAACACATTTACCAATTTTCACTTAGTCTTATTCTCGATTGTTCATCCATCTTATCCCTTTCCATTTTTCATCATGATTATTTGGAACTATGTGGTCTTTTATCACTTCCTAGACGTGACCTTAAATATGGGCATCATGGCTTTACCCATAACATTTTCCTTATGGATAGGTTCTCCTATTTGGTGAGAATTCCATGATCATTACATCCATCACCCTCTTATTAACCTATTGGAACCATGCATAGGGTCTAGGGATGTCTCTTGTACATTCTATATCCCATCCTAAGTGGTCTACTTTACTAGTCCCATTTCTCCCCGTGAGGAATAAAAATCATAGATGCTTAAATCAAAAATCAAAGTTATCAAAAATAGATTGATCCCTCGAAGGACAGTTGTTCATACAAAAATAAGAATAGAAGAAAATATTAAATCAAAGCATGAAATAAAAAATAGAACAATCCCTTAAAGGATGACTATCAATTATTCTTTCCATCTATATATTGTATAGTAGATCATACCCTTAAAGAATGGCTACTCCTATGGAATTTTAAGGCTTCCCAAATTGATCAACCTTCTATTTTACTAGCATCCTAAGAAATCTTCCCACATTGATCAGATTTATCTTTCCCCTTCCTAGAGTTAGGGCATAGTTTAGGGAACACCACTTTTGGATAACCCTCTTTCCTCTGTAAAAGTTTTATCTCAAACCCCTTTTTTATGTTAATATTAGGTTTATGAGATCATCTCATCCTTTACTTCCTTACGATATGTGAAATTACTAACTATCGTTGTTTATTTGCTAACATCTACTTTTATCGCATGTTCTTTGCATTACACTGGATCCCTTTTTTTTTTCCTCCAATGCATTTAGAGGAATATTTCCTTGCTTATAATGTATTTTTGTTTGCACCTATAGATCACCACTATTACGGGAATCTTTTTCCTAAATCCGATCACATCTATCTTCTAAAGCACATCATTCTTCATCTTAATAACCTATATGTTATCTATCTATCTTACAACGCATCCATCATCCATCACATTCATTCTTAATATGTTTTCATCACATCTTACACATATACATTTTAATAATCATGATCAAATTTAAACATAAAACATATGGTCCTAATCATCACATCACACATTTATATCATCATTCTATTCATACACATATCAATTTAAAATAATCATCTAATCATACATTTGTTTCACCATCATCACTAAGTATAAATAAACATACAATCTAAAATCACCATCACATCTAATCCAAAATCCATCATCACGACATATAATGTAAAATCATCACTTCAAATTAAAATCCATCACAATACATATTGAAAACATGATATTCCATGACAAAAACCATATATCATAGATAAAAATGTTTATAAATACATCATGGCCCTCTAGGGGCTCCCAAAAATCAGAAATACTATCAAAAATTATAAAATGAATATATGAGGCTCTCAATTCCTCATCTCCTGGGGTAGCCAAAACAACTGATCCTTACATATCTCCACCTCCCCTCATGGCCTCACTCTTCTCATTGTGGCTATGTCACACTAGCCATACTCTGATGGCCCAAATCCTTTAGCTTCCCTCCTATGAAATACCCTTGTAATATCTAGCCTCTACGGATAACGCTCTGTATTTGTCCATCGAAATCATGCAAGGGGGTGCCATCTATCCTGATCCCTGTGGTACTACCTAAACACTTTGTTGGCTAACTCTATCACTATGATAGTAGCCAAATATCCAAAATGAGCCCTATAGGCCTCCCTATACCGATGATAGCAATCACTCTCCTAGATAATCCGGTATCACTCCCAAGTGACCACATCGATGTGCTACAAGGTTGTATCCCTCTCTCGTCTCATATGATCTAACTCAACAAGCAAACATGCCACCTCTGTAGCCTCTCCTACTTTGTCTCCAATTCATCTTGGAGCCACCTCAAACTCGACCTCCATCTCCTCTATGTCCTCCTTTCCTCCCTCCTCATCCACCCAATTTTCCCATGCTATCATGTGCAAGTCATGGTATCCTACTCCTACTCCCACATCACCATCATCATCCCATGGCACAACCTCCTCCTCTAGTGGGTCTACCATAGTAGGACTTGGAAGATCTCTATCCAACTCCTACCTCATGTATAAAATCAGATCTCAAGGAACTAACTAAAAACTCCAAATTGACATCGTACCTTTTCAAATTGAAAAACCTCAATCATCTCTCATCATCTCCTCCCACATCTCATCCTCCTCATCCCCACTAGCTCCACATCCAAACGAGGCCAAACACGAAATCCCGAGATATGGCCGCCATCTAACCTAATCAATATCTAGCTCTATAAGCTGATCTACATACCAATCCACCCCTCTCTCCCTTGTTTCTGAAGCCCTGATCGGCCCTCCATCTCAGAAATCCAACCTCCAATTGAATATGGTCACCTATGACCCATGGAAGCCCTGGTGGCCTAATCACAACAATATGCTTATAGGCCCAAAGTGTAGCAAGAAGCCTACATCCAATCCTGACCTCCTACCTACCTTGTATCTAGATAGCTCATGGTAAAATTGAGCCAATAGTGTAGTCCTAAATGAAAACATTATCTAGTGGTCAGCCATAATGGCCAACACTAGTCAACGCCCATGGAAACCAATCTTCTCCTAAGTTTGGAAATGCATAATAGAAACTCGCCATCATAACCATACAAATCAATCGGATGCATACCACCCCAACCTCATATCTCTACTCAAAGGAAAATGCCCTGAAGAAAATATGATAAAGGGTGCATCGGCTCTAAATAGTTATGTTAAAACAACCAATATTTCATCACTAGTATTGGGAACTATCTCGCTCCTCTATATTAGCACCCTTAGAATCCAATAAACATCCTCTAGGGTGATGGCCTAAAACAAAATTTACCAGTATGTTGATCCCATCTCTCTAAAAGAGAAATCATAAGCCCCACATCCCATGGGATCCTTTCATAGTGTCTAAATCCACCTAATCCAACTACAGATAGATGGTCTTGTTACCGTTTTATTTTACCTTGAGAAACAGATGTTGAAATTAATCAGATAATTTTTTTGAAATCCTTCACACGAAGTTTTCTTAAAAATTAAAAATTCTCCAAAGTCCCAAAATCTGAAAAAAAAAAAGACTTCGAACTTCAGGGATTTTCCCTTTTGGAGTTTAAATGACATGGAATTGAAATTATGATTTCCAAGTTCCGAAGTCCAAAACCCTAAAATTCCAAAATTTCATACTTTTGGGTTTTCAAAATTTGGAGTTTTCTTTGGCAATTATAAATTTTTGAACTTGAAGTTCTGAAGTCCAAAACCCCAAATGTCCAAAATTTCAGACTTTCAAGATTTTGGGTTTCAGAACTCTAAGTTGTATCTCTCTCGAAAATTACTTTCGACTTTCGAAGTCTAAAATCCTAAAATTCCAAAATTCTAGACTTTTGGGAATTCAAGTTTTAGAACCCTCCTAACCATTTTGAGGTTTTTCACTTTCGGACTTACAAGTTCAAAATTTTTAAAGTACAAAATTTTAGACTTTCAGGATTTTGGGTTTTGGAAGTCTCCCATTTCCATTTCATGATTTTCATCTCTTGATCTCCGAAGTTCGAAACCCCGAAATTCTGAGATTTCAGAATTTCAGACTTTCGGGTTTTGGATTTTCAGAGCTCTTTGCGCATTTAATTCTTACCTACGTCTGTGAATAAAGATTTTGCCATTAATGTTAGATTTTTAATATTCAAAGTTAGTTTTTACCTGTCATTTTCATCTGACATTTTTCTCTGACTACCTGGTTTTTACTATATTTTGTACTTTTTGACATCATTTTCAAGGTATTTTATTTTGGTTATTTTCTTTTGGTTTAAGATCTTTTGTTTTGTTTTCTCCTTGTTCGTTTTCTTTTGTTCCTCCTCTATATGCCTTGGAAAATGACAATCTCATTGCTCGTCATGTTTCCACGATTCGAGTTTCTACAGGTATTCAAGATGCGGTTGCCATCAGAGTCTTCAAAGATCCTCTTGAGTATTCAAATTTTCCTCTCAGCACTTCTTATTTTTTAGAGTTTAGAGATTGGCATTTTTGGAGAACCTTCTTTTCAGAATTTGGAGATTTGGTTGTTTGACACTTTTTGTTTCTTGGGAATTGTGCCATTTTTAGGTTTTCAAAAGTCTCCATTTCAGAACTATGTTTTTTGGAACTTTAAAGCTTTTCACTTCAAGTTTTTAGAACTTTATTTTTCGGGGTTTCGGAGGTTAAATATTTTCAGAACTTTGGAATTCTCCAATTCGGGCTTTCGGGCTTCTCAACTTTGGAACTTTCAACTTTGGAATTTCAAGAACCAGAAGGCCATCAGGTTCTAAAATTCAAATCTTGATGTCTACTTCTACATCCAAGGAAAGGAAAAGATGAAATATTTGTTCCACTGGGGTTTCTCCTCACCTTTACTTGTTTTTTGACCTAGGAGTATAGGAGACACCAATCTCAAACAAATTGATTTCCAGACTTCTGGGCAAGGGTGAAGGCCCCAAATAAGAAATCTTGGATGCAATCCATATATGACAGTGGGATTTCTCTTACTACTAGTTTTCCCTCATCCATGCATTGCCTAGAGTTTTTTTAGCTACTATAGCCCACTTTGATGAAGAATCCATGGTAGTTAAGGATGCTGATGGCAAGGTTGTAATCCGCTTGGATCCAGATTTCTTTGAGGATTTTCTCAAACTCCCCGACGTCAAGGACTACATGATGATTTCACCAGAGTCAGTAGTAGAACATTGGGACAAAGAAGTAGAGTTGTGCATGAGGGTCATGTTGAAAATTTATCTGGCCAAGAGTGTTTCCAAATTGCCAAAGACCATGTATCGGTTAGACTTCATTCAGGAGGTTAATGACATTATTGTGCTACGAGAAGAGTTTCGTGTCTTCACACTGCAAAAAGAATTCCAGGAGTGGATGTTCTTATATATCGCTACTATCAAGAAGAATAAGGAATTTATTATATGGGAGCATATTAGTAGCTCCATTTGTTATCAATTGAGTAGAGTGTTGTCCTCAAAGAGTTTCTACATGACATATTTTTTGGTCTATGTCGCAGCTACTATGGGATACTTCACCGGGTTGAATACTAAGGGTATTCAAAGCACCTCCCAAATCTATGATTTTTATCCTCAGCTTACACTAGATGAGGGAAGCATGAACTTCGTAGAATTAACAATGCTTTCTTTGCGGTTATTCTCTATTGTTTCAATAAGGAGTTGTATAATCGAAGGATTTCTGATGAAGCCTTCAAGGAAGTGTGTGAATAGGGAGCTATCTACCTACAGTTCCCCACATTTACCTACATTTGGATCCCTAGTTTTGTAGGTGCTCCCAATAAGCTACCAAGTTGTCCCACCGATAAGCGGGTCTTGTCGAATGGTTCAAAATTGCTAGATTACCATAAGATCCAGAATAAATGGCACAAAGTGGGAGTTTAGTTCCCTATTTCAATTGGTAGATACACTTGCCCAAATATTTATAAGGCTAAGAATGTGGATGCAGAAATGGCAGAAGTAACCTTACAGACTTTTCATCCATGGACCAATTTTGACTATTGGGGTAAATTTAGTGAAACAGGTTCGGTCTAGTTCCCATGTGCCCCAATTGGAAGACATCTAGATTCATTTTTGGGATGAATTCATCATCTAAAAAAGAGACTATGAGAGGCTAACTTTGGATGAGGTTCAACATTTTGGTATAGTCAATGTCCCAAAAGACATGCAAGATGATGATGAGGTTTTGGATGTAACATATAAAAATGATAATGTTTCCAATCAACCATTACCATGGATTGATTGGTATGTGGAAGAATGTTGCAATACAAAGGAGAGGGTGGGGCCCATTCTATAGAGAACCTATAGTTGGTTGGTTACTTTGGGAATCTTAACCAAGGGGGTAGATAAACCTAAAAATATAGAAGCCCCATAAACCATGAGCTAATCAACACCCATAAAGGGGAAAAGGTCAATTCAAAAGGCCTATACAGCCCAAAAATATTTTATTTGTTATTGGGATCTCATCTCTCTCCAAGGCTCCTATTTCTAAATCCATTTCTTCTACAGCACCCATGTCGAAGTAGTTGGAGTCAATGATTCCCCATGTATCCCACAAAACACATCATCTCTTCTTCCTCTTCCATTGTCACTTCCTATGTTAGTTCCTTCCACTACTAAAATAATTTTTTCTTTCCCATATCCTTCCATGGCCCAAGTATTCTCATCCCTTCTAGTTCTCTCAGCTAGGGAAACCATTGGGTCACTCATTTCTACTTCGCTTCCCCTAAACCTTCCATTTTCATCCATCTCATCTCCTAATATCATTGTATCCACTCCTATGGCCGTCCTCACATCCACCCTACCCATCATTACCACTTCCATTCAAATGCCAACTAATGTTGTTGGTGCTCTGGTTATGAATAATGTTTCAGGTACTAAATCTACTATTCTATCCTCATCAGCATTAGCCATCCCAAAATGGCCATTTAGGAAGAATCCAAAGCAGAGAAGAAGGTGCCTCAGGGGATGTCATATATCTAAGTATTTTGGAGCATACACCAAAAAGACAGGCCAAGAGGCCAAAGATTGTTTCTAGCCTGATAGTGAATCCATCTGGGGAATGAGTTGTAGAGGTTGCTACTCTCATTGAGGGAAAAACTAAGGAAACAATTACAGCTGCAGATTATCGTATTTCTATATTTTCACTAGGAAAAGCCACTCACGAAGGAGCTAAACAAGATGTACACACTTGCTCTTGGAAATCTACTAGAGAAATATGACAAGGATAAAGCTTCTAAGGATGAGCTTAAAGCCAAAGTCAAATAGCTCACTACATTGCTATGAAAAGTAACAAAACCAACTCCATCTACCGAATTCTCAACTACTATGGCTATGACAGTTTCGTCTACCATTGATGAAATTTATTATATCGAGATTGAGAAGTTAGGATAGAAAGGGAGATCGGTAAATGGATGGATGGAACGTTTAATGCAAGAAGATAATCCCTTAATTAATAAATCATTGAGATATATAATGATTTGTAGGTTGGAAGAGATATTATTTACAAAATGGATGAAGCCTTTTCTCGAGGATAATAATAATTTGAATTTGAATTTGGAAACATGGAGTGAAATCAGAGAAGAGGATCCAGATCTACTCCTTCAAGAGGATGTAATTGATGATGCTTCAAAGTTGTTCGAATATCAAAAGGCCATGGAATTCCGGTGTCAGGTGCTATAAGATTTGATTAAGAAGTTGGACGATAAACAAGTGGAAATTATGGATGCCTTGAATGATATATCAGAAGAATTCGATATTGTTAATTATAAGTTCTTCAAAAAAAACATTGATGCTCTCCCAGAAGATCAAATCAAGGAAAATTTCGAGATTTGGTGAAGCATGATGACAAGGTTACCAAAACTTTCAGCAATGAATCTATTGATAGATTGGTTTTATGCCAAAATTTCACAGAAGACTAAAGAAAGTTGTGAGTAAACTTAGAATAATTCCAGCCAAGATCACAAGAGAAATCAAGACAACAGATGTAGTAAATCACTATACATGTGGGCCAAGAGATGAAGAAATTTAGGGAATCATCAAGTGTTTCCTTGAATACAAACATCAGATGGCTACATGGGAGGAAGCACAATAGAAACTTGTGGAAGGAGAAGGTGTTGCAGAACCAAGCCAAAGCTGAGAAGCCATGAAAGGGCAGATCCAAGCTCTGGATTGGTCAAAGTTGTAAGGTTGACTGAGTCAAACCCTTGCAAAAAACTTGTTATTTTTATGGGATCATGTTCCCTTGAATTAATGACATTTCTATTTTTAGTAAAATGTTAGTTGAAGGCCCAACTGTAATGGCTCATCCTAAAGAACTTATAAATAGTTAGGTGCATGGATTCTCAAGATAAATAAAGCTATATATAATTTTGGTTAATTTTCTCTTCAATCTTGGAAGATTGCTTCAGATATTTTAAAACCTTTTAATTATATTCAAAGTGATATCTTGCCTTGAAGAACTTGATTTATTGTGTTGAATGGTTGATCAATATATGCTTTGTGAATGCATAATTCCTTAGTGTAAATGATTATCTTACCTTTATTTGATTATCTATTTTATGTTATGAGGAAGTAATGTAACCATCTTTTATGTCAGTTGTGGAAATATTGTTTTCCTTCTATTGTTAAAAGTTGCATTATCATTAGCTACAATCAGTGAAATAGATGTTTGACATGTGCATGTGTTCTATCCTCATGATTAGTTAATTGTGTGTTCAATCAAATTTGATCTCTCTATTATGTATACTTCAAGTTTAACAAAGGAACACATGCTTCTGGTCTATGGTATTTTGTGCCCTTTCTAAGTTGCAATAGGTGAAGGTGACTAACGGTGTTCGCATCCTACTCACATTAACCCTTCCTGAGATTTAAAATATCCTTTTATTTGGTGCATCACCATCCCTAGTATAGTTTCCTTTTTGCAAACCTCTTTCCTTAAAACCCATGAAAATGTTAGTATAGGACTAGATAACCATTTTATTACACTAGGAGTAGTACAACACTTAGTTTAGGAAAAGGAATTTAGCCTTCTCTGGAGGTTCACCTTGAGCCCAAGTCCTAAAACTCAAGAGGTGATCCCATCTATACCAATCACACTCGAAAATCTTGCGTATAGTCCGACCATTCGGAGGTTGCAGTGATTTGGTGACAACAGTCCCACTCAAAATCTATCACATCCCCTCTAATCTACTTGTATAGAGTTGGAACCCTACCTCTCAAATACAAGGTCTCTCTAGCCTGTAATCACAAATAGAAAATATATACATAATACCTCTAATCCAAAATCCATCTCAAGTTTCATCTAAAATCTGATTTAAACCCTAATCTATCCAATCTAACCCTAGTTGATGTCGACCAAGGTTGGGTTGACATGTATTAGGGTCACGACCTACCTAAGTGTCGGGTCACACCTGGTCGCCGCCAACTTTCCCTCGACATCACCAAATTTTTATAAAAATTCAAAAAAATAAAAATAAAACATGAAATTAAATAAAAATCCATCGTGAGTTTTTTTACTCACCATCCTCCATACCCTCTGGTGTTTCCTCAAATCTCTAACGACCTCCATTTCCTCAATCTCTCTTTTCTTGCTCTGCTCTCTCTCGTCAACTCCACATGAAAATGAGCTTTGACAGATTGACCATTAGGCTCATATATCCCATCGACACTTGGTCGTCGCCGACCCCCTTAGATCACCATCAATTGGCCTTAGTCACCATCAACTCGGCCTTAGCACCAACCATTTTAGGATTTTTCCCTTCTTTCTTACATCCCTTTCTAGGGCATCATCTCTTATTGACCTTTAAATCCACATTTATGGTCATCTCTATTTTTCCCCTTTGGGCATTTTCATACAACATTTTCAACTATTTCTTCCTCTGGGCATACATATTCTTAAATTCCACACCCATGGCCATAATCAATCTCCCTTTGGGCATACATACTCTTCAAGTCCACATTTGTGGCCATATTTTTTTCCTTTGGGCATGTTAATCATATTTATTCCATAAGTCCACACTCGTGGCCATAATCACTCCTCTAATGGGCATTTTATTTTATAATCCTATCTAATTTGCACACGAATTCCTCCTTTGAGGCCATACTCATCTTCCCATTTGGGCATTACATTCATTATATCAAGTCCACTTTTGTGGCCATATTTTTCCCGTCCTTGGGGCACCATTATTTTTCATGAAAGTCCACCTTTGTGGCAATGCTTTCCCCTCTTGGGGCATACCTTTTTCTTTTTTCATTTGTGGCCATACCCTTTTCCCCTTTAGGGCATATTATTTTATACTCACTCTTTCATTTCTCCTTCCTGACCCTTTTCTATGTCCTATTGGGCACCATATCATGCATCCTCATCCCTTATGGACGCATACCTATTAGCTCGATTCCTCTTGTACGAATGATTTCACATAATTTTTACATATAGCTGCACATACTTTGATGAATTTCCCATGACATTTTGGTCATCCCATCTTCAATCCATAGCGAAATTATCTTCACCCACTCACCGGTCTATAGAATGTAGTTTTCCATCTTCATTGAGACCAAAATTGTCCCCTACTGATGTGATATTGGAGTCACCACCATAGTTTTACATCATTATTACGATCCTTTTTCTTGGGGCATTTTCCCTTGGTTATGACTTCACCCATATTTTTACCACGCACCCTCCCTTCATCATCTACCTTTTCCAAAAACATCATCAATTTCCCTAGGCATCATTGATCCCCCACTTGAGGGGTAGCTCATCATCAATTCTTTATTTTCATCTAGCCCTTTTTGTTTTATTCTCTAGGCTTACAAGTGAAAACCACCAAACAAAAAGGGGTAAAAATGTGGACACCTAAATTTAGTATCTACGTAGTCATTCACCCACGTGTGCATATTTAATCATTTATTCAATCATCCTCCTTATTTAATTAAATTCCCATCCTAATTCTTATTAATTAATTATTTATTTAAATATTTCACATGCCCAATCATCCCATATTTATTAATTAATTAATTCTTATTGATTAATTAATCATTTAGACCGTCATTTCCCTAATCAACCTTCTAATTAGGATGTTGTTATCCTACCCATAGCTCCATATGATTTTTCTACACAACTCTATCTTCTAACTACATTGGATTTATCCCCAAGTAACCTAATCTCATTCATATATTTTAAAGCACTCGCCTAAGCCTTAAAAGTAGAAAAAATCTGGCCTTAAATCAAAAATCATGCCCATTAGGGAAACTTTCCCTATAGTCAATGGTGACCCAACATGGTCGCCATCGACCCTCTTTAAAAATGAGTGTTTCCTTTCCATTAGGGGGATCAAGAAATTGATAAATCAATCAATCAAGCCAACAATTAGATGTATGCAACCCTTTTCATGTCTCGAGTAGTTATGAGACATCCATACACCTATTAGATATCCCTTTAGCTTGTCTTCATCCATCACAACCATAATTCGTGATATTTTCTTATCATTGTCACATTATCTTTATCATATTATCGTCTATGTTTTTATTCTAACATATTTTAGGTATAGTGCAGCTTTAGAGACACTCAACAACATTCTTCCACAACTCCATTTTCTTGCAAGTTTGCATTTTCATCCTTTCATCCTTAGCTTTTCATTTTTCCGATATAGTTATCATCGATCCTTCTTGGTCGCCAACGACCAAGGTCGTGTCTATCCAAAACCCATATGAATCCTCATTTTTATCATTTATCCTACTTCTTTGCTTCTGGTTCACTCATGCAAAACATTTTTGATGTAGTTACATGTCCTTATCATCTTTAGATCACTTATAGACATTACAAGTCTACATACTTCATCCACACTTCATCCACAAACTTCAGACCCATCCTCCTGTGTCATTGTCGACCCACGTTTACACATTCTAGTTCATCATCAACCCCGACCAGGTAACACTTAGTTTACAATCATTTCAGTCAAATCATCTTTAAAATTCATCTTAATCAATTTATAGGTTCGTATTGTAGTTATTTATTTATGTTATTTACAATACTTGCCTTATTCCATCCTTTCTAAATAAATGAGGGTTGACATCCGCCAAGGAAGTCAGAATCTTCTTGGAACCGCTTATTCGTGACAACCCTCTCATTTAATTATCTAATCAAATGTCATTCAAGTCATATTTCTGAGTTTGGATGCAACAACAATTCATCATTTAGTGCCTGTATCAAGCATCAAACATATGAGGTAACATAAACCCTATTTCATTTCTAATTTACTAATTTCTTTAGTATCTAGTACATTAATTTGGTTAATGAATGATAAATTTTGACAACATACATACCCCAAGGGAATGTAGATGTAGTTTTATCTTATTCTTGTAGTGTAATTTAGACTTAATTGTATAAACTATATCCATATAAGAAAGAAAGAAAAATCTTCCTAGGGCAACATATCCAATACTTGATCAATAAAAGGAAGAGTAAAATGATCCTTTTGAGTGGCTAAATTAAGCTAACAATAATCAACACAAATATGTCATTTTCATCCCTTCTTAGGAACAATAACATGAGGTAAAACCCACTAGCTATTTGAAATGGGATAAAATAAACCTACATCCAAGAGTTTCTTCAATTCTTCTTTCAAGATGTCCTCGATAGCTTGGATTTATTCTTCTTTTTGGTTGTTTAACAAGCCTACAAGACATTTTAATGTAAATATGATTTGTGCAGATATCTAGATGAATTCCCTTTCACATCATGGTAATCCCATGTGAAAGATGATTTGTGATGTTAAATCATGGTGAAAATTTGATTTTGTTACTATGGGCATGACCTATTATTGATATTTAATGGATTATTTGGGAGAATGACCACTTGCTTGGATAAGTGTGTCATGGAGTGAAGTTTTTACACATAGAGTTAAGGATATTTTCATGGGGAAGTAACTATTGGAAAATAATATTTTCTTGAAAATAATTCGGGTCTCTTCCATAGGAAATATTTTTCTCAATGGGTACGTTACACACCTCAGATAATTTTCAACATATGGATTCACATCATATGCATTTTGCACTAAGTTGAGAGAACGATGTCTTCTTTGTATGACCCCAATGTTTTACTACATTCCAACATTATGAGAATTTTTCTTCATCATGTTCCAGCCAAGATGGTTGTTCTATCTTAGAAAATGGTTTTACTAGCAGGTACAAGATGAATTTCTTGGTTATGTTTATATTGGAAATGAGCATATTTCCGATCTATATCCATTGAATACATCTACTATAGCTAACGATGGCCTTACTAGTATGGTGGATAACCTACCAAAAAAATTTAGTTATAAGATCATGGAAAAAATAGGGTATTCCCAAGATTAAAGTATTATGAACAAATCTTCTAGAATTACCTTAGGCTTAATAGCTAACCTATCTATTTATTACAACATGGTGAAATTTGGGCAAAGGATCAAGAGTTAAAAGTTTTCATAGCTTCCTTGTTCATGACATTGATATATGTCTCTAAGTCAATCAAGGTGTTTCTTATAAAATTTCCATTAATGCGACACCTACCACAATGCTTCTTTGGTAAATGTATTTAGGAAGTATTCCTAAGCATGATATTAAAATGCTATCCAATTACTTGAATAGTTTATAGATCCTTTCTTCTTCGACCATGTTTCTTTAGGGACAAATCCTAAAAAAATTTATATATATGGGAACACCTTTAATTTCTTAAAATAGGGTATTTTCACACAAACATTCTTCGCCTCCTCTAAAAATCAATTTTTTTTTAGGATTTGGTTTTAACATACTCAATATTTCATGGAATGAAGGTTTACCTTCTAACTTAGGATTGTAACTTTTGATTCAAAATTGGTTAGTAGGTCAAGTGAATACATGTTAGAATAAAGCATAGGTGTTTCTACATGAAGTGATGTAATTATAGGAAGAGCTGGGGTGAAAAGTGTTCTTTTGAAATAAAGCATGAAAATGGGACACACCCAGATGAGGTTTCACATTTTGCTATTCATTTAAAAATTTATTCATAATACGAGAGGGTGTGTAACCATTCAGGTTATATTTTAGTATGAAAATAGAGGTCTTACAACCCCTCAATTCAGATTCAAAGAGTGATTAAGACACATACTTATAGGTAGGTAGAAGGTGGTACTATCCATGACCTTCTTCAACTTCATCCACTCGCATATAGAGGTAAAATAGATGGTTTTGGGACCGAGTCATGGATCCTAAGTTTAGACAGTTGTTTTGGCTTACATCCTTATGAGAGCAATGTCAAATATCACCTTAACATACACATCCTTCATGATGTAGAAGGCATCCGTGGAGGAATTAGGAGAGAAATATCAATTTTGACTCGAGAGAGTGTCACTTATGATTTATTTGAGAATTTTTTTGAGATTGATATATGTCATAGAATTTTATTCAAAAGAGAATAAATGAGTTTTATGATCTTTGACAGGGGTTTATTACAGTATCCCAATATGAGTTTAGATTTTTGGATCTTTTGTAATATGTGGAACATCTATAAGAATAAAATTTATAGGTGTATAGGTTCATCAAATGGGCCTGAATGTAGACTTGGCCAAAGAAGTTAAGATTTTGTCTCCCATAACCTTGTAAAAGGTGGTGGAGAAGGCCTATCTAGTAGAGCGAACATGAGTAGGGAATAAGAGACTTGGGATCGAAACGGGAGAAGATACAAGAGAGACATCATTATTTTAAGGATCATAGATCACATGGCTCCACCCCACCCCATGAGAAGAGGGTTTAGACCATTACACTCAGCCTCACAATTTCCTCAACACCCACAAAATCCCTCTCAATAGTGGGTTCCTCAAGTAGTAGAGGACTAGGTAAGGCTAAGACAGGTTAGAGAGGTAGGGACCGTAATGGCCACATTCTAGACAAAAACAGAAGTTGAGTATTTAGTATCCTAATCCATCTCATTCATACTAGTCAACTATAGTAGGACCCACATGATCAGTATGGGAGGGAAATTTTCATAAAGTGATACACTAGGTTATTTCATATGTGGTACCCATGATCATTATGCATGCTTTTTTCCATAGAGACCTTCTTTTCCAAAAGGAAAAATGCACTGTTTCCAAGCATAAATTTGGTGATGGAGAGCATGCCCATTGCATATATACCATGGTTAAGAACTATCATGCTAAGTACCATGAACACTTTAAAAATTTATTACAAGTTTTGAGGGAGCACCAATGGTCCAGTAACTTTGAGAAGTGTTTCTTCTTTTAGACCAAGATCGACTATTTAGGGAACATCATCAAATGTAAGGGAGTATAAGTAGATCCATTCAAGATCAATGCTATCATTGATTAGCCATCCCCACCGTAGTTACCGAGGCTAGGAGTTTTATTAGGTTGATTGGATATTAGTGCCATTTTGTTCAGGATTTTTCTAAAATTTCTAATCCTATCACTTCCCTTTAGTGTAAAGGGAAGAAGTTTTGTTGGAAAAAAATGTGTGAGTGGGCCTTTTAGTTGCTTAAGGAGTGATTGATGACTACACCCATTATTATAATTCCCGGCCCTTTGAATGAATTTTTGGTTTGCATATATGCATCTATAGAGGGAATTAGAGCGGTTCTCATGTAGGAGCATCACATCATTTATTTTGAGTCTTGTAAGCTTAAGGACTATGAAATTAACTACCCCACTCATGATCTTGAGCTTGCAATAGTAGTTCATGCATTGGTTTGTTGGAGACACTTTCTATTGGGTAGGCCATTTATTTTGAGGATAGACCATTTGAGCCTTTAACATATCTTCACATAGCCCAACCTCAATGCCTAACAGTGATGTTGGATGGATTTCCTTTGTGAGTACAACATGGACATCCAATACATCAAGGGGAAGGATAATTCCATCACTGATGGCTTGAGTAAGTAATGACATGAGATTTCTACCTTGACTTTGTGATCAAATATTAGAGGTAGGATACTCTAGGAGCTTCCAGGAGATAGATTTTATGAGGGTGTTAGGAAGGTTTTAGAGTCTCAAAGGCACTTAAAGGGAAAGTATGCAGGTTATACCTTATATTCAAATGGTCTAATTTGGTTTTATAGATGCATATATGTTCCTAGAGTGGTTAATTTGTATATATTTATTCTTTCGAGGCACATTAAGCCCTGTATGTAACTTATCCTAGGGTTAATAAGATGCATGTGGACTTTGAGACAAATATACTTTTGGCATGGTGTGCTATGAGATATTCAAGATTTTGTATCCCGCTAGCTTGAGTTCCGAGGGTAAAGGTTGAGGAGTCTTACCCCATAGGCCTCCTTTACCTGCATGATATTCTAGAGTGGAAATGGGATGTGGTGTCCATGGAGCTTATTGTTGGTCTTCCTAATTCATTGTTTCATCATGATACCATCATGGTGATGGTGGATAAGTTGAAAAACGTTTCCCTCTTCTCTCTGACGAACGTATCATATAATTTATTTTACATTGAATTTTTTTATGGATAATGTAGTGAGGTTACATGGTATTCATAGGATTATCCTTTGTGATCATGGCTCTATTTATACTTCTAAGTTTTGGACTTCCTTTTAGTCATCTTTGGGAACTCATATTAATTTTAGTTTAACATACCACCCTCAGATAGATGGGAAAACAGAGAGGGTGAACTAGGTACTTGAGGACATGCTTCAAATATATGTGATGGATCAATAGATGAAGTGGGAGCATTATCTTTATCTGGTTGAGCTTGCGTATAATAATAGTTTTTAGGATTCTATTGGCATGGTGCCTTATCAATACTTATATGGGAGACCTTATAGGACACCATTGAGCTATGATAGATTGGGTGATAGGATTTTTCTTGGTCCCGCTTTACCTTCAAAATATGAAGTAGTACATTTTTATTATTAGGAAATGTTTAGAGTAGGCTCATGCATGCCAAAACACATATGCTCATACAAAGAGGATAGAGCATCACTTCCTTGTAGGTGATAAGGTATTTCTCAAGTTGTGTTCTTATAAGAGTCCATTTTCTTATGGAAAAATTTGTAAGTTGTCCCCTATATTCTTTGAGAATTTCAAGATTTGGGAGATTATTGGTCTAGTTTCATATTGTTTATCTCTTTTGTCATTCCTATCCTGTGCACACAACATGTTTCACATCTCGGTATTGTGGAAGTATGTTCTGGACATAGCTCATGTTTTGGATTGGCCAACCTTGTATGTGGAGGCCAAAGAACATTTGAATTTGAAGCATGTACATATTATGGAGCATAGGAGGCTGGCCCTTTGGTGCAGAGTGTTGAGCGAAAAAATTATGACACTAAGGAGAAGGTGCATAGAAGATTTACATGTGGTAGCAAGGCATATTTGAAGGCAAGGAAGGATAGGGAAGGAAACACACGCGAAACAAAAGAATCGATCTAGGACCATTTTCATGGTTATGGGCTATTTTTGGAGATAGCATGCGGGGCACACAACTATATAGAAACTTGTGTGGCATGTAAATGATATTTTCGAAGAGCGTCTACTAATTTTTTTACATTAGTTTGAGTTAATAATAGAATTACCACTACCAGTTAACTAGAAGAGATATAATATTAGCGCACTTGCATGTGTGTCTATTATTGTAAAGGCACATGGCTATTTTCAGCATGCAACCTATATTGGGAATTATGTAAGTGGTGAAAGGAAATTCCCCACCACTATAAATATATAATAAGTTGTGTAGCTTAGTAGTAGTGAGCTAATATGGAGTTATCTTTGCCCAACTCGATGTGCGCATGAGTTATGATATAAATTATTGTAAGAAGCTTTTATGTATTTACTTTGTATTTAATATAATGGAGTGTATTAGATGAATAATGGTGTCAAATGTGACAAAGAACTATTTATTATATGGATAATTTCTTTATGTTTATTGTTTGATTCATGACTCTTTAAGATCTAGATCTATAATATGCTTTGTGGAAATTTTATACTTTTATGGATCTCGAATACATTACATCTTCATCAGTTTGCATAATGTACAAGACAATATAAGGAGGGAAAGATACCTTTGCATAATTCAAGTGAGTGCTTAGTCTAGGCTAAGATATGTGCCAACGTGCCTAGGTGATTCTTGGTAAATTCTAGGCTATATCATTCGTTCTCCATTTCTGGATGTCTTTTTAGTGGTTTGCAGATGGTTCATAATGAAGACGTACCATTTGAACCTAACAAGTGTTAAGGAGTGGAGAAAAGATCTGGAAGAAGAGTATGCACGGAGGTTCAACATTGGATCTAATTTTGATGCACAGGTGTGGGTGGAAAAGAACTTGTATGAATGTCTCAGTATGAGATCTTATTTTCTATTTTCCTAGTAGACTGTATGAGTGGTTGGTTGCTTATGCGTCTAAGCAAAATTGGAGGTATCACACACTTGTCTAGACATAGGGATAATTTCAGACCTTATATGATGTTGATATAATTTGGACACGCATTGTGGATACTTGGCTCCATAGTGTTTTGACTAACTATATCCTGAAATACTCAATTTCCATTTATTCTTGCCTAGAGGTAAATGAGTTCCAGCTTTTATGGTATCCCGGGGAACTTACTTGAAAGGAATTCTATTAGCGATTGTGATCTTAATGGAAACCATAAACTTAGAGGAAATGTCGATGTCTAGCTAAACCCCACCACGTGTGGGGGAAGGAGCAAGTTTGGTGAAAGATGGTAGACCTAGTGGTAGAGAGAAAGAGAAAAGGAATGTGGATTAAATATAATGACGTGCGTGAGAGGGAGATAGAGAAGAAACATGACATTATAGAGTGGATGGTGTTGAGGAGAGAGATGGATCGTAAAGGATTTGGATCTCATGAAGAAGGCGTGGAGCTAGAGCGACAAGAACTCCCCCATTTAGGAAAACATGAAAGGGAACCCTCTTTGGCCTCACATGGGAGTGCACCAATAAATATGACCTCAGGTTATAGGTGTGCATCTAAATCTAGTTGGAAACCTAGCCCTTGTACTTGGTTTTCCAAAGAATTATTACATCCATTAGTTAGAAAGCTAATTTGGGCGTGTAGGGAAGAAGGAGTAAGTCACATAGAAAGTACATCGATGGTAAGGAAAATGTCATTTTTTTTTTTGGAGGTACCTTTCCAAGTGCATCATCTACACAAAATTCCAGCATAGAGAATTTTGGGTTGACTTCTTGGAGTAGTACCACCACGTATACCGTAGAAGTTCATTAAAATACTACTTTGTTGGGACATAGGAAGTAAATCTTCTAGTCCACTTCTAGCTATAGGTGGAGGATCAAGGGGTGTAGGTGGCTCTAGTTCTGGTGGATCTGGTGGTTCTCAAGGTAGAAGCAACACTAGGGGTTCTGGATTAGGTGGACAAGGTCCAATTGCACCAGCCCCATAATATTTACATGGAGATATCTCTTTGTCTTCTAAAGTATAGGGGCATAGAATATGTTGTTGAACATGTGCACATGTGTGAGATATTGTGGCATGTAAAAGGGATCACAGCTTTCCGAGCACAAGGCAAGTTAATTTACAACTACATTGGAGGGATGCACACATATTTGGTACATGAATTTTGATCATGATCAAACCTATGTAGATTATTTAGGATTCAAAGATGCATTCTTTAAAGAGTTCTATATCCTTGAATTTGAGCGGAAGAGTATAAGCGCACTCAAAGATATTAAAAAAGTACTACCGAAAGTGTCTAGGAGTATGATTCCCATTTAAAACACTTTTATCTAAGATTTTTTATGATATTCACATAATCCAACATGTGCAATGGTTCATTGGAGGTCCGAGCACAACTCTTAGATTGACTCTGTCACATAAGCCATACACTAATATGTGTGAAGCTCTTGAAGCAACTTTGCACGCTAAAGCATTCGGGAGTATAGACATTGGAGTTAGCCCATTCTTGGAAGCATAGATTACAACCATGGAAAAATAATTGGAGAAACTATTGGCAAATTTGGCACATGAGATGCACACTGGGATTTGGTGTACAGACTATGAAGTGGAGGGGCACACCAAAGATAGTTGTCCCTGTAGAATAGTACATTCATTATTGCTAGATTGTGAGATATGTCACCTAAACCATGACACCATCCATTTCCCATTATTACAACATGCGATAAGGAAGAATTTATCTTGTTATTGTAATATTTTCTAGTCCACGACTCATGATATAGAGGAATACAAGTTGATTGGTCAGATCCATGATGTAATAGATATTGGCATGTGAAAGACAAGAGTATCAAATAACTCTAAGGGTAAAAGTGGGTATTAGGATCAGAATCAAAATCAAGCGCATTATGATAGGAATGAGGGGTGATATGATGGAGGATGTGGCGAGTTCAAGGATACCATGAAGGATTCAAAGGTTGAGGCTGTGGTGGTGGACGAGGTGAGTTTCATCGTGGGACATGCTTTATATGTAGATCTCCTAACCACTACAAGTGTCAATATCCCTAGAATATTATATGTTCTTTCTATGGAAAGAATCATAACTATGAGGAATTCTGAACTTATATGAGCATCTTAGTAAGAAGCACAAATAAGAAAAAAATGCGGGATGGTTAGGATACAATGCACTGTGGAAAATCAGTGGATGCCCAAGTTGACACCAGATCCTGAGGCATTAACCGTAAAGATTACTACACATGTTGAAGTGACACATGCCAAATAAGTGTTACAACGAAGCCTAACATCACTAAAGAGGAGGTTTTACATGCCCGACACCTAAATCCTACCCATCGAAGGATGTTTATCAAGAGACCATGGAGGTCCTTAGAAATCTTCAAGGTGAAATATAGTGTTTAAAAGAGTAATCATGGAAGATAGAAAAAAGAAGGTAGCAGAGAAGGTCCCATATGATATTTATGACTTAAGGGAAGTGTGAAAAATTTTGCGTCAGGATAATATCTTTCCATTGTTAGGGAATTGGATGAAGGGAAACACTACCCACGTAGGTACTAAGAGTGGATGGCAGATTCTACATGCAAATATTCCCTTGATAGCATAGACTACAACAAGGATATAACTCTACATTCTTTTGTGGATGGATGGATCTTTAGTAATATATTGATTAACATAGGCACGAATATAAATGTCCTTACTTTAGATGCATGTGTACATATGGGGAAACCTACATCATAGCCATATTCTAATTTATTATTTATGGCTAACCAAACTAAGGCACTCCTATCAAAGTTTTAAAAGATGCATCCATTACTATACAAGGGGCCAAGTTCATTGGGAATTTGAGGTTTTAGCGCTTACAAAAGAAGACAATTTTTCTAGCTCTACTTAGATGCCCTTGGTGTTACGTAAATAATGTTGATCTTCAGTTCAATAAGGGATATATCAGTTTTGAGAACAATGAGGAAAGATTTATTATACCTTTAATATATGGAAAATATGTGCCCTATGTTGAGCCTTTGAGTGAGGAATATTTGAATAGGATTTATGTTATGCACCATTTGTGACCAAGAGGTCCTTGAGCCCTCTAAGGAAGGAATCATTCAATGTGAAGATGCATAATCTATTTGTGACACTACGAGTATTTCTTGTAATAATTGGTCTCATGGTAATTATGAGTTGGTAGGATGCAAAGTAAGAAGCACATTTGCATGGAACAATAAACCTTGTTGTGTCAAGAAAAATAGGTAACAACCCTATACCTTGGTACACTAAAGAAGAAGACCATACAGCCTTCCTATGTGCCATACAGAGAAGTGGATAGATCAAGTTGAGATAAGAAATATGTTAGCATATACCCTACATGAGATAACATCGCACCGGTGGGTGGTTCGAAAGATAATCTTATAGAATGGAATTATGTTAAGATCATTATAACAACTCAATTTTTTATAAGTAATGCACATACTCAAATCTACACTTATCATGGTAATCAACCTATTCAACACCACATACAGTAGTGTGAGAGACTCTGGATAGAGGGAAAGGAAGCTTTACCACCTTCACTCTATGTGCACAAATTTTATTCCACCTTACAAGGCTGCATATGCACTGGTATGTATATGTAGAGCTACATAGAGAGACTAAAATTGTAGGAATGATCCATACTTTTGACTACTTCTCTACTAAACCCCCAATAGAAGAGGCATTAAGGGTTATAAATCACTTAACTATGGGAGATAGTGCCAGGCGGAAGAAATCATTCAATATTTATTTGGTGAGACAAACTTAGGAGCACGTTTTGATGAAAAAGAAGAGACAAACGCCATGTTACTCAAGCACAATTTCTTTGAGAAATAAAAACGAAGATGGTCTACATAGTGGATGATGAAGAAGTAGAAAATTTTGATGTCAATCATTTGATGAGGATGTGTGAAGTTTTGGACAATGCAAATAATAAAACGCATGCATATCATGAACCTATGAAGACAAAGAAAGTGAATATTGGCACGGATACTGAACCTAAGGAGGCAATAATTGAGGATTATTGGTATGAATCTGAAGTGGAAAAAATCATAGAGTTACTACGAGACTTTCAGGACTTATTTCCTAGGGGATACCATGAATTAATATCCATGCACGAATCATTAGGAGATATGAAGATCAATCTTAAAGAAGGTATGCAACTCGGTCGGGAAGAAACCCTACAGGGGTGAACCCTAACTTGCATGTCAAAGTTAAGGAATAAATTGACAAAATTTTAAAATATGATATCATCAAGCCCTTAAAGAGTCTCGAGTGGGTTATCCCCATGGTTATGAGTATAAAGAAAGATGTTTAGATTCATATTTGTGTGGATTTCCGAGAACTGAATCATGCATGTGTAATTGATCCTTTTCCTACACCTTTCATAGAGGAGATATTAGGAGTTGTAAGAAACAAAATCTATTCTTTTATGGATGGGTTCTCCGGGTATCATCAAATCAGCATTGCACAGAGGATCGAGAGAAAATAATATTCACCACTGAGTGGGGAAGTTTTGCATATATTGTGATGTCGTTTGGTTTGAAAAATGCACCTGTTGTATTTTCACGCATAGTTGTTCAAGCATTTCAAGATTTCATCCACAACTTTTTGTAGGTTTACTTGGATGATTGGATGGTGTATGGACTTGGTAAAGATCATTGTCACAATTTTTGCTTAATGTTTGAAATATGTAGAAAGTTAATCATTTCTTTTAACATCAAGAAGTACTTATTTGCTACACCATTTGGCACTTTGTTAGGGCACATCATCTGTAATGAGGGTTTGTTGGTTGATCTACCAAAGGTTGTAGTTATTATAGGTATGAAAGAGCCTACCAGTCAAAGTGAGGTGTGTGGATTATTAGGTCACACTGGGTATTATAGAAAATTTATCAAAGGGTATGCCAAGGTTGTTGTACCCTAGGAAGAGTTACTAATAGAAAAGTGGACATTTTATTGGGGGGAACTCCAGCAACACACATTCGAGACATTGAAGGAGAAACTTACTACAATGCCTATTCTACACTTTCCCTCATGGGACTAACCATTTCATTTACACTTCTAGCACGACCATTGGTGTGGCATTGGATCAGCTAGGAGAAGGTATTATAGATCATCCTATTTGTTTTGCTAGTAGAAAGTTGACCCCTGCAGAACATAATTATGCAACTACTGAGCGTGATGCCTTATCCATGATCTATGCACTACATAAATTTAGACAATACCTTTTAACAACACCATTCATATTTTACACCGATCACATGACATTGAAGTACTTGGTAAACAAGAACATTTTATAGGGGCACATATGTTGATGGGTGCTTTTATTCCAAGAATTTTATTTTACAGTTGTGATAAAACCAGGGAAAAGTAATTCTGGC
Organism: Taxus wallichiana var. yunnanensis; assembly: GCA_018340775.1. Classification (NCBI taxonomy): domain Eukaryota; kingdom Viridiplantae; phylum Streptophyta; class Pinopsida; order Cupressales; family Taxaceae; genus Taxus; species Taxus wallichiana. The sequence continues at coordinate 241,405,565 of CM031236.1, read as the reverse complement.
CCAAACCATTTATCAAGGATACAATCAGGGGAAGACACACAAATAATTGAAGATACAATGTCAGATGCACAATTATACAAGTTACATCACGCACCTTCAGAATTGGAGGATATTGTTGTTTTTCTACACACAGGTGTGGCGCTAGAAGGACTAAAAGCCTTAGAGAAGAAACAACTTGCAATTCATGCAACACCTTTTATGTTGATCAGTGGTGACCTATATACTTTAGGTTGAGATGAAGTATTGCATGGAAATGTTTATTGGAGCATGAGTGCACAAATATCATGGAAGAGGCTCATGGTGGTATTGCAGTAGGCACTATGTAAGTGACAACACTACACGTAAAATGTACTCGATGGATTGTGGTGGGAGACCCCGTATAAGGTTTATAAGATGTACTTGCAAGGCATGTGATCATTATCGAGTGCCTTGGAAAATTAGGGAAAAGAGATGAAATGCCTTTATGATCTATTCCTATTGTAGAACCATTTGGAAAATGGGATATAGACTTTGTGGGTCCTATTTCACCAGATGTGTGTAGGATTGGATCATGTTACATAATCACTTGCATAGATTATCTCGCTAGGTGGGCAGAAGCATCACTTGCCAAGGATTTTACAATAACTACAGTAGGCTGGTTTTTATGGGAAAATATTCTTACAAGGTATGGATGCCCACTAAGTTTGACAAGTGATAGGGAAACACATTTTTGAATGAGAAAATTAGGATATTGTTGGATGAATTTATGATTGCGCACCATAATACTACACCTTATCACCCTCAGGAAAATGGGACTTCCAACACCTTCAACAAAATTTTGAGTGAAACATTGACAAATAATTTTGATGTTGGAAGGAAAGATTGGGATGATAAAGTTTCACATCATACTTTGGGTGCATCGAACAACATAAAAATATTGAACAAGGCCACACCATTTCGATTAGTGTTTGGTGTAGAAGTAGTTACTCCTATGGAATTCAAGTTACCTTCTTTATGTATTGCACACATTGGAGTTCTAGTTGATGAGAAAGCATTAGAAGAAACAATTGAAATTTTGGTCAAGTTGGATGAGTGACAAGCACTAGCACGATGGGGTCGGAAGAAAGAAAAGGCCAAAACAAACATGGCATGATAGGCACATTAGGGACCAAAAGTTTGAGATTGGACAAATGGTGCTCCTTTATGATTCTAAGTTTTTATGCCATCTAGGAAAACTTAAAGTACATTGGTTGGGACCATATGTTATCACTCACATACTTGACATAGGTACTTGCAAGTTAGAGGTGCTTAATGGAATGTGATTACCGTTACTTCAATAGGATTAAGTTGAAGCCCTACTATAAATAAGTCTTCTTGGTGTTTGTCACAAGGTAGTGTTGCCATTTATATTAGGTTTTCATTTATGTATTTTCTTAATGTATTTCCTTCTTCGTTGTTGTGCTTTGTCATTTTAGTTGGATTTTTGTGTAATAAGCGTGTTTGCGTGATGGAAGCTAATTACCATTTGAAGAATTTTTATGTGCAGAGAGACTGTACATACCATTTTTTTGGGTGTTTATTGGAAAATAGGTACTCATTAAGGAACAAACTACTACATGTTTTATTCAAGTTTAGATAGTTGTTAGAAAGGATATTGCTTCCAAAAAGGACCATAGATGGAGATAAATGAAGGAACAAATATAACGTGAGGTAAACAGAGGCCATAGAGACTACCAAGGGAAGAAACGGTGGTGAGGTACTTGGTGCATAGAAGCACATTGAAGAGAAGTCTATTGCTAGAAGGTAGGAATGCACGCTAGAAGGTTATAACTTGGGCACGAAGATGTACTTCGCAGAAAGTGTGAAAATAATCGATTAGTGAGAGGATTGTTGGTAGGTGAAGGATCAATAAATGCACTAAATTTTGGAAAATCTATATAACAACATGATACAAGTTAATTTTTACCATTCTTATTGCATGAATTTGAATGAGCTAAGTGTGATCAAGCCGAGAGAAGAGTTTTGAGGTGCGAAGAGTGTGAAACCAAACGTGGAGAGTAGATTTGTGCATAGAAGAAGCTTGCATCCCTATTGGTGAAGGGTTTGAGTGAAGCAGACGTGTTGAGAAAGAAATAGGGCATGTCGTTTCAAACTAGGGAATGAAAATTCAAGATAGGTGTTTGAATTTCTCACTACAAAGGATAGAAATTTGAGATTTTCGATGACACCAAATAAAGCACTTACCGCGGGAGTCAAAGGAAAGAATAAAGTAGAAACAAAAGTTGAAATTTCTCTTGAGAGTAATTTCTTAGAGATGCAATATCCAAAAGGTGTGATAATTAGGTAAGAGTGGGATTCCCACATCCGCAGATACAAGGTGAGTGATTATAACCACCGCACTTTTGATAACAAGAAATAATTATACGCGTTATTGAGTACAATGACCAACAAGCGCATGGTGGAAGATGTACCAATATATAATGACACTGGGAGAAACTATTAAAATAGGTGGGAGTCTATTAGTTGTATGAGCTCCCATATTTTGGAAAATATGAACCTCTATACTAGTGGCTTATGAGAAGATTCCATGAGGACTTCTTCTATTTCATCGGATGAAGGGTAAGGATTACAAGTAGCCCTAATTTTGACTCTAACAGATTAAAGGGCACAAGGGTAGACTTGGCTAGTGACCTAACTGATAAAGAAACAATCATGGAGACACAGAAAGAGTTAGGGTATACAAAGGGTCCGCATGGAATGGACATTGATAAATTGAAGAAGTACCCAATGGTACAAGTAGTTGCGCATCTAGTGACCAAGTTGAATGATCAAGAGAGATGGTCACAGGTGAATATAATTTGGCTCCATGTCACAAGGAATATGTCTCAAGGAGTAGTCTATAACATCGCAGGCTACATTATAGAAACCATCATTGAAGAAGTGCACACATGTGATAAAATTAGTTTTGGCACTATCTTATTATCTCTTTTAGTTGTGAAAATACAAGTTCTAACGGGCTAAAGAGTAAGATTTGGGAGTATACCTTGGAGAAGAAGTCCCTCGTGGAGAGGTTCGAGAAGTATTTATGTGAAGGGTCAATGGGTGGACCTTTTAAACAGAGAGAGAAGAGATGTGGTATGACCAGATCTCATGTGGAATTTGAAGAGTGGCACATCCTTAAAAGTTACCATCGGTGGTGGGTAATGCAAAGATAGCTTCCCAATGTACTAGAATTTTTACATCGTATGATTTTGCTATGAGGGATGGGACTTGGAGCCCATGGTGTAAACTACCGTATGCCTTCACAACACACTACTTCTAGGCATTAGTCCACCAATTCACCGATGCATGTCATCTAAGTTTTAATGTAGATAAGGTAGACTATGACTACCACAATTTTAGGAAAACATATGTGCATCCAGGCTAGACTTGTATCTTTCGAAAGGCTCATCTCAAAAGTTATAAGCATGAATCCTGTAAGCTTGGATATTGGGGACAGTGGATCCACACTTATATACCTTAAAATTAAGCCTAAGTTGGAGAAAAATAAGTACATAGAAAAGGAGTTTGCACTCCTAGGGCCACCTAAAGGTAAGCACACGGTAGAGAACGTGCTAGCCCCATAGCCTGTAGAAACTATAGTTTTAGATGAGGATGAAGAAGAGAGGGAAGATAGTGGTGGCTTAGAACATAAGGGCCAGAGGCAGCCCACAGATAGAAAGGAGACTAAGCATACAGGGTACCTCACCTCAAGTACAAGAAGAAGAAGAGGACTTGGAAGCATTCTAAGGAGAGTGTTGTTTTAGGAGGGTGTTCAAAAGAACAAGGACACAAGGCACGGGAAATCCTCATTCTATTAGGAGGTCGCCATGACTATCTCCTCAAAAAGAGACAACTAAGAGGAAAAGGAGGAAGCTGAAGCTGAATGAGGAGGTAGAGGAGTCTGCAAAGACCGTGATCAGATCCCCTGTATAACTAGAAGAAGTGGAAGAACCCAAGGATGAAGATATAAAGGATAAAGAGGAAGGAGGGAAAGAGGCAGGAGAACTGGAACATGATACCACTCAGAACATCGAAGATCCAACTCCAAATATTGGCACTCAGATACCTAAGGGGTCAAGAGAAAAGAAAAGAAGTGGAGAATACAATGTTATGCATATGGGCTATAACGGGGACATAGGTAAAATTGTCTATGCCTGATTCCAAAATACAGTGGGCCTCAAGGAGTTGTATGGATGGGAGTTGATGGACCTAAACATGGAAACCATGTGCATAAGGAAATAGTTTTCTTGGTCCATGCAAACTCACATGGATGAGCCCAATTTTGATGTATGTGAAGAGTCATGTGTGTCAAGAAGAATGAAAAAGGCACCACAGAATAGGCACATAACTATCAAACCCATTGTTATGTTTGATGAGTAGGTGAGTAATTCCTTGGTGAAAGTATCTACAGAGGTGGCGTGGAGGAACATAGATAAGGTTGCCACTATTAGAGTGCTACGAGAAGAAAACAAGGCCAAAGATGTCGAAATAGCATGTTTAAAAGGAGAGAAGGACCTAGAGTAGAAGAAGAATGAGGCCTTCATCAACATGACAGAGGAGATCGACGATCATGTCCTGAACTCAAGACCAAACTTAGAGTCCAAGGTACTTGAAAGGTTCTCTTCAGCTATGCATTATTTGTGTGCCTTAGTTGATTTGGTGCTTGAGGATGGACCCATTTGCATGCTAGTGCCAAAGGATCTGAGAAGGAATCAAAGAGAGAGAGGGCTTCTTTGGTTAGAAAAATTTCATTATATGAGGCATTGCTCAAAACCTTGCAAGAAGATCTGAAGAAAGTAGACCAAGCTTTGAATATTTGTGCAACTCTAGAAGTAGTAATCGAATCGGGAGGATGGTAGAATAAAATGAAGTCTTGAATTTGATGAAGGATGAGACTTTCAGCCATGCATAGAGATTAGAACTAGTCGAGAGAAAGCGCGAGGCTCTTGCATCAGCCCAAGACCCCCATAAGGAAATGTTGGATGACCTTAGAAAGCTCATAGTAAAAAATATGGATCTTATGGAGGGGAGGATGTATGCTATCATTGAAATTATCATAGTATTGTACAATGAGAAGGGATAGATGACCCAGGACAAGTTGGAGGGCATCACTATTGATGTCCTAGAGAAGAAAAGGAACGCATTGGATGATTGGCAAGCTTTAAAAACTGAAATTAAGGAAGAATATCTAGAATTGATTCTACCAGTGGAAGAGGAGGGTACTGGAGATTAAAATACATTCTTTTTATAGTATTTCTTTAATTTCTTTCCCTTCACATTCTTTATTCTTTAGATATCAAAAGGAAGCGATTGTGGCAATATAGTTTAGTCCTGGGTAATGTTGAGCGCATTTGAAGTATGACACTAAGGAGAAGGTGCAAAAATATTTGCACACTATAGTAAGGAAGATTTGAAGGCGCGAGAAGGATAGGGAAGCAAATGTGCACAAAAGACCAAGAATGATCTCTGGGACTTAGCCATTTTCATGGTTACAAGCTATTTTTGGAGATAGTGTGCAAGGCAAAAAAAAAATTAAACTTGTGTGGCATGCAAATGCTATTTTTGGAAGAGCATATACTAAGAGCTTTACATGAGTTTGAGTTAATAATAGAATAACCACCGCCGATTAATTAGAAGATATATATTATTAGCACACTTGCATGTGTGATTATTATTGTAAAGGTGCATGGCTATTTTCAGTAGGTGACCTATTTTGGGAATTATGGAAGCGGTGATTGAAAGTCCCCACCCTTAAAAATATATAAAAGCTACCTAGCATAGTAGTAGTGAGCTAATATGGAGTTATGCTGCCAGAACTAATGCGTGAATGAGCTATGATACTAATTATTGTAAGAAGCTTCAATGTATTTACTGTATTTAATATAATGGAGCGTATTAGATGAATAATGGTGTCAAACATGACTGTAGCTAGTTATTGCATGGATAATTTAATTATTTTTATCATTTGATTCATGATTCTTTAAGATATGAATCTAGAATATGCTTGTGGAAAGTTTATATTGTTTATGGATCTAAATATATTACATCATCATGTTTGCATCATGTACAAGTAACTTTAAGGATGGGCACAGTAACTTTGTGTGCTTCGAGTGAGCACTTAATCTAGTTTGAGTGATGTGCCAGTGTGCCTAGGTTATTCTTGGTAAATTCTAGGTTGCATCATAAAAATTAGACTAGGCTAGAGTCCAATGGGATGGGATATATGATCTCAGTAACTACTTAGGAGGATGTGACACCATTGCAAGCATGATATCCTTACCTCTTCTAATGACTTCCTAGAGAAAATCAATTCCTAGGAGATGGGAATGTAGTTCCCACCTATTTATATATTTTCATTTTTTGAGTTGTTTGGACTCATTGTATCTAGACTATATATATTGATAAGGTCATTAATATTATATTCTATTGTTTTGATGTGACATTACTTTACGATAAAATTATTTTCTATAACTAGGATGCTAAATCTTATTGAGAGGTTGTCATAGGGCACACAATTCCACTTTTCATTTATCGGTTATTATGTTGAGATCTTATCATTATTTGATTTAATATTGATCATGTATTATTATTGGATTCATACTTAAGGCATGGTCATTAATCTTCTTACTATGTTGATGATTAATTTTATGATATGCTACTTAGATAGCATGACTACTTATGGATGAATGATTTTGATGCATATGATCTATTCTTATTTTGATTATCGTAGTAGAAAGATATGATGTTTTCCTTAAGTTTCTAGGTAATAGGTAGGTGGTCACAAGAGAACATGGGATTCAGGGAACATAGTCCAACTACTAGCACAAAAATTCCCTAAAAGTCAAAACTTTCCTCTCTTATCGATTTCAACATCTCATTTTTTTGTGTTTGTACATTGTTGTATGCCTGACTCCTTTCTCTATGTGATTATTAGTCTACCCTTTTATCATTATGATGTATGCTCATGTTGTATAGTTCTATGTTTAAATTTCTACTCCTCTTTGTTTTATGTTATCATGTGTTCTATGTTACCCCCTTTTTAGGGCCTTTTAGCTTCATTGAGGCTTAGGATATTGTGTAAGGATTAATAGGGATTATGCCACCTAATTAAGGACCAGGTGAGCCTAATTTCCCTCATAAATGTCACATTTTCTCCTAACTTGGATTTGGTAAAAATTGCGCCATTTAGGATGGGTAAATGGGAAACAAATGCCCTTAGTTGCTTTAAAAAGAGGCTACGGTCCTATCCCTATGGGGGTGGTGTTTTCAATGCAAATGAGGTCCATTGGCTCATATTTCCTCGTCCCGCACACTTCAAATTTATGGATTTTTGATCCTTGGGATTTTTTTGGGAATTTGGATATCCTCCTAATAGGTTGTTTTTAATTTATTTTTAATTTTAGTTGTAATTTTTGGGTATGGTCACTTGATGAAGTTTTGGTGGAGGGTGACACTTTTCACCCTCCCATTGGTTTTTTGTTAGCTTCCTTCTTTTCTTAATCTCTCATGTCCATGTTGTGAGGGATCTTTATTTTGGAAATTTTTGAGGGACATTGCTTTGAAAAATATTGGGAAAACACTTAGACCTTTGGTGAGCATTTGGATTGATTTTGGGATAAATCTTGTAGGTTAGGATCTTACACCTCTTCACTTCTAGTTTGATTATGTGTTGTAATTGTGCATATGAATTTTATGTCAAAGAAATTAAATAATTTGAATGTTTTTAAGTTGTTTTTTGTTACTCCATCCACCCTTGAGGGGTGTGGATTTTGGAGATGGATGGGAAGAGGGAGGAATTACTCCTTATCACTTTATATTCTAATTCATAAGCGTGAAAGCATTTTAATTTTTTTAACCCACCTCCATTTGGCTTATAGGTAGGGATGGATTTCCATTTAGTGTTAAAATCCATCACTACCCCATTGAAAGAAACATGGGTTTAAAAATTATTCATGGGGGAGGGATAAGGGAAGAAATTTAGAGATAAGGGGTGTTTGTGTTATGGATAGATAAGGTGAAATTTGCTGATTTACGTAGAGTTTTTGGCTAAAACAAATGTGATTTTTATCTCCTCTTCCCTAATAAGAAGCATGGTGCTTCTTAGTCATTTTTCTTGGTTCAATTTGTTGTTTGTATTGTTGAAACCAGGTATGGAATGTGTTTATATACATCTCTTATTTCCTATGTTCTAGTTAGTTGTGTTTCCCATTTCCCATGGGTTTGGGAGAGCTAGAATGCCACCTTGGATTCCTCGGTGGCATGTCATGATGTAAAATGGTTGGGTGGTAAAAAAATTGCTCTTGTGATTTTTGGAAAATTTTACTTCATTTGTTTGGAGTTGATAGAGCTAATTAGAAGTGCGGGATGCATATTTCTTCTTGTTATAAAAGAGTTCATATTTTGGAAAAACATAATGGCCATGTTGTCTCTTCTTCAAGTGGAGGGCTTGTAAACTTGCATTGTTAATTATCATTCCTTCTTGTAATTATAATTTTTAAAATGTTAAATTTCTTTCAAAGTATGATCTATTTCACAATTGATTTTTTTTTTTTTTGAAATGTTCATTAAAACACTTCTTGCCATTGAATAATATCACTAGTTTTTGTTATTAATTTTGGAAAATTGATCCTTATTTCATGGGTAAGAAATTTTGATTTAAATCTCAATTTTCCCTCTTAAATAAGCTTATTGAAATGAAATATTTCATTTTATTAAGTGAAGGAAAAATTGTAAGGTTATGAGATATAAATATAAACAACATATTATTCTTCTTTCTCCTTTGTGAAATAAAAAATCACTTTACCTTATCTCTTCCTTATAGAATTCTAAATTAATACATTTACTTGTCAAAGATACATATTACTTGTCTAATTTTTGTAGTTGAGAAAGGAAATGGTAGTAATACAAGTTTGAATTTTGTTGTTTATTGAGTGAAATGGACTGTTGTTTTAATTGTTAAAGTTGTAGTATTTTCATCTTCTAACTTGATAGAAGAATTTTGCTTAAGTTGTTCATTATTTTCCAAGTTTGAAATTTGAAGCTTCCAAATTCTCTCATAACAAAAACAACTAAATATATACACTGTTTACATGAAATAAAATATCCTTTTTATTAAAAAAGCTTCATGTTGGATATATATATGTCTATATATTATCTAATGTATACATATATAATTAAATATATGTATTACTAAGTAGTAATTGGGTTTCTGAAATTAAATGGGTTTATGTTTTTATGTAAATTTTTAAATACACACACAAATATATATATATATATATATATATATATATATATATATAGAGAGAGAGAGAGAGAGAGAGAGAGATTGATTGATATCTCTGTGTGTGTATAATTATTTGATTATAAATATATATTCTTATATTTTCCTATTTCCTAAAACAAGCTTAAAACTCTAAAATCAAAATGAAAAAAATTGATTGAGAAAATGTTAAATAAAACTATTTTGCTAAACCCTATAGAGAAGTGTTTAAAATTTAAAAAATGTGTGTGTGTGTGTTAGGGGGTGGGGATGGTCATCCCACCCATCCCCCACAGATCTCATTGGAAATAACTTAGGGGATGTAACACATGTCGCAACCCAAAATTTGATATGGGCCACAATCCCCATCCCCCTCACCTCCATATATTTCATGACATAGTGGTATCATCCTCATGACTTCTTCCCTAATCGCAGATTTTTCCCTTCGCGCTTCAAATGCACCAAGGTTATAAGGCCACTCATTGTACAACCGATTCCCATTTTGGGGCCTTAATAATGCACCCAAAACATCTTTGATCCACAAATATATATATATATATATATATATATATATATATATATATATATATATATATGTAAGTATGTATGTATGTATGTATGTATGTACATTTATATATACACACAAGTTCGAATAAATAACTTCCCTAGAAGAATAAGAACTTTCTCTTCTTAAACAAAATAAATAAATAAGATTAATAACAACAAAAATTACAGACTTGTACTTAGGTCAGTTGGAAAAACAATGGATTTTGGATCCTTGATAAGAAAAATAAATATGCATGCAAATAAAAATGGAATCCATGTCCAAAATTGATCAAGGGATCATTTTCAAAAGTTCACTAAACACCCCTAAATGGTGTCAGTGTAGAAGATCATCTCGAGAGATTTCCAACGACTATGAGAACGTGACAAATGGACATCGGGAGCTCTAGATATGTTCGGTCAAAGTTCGGTCAATGGGAAAGTCAACTCTGGTCAACTGGTCAATATTTGGACCAATCGCACTGTGACACGTGGCTTGCCAACACTCGTCGAATTCGCTCGATTTGCCTATCGGGAGACGACAAGTGGACTACAGGATTATTTCTATTCCACATTGTATGGGTCGAAATAATATTATTTTGGTAAGGCCACTTTCCAAATGCCACATGTATATATTAATGTGTATACATTAGTATGAACCACCAAATCAAATGCAAATGCTTTTAGCACGTGGATGGTGAAGCGGTTGTTTGAGAGGCATTAAGCCTTGCCACGTGGAAGAGGGAAATTGAAGAAGGTGGTAGGCGGGGCGGTTATGCTCCAACGTGGTCATTGACCACTTCATGCGTGGAAAGGCTTTAAAGCCTTATACATTATTCTCCACCGCCAAAATATGTGGGGGCTTAACCAATGCCACGCCAAATGGGATATTTATCCCTTAACAAATGCCACTCCTTATGGATTTTTATCCATTTAAATATGTATTCCGTGCCAAACATGGGATGTTAAACCCATTTAAAATTACATCCCCCTGAACATGCACAAGTAAGGCTAAGGTTAAAAATAGCCTTAGGAATATATGTTATCCCAAATTTCTATGTACGGGATTAGGCTAATATTAGCCTATGGATAATATGCAAGTGCATTATTTTTGGGCCCTAATTTTGTATAAATAGGGAACCCGTTCATTGTATTGGACACTGGTGCAACACATTGTAGACACACCGGTGCAATGGAGAAGCTCATTGCTAGAGCACGGAACAGTGGACACCGGTGCAACGGAGACACCGATCCCGAGCTTATTATTTGTTAAGCTTATTTGCGGGATGTGTCGACAAGTATTGTCTATTGGCCTATTATTTTAGGCAATATTAGATGGAATATTTGTGATTGGGAGTGAAATGTAAACTACCCAATAGGCCCATAGCGCCACACCAATTACTTGCAAATCCTGGATTGTCGACTGGAGTGCTAGCTTTGCATTGTTTGCGTCGGGAAGGCCGATCACAGCCGAAGGAGATTGTGCATCAAGAAGGTGGAAGTCGGGTGCTATTTTTCACCCTTGTCATCCGAAGGTTTGGTGTACTGGTAGGCAAGTAAAATTCCATCAGGTTTTCTTGTGAAAGTACTATTATAACTTACAAGTTTTGACTAGTGGAACGGTTTGATCACGAACCCGGAGACGTAGGCAATTTCCGAACTCCGTAATCAATCTGTGTGCAATTGTCGTTATTGTCTTGCATTATTTTAAATTGATTACTTAAAAGGAGTAAATTATCGGCAAATAATCGAAGCCTATAAGGGTCCGAGATCAGGTCGTAATAATCTGATTATTTTCGGATCATGTTTGGTATCAGAGCTGGTAATCGACACCTGCAAACTTACTAATCTTCGAAGCAAGTTGGTATGGAGCAGGTTAATCAGTACAGGTTGCTTTGATAGGGATGGCATTGGCTTGTACTTCTGGATTTCCAGATTGGTGGGATAGACTGAGAGACAGGTTTAACATACTCAGTAATTTTCTCATTTCTATTTGGATGAATCCATTATATCTCATATGCAGATAAAACTTGAAAACTATTGTGTAGGGTAGAATGTATTGGTAAGACCCCTTTGAGGGCAACATTTGTATACATCTAACCAGACATGGCACATTAGTTAAAGACCCAATTTTGGGCAATGTTTGTACTCTGTTATACTTGCATTAGTAAGACCCCAGAGGGCAATTATTTTGGTGATTTTGCTAACACCATAAAATGCAGTATATTTTCCTTGTTTAGTCATTGTTCTGGCAGGGAGGAGACAAATGAAGTCAATCCACATTGCAATACAGTGGAGAAAGACCAATCTCGTCATGCAGAGTCGAGAAATGGCAAAAAGAGTTCCTCATCCCAGAAGAAGGAGATTAAGAGGAATTTTTGTGCTCATTGCCAGAGGAATGGGCATCGGGTGGAAAATTGCTGGAAACTACATCCATCTCGCCATCAGAGTAATGGCAAGCCAAAGATGGAATGGAGGCCTATTGCAAAGGCAGAAGAAGTTTCTACTCCACCACCAGTTGACAAGTCAACCCAGGACCAGGTAATACCTGAAAGTGAAAGTCCTTTGAAATGGGTAAGTCAACAATTTTTCAATTATATATTGCATAATTCAGATTGAGGAATCGTATGCAGTATTAAGTTTGGAGATCAGATATTGTGAGAAAATGCTGAGAGAAAGGTTTACAATACTCAGTGGATTTTCTTACTTAGAAAATTTGATTAATGCTCCTAACATATCTCCTAATCAGCGTGTGAGTACCTGTTACAGCTTGGATACAGGATTTGACTCATATAAAGCTTGGAGATTGATCTGCCATTTGTGCAGACAATAGAGTTCACAGAGATCAGCTCGAACTTCATTCTGTGTAGAGGCATTGTGACCGTGTAGCAGAATGGTAGCTGAATCACCATTGGCATTGACGTCGGGTTGGAACTTCATTCTGTGTAGAGGCATTGCGACCGTGCAGCAGAATGGTACCTGATATTAGTATGTCAACAAGAGGAGCTCTCAAAGGATTAGCTCGAGAATGTCATTCGGTGTCAAGGCATTGCGACCACACATACGAATGGTAGCTGATCAACAGACTTAGCATCATGTATCGGAGGCGTTGAGGTCTACAGAGACTTAGCATCATACATTGGAGGCTTGAGGTCTTGAAAAGGCTTAGCATCATGTATCGGAGGTGTTGAGGTCTGTAAAGGGACAAGGCATTGTCCATCATTGACATCGGATCAATCAAAGCTCTACGTAACATGGAGTTCCTTCAAATCAGTTCGGATTCTATGGAATCAACTCGGAGTTAGGAGCTGTGTTATAGAGTAAAAGAAGATCCTTGTTGTCAGATATCAAGAAGCTTAGCACCGTATAGAAGGAGCGTTGAGGTTTCATTCATAAACTTAGCACCATAAAGTGGAGGCGTGGAGGTCTTCTTCGGATATCAAAGTGGCGCAGTGGAAGCATCGTGGACCCATAACCCAAAGGTCCCGTGGATTGGAGCAGATTTTTCAAGTGAGAAGGTTGGAGGAGAAGACCCAGGGTCTACTACGAGCACTTCCAAGGAGGCAGCAGATTTTCAAGATTCGGGGATAGTATGGAAGCTTTTCTCAGTGGGGAGGTGTGATCAGGGGATCATTTTCAAAAGTTCCGTAAACACCCCTAAATGGTGCCAATGCAAAAGATCATCTCGAGAGCTTTCCAACGACTGTGAGAACGCGAAAAACGGACATCGTGAGCTCTAGATATGTTCGGTCAAAGTTCAGTCGATGGGAAAGTCAACTCTTGTCACTGGTCAATATTTGGACCAATCGCACTGTGACACGTGGCTTGCCACCACTCGTCGATTTTGCTCGATTTGCCTATCGGGAGACGACAAGTGGACTACAGGATTATTTCTATTCCACATTGTATGGGTCAAAATAATATTATTTTGGTAAGGCCACTTTCCAAATGCCACATGTATATATTAATGTGTATACATTAGTATGAACCACCAAATCAAATGCAAAAGCTTTTAGCACGTGGATGGTGAAGTGGTTGTTTGAGAGGCATTAAGCCTTGCCATGTGGAAGAGGGAATTGAAGAAGGTGGTAGGCGGGGTGGTTATGCTCCAACGTGGTCATTGACCACTTCATGCGTGGAAAGGCTTTAAAGCCTTATACATTATTCTCCACCGCCAAAATATGTGGGGGCTTAACCAATGCCGCGCCAAATGGGATATTTATCCCTTAACAAATGCTGCTCCTTATGGATTTTTATCCATTTAAATATGTATGCCGCACCAAACATGGGATGTTAACCCATTTAAAATTACATCCCCCTAAACATGCACGGGTAAGGCTAAGGTTAAAAATAGCCTTATGAATATATGTTATCCCAAATTTCTATGTACGGGATTAGGCTAATATTAGCCTATGGATAATATGCAAGTGCATTATTTTTGGGCCCTAATTTTGTATAAATAGGGAACCCGTTCATTGTATTGGACACACTGGTGCAACACATTGTAGACACACCGGTGCAATGGAGAAGCTCATTGCTAGAGCACGGAACAGTGGACACTGGTGCAACGGAGACACCGATCCCGAGCTTATTATTTGTTAAGCTTATTTGCGGGATGTGTCGACAGGTATTGTCTATTGGCCTATTATTTTAGGCAATATTAGATGGAATATTTGTGATTGGGAGTGAAATGTAAACTACCCAATAGGCCCATAGTGCCACACCAATTACTTACAAATCCTGGATTGTCGATCGGAGTGCTAGCTTCGCATTGTTTGCGTCGGGAAGGCTGATCACAGCCGAAGGAGATTGTGCATCAAGAAGGTGGAAGTCGGGTGCTATTTTTCACCCTTGTCGTCCGAAGGTTTGGTGTACTGGTAGGCAAGTAAAATTCCATTAGGTTTTCTTGTGAAAGTACTATTGTAACTTACAAGTTTTGACTAGTGGAACGGTTCGATCATGAACCCGGAGACGTAGGAAATTTCTGAACTCCGTAATCAATCTGTGTGCAATTTTCATTATTGTCTTGCATTATTTTAAATTGATTACTTAAAAGGAGTAAATTATCGGCAAATAATCGAAGCCTATAAGGGTCCGAGATCAGGTCGTAATAATCTGATTATTTTCGGATCGAAATAGAAATAAATGAGTGGAAATACCTCCTTGAATTTATTTCCTCGGTTCTCCCATCATATTTCTCCTCCTTCTGCAAAATAAAAAAACCAAAATCTTGGACACCCGAATGAATGAGAAGAGAAAATTAAAACATAATATTTTATGTTTAGAAATTATATCCTCATAAATTTGATTTTAGGGTTTGGTTATCCTACGGTGGAGGATAACTTAGATCAACGCCCCATTTTAATTCAATTTTGACTAAACTTATTTAAGGATGCACTTTTAAATGAATGATTTATTAAGTGTATTATTTTGGGAAATGACTTTAGTAATGGTTACACTTTAATTGTGAGGGTAATAATTAATTAAATCATTTCATTATTATGGGTATAATAATTAAATAAATCACTTTTATAAGCTAAGTAATAATCGTCAAGATATGGGTCAATTTAGTATGCTAAATGGGAACCTAATCTTTTTAATATTTTAGCCACATGTAAACTTTTTAATCATTTCTAAAACAATTATTAATTTGGTTGGAATTAATTTATAATTACTTTATCGTTCCAAGTGTGATAATTTTATCACTAATCGATATTTCAACCTTACCACTGTCATGATATAATTATCATTTACATTTATAAAAATGTTAATCATAATCGTATCCTAACCCGTGAAACTAGAATTACACCGATTCTTCGCCTATAGACGAAATTGTGACGCAGTCACCATGATGTGTTAAGAATTAATTATTACCTTACTATTTTATGAATGTGGTTTAGTGTCGCTTCACCATTTCTTGTGTCTTCGTAATCTAACCCGTCCTTGAATTTAATATACCTTTAAAAAATGTATTACCATTATTATTGATTTTTATATATAGATAAGGTTTCTTGGTTATCTTTTTATTAATTTTGGAGATTTCGTTGAATGAGGCACGCCATATGTTATTAGAAATCAGTTTTAGCACTTTGAATGCTTTAGGGAATTCTTATTATCTTTTGGTATCTTAAGTTAGTTAAAACCAATTTATTGAAATGATTTTTGTAAAAGTCTAATGTACCATTTTAACCTCATATAAGGATGAAAAGGTGTGGTACCAAATGAGGTGAAGCGATTACTAAAGGTCTCAAGTGCTCACCTCTATAGATTCATAGGGGCGATTTTGGACCACACATCCTATATGTACTACATCGGATGATGGGAGTCATCTAGGATCAACTTCCTACACAACTTGAGCCAATTATAGAGGATAATTGGTATGATAGTGAGACACACCTAGATGAGGGTTCACATTTTTCCACTCATTTACATATTTATTCACAATGAGAGAGGACGCACAACCATTCGGTTTAAATTTTTACATAGGAAGAGAGGTCTTGTGAACCCTTAGATCAGATTCAGAAAGTGGTTCATACATTCCCTCATGGGTAGGTAGTAGGTGGTATTATCTGCGATGTTGTTTGACTTCATCCACACATGTATGGACGCATGATAGATGGTTTTTAGGATGATTCATGGATCCTAAGTTTATATAGTTGTACTTTTTATTATAAACTTATGAGAGAAATGTCAAATCTCACCTTTCCATACACCTCCTCCATGATGCAGTAAGTGTTTGGTGTAGGAATGAGGAGTGAAATATCCATTTAACCTAAGATATCATTACCTATGAATTATTGAGGATAATTTCTAGACTCAATATATGTCAAATAATTTCATTAATAAAAGGATCAAAGAGTTTCATGATCTTTGTGAGGGGTCCAAAGACATTAGCCTAGTATGAGTGTAGATTTTGGAATCTTTTATAGTATGTGGAATATTTCCAAGACAAAAATTTAGAGGTGAATAGGTTCACCAGGGGCTTTAATGAAGACTTGGATAGATAAGTTATGATTTTTTCTCCCTCAACCTTGGAGAAGGCGGTGGAGAAGTCCTACCTAGCAAAGGAAAACATGAGAAGGTCACGAGAAGACTTGCAATCGATACACGAGATAAGAAGCATAATAAATTTTACTCATTTTAGGATCACAAATCATGTGGTTCTTCCCCAACCCTAAGAAGAGGTTTAAACCATTTAATTTATCTTCATGACCTCTTCCACACCCACAATATCCCTCTCGGTAGAAGGATTCTCAGCATAGAGGACTACGTGAGGCTAGGATAGTTAGAGAGGTAAGATCTATAATGGCCACATTCTAGGAAGAGATAGGAGGTCGGCTAGTCGGCATCCTAATCCAACTCATTCACGGTAGTTAGTTAGAGTGGGACCAACATGATAATTATATCCGAGCACAAGAGGGATTCATTTTCACATAGATACACCAGGTTGTTTCATTTGTGGTGCCCATGATCATTATGGACAATTTTGTCCATAGAAACCATATTTTTCTAAATATCAAAAGGAACTTGCTTCCGAGAGGATAGTTCGTGATGTAGAGAACACTCATTGCATCTATGTTGTGGTGGAGAACCATTAGGCCGTCTCGCCAAGAGCACTTGAAACAAGTATTACTTGTTTTATTGGAGCACCAATTGTTTGGGAACTTGGATAAGTGTTCCTTCTTTCAGACCAAGACACAATATTTAAGGAAGGAACATTATCAAAGGTGATGAAATCTCACTAGATCCGTCAAATATATGTGTTATCATTTATTGGATAGTCCCCACCATAGTGACCGAGGTTGGGAGTTTTATGGGGTCAATGGTTATTACTTTTATTTTCAAGAATTTTTCTAGGATTTCCAATCCTATCACTTCCTTTTAATGCAAAGAGAAGAAGTTTTATTGGTTAGAGAAATGTAAGAAAGGATTTCATATGTTCAAGGAGTGATTGATGATTACACCCATTCTTGTAGTTCCTATCCCTTTGGCTGAGCTTTTGTTTTCATAGATGCATCTATAGAGGGACTTAGAGTGGTGCTCATGCAAGATAATCACATCATTGATTTTGAGTCTCACAAGATCAAGGACTAAAAAATTAACTACCCCACTCATGATCTTGAGCTTTCATAAGTAGTTCATGCATTGGTTCATTGGATAAAGTTTCTATTGGGTGGGCCAGATTGTTTTGAGGATGGACCATTTCAACTTTAAACATATCTTCACAAATCCCAACCTCAAAACCCAAAGTAGCGGAGTTGGATGGAGTTCCTCTCCGTGAGTACGAAATGGAAATACAATACATAGAGGGAAAGAATAATGTCATCACTAATTACTTGAGTAGGTGGAGACATGATATTTATTCCTTGACTTTGTGATTAGACCTTAGAGGTAGGATACTTTAGCACTTCTAGGAGACAAATTTTATGAGGGTGTCAGATATGTGGTAGAGTTCAAGGGCCTTTAGAGGGAAAGTATGAAGGTTTCACCTTGGAGTTATATGGTATAATTTGGTTTTAGAGATGCATATATATTCCTAGAGTGGGTGATTTGCGCATATTTGTTCTTTTCGGAGGTATACCGAGCCCCATATGTAGCTCATCGTGGGGTTAAGAAGATATATGCAGACTTGATGGATGCATTGAGATATTGTAGATTTCATAGCCCATTTTCTTAAGTTCTAGAGGGTGAAGGATGAGAATTATCATCCCACATAACTTATTTACCAACATGATATTCTAGAGTGGAAGTAGGATGTGGTGTCCATGGATTTTTATAGTTGGTCTTGATTTAAAAAAAATAGAATTTTGTAAAAAAACTAATTACTTGAGTCACATATTATAAATAGATGATAAATCACATATATGACACAAGAAATAAGCTAATGAAAATCAAAACCCTAAGTACAAGAGAGGGGATGTAATACTTATCAGATTTATCACTTGATCCCAAAGTATTATGGACTAGAACAACGATGAATAGGATGAGGAGACTATCACAACCGAGAATATAAAATACTTGAGCTACTAAACAAGCCCGACTAGGGTGTTTAGACTAGGTTATGGGATCTTGGGTGTTGGAGACCTCTGGTCGGCACCTATGACTCTGAAAATGGATGGAATCTTAATTTTCTTGTGTCACGAGGTTGTCATTGGTTGTCTCCTTTGGTCTCTTGTATGTCACCGGATAATTGCAAAGTTTTCTTGTAACCTAAAAAATAAATTATATCCTAAAAAATAAAGATGTAAATGGGGAGTTAGACTAACCTTAATGGTCACCCGACAAAGTGAACTTATGAAAAAACACTGAACTACATTTCGAATCCATGTAGGTCTTTTGCGTGTGTGCTAAAATGGTGCCATAGGAAGCTCTTGTGCATGATGTACTTGATAACGAGTGATAAATAGATATAGCAATTTAAATAGATGCATGGATGTAAAAAATGATATTCCCATCCTATGCATGTATGAAAAAAATGTATTTTATTGTCCCTTGAGTGAGTGTTATATGTATTATTTGATTCTCTTAGAATTCCTTTGGATGCAACCTTAGGTGGTGATAGTAG
The DNA here is from genome assembly GCA_018340775.1 of Taxus wallichiana var. yunnanensis. NCBI lineage: Eukaryota > Viridiplantae > Streptophyta > Pinopsida > Cupressales > Taxaceae > Taxus > Taxus wallichiana. The sequence continues at coordinate 241,386,177 of CM031236.1, read as the reverse complement.
ATTCTCGAGAGATTGGTCCTTTATTATGGTCACATATATTTATGTTTATATGATTCTATTGGTTTAATTTTGTAATGAAAAATAAAAGGCTAACCCATGAGAAATTAATTTTCCTAAGAGATAAAATAGGCCCAAAAGAGGTGAGTAAGATAAAAAGAGGTTAGGGTTTCCTAGAGGTGATGAGGGTTCTTGGGTGTTAGTGTCCCGTCTAGGATGTGGTATCTAGATTCAATAAATATAAAGCAATAAAGATCAAACTGGGTTGTGGGGTGTGTAAGACTAAAGAGGAGATAAGAAAAATAGAAAAGACGCTAAAGATAAATGTCAATTACTAGTTTTCTTTCTTATGAATCATATGAATATTAGTATGTGATTAGGACTTAGAAATGTACCCAAGTGTGTGATTTTGTGTCTATAGGTATTCCTACATCATCGTTTCATCATGACACCATTATCATGATGGTTGATAATATGAAAAAAATTTCCCACTTCTCTGTGAAAATTTTCTCATATAATATAGTTGTAATTGCATAGGTTTTTATGGATGATGTAGTGAGGTTGCATGGTATTCCTAGGATGATCATTTGTGATCATGGATCTATTTATACTTTTATGTTTTTGACTTCATTTTAGTTAGATTTGGTATCTCATATTAATTTAAATTCAACATACCCCCTTAGATAGATGGCTAGATAGAGAGGATGAACCAAGTTCTTGAGGATATGGTTTAGATGTATGTGATGGATCAAGAGATGAAGTGGGAGCATTGTTTGTATCTGGTTGAATTTTTGTATAATAATAGTTATAACGGTTCCATTATCATGACACCATATCGGGCCTTACATAGGAGACCTTATTAGACAATTTGTTGAGATGGGATATATTTGATGATAGGATTTTTCTTAGTTCCACTTACCTTTAGGATATGGAGAAATGGGTTGTTCTCATCCGACATCATTTATAACGAGATTGTGCCTACCAAAATTTGTATGCTGATATATAGAGGATAGAGTGTCACTTACTTCTAGGTGACAAGGTATTTATTAGGGTTCCTCACTAAAGATTCCTTCCTACTATGGAAAGGACTATAAGTTATCCCCTCTATTTTTTGGGCATTTAAATATTTTAGACACAAGTGATCCAATTTTCTATCACTCAACTCTGTCACCACGCCTATCCTGTGCACATGACGTGTTTCACATCTTAGTATTACAAAAGTATGTCCCAGAAATAACTCATCTTTTGGTTTGGTTGGCCTTATTGGTGGAGGCCTAAGGATATTAGACTTTAGATCCCATGTGAATTCTTTATCATAGGAGTTTATCCCTTTGGGGGCAAGATATGGACCGGTAAGAGTCCAATGGGACATTTAGATGAGAATTAACGTACTTGTTGGCATGAGTGAGTTTGAGAGTTCTCATTGATGTAAAATATAATTAATGAAAAAGGGGATTATGGGGGAGTGTTAGAGAATTCTTATTATGGAAATGACATGGAAAAACAATGTATAACATGATGACATGAGTGGACAAAGTGATAATGGCTTAGTCTAACAATCCTAATCAGATGACATGGCTAGTCTAGGTGATAGAGTATGAAGCAAAAGGTTACATGATGGATTTAGGATCATGTTAGTGGAATGGGGAGTTTGAGTAAGTAGTGTTGAGATACTCACATGAGCTTCAGAGTGCAAGTATAGGTTGTGGGCTTAGTTGTAGGTGCTCATTTATACCTAGTCTAGGTGCTTGAAGACTAAATGGAGCATAAGAGTAAGTTGTAAAGCTATGTGAGTCCGTGATGGCATGTAGGTTAGTGATACTTGATGTCTCAAGGTAGTTAGAGCATTTAAAAGAGGATTCAAGTTGAGGTATGAGGTTTTACTACTTAGTTTGGGCCTAAACTATGCAAAACCCAAAACCTAGTTGTGCAAGATTTATTGGTGGTGAAGATGCAAACTGATTCAAGCTAAGTTGATGATTAGAGATGTTACAAGAGGTTGTTGAGGTAATTTGGTAAAAAATTTAGGTTTTCAAGATGATAATTTTACAAGTTATGAGGTTTATACCGAACATGGTTCTTAAGATTGCATTTTCTAGCTTGAATTAAGATAAATGCTCATGGTTGGCATGTGTAAGTTTTTCATAGGTAGATTATCCTTTCAAGGATGTTGGGGAATGGATTTAAGAAGATATTAGAGTTAGAATGAGGTAAAACAAGGCCCACACATTTACGAATGAATGTTAAGAAGGTAAGGAGATTTTTATGAGTTTGAAACCCTAGGTTATGAGTGATAGAGAATATTTTCATGGTATAATCCCAAAATAGACTGGTTTTGAAAATGTTATTATTGGAGTCTATAGAGGACTCATCCATATTTCCAATGAGTTATTTTAGAGATTGTGATAGTATGTGTGCCCCACTTAAAAAGGAAAGTTTATAGAATTTTTCAGTTTGTGCAAAACTTTTCTATTGAACCTAATGACTAATTAACCATTTATGGAAGTCTAGGAGTTATATTATAGTTACATGATAGGTTTAAGTCATGGTTGATTCTCTAAATTGAAAAGTATGTCCTATCTTTGAATATTAGTTTTTCGGCCTAAAAGGGCGCTTTAGTAATGTTGGAAAATGGAAGTGTTTGAGCATTTGTGAGCTTTAAGATGGAGTCATTTGTCCTTGGAGGTGTTTTTGTTTCACCCGATTCTTAGACATTTCTTTGAAAATGATGAAATAGATAGGGTAATAGGCATAGGGGAATACCTTGAAATATTGGTTAATCTGTTGTTGTGCGCGTATGAATTCTGAATCCACAGCTGATCATGTGAGCTTCCTTTTGGCTAGGAGGAACTACCTGAAAAGGAACACAAGACCACTAGAAAGAGTTAAACAATATATGTAGTGAACTACCTAGTGTGTGCTAGATCCGGGAAGTGTGATACTTCCTAGACGACTATCAGTCCACTATTCCAAGATCCCATAAATCCTATTATAGTTAAAATGATTTAGGTATCTCATTCAAAACACAATAAGAAAGATATAATCTAACAAGATAGGTTAAAATAAGATCCGAAGGTCAAGTAACTAGTTCTAGGTCTCTACAGGTCTGACAGAGGTCTTAGGAAGGTCACATGTGAATAAGGGTGATGTGGGAATAGGTAGGTAGGTTCTTTTCTAGGTTGTATTGGTAAATACAGAGACTGATGCCGGTTAAGGGTGACCAACGCCAGTTGAGGAGAACCAGTGCTAGTTATTGTGGAATACTGGGAATGTCACAGAATGAACTTTAGATCTCCCTTATGATTGCACAAAAGGACTAGGCTGGTCGAAATGAGGTATTAAGTTGTTTGGATGGGATTTGGCAAGGTTTTAATGGGGATATGGAGGGGTGAGTATTAAATGAGGTCAATGGGTGGCTAGGAGAACAAAGGATGAAGATACAATGATTAAATGAATGAATTGGAAGAGTAAAAATGTTTCACTACTTGGAATCTGGTTCTGGACATCTGTGAGTGAGGAATGAAGGTGTTGATAAGAGGTTGAATGCTGCAGAGGATCACCAAATGTTGGGGAGATCTTGCATGGGTTGCATGTGCTCTCCTTCTTTCCTGATTGGATCAAATCTATCTTGGGTGGTTCTTTGGATGAATGTTGGATGTCTGTGCAAGAGAAAATGCTTGATCTCCTTCCTTGCATGTGTGTTCTTGCATAAACTTGTTCTCAAAAGATGTGATATCTCTCAGGAATCTGCCAACCTTTTTCCAACCTTGAAAATAAGGTTGTTTTGGGGATTAAAAGGTGATCAACGATGGTTAAGGGTAACCGACATCGGTTAGGGTGGGATTTTCTAGGTTTACTAAACTAGGTAGATCCCCTTGATTTTCTAGGATCTCATGTCATTAACTCATGGATTAGGATGGAAGCTTCTTTTAAGCATGTGGGAATGTGGTTAGAGGGAATGTAGGCATTTATTTTTAGGGTTTGGGTAAGTCTTAGTTATGGCAACTTACTAAGAATAGGTCTTAGGGTGAGGTGGCTTGATGAGGTGTCTAGGTGAGGTGGATATGTGGGCATCATCCCAATTAGGAGATTTAAATAATAAATATGGTGAGGATAATGAATTAATTTAATTTTAATAATTAAATTAATATTATAGTGGGGTGAAGGGGGCCATGGCTAGGTGAATGTGATGAAAGTGTTTATTTATCGAGGGACTAAGGGGAGTGTGACCCAATTTTGGTGTCTACATTTTGCCCCTTTTTGTTGCATAGCTTGTATTGGTAAGCAACACTAACAAAAATAATATGTGGTTGCCCCATGTGTGGATGGAGGTGATCCCCCTCAAACCACGTATAGATGAGGAAGAAGGAAAAATCAAGGAGTGGTTTGATAAAAAGTAAATGTGATGAAAAGAAAGGTGGGTAACAGGGGAAAGAGGAGCAAGGTATACTTGGGTAATCTAGGTAATGGGTCAAGGTCAAAGGTAGTAATAGTCAAATGCACACACATGTATAAACTACAGCACAGTACCAAGTTGAAGAGTAGGCAAACTCTACATTGTCTAAGGTTGATAGGTTTATCCAAACAAGGTTGAAGTGATTCCAGTATCCAAGGTATAGGATATGGTCAAGAAACATGACATAGGTCAGGTGCAGGAACGTTTAGGTGTGTTCTAGTACACCGAAGGTAGGGTCAAGATAAACGGTCACGAGCAAGAGGCAAGGTAAGGTCATTAGGTCAATCAACACAGGTAACAGTGTCACAAGGTATAGCGAACACATGGGGTTAAAGGTCACTAGTGATGCTCCAAGTACAAGTATCTAGTTCATGGCATGGGTACGGCCAAGGTATGGGTGAAATAATGAGTCCCCAAAGGAGGATGCAGGTAGGTAGTAAATGATGAGGTCAAGAGGGTGAGGGGAATGGTCAGGGTAAAGGTTGGGTGGGGAAAAAAAGAGTGACGGGTAGGGTAATAAGGTAAAATTTAGGGCAATGTGCAAGAGAGGGTGACCGATGTCGGTCAAGGGTAACCGATGTTGGTAGAGTGTAACCAACCATGGTAAGGTAGGGCACAAGACCGATGTCGGTGAAGTAAAACCGGTGTCGGTTAGGTCGGGTTTATTATAAAAACAAAAAATCCACATTTTTTGTTATTCATTTGTCTTCTTGTGAATTGGGAAAATGACACGAGAGAGAGAAAAAGGTGAAAAGCGTCCGAACGAAATGGAGAGTTGAGTTGGTGAGCTGAATAGTGGGTGATTGGTTAGTGAGAGGTGGGTCCATGGGACCGGTGTGGGTCACTTGATTGGGCTGGAGTTGCGGGTAGTGATTTGGTGATGGCAGAGGCCGGAGAGGGATCGGGTGGGCCACCAGTGCAGTGGCCAGACGTGCCACCATGACAACGACAACATGATGAGGTAAGCATCCAACTCTTGTTTGTATTTTGTTAGATAGATTAGGTGATTTGTCAAATTGGGTTTTGTTTTTTTATTTTGGGTGGGGGAAAATAAAATTTGGAAATGGGAGGGTAAATTGGGTAAAATAGGAGTGGTGAGAGAGATAAGTGGGAGAATAGGGGAGTGGATGAGGTGTAGGGGAGTTGTAGGTAATATTGGGTGGGTAGAAGTGTCAGAAGAGGTAAGTTTTGAGAAGGGAGGGTTTGGGGGTCATGGGTTTTGCCACGATAGTGACCGGTGTCGGTCGGGTTGAGTCGGCGTCGGTTGGGTTAAACCGGTATTGGTCAAAAAAGGTGACCGATGCCGATTTAGGGGTGACCAGGGTCAGTTAGAGAGAACCGGTACCGGTAGGGTTGTGGAGAGCAAGGGGCCAAAAGTGCAAAAATTTGGGTGGTTGAGATGGGTAGGGGTAAAATAGGGTGCGGGAAAATGATAGTGGGTGAGTATGGGTGTGATAAATGTATATTAATTTATTGTTTATATTGGATGTAGGGGAGAGAGATCGGTGACGCACGCAGATAAGGTTCTACCCATGTTCATGACATTGCAAGTAGCACGGTGACCCCGAGGAGCTATGGCATGTGGAGGAGGTGGGCCTGAGTGGGGTATAACATTACCGACATATATTCTATAACCGAGTTTGATGTTCACTCTCATCGATAGATGGGATTCTATGACTAACACATTCCACCTACCGATGGGTGAGATTACAGTCACCCTAGAGGACATGTTCGAGAATCTATGGCTATCCATATTGGGTGCACAGTCTATTTGATCTCCCGATGCATCGGAGGAGCCGATGCTAACATTGTTTGGAGAGGGGATGGCCGAGATGATATTCCGAGTGCTGCTTAGCATGCACTAAAGAGAGATGTTCCTAGCTTTGTCCGGAGGAGATGAGGCTTGTAGTTCTATTGATGGAGGTAGTGTGTTGCTTTACACTACTAGATGCAGAGGGTGGGTGGTTTCCCTTATCGTTGATGGGGGTATTACACGACATGATGATAGACCAGACCCACTTTTCCTAGGCAGCAACATTCTTGGTGTAGCTATATAGAGAGTTGTGGGCGTATGGTCATCTATGCAGGTTCATCCTATGTTGTACCTTTCTACTTCACTGCTAGGCATATGAGCACATTATCTATGTGTGTCTAGTGGGTATGCCCCAGGCCGATGCCTTTCCTTAAGGATTTGTACAAGTGTGGTATATGTGATGGGTGTAAGCTATTGGAGAGCAGATTGGACATCATATGGAGGTCAGTATGTGGGCTTCCCATCATATAGGCATATGTGTGATGAGCTAGCTAAGCTCTAGCTATTGAGATGGATATATGGTCGTCGTGTCGGGGAGCACGAGATGATCCCGGTTGACAGAGTTAGGTGGCAGTTTGGGCTGCTATAGGACATACCTTTTCCCTTCCTACAGTACATGAGAGACAACATGGAGAGGCCCTTACCTATACCACACCGACAGTGCCCACAGGGCGGGAGGAGTAGGCAGTGGATCGGAAGATTGATGATGTTGACGTCATAAACATATATAGATAGTTGTGGGTGTCTCATTTATGAGCAAAGTACCACCCGTGCCGGGAAGCCAGATCTAGCCACCATCTATAACATCCCAACTTTTGGAACTCAATATTAATAATAATCTGTTTATTTGTTTCTTCTTGGTTTCTATTTGTGTTTTTGTTAGTCATTCATCAAAGGTATGAGTATACAAAGACAAAGGAATGGACATTCATCCATATACCCATATGGGTATGATCATAGGTATGCGAGCATATATACTTATTTATATAAGCTAGCATAGTTGTGTGCATACACATGCGAGTATATGCACAAGTGCCCACTCTTTCGTGAGTTAGCACTCACCCTTTTGATTCAGTGATAGCATTTTGGTAGCTTCCGGTGTGATATTATTTAATATCATTTGCTAGCCTAACTAACCTAAGATATAGGTTACGTGATCTAACCTAAGCCTAATTTATGATGGTATGTTAGCAACATAACCGAGTGTCAAAAGATTATCTAGATGTTATTGACTTAACCGTAATAAATTCATGACATTTTAATTTGCTTGGTTATTTAAATAATGCTTAATTGGAATGATATTTTGTGGAATTCAAATTATGAATTATTTTGGCATTAACATATGTGTTAATTATTCCTCTTGGAATGTGGCACATAGTTTTATTTAAATAAATAAATAAATAATTAAACTTATCCTAAAGCTAAGTGGAGGCATTTTTGAAGTTTAATTACATTTAAATGGATTTTGGAATCCATGCAATAAAGGAGAGTTTGGTTTTGATTTTTACCATTTAGCATGGTGTGAAGAGAGGAGGAAGTAGAGGAGAGACCATGTCAAAAAAAAATCTAGAGGATTTCATGGAAGTTTTATGGCCATCTAGAGCTGATTTTGGGCCTGTATTTTGGGATCTTGCCATTCTTTATTGCAACAATGTTGGGGAGAAATTTCCAAGAAAAATAAACAATGTTTTTGAGTTTTATTTTGGTATGGTGTGGAGTTAAGAAGTTTGGAGGAAGAAAAATAGAGAAAGAAAGAGGAAAGCACAAAGGGTTTTGATCTTCTTCATCTCAAATCTTTCAGAAAGGTTTCTTATTTTAGTCTATGTAATATTTTACAAATAAATGCATATTCAGTTTATTCCTCTTCTAGGTAATGAGAAATATGGATTATCTATTGTGGGTATTAATATTTTCGAATCAATCCTTTATGGGTATTTGGAAAATATGGGTATTTTATTTTTATATCTCTCAAGTATGAGAGCAAGAGATTTCATTTTTTTAATCCTTGATAAATGGAATCCAAGAGGTTATTCATTTGGTTGTTGAGAGAAGATTTCTTGACATTTTCGCTATGGGTTTTGGACTAGTCTCTAGGCTGCATTTTTAAATCTTTGGAATGTTGCATTTTGTTGATTCATTGGTTTGCTACAACTGTTAAAAGTTTTGTTATTGTTGTTGTAACAACTTCTTAGAAGCATTGCTTTCTTTATGGTTTTATTGTTGTTGTATCAACCCATCGAAGTGTTGTTTTTTATTAAATTATTACTGCATTCGTTGCTGCAAGATCTTTAGGCTATTATGGAACTCAGTTTTGGTTAATTCCTTGTTGTGTTTTGTTAATATTTGATGTGTTGTTCTGCTGCAACATTAGTTAACAAAGCATGGTGCTTTGGGGTATTTTATATGCTACAGATTCACTGTTAGATTGTTGTTTTATTTGTTGCGGTGTTTTTCTTCTAGTACGCTATTTTTTTGAAATGATTAGTGTGCAATCATTTGGCTAGAATATTTAAAGAATCATGTGTTGTGACATTACGTCAAATAGTTGATATGCAATCTTTTATTGGCATAAATACATGAGTATGGATTATGGCATTTTATCATGTTGCTAAAATGAATTCGTTGGAATTGAAGTGAATATCTTTATGGCATTTTATTATGCTACTGGAACAAATTCGTTTGAATTTATGTGAAGTTATTTTATGGCATTTTATCATGCTACTAGATTGGATTCATTGGAATTTATGTGAAATTATTTTATGACACTTTGTCATGCTGCTGAAATGCATTCTTGGATTATATTGGAAGTTTATATTATGACATTTGGTCATACGGATCTCATGCATTCTTTGAGTATAAAAGGATTTGTTGTGCCTTTTGAAAATGCATTATGTTGCTGATCTGATTTGGCATGTTGTTCATTTTGAGCTTGTGAAGTGAAGTTCATGACATGAAATTTTGTCATATAATTGGTATGCATTCCTTGGATATATGTGAAGTTCATTATATGACATTTTGTCATATGGTTGGCATGCATTCTTGGGTATAAAGGATCTTTGTTCCTCTTGGAAATTATGTTATGTTGTTGATCTAATTTGGCATAAAGTTCATTGTAAGAATTGTAAAGTGAAGTTCATGTTGATGCTTTGACAATTGCTTATCATGCCTTCTCCTTTTATATGGAGCCTATATGTGACATTTCTTCAAATAGTTGGTATGCTGATTTGATTTGGCATGAAATAATATTATGAAATGCATTATGTAATCAGCCTTACGTGAGGTAAGTTTTATGCATTTTCATGTAAGATGGTTAAAGACACCACTCTTGAAAGATATTCTGAACTTGGTTAGTTCATGCATGTATACATGATTTTTGAAATCATTATTATAATAATGAATGAATTAGTATGTTGATGCATGACTATATATTTTGAATATGTTTTCATTTGTAGAATACTACATATATGAAAATGGAAATCCTTGCTAGTTCAGTTTGAGCTGACCCCTTTTGTGGAAAATACAGGCCATTCTAGAGATAAGGGAAAGGAAAGAATTTGAAGGGATTCAAGCTGATTTTAGATCTTGATTAGTTACTTTTATATTTTAGTTATGGAATAAATTGTACTTGATGTACTACTGGAATAATCAGTATATTATATAAGCTTATGAGGCTCTTTGCCATTGCATGTAACTTTATAAGATTGTACTGAGATATTGAAAATAATGAAATGTCCTTTGGACTCAAAGCTGATTTTTAGCAATATGTTTAGCACATATGATTTTTTTGTATAATTTTATGATTTGATTATGTGAGAAATCAACATATCAATTTAATAACGGGAATAATGGGAGTAAAAAAAAAAAAATTGGACCTCGGTTCTCGAGGTCCTTACACTTGGTATCAGAGCCAAGGTTGTATAACACTTAGGCCTCTGGGAATGTTATCTAATACTTCTCTTTGTACTTACCAGGAACAATGGTAAGAACTCGGAGTAGTGGTGGTGTGAATAATCCAAACCAAGGTCATGGTGGTGAAGGGGAGGAGCTGGAAGAGGTACATGTAGAGGAGTTGGTGGAAACATCAACCCTGTCCTCAACCCCACTAAAGAAGTCCTAAATGAAATTCTCAGGACTATCAACACTTTGCAAGATAGATTGACAGCTCACGAGAGGAACCTAGAGCAAAATAATGGCCTAGGGGGTAATCATGTAAGACATGACCAACATGAGGTAAACCTAGGAGACTTGAACAACCAGTTGCATGCTCATGAAGATTTACCCATAGGGAATAGAGTAATAGATCCCTTCCTCAAGGAATTGAAGAAAGTTCCTATTCCTAGATTCAAAGGGTTATCCACTAACTCGGGTGATAAAGTGAGGCTTGGTTGTTTAACTTACAACAATACTTTGGACTGCATGATTACAAATCCAATACCAAGGCCCGTATTGCAGTTTATCACCTTAAAGAGCATGTTGTCCTATGGTGGGTTCATTTGAAGAAAGTTATGTGGATTCCACCATTACTTGGGAAAATTTTGAGAAGAAATTCCGAACTAGATATGTCTCGGCTAATCACCGAGAAAGGAAGCAAACTGAGTTTCATAGTTTGAAACAAAATAACATGACTGTAGCTGAGTATGAAGCTCAATTTTTAGATCTGATCCGTCATGTGGACTATATGAAGGATGAAGAGTCCAAGGTAACCAAGTTCAAACTAGGTTTGAGAGAGGTTATCTGGCAAGACGTAAATATGGTCAACCCTAAGAGTCTTGCACAAGTAGTTAGTGCAGCCTATAGGGTGGAAGAAAAAGAGCAGTCTCGATTAAAATACCGCTAGGAAATGAAAGAGAAGGCAAAAATAGTAAGAAGACTGTTATTTCCTCTTCTGGACCTTACCGAAACCTGATTTCAAAAGGACTGCTTTTAATGGCAAGTAGAACAATGGAAAGTTTCATGGAAATAATAACTGGGGAGGGCCAAGGCCTCCCATTAAACAACAACAAAATAATCAGCAGGTTGGTGGCAATAGATACACACCTACTACAGAGCCAACAAGGTTCTAGTGGAAAACAAAGAACCTCAACAAGGTTGTTGGACATGTGGTAAGAACCATTACCAAAGAGATTGCCCAGAATTCCTTGCAAGCAAGACAACAAGCCACCAGTCTACGCAGTGGTAGATAACCACAAGGCTGAGCACCAAACAACCCCTATTGAGACTAGAGGTAAAATATTTGGCACTTTGAAATTTCTGTTCTATTTGATTCTAGAGCATCTAATTGCTTTGTGTCTCCTAGAATAGTGCAAAAGCTAAATCTGAAAACTGTTCCTATGAAAGAAAAATGGCAAGTAGAATTTGGGACTGGTAAGAAAGTGCAGATTTCTAAATATTTAGATCAAATAGAAGTTGATCTAGGGATGTTTAAAACTAGATTAAATCTGCATGATTATCAAAGGCATGGATTGGTTGCAAGACCATAAAGCTCAGATTGATTGTTTTGACAAAAGAATACATTGTTTTGATGATTTTGGCTTTGAACAAGTTTTGTTTGGTATAAAAAAATAAGTTTTTACCCACTCTTTCTGCCTTACAGTTGAAAAGAGCAGTCCGTAAGGGATGTCTCTTATTTTCCTTACACATGGAAGAGTCTTCTGAGGTGAAGGAACCTAGTTTTCATGATTATCTAGTATTAAATGATTTTAGAGATGTTTTTCCCAAGGAATTGCTAGGTCTGCCCCCAAAAAGAGAGTTTGATTTTTCAATAGATATCATGCCAGGTTCAGCCCCTGCCTCTAAAGCACCTTACCGAATGAATACTATGGACTTACAAGAGCTAAAAGTCTAACTGCAAGAACTTCTTGAGAAAGGAATGATTAGGCCAAGTGTGTCCCCTTGGGAGCACCAATGGTCTTTGTTAAAAGAAAGATGGTACATTAAGGTTGTGTATTGACTACCGCATGCTCAACAAGGTTACCATTAAGAATAAATATCCGCTTCCCAGGATAGATGATTTATTTGATCAAATGAAAGGGTAGTTGTATTTTCTAAGATTGACTTAAGGTCTGTTACCATCAACTTAGAATCAAAGAGGAAGATTTGCATAAAATAGCTTTCCATACAAGATATGGACACTATGAATTCACGGTTATGCCTTTTGGTTTGACCAATGCACCTGAAGTTTTATGAACCTAATGAATAGTGTTTTTAGAGATTTTCTGATAAGTTTGTATTAGTCTTCTTGGATGACATTTTAATTTATTCTAGAGATGAGAAAGAACATAAAAACATTTAAGAATGGTTCTACAAAGGCTCAAGGACCACAAATTATATGCAAAATTGTCTAAGTGTGAGTTTTATAAAGATAAAGTGCACTACTTAGGACATATCATTTCTAAGGATGGGATTTCTGTGGATCCATCCAAGATTAAAGCTATTGAAGAATGGCCAACTCCTAAAAATGTGACAGAAGTCTAAAGTTTCATGGGCTTGGTTGGGTACTATAGAAGGTTCGTGAATGAATTTTCATGAATAGCCCATCCTATCACATCACTACAAAAAGGGTAAACATTTTGAATGGACTGTTAGGTGTGAGGAATCCTTTTTAAAGTTGAAACATGCTCTCACTACAACACCTATCTTGTTGGTTCCAGATCCAAATAGCCCTTTTGAGGTCTAGACTGATGCATCCCTAGATGGTTTAGGGGGTGTAATAACTCAAGAAGGAAAGGTAGTGGCTTATGAGTCACGAAATTAAAGCCTAATGAAATGAACTATCCCCCACATGACTTAGAGTTGGCTGTAGTAGTTCATGCTCTTAAGAAATGGAGACATTTCTTGTTGGGTAAGCCATTCAAACTTAGAACAGATCATAAAAGTCTAGAGCATCTGTTTACTCAAGACAACTTGAATGCCCGACAAAGGAGATGGCTAGAATTGATTAGTGACTATGATATGGACATAAAGTATGTCAAAGGTAAAGAGAATCGAGTGGTTGATGCACTCAGCCGTAGAGTCCACTTTTTTGTTATTTCTAGAATAAAATTTTTGCTAAAGGATCAGTTATTGTTACAACAGCAGAAAATAGATATTTTCTGTCAAGAAATGACTGAAAATATGTTGCAAGAAATAGTGGATAACAAGTATGTTGGGTACTCCTTGGACTTAGATGGTATTCTAAGGTTCCAAGGTAGAATTTACATACCTTTTGAAGGAAATTTCAGAACTATTCTAATGCAAGAAGTGCATCAAGCTCCTCATTTTGCACATCTCAGGGTCACTAAAATGACTCATGAATTGAAACAATTTTATTTTTGGCATAGTATGAAAAAGGATGTGGCTATATTTGTTTCTAAATGTTTAGAATGTCAAAAGGTGAAAGTTGATCATTGCCATCCCGGTGGTAAGATTTTTCCCCATGATGTTCCAAAAGACAAATGGGCAACTATAACTATGGATTTTTTTGGTTTGCCAAAATCTAAAAAGAGGCATGATACTATCTTAGTTGTTGTTGACAAGCTAACAAAGGTTGCTCATTTTATTCCTGGTAATCTAACAGATGATGCACCTATACTTGCTGATAGATTTGTGAAGGAAGTTGTAAGATTGCATGGAGTTCTGAACTAATTATTACTGATAGAGATACTTTGTTTACATCTTAGTTTTGGCAAACTCGATAGCATTGCATTTGTCACAAAGTTGTATTTTAGTTCTTCTTATCATCCTGAAATAGATGGGAAAACTAAAAGAGTAAATCAAGTATTAGAAGACATGCTAAGAATGTATGTTATGGACCAGCAAAACAAGTGGGAAGATTTTTTACACTTAGTTGAATTTGCTTATAATAATACTTATCATACTTCTTTGCAAATGGCTCCTTTTGAAGCTTTATATGGCAGGAAATGTAGAACACCCTTGGGGTGGGAAGGCCTTGAAAATTGGGTAACCACAGGTCCTGATGTTTTAAAAGAATACGATCAACAAATGATTGTTATAAGACAAAAATTAAAGGCTACAAGTGATAGACAAAAGAGTTATGCTGATAAGAAAAGGACTGAAAAAGAATTTCAGGTGGGTGAAAAAGTGTTTTTGAGGGTGAAACCTCATAAAAGTTCAATTAAGTTTGGAAAGGCATCTAAACTTGCACCCAGATTTGTTGGTCCATTTGAAATTTTAGAGAAAATTAGTGTTGTAGCCTACAGGCTAGCATTGCCTCCTTCACTTTCTAAAATTCATGACGTATTTCATGTCTCACTTTTGAGAAAATATGTGCATGATCCGTCACATGTGCTAACTTGGCAGAACTTGCAAGTAGATGATAAGCTAAATTTTCAGCTTGATTTAGTAAGGATATTATCACAGTGAAGCATTAAGTTGTGAAATAGAGATATCCAACAAGTTTTGGTCCAGTGGGATAGCCTAAGTGAAAGAAGTGCCACTTGGGAAGATGCAAAGTATGTAAGAAAGAACTTTCCATTTCTTTTTAAGTCTCGGTAATCGGACATTACCCTTGTTAAGGGGGAGGATGTAACATCCTAAATTTTGGAACTCAATATCAATAATAATCTATTTGGTTGTTTCTTCTTGGTTTTGTTTGTGTTTTCATTAGTCATTCATCAAAGGTATGAGTATACAACACAAAGGAATGGACATTATCCATATACCCATATGGGTATGATCATAGGTATGCGAGTGTATATACTTATTTATATAAGCTAGCATAGTTGTGTGCATACACATGCGAGTATACACACAAGTTCCCACTCTTCCGTGAGTTAACACTCACCCTTTTGATTCAGTGACAGTGTTTTGGTAGCTTCTAGTGTGATATTATTTAATATCATTTGCTAGCCTAACTAACCTAAGATATAGGTTACGTGATCTAACATAAGCCTAATTTATGATGGTATATTAGCAACATAACTGAGTGTCAAAAGATTATTTAGATTTTTGACTTAACCGTAATAAATGCATGACATTTTAATTTGCTTGGTTAATGAGCTCGGTATTTAAATAATGCTTAATTGGAATGATATTTTGTGGAATTCGAATTATGAATTATTTTGGCATTAACATATGTGTTAATTATTCCTCTTGGAATGTGGCACATAGTTTTATTTAAATAAATAAATAAATAATTAAACTTAGCCTAAAGCTAAGTGGAGGCATTTTTGAAGTTTAATTATATTTAAATGGATTTTGGAATCCATGAAATAAAGGAGAGTTAGGTTTTTATTTTTACCATTTAGCATGGCATGAAGAGAGGAGGAAATAGAGGAGAGACCATGTAAAAATTTTTTTTGGAGGATTTCATGGAAGTTTTACAGCCATCTAGAGCTGATTTTGGGCATGTATTTTGGGATCTTGCCATTCTTTATTGCAGCAATGTTGGGGAGAAATTTTCTAGAAAAATAAATAAGGTTTTGGAGTTTTATTTTGTACGGTGTGGAGCTCGAAGCTAGAGGAATTAAAATAGAAAGAAAGAGGAAAGCACAAAGGGTTTTTGATCTTCTTCATCTCGAATCTTTTAGGCAAGGGTTTCTTATTTTTGTCTATGTAATATTTTACAAATAAATACATATTTAGTTTATTCCTCTTCTGCATAATGAGAAATATGGATTATCTATTGTGGGTATTAATATTTTCGAATCAATCCTTTATGGGTATTTGGAAAATATGTTTATTTTAATATGGGCATTTTATATTTTAGATCTCTCATGTATGACAGCCAGAGATTTCATTTTTTTAATCCTTACTTGATAAATGGAATCCATGGGGTTATTCATTTGGTTGTTGAGAGAAGATTTATTGACATTTTCACTGTGGGTTTTGGACTGGTCTCCAGGCTGCATTTTGGTTGATTCATTGGTCTACTACAGTTGTTATAAGTTTTGTTATTGCTGCTGTAATAGATGATAGAAGCGTTTCTTTCTTTATGGTTTTATTATTGTTGTAACAACTGCCAGAAGTGTTGTTTTTTTAATTAAATTATTGCTACAGTACTGGCTGTTATGGAACTCAGTTTTGGTTAATTCCTTGTTGTGTTTTGTTAATATTTGATGTGTTGTTCTGCTGCAACATTAGTTAACAAAGCATGGTGCTTTGGGGTATTTTATATGCTACAAATTTGTTGTTAGATTGTTGTTTTATTTGATGCAGTGTTTTCTTCTAGTACGCTATTTTTTTGAAATGATTAGTGTGCAATCATTTGGCTAGAATATTTAAAGAATCATGTGTTGTGACATTATGTCAAATAGTTGATATGCAATCTTTTATTGGCATAAATACATGAGTATGGATTATGGCATTTTATCATGTTGCTAAAATGAATTCGTTGGAATTGAAGTGAATATCTTTATGGCATTTTATTATGCTACTGGAACAAATTCGTTTGAATTTATGTGAAGTTATTTTATGGCATTTTATCATGCTTTGCTAGATTGATTCATTGGAATTTATGTGAAATTATTTTATGACACTTTGTCATGCTGCTGAAATGCATTCTTGGATTATATTGGAAGTTTATATTATGACATTTGGTCATACGGATCTCATGCATTCTTTGAGTATAAAAGGATTTGTTGTGCCTTTTGAAAATGCATTATGTTGCTGATCTGATTTGGCATGTTGTTCATTCTGAGCTTGTGAAGTGAAGTTCATGACATGAAATTTTGTCATACAATTGGTATGCATTCCTTGGATATATGTGAAGTTCATTATATGACATTTTGTCATATGGTTGGCATGCATTCTTGGGTATAAAGGATCTTTGTTCCTCTTGGAAATTATGTTATGTTGTTGATCTGATTTGGCATAAAGTTCATTGTAAGAATTGTAAAGTGAAGTTCATGTTGATGCTTTGAAAATTGCTTATCATGCCTTCTCCTTTTTATATGGAGCCTATATGTGACATTTCTTCAAATAGTTGGTATGCTGATTTGATTTGGCATGAAATAATATTATGAAATGCATTATGTAATCAGCCTTATGTGAGGTAAGTTTTATGCATTTTCATGTAAGATGGTTAAAGACACCACTCTTGAAAGATATTATGAACTTGGTTAGTTCGTGCATGTATACATGCTTTTTGAAATCATTATTATAATAATGAATGAATTAGTATGTTGATGCATGATTGTATATTCTGAATACATTTTCATTTGTAGAATACTACATATATGAAAATGGAAATCCTTGCCAGTTCGAGTTTGAGCTAACCCCTTTTATGGAAAATTTTGGAGATAAGGGAAAGGAAAGAATCAAGGGATTCAAATTGATTTTAGATCTTGATTAGTTACTTTTATATTTCAGTTATGAAATAAATTGTACTTGATGTAATTGTTGAAATAATCAGTATATTATATAATATTAAGAGGCTCTTTGCCATTGCATGTAACCTTATAAGATTGTACTAGAGATATTGAAAATAATGAAATGTCCTTTTGACTCAAATCTGATTTTTAGCAATATGTTTAGCACATATGATTTGTTTTTATAATTTTATGATTTGATTATGTGAGAAATCAACATATCAATTTAATAACGGGAGTAATGGGAGTGAAACTAAATAAAAAAGTTGGACCTCGCCTCGAGGTCCTTACACCATCACAAAGTGCAAAGGGATGCCCTACGGGGTAGGTAGGTGGCAACTACGATTACCTAGTTGGGTATGGTGTAGACACATCTTACCAGCTTAGAGGTAGAGGTGGCTGGGTTACATGCATAGGTGGCTAGTCTGCAGGCCCAGATGGACCAATGTGGGGATGGAGATGGAGATAGAGATGATGGTCGAGTGGCTTCCCTACGAGCACAGGACAGTGGTCAGTTGCGGTCGATTGGACACAATATAGGCACGATTGGGGCCTTACAGCCCGTGATACAGGCACATGGGCAGGGGCCAATGGCACCACCACAGGCATTGGGAAAGGGTCCCAGTTCACAGGTAGGGGTGGGACAGGGTCCCGTAGGATAGGTACAGGGGCCGAGGCCTATGGGGCCACCATATAATGTGCCCATATCTAGGTTACGAGATGCCCTAGGTGAGGCACGATCCTACTAAGACCAATTGATGGCGGCCGAGATAGACTTTCTATCCTATGGAGAGTATAGGGCACAACAGGCCTCAAGTGAGAGGATGAGATCCCACACTCACAAAGTGTAGAGAGCACGAGGGGACATCAATCTTTGAGGCGGGATCGGGAGAGGCCACCAGCTCACGAAGACCAACTCCGGTGATCCACCAAGTAGGGACCCAACCACAACCTATGATGGGTGGATACATGATAGGAGGTTTCTAGATAGGGGCCAAGGAGGCTGAGGGGACATGCGATACCGATATAGAGGATGTCCGCCGAGAGGGTGCCTGATATATGGCTCCCAATTTTTGACATAGTTTTGAGTTTTGATATATACCAACCTGCGTGTTGAGAGGTTATTATATTTTTTTCACATTCCAGCTTGTGTGCTAAAGAGAGTGAGGATGTACAAGAGTTTTTGTATATTTTTTAGCATATACCGGCCTGCATGCCGAAGAGATTTTGTATTGTTTTATTATTTTATTATATATGAGACCGGCCTACGTGCCGATGATATTTTGTATTGAGTATCAGCCTGCGTGCTGACAATTTTTTTGAGATAGACATGATGGGATATTCATGCATATTATATTGAGACACACATATTTATTTATATGATGAGATACATGAGATGCTTGATTTGTTGGTGTTTTGATGAGACTTTTAATTTTTTGTTGTGATATGGATGGAAACTAGGTGAGTTAGGCATGATGGAGTCAAGTTGGTTTAGGCATGGATCGATTCATGTATTATTCATGGTTTGAGTCGGTCTTATGCATGGATTGAGTCAGGTTTGGTTAGGCATGGTTGACTCAGGTATTAGGCATGGTTGAGTCAAGTTTGGTTAGGCATGGTTATGTTTAAATTAATTGAAGTTGTGATTCATGAATTTGAGCAATGAATGATGATATGGGTCTTGTTTAAAATGTTTTATAATATATTCATGATAATGGTAGAGAAATGGAATTCGTAATAAATGAACATTGTGATGATGATAAAAATGTTAATCAACTTGTTATTTGTTTGGTTTAATTTCCAATTTTTAGACATAAAAGGAAACTAAGTAAGGTAGAATGTGATTTGAGGAAAATGAAAGATGAATCAATTAGGGTAGAGAGTGGCCGAGCTAACCCCCAAGGGTCCCATGCCCTCGAGTGCTTCCTACATAGTCCCAGTGAAAAGGGACCTCAAGCCGATGTAGTTCTCCCATAAACTAGTGAAAAATATGAGGTATGAAAATGAGTTGGTAGGTTTTAGGCATGTTTTGGGTTTAGGTCTATTAGGTGTGGGTGGGTTATAGGAAAATTAGTGTAGGTGATTTCAAATTTGACAAAATAAGAAGATTACCCTAAAGGTATGCATCGAGGACCAAGTCTTGTATAAGGTAATCAAAATGTAAATAAAGATAGGTAAAAGGTACGAGGGGGCAATAAATCCACCTGATTGGTTAGGATCATACCAATATATGAGTCCCTAAAGGCATTGCATGATTGAGTGTTATAAGGGTGAAAATTAGTCACATGATAACGAAATGTCATGGTTCCCAAGAGGTCCCCCGAGGTAGTAGGAAAGGGGAGTGCGAATGGTGAGAGGGATGAAAGGTGGGTAATTTTTATATGATATGTGGTAGTATGCTCTATGGGAAAGAGATCTAAGGTCACAATGGGCAAGTCCATGACTAAAAGTCTTCTGTTTTGACTTGTATTTGAGATAGACCGATCAATCAATGCAGAAGTCTATATGGGATGATTAAATTAACTCCTTGATGTCTTCATAAAGCTGATCGATATGGGAAGCTTCAGCTTCTCTCATTTTTAAAAGAGCTTTACACAACTATCCTTTGAGGGAGCAATCTATTTATAGAATCGATTGCAGAGAGAGAATATGTCCTTCCGAGGGAGTCATATTTTTATTAAAAGTTTGACTCAAGGATTTGGATCCCATGTGAGGGTTTTGAAGTCATGGACAAGACCAAGGTGAAGAATAGGATTCTTGTTCAGAAAGCAGGGTGAAATGACCATGGGATCTCATCTAAAGGTAGATGAAAAGTATCTATGAGAATCATGCTATGTGTAGCACCATGGTACACATATTCAAGAGAAGATAACAAGTGACGGATACTCACATAATTCTTTTTGAATCATTGGTGAGGTGTGAGAAGTGGAGAGAACTCAAGGGACGAGCATGGAAAGAAGAAAAAAGTGATGTAGGACTAAAAATCAATAGTAGAACGGTCGAAGATTTAAGGTGTTAAGGGGCTCACTCTTGGGTTTACCATTGAGGAAGGATAAACGATAAGCACCTGATCCATAGGTATGAGTCATGATGTATGGTCCAAGCCAATTAGGAGAAAATTTTCTCTCGTTGAATTTTTTTGCTTTGGTTACATGTTGATTCTCTTTCAAGACAAGGTCACCGACTTGGAAGGTTCGTTCATGGACACATTTTCATAGGAATGTTTGATACATTTTTGTAAACTTGGAGGTGGTCAAGAGCATTAAAACAACATTCATCCAATAACTCCATTGTGCTAAACGTCTTGACAAAAGTCATCATCATTGAGCATGTCATGGAGAGAAATGTGGAGTGAGGGAATCTGGACTTCAAGAGGTAAAACAACCTTTGTACCATAGACTAGAGAAAATGGTGTGGTAGCAGTGGAAGTACGGATACTAGTGAGGTATGCCCGCGAGGAAAAGAAATGTGCATATGTCAGTCCTTCCCAAAGATTGTTAACCACTTTCATACAAATTTTGTTTAAGGTTTTGTTAGTGGATTCGGCTTGGCCATTGGTCTATGGGTAATAAGGTGACGAGAAACTTAGCTGAATGCCGAAGGCATCACAAATTTTTGCAATGTTTTATTTGTAAATTATTTTCCATTGTCGGTAATGACGTGATGAGGAACACCAAAGCAACAAATGATGTGGTGATTGATGAACTCACATATTTTCTCTGGCTTTCATGGAGATGAGTGGTATAGCCTCTACCCATTTTGTGTAGTATTCGGTAGCGGTAATGATCCATTGATGTCATTGGGAAGAATGGGGGTTGATCTCTCCAACAAGATCCAAACCCCATTGAGAGAAGGGCCAAAGGTCACAAGAAACCTATAAGGCTTGACTACGTGTATGATGAAGGTTGGTGTGTTATTGGCATTTTACACAACATTTGACGTAGTCACAACAATCATGGTTAAGGGTCAGCCGGTAATAGCCTAGGCGAATAATACACTTAGCAATAGCAAGGCCACTGAAGTGACATCCACATATGCCATCATGAACCTCCTTAATGGTATAAGGAATTTCAGAACTTGTGAGGCATCGTAAGAGAATACCATCAAAGCTACGCTTATAAAGAAGGCCCCCCATGATGACATAATGAGAGACCTTTTTAAGGAAGGCATGTTGTCCATTATGGGTGAGATAAGGAGGTAAGATGGAGAGAGAAATATAGTCAGAGTATTGTTTATACCAAAGGTCACTCGGTCAGGGGTAGTGGTTCCGATGGAGTAAACATCATGAGGTAAATAGGAGGGTGATTGGAGATGTTGTATGGTGACAAATATTTTAGAATCTTCAAGTGAAGTAGGTAGTTGAATTAGGGACACTTAAAGGCAGTAATGGTCAAATGTGATCAAAGTATGTTTACATGATGTTTATACTTTTGAAAATTCTCATTACGACATTGGTATATACCATTGGCTTGGTTTACAACCAATTGGGAATCACCAAAGATGTTGATTGTTTTGACATTGAAGGCCTAAGTAGGTTAGAGGCCTAATACGAGTGCTTCGTATTCGGAAATTTTTGTATAATCAAAATTGAGTTTGAAATACAAAGGCATGGGTTCACCATTAAGAGGAATGAGGATAACACCATCCCCACCCCCACACCGACACTTAAGACCATTGAATAAGAGCATCATTTGATAAGCGGGTTCATCCAAGGAAAGGGTAGCAATTGACTCATCCGAAAAGTCAAAATTATAGGTTTGATCCCCAAAAATAGGTACGTCGACCAATTGGTCAGTGATGGAATGGCCCTTGATGGAATTTTGATGAATGAATTAGAGATCGAGGTCGATAAAAGCATAATCCATCATGTGACACGTTGATTTTGATAAGGTTTGACATACATGAAGTGTAAGGGGTTGGTGTTGGTCTCAACATAGGTCTTGTGGTTGAGTAGATAATGGCGGAGTTTTTGGCAACGAAAACTAAGGCCAAGAAAATTTTTCAGGATGGGTGTATCATGTTTCATAGTCTAAAAGAGTGTGTCTTATGTAATAAACTACATGTTCCATGTGTTGTTCATCGCGATGAGTGAGCATGGCTCCAAAAAAGTGATCGGTAGCTGAGATATATAGGTAGAAAGGTTGATTATTTTTAGGTGGAATGAGTATGGGTGGTTGGAGAAGGTATTGTTTTAAGGCCTCAAAAGATTTGTGGTAGTCATCATCCCATTTTAAGGAGACATCTTTCTTGAGCAAGATGATGAAATGGTTGACACCGATCAAATAATTGTAAAATGAAATGGAGAATAGACTACAACTTACCTTACAGGCTACGGAGTTGTCTAAGGTTAGTGGGTGGAGGCATTTCCAGAATGGCCTTGAATTTAGCAGGGTCAACTTCTATACCACGTAAGGAAACGATAAATCCCAGGAGCTTTCCTGAGAGAACCATGAAGACACACTTCTTGGGCTAAAGGTGAACACAATATTTAATGAGGTGGTCAAAAATTTTTTTGAGGATGGCAAGGTTCTCGAGCAGCATTTAGATTTGGCGAGGAGGTCATCCATGTAATCTTCCAATATATGATGCATGATATCATGGAAGATATAAGTCATAGCCCCCTTATAGGTAGTACCAACATTTTAGGCACTGAAAGGCATGACTCTATAGTAGAAGGTCCCCCAGGGGTAATGAACGAGGTTTTGTGTTGATCTTCTAGGGTGAGCAAGATTTGGTTATAACCCGAGAAACCATCGATGAGTGATAGCATCTCATAACCAGCAGTAAGGTCAACTAGTTGGTCAATACCGGGTAGAGGGAAGTCATCCTTTGGGCGGGAAAGGTTTAGGTCACTCAAGTCCATGCAAATGTGGAGTCCCCTATAGCCTTAGTGACAGGGACAATTTTAGAGATCCAATGAGGATAATCAATGGGTACTATGAAGGAAAGGGACAGAAGACACTAAGTTCTTCTTTGACGAGAAGGAAACCTGCGAGGGTGAATTTTCCTAAGTTTTTGTTTGATGGGTTTGGCATCAGGAACGGTTACGATATTGTGGACCACTATGGTGGGGTCAATACCGGGCATGTCTATGTAAGACCAAGCAAAATTGTGGTTATGATTTTTGAGAAAAGAAGTGATGGCTTCCTGTTTAGTAGCATCTAAAGATTGACCAATCTTTAGGATGTGCGGGTCATCCTGAGTATGAATGTTGATCTCGATAGTTGATTCATTCAACATGGTTTGTGTCTCAGAAGGTAACGACTAATGAATATATGAGTCTTCTACACCAAGGTAGGTGAGTATAGATTCATCATCCTGACATTGAATGACATTAATTGAAGGTGTATTGTCATCGATAATTTCAAGATACAGGAAGGGAAGAGAGGAAGGGGCCTCGCCCTCGCGTTGATAAGTCAAAGGCCCCAAGGAAATGGTGTTTATGAAAATTTTTTTAGGAGGGATAGATTTAGGATCCATCAAATCCATCGGTGAAGGTGGTGATGAAGGTAGAGAAGGGTTGACTTTCTCAATGGGTTCAATGCAGGCTTGCTTAGTAGGGTGGTTCAGCAAAGCCAATACCACTATGGTCGTTATGTTTACAGGTGGTACATGGAATGATAGTATGGCGGCCTTGTTCATAAAAGCCAAAACCAAAACCCTTCCATGCACATCGGTGCAAGAAGGTGTGGGTGAAATGATGATTGGTGAGAGATTGGAAGTCAGTGGAAAATGGGTGGGTTTGTGACAGTGGTTCGGTGTGTAGGTGGTAGTATCAAGTCCCCCATAGGTGAGATTGGTACAAAGATGAGGAGGACCATAAAGGAGGCATTCTCCTATGCGGTGATCATAGTGAGAGGGTGTTGGTGAAGACTTCCATACTCTTGTGGAGTAAGGAATGTGTTGACACTATATAAGTGATATTCTCCTAGAGTGAGGCATTGAAAAATTCCTTCCAAGGGATTGGTGGTTGGTATGTGGGTAGCTGGAATAGATGATGTGTTGGTGGTCAACACGAAGGTAGAGCTCACGGATTGGGAGGCTGATGGGTCAGCGCAGGTTGTGGCAGTGGTAGGAATGGAGGATGTAGGTGTGGTCGAGGTAGTGGCGGCACTAACAAGTAGAGGTGTAGGTGAAGTGGTAGTGTTCATAGAGGCTTTAATGGGTATGAGCATGTCATTGGGTTGGTAGGTCATGTTGCATGTTTTGAAAGGTGATGGGTCAGCTGGAATAGTATTGTTGTGCCCTTCATGCTCAAACTTTACACAAAAATGAAAAGTGGAAGGAACACAACCCGTGACATGAATCCGGGGTCTTCTAAGCAATAAGTTATATTGAAATTCCCCTCAAAGACGTAAAATAGCACTAGAATAATGTGGGGCCCACATGAACGTGGAGGATGACAGTTCCTATTGTAGAGGTGATAGCGTCATTGAATGAATGTAACATGACAGGATGTTTATGCATGTAATTGTCAGGTATGCACATTTGAGTGAATGCATGGGATGAAATGATATTAATGCTAGCACCCCCATCGATCATTACACATTGTACATGTATATCATCAATGTGGATAGAGATGAAGAGGGCTGGGTCTGGGTCATCTATTTGGTGTGGTGTGATCTCTTCCTCTGAGAAGCTAAGGGAGGCTACTTGGTGAGTAGGGTGCAGTGTGGATAAAGGTGGCAATTTGGTGAGAGAGGCTACATGATGGGGTGTGATAATGGAGGCTATGGGTGTAGGGTCAGTGGGTAAAACCTCAATAGAGTGCAGGACTTCCATGAGAGCTAGATGATGGGATTTCAAGGTTTGGATGAGCTCATATAAGGACATTTTGAGGGGGATTGGTGTAGTTGTTTGAGTATGGTGCGATGCGCATGACCCCATTAGAAATAGGGTATGCGGGGTTGTGGATAGTGATTTTAGGTGTGGGTGTAGATGGTATGTTGGGCATAAGATTAGTTGGTGGGTTAGTTGCCTTTTCCTTTCCTTTGTCCTTCGAGCATGCGTAGTAACGTGGATCATGTTGATATGAGGGGAGTTAGAAAATGGAGAAGGTGTAGGATGAGTGGTATAATGACATGACAGACAAAAACCTCATGGAGGAGAAAAACCTTGTGAGGTGAGCTGGGTGTAATGACATTTAGGTAATGGTGTGGCAAGTTCTCTGATGCAAACCATGTTAATTTCAAATCTTGGGGGTGGATCTAAGAGCTGTGGGGGTGGAGTTCATGGTTGTTGAGTAGGTAATGAGGGAAGGACTGTGGGAATGGGCGTTGGTGAAGCAGGGTCCTCATCAAGAAGGTCATCATTGTCAAAGTTGGCTTCAAGAGGACACAACTGGATAAGGATGTTTTTCAAAGCCTTGCAGTTCTCCATGTTGTGCCCTGACACACGATGGTAGGCATAAATTTAGTGTCATCAAACCCTTTTGGCTTGGGTTTTAGGGGTCATAAGGTTTGAGCGGTGGTAATGTGATAACAAAAGTCTCGGAGGTTGGTTAAAATTTTGGCATATGACCCTGCTAGTGGATCACAATGGGAAGTGAAAATAGGTTTGGGTGTAGGTGTGTTTGATTGTTGAGGAACGGTCCTTGCAGGAGGGGGAGTGGGTCGAGCCATGGTTTTGGGTGTTGGAGTGGTCTTGGGTGTTGGTCATGTTTGTTTGGGTAGGGGTATGGTAGATGAACAGGCGGGAAGATGTATGGTTATTTTAACTACCTTATTGGAGGGTAGCAAAAAATTTGTTTTTGGGTTGTACCTTCTTGGGTCAAGGTGATATGGGTGTACGATATCTAGAGGGAAAAGTGGATGGGGAAGAGGGTGAGTAACCCATGGGGATAATAAGCGGTGCTTATGAAGGTAGATGACGCGGGTCATGCGGGGGTGTGAGGGACGGAGACTTAAGTGTAGTGGGTAGTGAAGAAGAAGTTGTGGAGGGTATTGGAGGTATGGGTGCTAAAGATATTACAGGTGTAGGTGTAAGTTGTTTGGGTGCCTCGGAATGTTAGAGGTTTGCAAGGAAGGAATGGACTATTGTGTTTGGTTTATTGATGGGTGGAGATTTCTTGATTGTGTTGGAAGGTTGAGTTCCTAAAACAGATGGAAAGGGTGAAGGTGATGCGGTATGATTGGCCTTGGCCGGGTATGAGTTCTATGGGTTTGGTTCTTCTATTTGGGTGTCGAGTAGGTTTGGGTATTGATTGTGGAATATGTAGCTAAATCTAGTTTTATAGGTGGATGAGTAAGGTTGGTGGTTGGGGTGACCCATAAGGTAGTGATAGGTTTAGTCAAGGGAGATGATGTAGGTGCGGGTTTGGATTTAGATGTATGTTGGGATATGGGTAAGGGTGTATGTTGAGCGGTGCTGAGGGTTATGGAAGAAGTAGTGATAGAGGTGGTTGTGCTCGGTTCAATTGGCTAGAATATTTTTGGGTAGATAATGGAAGTGTCAGCAAGTGACATCTGCATCTGTGTTGAAACAAGAAGTAGAAGACGCCCCCACAATAAGGCTCTGTCCACATAATCTAAGTGATCGGCCAAGCATGAGAATGGCACATCTGTAGGTGAATTTGATGAGGACCTAATGGCTATTCCCATAAAATGTGTCTTAGAGATGGGAAATTCATTAGCTTCAGCTTCTGTGGGTAAGAGAGTCGAAAGTAGGTCTACAGGATCTTGGGTAGCTAATGGAGAATGTTCACCTAGAGGCAAAGGTATCTCTACTAGATCCATGATAGGTGGAGGAGAAAATGGATGTTCCTCTATAGGTGGAGGAGATGATGGGTGCTCCTCGTGGGTGGAGGAGATGATGGGTGCTCCTCCATGGATTGAATAAGTACTTGTGGGTGATGGTTCCCTAGGTGGAGAAGCCAAAGGTGAAATGGTCTCGATATTAGTGAAAGACTCCTCCACAGGTGAAGAAGGAGGTGAAAGGTGTTCCTCTGTGGGTGGAGGAATAGGTGAGGTGGGTTCCAATGTAGAAGGAGGATTTTGAGCTAGAATTTCCTCTATGGAAGGAATATGAGGTAATTGGGAAGCAATGGGTGCATCGTTGAAAATAGCGTGGACCTCACGGGTATGGCTATCATGAGTTGAGGTCTCACCAGTTTGATCAGACGAAGGGGCATGATTGGGAAAGGGTTTCTTGAAGATATGTAGGTTTTGATTGGCAGGTGTGTTAGGATTATCCACAGTTAACTCGCCTTTCTCAAGTATTTCTTGGACAATGTTTTTGAAAGTGATGCAATTGCCGTCATTATGACCCTTTACTCGATGATAGTTACAGAATTCGTGTTCTTTATACCATGTAGGCATGGGGCAAGCAGGGTCAAAACCAGTGTGTGGGTTTATAGGTAGAAGGGTGATAGCCCCATCTTTGATGAGATTTTCTAAGACAAAAGAGTAAGGCTCCCCAATTGGGGTGTATTTCTATTGTTCTCTTAATTGAAAACTCTGCATGGGTAGGAGATTAGATGAGGGGCTAGCCTAATTTGTGACAGATGAGTGGGACCGGCTTTGAGTACCACTACATTAGTGGTGCCCTTAGATTTTGAATAATTGTTATGTGGTTTGGAAGAAGAAGAGGTATCATTTGACTTGAATGCCAAATTCTTATTGCGTAATTGGATTTTATTCTCTTTGATGGCTCAAATCTCTAACTTTCATGCCATGGTGAATGCTTCATCGAATGTTTAGAAAGTCTAGACTTCGAGGGTCTGTGAGATATGTATAGCACAAGCCCACATGAATATCTCGATGAGTTCTATTTGTGGTAGTTGGAATGTGAGTTGATTGATCAGGCTACGCCAACGAGTGACAAAATCTGCAATAGATTCATCATCATATTGACGCATGGAGTATAGGTCAGTCATGGTAACCTTCTTAACAATATTGATGGAGAAGTGATCCAAGAAGGCTTGGGATATCTAATTAAATGAAAATATAGAGTGTCTAGGTAACCCACTATACCAGTCTAACGCAGGTCTAGTTAGAGACATGGGAAAGGTTCTCAAGAGAAAAGCATCATCACGGGCAATTAGGTAACACCCGTGTTTGAACGACTACAAATGTTGTTTTGGGTCTTCCTTGCTATTGAAATGGTTGAATTTAGGCATTTCGTAATGCATGGGGTATGAATAGATAGGAATGGATGGGTGGATAGGCTCGTTACAAATCTCATCATAGGTGTGAGTGTTGTAAGAGCTAGAAACCTGAATCCTCCAATGTTTGCATCTTTTCCATCATTAATTTGATTAGGTCATTGGTAGGTTTCCATGGTTGGATGCCTCCTGTAGTGTAAGATGGTTGATGTTGGGCATATGATGAGGGTGGCATTCTAGTATATGGTGGTGCCATGTAGGTGGATTTAGAAGAAGGTAATGAAATAGGGGCTACGTGCACTGAAATGAATAACACATGAAATAGGAGGCTCTGATAGTACATATATGGAGGTGGAAGGGTCGTGATGACCCTAGTTACAAATGGGGGCCAACGATTGTGGAATAGAAAGGAACATGTTTTGAAAAGGGGTAGGGGTCACCGACACGGGAGGTGGTTGTGTAGCTACGGGTATATGCAAAACAATAGGGGTGGATAAGGTTATGTTTTGGGTGGTTGTTGAAGGTATGGTAGATGTAGCAGGTGCAATGGATGTAGTAGATGTGGCAAACAGAGCGGTATAGGACCTAGCTGTGAAACGACTGGGGGTAAGGTAGATGTAGGCAACATGGGGTTAACAGGGGATAGAGAAGAAGTATGAGTGAGTGTTGGGGGATAGGTTCGGGCATGTCGTATATCAACTAACCCGAGGAATCTCAAGTGGATGAGTGGGAAAGATAAAACTGCAAGGTGGCAGGGTTTTGGTCAAGGATTCGTGTGAACTCCTCATATCCAGTGGTGATAGTGATAGGTTGGATAGGATCCATGGTGGGTGATAAAATGGAAGGTGGAAGAGGTTGACAACCGGCATGGAATATGAGGGTGCTTTCTTATCGACACATCAGTACCATGTGAATAGGTACAAATGTAGTAAGATCGCTTTCTATAAGTGCCACAAAAATAGAGCACGAGTAGGATAAATAGGTGATGGTGAGTGAATTGGGGCTAAAATGGTAGATGGAAACTGACACGAGCTAATTGATGTCGCTTAGGGTAAATCGACGCCGTCATAGGTAAATCATGATCGGTCACTATGGAAAGTGGCCAGTTGGTCAAAAACAAGGTATAAGGCCAACTTTACCAAGTATGTTTGAACACCATGAGATTTACCAGTCAACGGGAGTGAAAATAGTGATAGGGACTCTGAATAGTCAAAGAAGGTGAATAAGTGTCCTTTTGGGTAGTTTAGCCAAAATAATAGGGAACCAACACCGATTGGGTATAACGATGATAGTTAGAGGGTAACCGATGAGGGTCGCATTAGATCAAACCAGTCATTTGTAAAAGTGAAATAATGATGAAAGAAAAGTGGTTGTGAATTAAAATATGATGTGGAATCAAACCCAAAATACTAAGAATGATGAGAATATGGTCTAGGCACACTCAGATGAAGCTAGAATACACCAACTATGATGAGGAGCGTGCAAAGAGAAACAAGAAAAATGAAGAACATGACCTCTCACCTCAAAACGTAAGCCAAGCAGAGACACTAAGAAAAATGTGATCCTAAGAGTTTCTTTTCTACTATATTTTATTTAGCTTATGATATTTAATGACCTGACTCATGACTTGAAATAGATTTTTATTGAGGATGGCTTCCTATGAAGAAGGAGATCTAAAAGGTGAGGTTTTAGGTATGTTATGGTGGGGGCGGGCTTCGCTCTGAAGTATGACTCAACAGAGCAGTGAGCTAGGAGTACCTGCCAATCCTTAGATCAGTGTGATCATTGACAGGCGTTCCTAGGAAAGATGTTGTTTAAGAATATGTATTTGTTTTGAATTTGTGCAATTTGGTAAGACTCGAGAGAGAGAGAGAGAGAGATGTGCTTTCTATGATTCGTTAGTCAACCATCAACTGGGCATGACTTCCAACATATAGGTTGCCCTCAATTAATGTGAGCTAATGTAAAAAATTAGAATGAAATGCAATGATTTTAAGCCCAAATCAAAATATGGAATTTGATGACACAAGTAGATGAAGAGGGAGAGGGATGCTCTTTCACTAAAATGCAGAAAACAAGAAGAAATGGTTCTTTTTAAGTACACCAAAAGAAAGGTTTCTTTTAGAGAAAATAGAAAGAAAAAGAAGGTTACCAAGGAAGAAAATTAATGTGTATGATTTTCAAAAGAAAAAAACACATAAATTTTCCTAGGAATGAATAAAATGGAAGGAACCCCGGATGGGTCCCACCAGGATGCCAAAATGTTTCACCTTATTCTTAGATGTTTATTTGAAAATGACGAAACAGATAGGGTAATGGGTGTAGGGGAATACTGTTGAAATACAAGTTGATTTAATGTTGCGCGTGTATGAATTTTGAATCCACACTGATCGTGAGAGCTTCCTTTTGGCTAGAAGGAACTACCTGAAATGGAACACAAGACTCGCAAAAAGAGCTAAACAAAGATATGAAGTGAACTACCTAGCATGTGCTAGATCCGAGAAGTGTGATACTTCCTAGACGGCTGTCAGTCCATTGTTTAAAACAATTTAATGCTGGTAATGAAGTAAATCCTATTATAGTTAAAATGATTTAGGTATCTCATTAAAAACACAATAAGAAAGATCTAATCTAACAGGCTAGGTTAAAATAAGATCCAAAGGTCAAATAACTAGTTCTGGGTCTTTGCAGGTCTTACATAGGTCTTAGGAAGGTCACAGGTGAATAATGGTGGTGTGGGAATAGGTAGGTAAATTAATTTTCTGGGTTGTATTGGTAAATACAGAGACCAATTCCGGTTAAGGGTGACCAATGCCGGTTGGGGAGAACCAATGTCGATTCTTATGGAATCTTTGGGAATGTCATAGAATGAACTTTAGATCTCCCTTATGATTGCACAAAGGAATAGGCTAGTTGAAATGAGGTATTAAGTTGTTTAGATGGGATTTTTAAGGTTTTAATGGGGATATGGAGGGGTGAGTATTAAAGGAGGTCAATGGGTGGCTAGGAGAACAAAGGATGAAGATACAATGATTAAATGAGTGAACCAAAGGAGTAAAATGTTTCACTTACTTGGAATCTAGTTCTAAACGTCATGTGAGTGAGGAATGGATGTTTTGATAACGAGGTTGAATGCTCAGAAAGGATCACCAAACATTAGGAGCTCTTGCATGGGCTGTATTTGCTCTCCTTATTTCCTGATTGGATCAAATTTGTGCTGGGTGGTTACTGGATGAATGTTGGATGTCTATGCGAGAGAAAATGCTTGATCTCCTTCCTTGCATGCATGTTCTCACAGAAACTTGTTCTCAAAAGATGTGATATCTCTCAAGAATATGCCAACCTTTTGCTAACCTTGAAAATAAGGTTGTTTTGGGGATTAAAAGGTGACCGACGGTGGTTCTGGCTTAACCGACGACAGTTTAGGGTAACTAACGTCACTTAGGGTGGGATTTCCTAGGTTTACTAAACTGGGAAGATCCCCTTGATTTTCTGGGATCTCATGTCGTTAACTCATAGATTAGGATGGAAGCTTCTTTTAAGCATGTGGGAATGTGGTTAGAGGGAATGTAGGCATTGATTTTTAGGGTTTGGGTAAGTCTTAGTTAGTTATGGCAACTTACTAAGAATAGGTCTTAGGGTGAGGTGGATTGATGAGGTGTCTAGGTGAGGTGGATATGTGGGAATCATACCAATTAGGAGATTTAAATGATAAATATGGTGAGATAATGAATTAATTTAATTTTAATAATTAAATTAATATTATACTTGGGTGAAGGGGGCCATGGCTAGGTGAATGTGATGAAAGTGTTTATTTATTGAGGGACCAAGGGAGTGTGAACCAATTTTGGTGTCAACAGTTTTACACATATTATATGACATGTTTCATGTATTTTTGGAGCTCGAAAGTGTATTGAGGTGGCATGGTGAAGGTCAAAAGTTTACCTCTAGAAATGCCTATTTTGAGTAGGAAATAATCCTACTTGGTAGAGATATGAAGAAAATGATTGGTGTAGAGTTCCTTGAGCTGATGGATGATGTTAATAGGACATCATGAAAATGTGCGAAGACTTTGGAAGAATGTAAAATATTTATGAAGTGCTTGGTTTCTTTGACGAGCTTGGTGGTGGGTTTTTATGCTTTTTGGGCTTCTCTTGTGTCCATGTGCATTACCAACAGATATGGGTTCTTCATTTGAATTTATATGAGTGTGTAGTTATTGTTTCAAGTTGGTATGACCTACATCTTGGGTCTGGAAAACCATTTTTATGTTTTTGAGTTAATTCTTATATTGAAGTTCATGTTTGGTTCATTTTTGAACTAGTTGTGAGAGAGTGAAAAATGTGAGCTAAGTGAGAGAGTTTAAGTGGTTCAAAGGCATCAAGACAGAGATGAAAGTATGTGTGAATGTTTAAAGATTATTGAAGAGATGGTTTTCAAGATAATTTTTTTATTTCAGTTGGTATTTGATCAAGTTTTATTGAGTTAGGAGAAGGTGGTGTGAAAAGGATTTGAAGGTGTGAAAGCTGAATTTTGATCTCCATAAGTTGTGGCAGATAAAAAAACAACATATATCTTCATCTAAAGGTGCTTAAGTTGGTTCTTGATCATCTTAGGGGTTGTATCCTCCTTGTGGGGTTAGTGCATCACTAAACTAGGGGTGTATGTTATTGTTAAGGTTAGATCTCCACTAAACTAGCAGTTGATACTCCTTGTTAAGTTGGTGTTTTACTAAATTATTTTGATTTGAGTAATATAATCAAAATTTTAGTGGGTTTTCTTTCCCCTTGAGGGTTTTTAACTTATATCTTATGTTTTTGTGTACTCTTTCATGGTTATGCTCTTATGAATGGTTATTTCATATTGTTAAGATCACATGAATGCATGGTTGGATGTTAAATCATGTATGCAAGTAAATCTGAATTTTTAAGGGTTTTGAAGGATTGATTAACCCCTCCTCTCAATACATTGTTCTTTCAACACTACTTGGGAGAATGTAACACCATTGCAGGACCAATATTCTTACCTCTTCCAATGACTTTCCGGAGCAAATTAATTCCTAGGGAGGGAATGTAATTCCCTCATATTTATGTATTGTTATTTAAATCTATTTGGACTCATTATATCTAGAGTACCTATATTGATAGGTACATTAATTCTACAATCTATAGTTTTGATGTGACTTTACTTCATGATAAAATTATTTACTAGTACTAGGATGCTAAATATTTTTGATAGGTTGCTTTTTGGGGGCAAACAATACCACTTTTAACTGATAAGTTATTATGTTGATATTATATCATGATTTTATTTGAGATTGATAATATAATGTTATTGGATTAATACTTGAGTCATGGTCATTAATTTTCTTACTATGTTGTATATTCATTTTATGATATACTTTGCTTGCTAACATGATACTACTTATAGATGATTGATTTCAATGAATATGATGTAATCATATTAGAAATGTATGCGGTTTTCCTTGAGTTCGCAGTAAAAGGTATTTGGTCATGGGAGAATGTGGGATTTAGGGAACATAGTCCAACTAGCACAAAAAGGCCCTAAAGGCCAAACCTTTCATCTCTTATAAATATTTACATCTCATTTTTTTCTTATTTCTACCTTGTCTAATGAAGGACTCCTTTAGCTATGTGACTATTAGTCTACCCTTATATCATTGTGATGTATGCTCATGTTGTATAGTTATATGATTAAATTTATAACCCTCCTTTGTTTAATATTACCCCGCATTTTGGGGCCTTTTAACATATCTTATGGATTTGGATTTTGTGTAAGGGCTAGGATGTATTAGGCCACCTAATCATGGATTAGGTGATCCTAATTACCCCTCATAAATGCCACATTTTTCCTAAAGTCAGATTTGGGGAAAATGTGCCATTTAGGAAGGTGAAATGATAAGAAAATGACCTCATTTTCTTTGAAAAGAGGCGATGTAGAGCACACCTTCAAAATCACTCACTCAAGCAATTAGAATGATTAGACAACTCAAAAATGCCTCAACCTTGCAACATCTCACTTTTTGAAAATGTAAGAAAACCTTCAAATATGTTTTTTTTCCTAAAATTCTCATAAGAGATTATCCAATGGCTCACATAAGTTTATTATCCATTTTTCAGGCTAACTCAACCTCAAAGTCATTGAAATCATAAGAATTGGTTAATTTGATCACCTTTTGCATAGAATGCCAATTAGGCTTCTTAAGAACAAGAATGATGGTGGGTTATGATTCAACAATCTAGAAATGAAAAAAATCATTCTTGGATACCACATAAAATTTTAGTGGCTAATATTCATAATTTGGCTATTTTTACAACCATGGCGGTGAATATGTTTCACCCTAAAATTTTAGAAAAAATAAATTTTCTCATTTGAATAGCCAATAGATATCAAATCCCATCATATATTTTTATTGATTCGTCGAGTGATTTATGGGTTAGGGTTTTAAAAATTATTCGATCACCAAGAAATATATTGGACATTCCTATTCATTTGGTCTCATTCGTCGACATGTTTATGATTTTTTAAAATGTGAATAAATTCACCACACACACACACAAATATAGATCTATATTGGAATCCATTAAACCTTTAGAAGACCCACTAAATTTGAAATATTCCTGTAACTACCTAAGAAGCCACTATATCTTTTGATAAGCCTCATGCATGAGGAGCAGAAAAGTTTCACCAATTCTAGGAACTAGAGTGTAAAGGTATGAAGAAGGAGCTCCAACACCTAGAATTTGATATCAAGTGGACCTATGGAAATATTTTAGGCATCCTAAAGGAAAAGGCATTTTGTGGACTCCAAGCCCACGTAATGAACCAATTCAATAAAGTTTAAGGTCCTGAATTAGGCAATGCGAAGTGACAATTAGGGGAACATGTGGCGAATCTCCATTTAGACTTAATATGCATTTTGTGTAATAAATATTCTTCATGCCAATGAATTATCCTTAATTTTCCACTCCATCTACAATTTACTTCACAAAATATATTAAATTTTTCCAATTCCCCAAATGTTTATTTTAGATAATTCACCAACCCATCGAATCTGGTTCCAACCATATTTTCCATGATTTCTATAAGTATTTTTAGGTGGCTTCCTTAAAATTTTCCCTGTTGGATACTATTTTCCAATGCTCGGTGTGGGAAAAATATTTTGGTACAAATCTCAAATTAAATTTCCTTTCCTTCACTATCCTACCTTCTTTCCTAGTCCTTCCCTACTAGCCCTACCTCAAGACAAAGTCAAGTGTATCTTTTGTTTTAGTCACTCGATTCATAAATAAATTAAATTTTTAGGCACCCATTTAGATAAAAAAATTGTGTTAAAATTTTCACCCTAGAATCCTTTTTAAGATCTTGATCATAGGGAGCGATGAACTATGATCCTTTGATCCTTGATTGATCGCGACGAACTCGATCCACCCAGGTGATCCTAGTGAAATATGATCGAATACTAGCTCAATTCATAATACTTATTAAGTTTAAGCATAACAATAGGCCTATCTCCTCTCTGATCTATCCTCACATCAACAGAACAAAATAACACCTTCTATAGCTAGAGGCCTACCTATATATCTATGGGCGAGCCACCTCTCCCTGCTCCCTTCACTTGCAACACATCATGTGAGGAATGGGAAAAAAACTAAATGGATAAGGGAGAAGGAACTATACTCCCTATCTATAAATGGGGCCTATCAGACCTATCTATATATGGTAGATAGGCCCCATCCTATATGCTTCAAAATCATACTTCTAGGCTTCAATTTAGGTCTCCTATTTTGCTACGGTGTTTTTGACCCAATTTTCATCAAATTATCTTAGTTGTAATAGTATTTTTTCAAGATTACTATTGAATCTAGATTGGAAAACTGTGAGGATGGTTTGTAGTAGTTTTTATACTTTATAAAAGGGCTTAGGTTCCTCGGACATCGTTTTATCCTTAAACTCTATAGGTTTTACACACTCACACGGAAGGAGTAAATTCATTATAAAAAAACACAATATTTATTTTCAAGGTCTTAATCCAACTAAAAGGATTTGTGCTAACCCTTAAAATATTTTTAGCTTACCATCTAACTTTAACCATTCATAAAACATGTTCTTGTTCTCTTAGATACTCTACCATGTCCGATAAATCGGGGTTTGACAATCAATTAGTGTTTACATAAGTAAATAAATTTTTCTCCTTGTTCAAGGATTTTGAAGACCACTTAACTTCTAAGACACACTCTACTCTCACTCAAATATGATAACTCCATATATTCCTTCCCAAACTTGAATTTATTTATCTTAAAATATGGATTTTTCTCACAAGATACCCTATTATAGACTTCTCGGGGTTCTACACTCAATTACAATCATACCAAATATTGTCCTTCATCAAATTCTATACAAACCAACTCAAATAAGCTCATACTCACATGTTTCGTCCCTTTCACGATTAATAAACAAACATGCAAACATATAAAATTGTAATGCACATTTTTGAAATAATGAAACTTAGTGCAATTGGTGTCTTCTCTCTCTCACACGTACTTTAGATCTCCAAATTCTTATTTCATTTGATTGATTAATCAGTGAAAATAGTTAGAAATCCATTATTATTCCCCCTTTGTCTAGTTACTTCATAACTCACTCTTCTGTCATAAAATAATATTTTAAGTGGAGGTTACATGCAAAAAGGAGCTAAACTAAGATTATGAGTTACAAACCTAAAATAACACCCAAATGAGACATAAAGATCACATAATGTTTGCAAAATTATCTATAGAACCTAGTAGGACCCCTTTACAAGAAAGAAATCCAAAATTTTCTCCACACAAGATTTAAAATTTCAAATATACAAAATGGAGGGAAACTCCAAGATTTGAAAATTTGACCTCTAGAACACTACATGACAATATTAAATGATCACTATGGACTTTAAATGAGTCCTAAACACCTATAAATACCTACAAAACCAAAATTTTGGACTAGATACACCTAATCCATCCTTAGGAGTGATGTGGTTACATCATACTCTTAGGAAAAATAATAGGTCTTCCCATGTTTCTTTTCTTGAAAGTTTCTTGCTCTTTCTTTCTTTATTTCCAATTAAACATGATCTCGTGAGAGTGCTTCTTGACTGATTTTGTTATGTCAAGTTTCTCTAGTGACTGTACCATGCTCTTTGTAAGTCTTGTTATCCTTGAATTACTTACCTTCATGAGTTCGTTATTTATTATAGGACTATATAATGTCTTTGTCACCTTTTTCCTAAGATTATATACTTGTTTCATGCCCACATGTGATGGTTCTTGAGGTACCTTGATTCTTAAAATATTCTTGACACAATCCTTTGGCTCTTCTTGATTCATGTCACTTTCAAAATTGAGAAATTATGTCTCTTTTTTGAAGTATGCACCTTCATGTGACCACTCTTCCATCATTTTAACCGTCTTGTATAT
This sequence comes from Taxus wallichiana var. yunnanensis, assembly GCA_018340775.1. Taxonomy (NCBI): domain Eukaryota; kingdom Viridiplantae; phylum Streptophyta; class Pinopsida; order Cupressales; family Taxaceae; genus Taxus; species Taxus wallichiana. Next base: position 241,348,028 of record CM031236.1, on the reverse strand, counting down.
AAGACATTCAAAGAAAATTTAATTTTTAAAATCCGAGTCTCTCCTTCATTATTTACCTCCATGTCCTCTTAATGTTTTTCCTCTCCTTTCTCTTACAACATTATGCTTCCTTATATTGTTTTGATGCATACTTTATGAATGTTTTGTTCCTCTTCTAGGTCTGATTGCTTCATGTTCACCTCATGTGTTGAGTTTTCTCCTTATTTGACTACCTCTTCTTATTGATCATTGTCCTTATTATCATTATGATCCGATGTTCCTCATTCTTTACCATTCTCACTCATCTTTTTCTATATATTCATATGATATTATTATTCTCCATTCAACCATTTCCACATCCTATTGAATGTACCAATTTTTATCTCTTTCACATCACCCTATTCTTCCTACGAAATGATGTTTCTAGTCCCATCAACATCACTCTAGAAAGATCCTTATGTCATATTTGTCTCCTTCAATGAATTCAAGGTATTCCTAACCCCATTCCTCTCAAATGTGTATGTGTTTTCCCATCCATCATGGATGGCTTTTCTATCAAATTTCCATGGTCTTCCCATCAGAAGATGACATTTATCCATGGGAAATATATCACATAAAACCTGATCATGAAATCTAGCAACTTGAAAATCAACTTAACAATGTTGATTTACAAATACCCGATGATATTTATGAACCCGATAAAATTTTTAGGGACTAGGATGTTTCATTTTATTCAATTTTAAATTCTCAACCATCTAAGAAGAAACTAAGTTATCAATACTACCATTATCAATAATGAGTTTACAACATTTACCTTTGGCTTTGCATATAGTTCTGAAAAATATCCTTCTTTGAACTAGTTCTTCACTCCTTTTGCTTACATTCACTAAGGTTCTTCTCATCATCAATGCTTCACATTTTAGGTTCCTCCACTAGTGATGGTGATGCTACAATTTTTCCTCATCTACATGTGCAATATGATTTCTTTCCTCATTATCTCTACTACTGCATTCTTATGGATGTTTAGGAAATTCAAATGATCTATGTCCAAAAATTTGTTATATTTCAAGAATCTCCTGTAAATTCACCTCTTCCTCTTCCTCTTCAAAATCCACCTCTATCTCTATATGAATAACCACCTCTAGATGCATTATGTGTTTTTGAATTGCTTATTTCTTCCTCATTAGTTATCTACTACTATTGTCCTCTACATGATTGTTGACCTCTTTGTCTTATTCCTCTTCCTCTATCTCTCAACTTTTGTGTTTCATTTCTTGAAAATTTCTCTTCTTCCTTTAAGGTTGATTGGTATGCCTCTTCCATTGACCTTAGATGGAACAAAATTATTTCATCATGTTTTCATGTGTTTTTGCATGGGGAAATTCACTAGAAAATAGGACAAACATACTATAGAGTAAAAAAATTTCAATGTTATACCTTTCCAAGACACACCCCAAGTCAACCTTTCCCTTGTATCAGTCCTGTCATGTCATTCAAATGGTATATATATGTTTTAAATCCATTCCCTAGGTGATTTAGGAAGATAATGTAATTCTAATAACTTTTAGAGCAATGCATATAAAAGTGGAGTTTCAAGCTTGATCTTAGGAAGGGCAATCATTAATGTTCCTAAGCCAATTACACAACCCTTAGAGCAGATCAAAGGATAAAAGTCATCTAGGAGAGGTATTAATGATCCAGAACATCAAGGAACATATTTTTGAAGATTATAGTAAGTTTCAAAGGTTTAAGAGCAAGTTGACTAGAAGAAGGTTTTTAGGACGAAGGAGCTTGCTCCACAAAAGAGCATCTGTACTAAAAGAGATGATTTTGGGAACTTGAAATGAGTTTTTGTCATGAAATTAAAATACCCCTAAATGGTCTAATTTTTTGATGGGGCGTTCGGTGTAGCTTGTGTAACATTGGATCACCTATCAAGTTGTGGGACTTGCGGGCTTGACACAACCCTCAGAGAAAGTTAGTTCTTGCTTCTAAACTACCTTCCACTAACTAATCCTAATGCAAGAAATAATATATAATCCTAATCTAAATTTTCAAAGAGATGAGGGAGAGAGAATGCATGAAAATAAATTCTACACTAAAAATGGTGATACACCAGAAAAGGAGGGTGTGAGAATAACTTCCCAATGTGTAAAAATAGGAATGAAATGTAGGTTAGAAGGGGTGATAACAGTTCTCCACCATCTAACAACAATAATCACAACACCATTTCTATGCATACATAATAGTAATGAATCTTGCAAGAGCATAGAATAGACACAATACACCTGCAATAAGATTGAAGAGGCAAGAAGAATGCAAACAAACATAAGAAGGGAAGGTACATCCACAAACTTGCATCTATTACTTTGTTGATATGTGCGAGTTAAAATTTTTACAAATGAAAGACTTGTATCACTACACAAGGAGTCCACCACAAGGGCCTATAGCACATTGGCTTCACAAAAAAAAATGGCAGAGTTTTGCTACTCAAAATTATCCCCTTTATAATGAGCCCAACACTCCAATTTATAGAATTTTGGAAGAGAGAGAGAGAGAGGAGATGCAATTCCCGAAATCTACTTTCTAACCACTTGAAAGATGTCATAAATGTGCCCAAATGGTGATATATGACCTGCAGAAGGAACCCCATACTATCCCATGACTTATAGTAGTGAAAAATGTCTGCCCATGCCTCTTAATTGCACTCCCAACCACCAATAAAATCAATGTTCTAAACCTAGCCCATTTTCCTTAAAAATATTCTTTAGATCTACATAAATTATTGAATTTCTTGGTTGCTGTGTGTCAAGATCAGGGAAAAATTCCAATGAGTATTCATTTGCATGATTTTGTTGAGAATTTCTCAAGATATGAGCTTCGAGCGTATGTAGCTACTTTGAGTTTGCCAGGCATTTCTTGTAATACACAGGACTAGGAATTCAATCCATTCATCTAAAGAAGTTTATTTTATTTTCACCCAGACTAACCTCATTAAAAATAATTAAATCCAATTTTTTGGTGTAGAGGATGTCGATTCCTTTCTCGAAAAGTCTAAAATTTTCAAAATTGGAGCTTCAATCAAAAGTTATGTCTATTTCAAGATCAGGGTCGAGGTGTTCCACACGGGCTCTCATAATCTACATTAAACCACTTTCCCCTTACATTACGGGTATTTTGGGTTTTAAGGGATGTTATGGCACTAGGGTATAAGGGCTTCTTGGGCCGATAGGATCTGATTCACCCGCAATGCACTCTGCCTCCTTTGATGTGTGGAAATTTCAGCTCTGCGGGGAACTCACGTCCCTATGGTACCTATTCAGCTTGGGTCCCTCAAACCCAAAACTTGTTTCCCACCCACACAACACAAACATTTATGCCACATTTTTTTTTTGGAAATTTGAGGTTCATGGGGAACTCATGTCCCCACAATACTTGGACCTCTCGGGCCCCGAACTTCCACCTTTTCCGCAATACATAGGATCCACTTCAACTCCCTTTACAAATTGGTCAAGTCGAGATTTTGGGGAACTCATGGTTCAATGTAGATTGTGCTTCATGGGCTGATGTGACCCAATTTACCTGCAAATCATTGTTTCCTTAGCATTTCAGACCCAAGTCGAGGATGAGGAACCCTAGTTCCATCCATAGCCATTCCACCCGTAACCCCCAAACCCACAATACATTGGAATAGGTCCCTTTTCCATTTTTTTCAAATTTTAGAAAATTTATACTAACTCCTTAATTTTTTCCTGAATAGGGAAGTTAGAGAAAAGCAAAGGGGTGCCCCCAAAATCTAGATTTCTTGTGTTCACCATTTTTGCATGTTCAAGTTTAAATAAATTGTGTAAGTTATAGAATTTACCTTGAGGGTAAATTTTGGATAAAAAGTTTCAAGCCCAACTAGATATTATTGAAATAATTTTCAACCATCTACATGGCTAAACAATCATATCAATCTCAAACCCCATGCATTTTTCTAGTCAGCTCATTCTTTCCATGCACCATATGCGATCCCAAGAAACAATGATATATTTGAAGGTGATGTGAGACAAATAAAGGAATGGGACCCATCAAATTCTTCTCAAAATTAATTTTCCATGTGAAATCATATAAATAAGTGCACAAAAATTCATCTGGGAGATTAAGTTATGGTCATTCCAACTCGCTCTCTCGGGTATATTATTCGATACTTAGTGAAATTTGCTAAGGGACACATGGTAACACTAAGTTGAGGTGAATGTTTTTACACACATTATCCCTCACCAAGGGGAAAAGAGGGACAAAAAATTTCACCCTTCCCCCTTTAAGAACTTTGTCACTCATATGATCCCGGTGGATCACTTTAAGATTGTTTGAGAAAGTTGATTTCCTCCTCCACCACTCCTGCATGTTCACAACTTGTCTTGAAAAGGACAAGGAAATCATTTTTTCACCTATTGTCCAAAAAAGGGAAAATTGGGGAAAAAAATTTCCCACCCCTTGGTTTCCATGATATTACTCATACGAACCTCATTCAACCCCTAGGTGCTTACTTTTGGCTCCCCTGTTTATTTCTCTCATCGAATGAATAACCACCACTTATCGTAAAAAGGATAAGGTGCAATTTTGTACACCTATTGTCCCAAACCAAAGGGAAAATGGGGGTAAAAAAACATTCCCCACCCCCTCTCTTCATGCTCAAAGCTATATAATGTGGGAGTTAGCCATTTTCATGCTCATACCCCGATATTTCTCCCTCCATTTCCAAAACTCTCTGTTGAATTTTCATCAAATCGTCCCCACACCATTTTCTTCCTCCATAAATTGCTGAAATTTTCCCATGATTTGAAGAAGAATAAAACATGGAAAAATCCAAAATTTTTAAGACTGAAAACCATATTTTTTGTAAGGACTTGAAACCCGAAAAGAATATTTTCTCGTATCTCACAAACTACTGTATGAATCTTTGTGGTTTTTTTTTTGCAATTTTAAATTCTCGACGTGCCTTGAATTTACAAGAAGAATTTTTCACATGCATGTTTCATATTTTTGCAGTGAAGAAACCCCGCTTTCCCTAGAGAAGAACTTTGAAAATTAAAATATCCATTTCCGAGAGACCGAGTAGACTTGAAATTTCAGCTGTGCACTAAAATATAAACAATCATATCAAAAAAGTTAGTTTTTTTCAAAAATTGAGGTCCAAAACAAAACTTTCTATAAATATTAATCCCCCTACATAGGAACTTGATATTTTTAGTAATTCCACACAAAGAATGGTTTCATGGAAGAAATGTCCACAAAGGTTATCTAGGAAGATAATTTCAGCGACTGGGATTGAAAAGGGGGAAATTTTTCACTTACTAAAAATAGTAACCCCTAGTTTCTAGGTGTAGAAAGTGTTCTAGGAACCATGAAGTTCAAGTTACTAGGTGTAAAAATAGTCAATTCCCTCTCTTCTAAGTATGCAAAAGTGGTTGACAGTGATGTCACTCACATGGATCTTGACAACCCAAAAACATGCATGCTCACTAACCGAAGGGAACAAGTTGAGGACAAGATATTCATGAGTGGATTGTTTTGCAGTGGGTGGGTATCTAGTTTTTGTGTAAAGAATTGAGTTTGTCTTGGATTTCTCACCACTATGAGCCTGAGAGGAGAACCATTCAAGAAGATGATGACATAGCCATGGCGGTAATTTCTCCAAAGGTCATTCTCGTTCTATGCAAATTCCCACAGAGCAACATGACAGTCATCTCAAAAGAAAGGGCTGTGAAGGAATGGAATAACACATATTCATATTTGTAGTGCATCACACTAGGATCCTATTTTAAGTTAAGGATGGATCCTTCTTGACTGCCTAAGTATCTATCAAGAAGAGAGTTCCATGAAGTATTTTTAGATGCAATATCCCTCCTCAATTGGGTGATGGGAGAAGAAAAAATAAGATATTTCTAGGAGTGGATGGCTCTATTCATATTGATGATCATCAAGGGAAATAAAATATTTATTGGGGCCAAATCATAAGTGATAATTTTCATTGAAATTTACTTCATGTCCCAAATTGTTATCCATTTTTGTACCCTTAAAAATGGACTAACCTACAAGTTTGGGAATTGGTAGTTAATGGAAAATGGTTTGAAAACATGGCAGATCACAGAGAGCAGGCTCACTGCGATGAAGGTTTGAGCCATTGGTTATAGAAAATAAGAAAATATTATCATCTGACAATGTATAGACATTACGAGCTAGTAACAGGATGGTGTTAGTGACCGACAACATTCGAAATAACCAATCGGTAACACAATGGTATCACTTGGCCAAAAGAAGTGAAGGCACAAAAACTCTATGGATCTTTCCGATTGGTAACATTTAGGGGCATTACCAATTGGTAACAAAAATTGTGATACCGACCGGTGACAATAAGATGACAATCGCACAACAGCCCATGGGGCTTGTATGGCAATTAACGATCATTAACATGAATAGTGTTACCGATTAGTAATAAAAACTAACCTAACAACAACATGGAAAATGTTTCCAACCAAAAACAATCTCGGGAGAAACTTTTTACCATGTGACAACAAATAATGTGTTATTGGCCAACTATAGAAATATCAGCATCAAGCCTTGGATTAGGTGAGGTAGGTGGGTGAAAACATAGCTCAACAACTGGTTTTAATGGAGTATGGTGCCCATGCCTTCTTTCCTAGAAAAGTACCCTTGGGAAGTGAATTTTATGGCTTCCCATACCTATTTTTAGATAATTGAATGTAGTAGGTTAGTTAGTGAGGTAATTGTAAGGTTCTTTTCTCTATATATTGTGAAATTCACCCCATTTTGAAGAGATACTTTCTGTAATGAAAAGGAACTTTGTCAAAATTGCTTTAGAGCTATTGTGAGCTAAAGGCCTCTAATTTGGGATTATTATAAAGGATTTTTCCTTATGCCTATATTGTAATGGATTGTGTAAGTTTATGAGCAATAAAATTGGTGTTTTGTGGCTTCTCTTTCCCTAATTCAGGTTATATTACATCTTTTTCCTTCCATTATATTTGTAAGTATATTATGCATGTTTATATCTCTTTACAAGACCTTTAATTCTTTATGATTTATGAATTTAGGAAATTAAATATTTTCTTATAATGTGGCACCTCCATATACCCTCTCTTACCTTATTTTATCTCTATTTTTCACTCACTTAGATCACCTCACCCTTTCTTGGTGCATCACCTTCGCTTAGAGTAGATTTAATTTTAATGCATTATTTTATCCATTTCTCCTTGGAAAGAATTAGGGTAGGATTAGATTAGTTTTCCATTCTCTACACTTTGGAGAAGTTGTCATTAGGTTCGGATAAGAATTTGTATTTCTCCAAAGGATTCTCCTACAAGGAAGGTCCCACAATATAGGATAATTCCATGTTATGCATATTACACTAATTGCCTAACACATAAATCACTAGGAATCATGGGTGTTGTAATGTTGACATAACAATTTTGGCACGCCCAGTGGGACCAAGAGGTCAATATTTTCAGGTTTATCAAGATTATATGTGCATCTTGGTGAATTTTTAGCCTTTAGAGGCTTTGTAACACCACATATGGTGACTCCCAGAACCAGATCTCACTGGTTTGAGTAGTACTAATGGCCCAAGTACATGATAAGGATCCAAACATGGTCTATAGAAAGAGAATAAGGTGTCTTTGAATACTTTCAGTTATCACCGCTAGAGGAAGAAGAGGAAGGAGAATAAAAATTTATCCCTCTCCATCAAACATAACAAAATCCAAACCTCCACCGGTCAACCCTTCCTTCAATCAACTAGAGTTCTCAGGCCAATCAAGATGGTGCATCAACAACCACCACAAGGACCACCAAATCCCTATGTCCACTTCGAAAGTAGTCGCTTTCCTAAATTATCAAAAGCCTATTCTGGTTACATCATTAAAAACAATTCCCTACTTCATGGGGAGAACCACACGACTCCCACTGACCATATTTAGGATATTACAAATATTTGTACCATTCATGAGATCAATGAAGTGGATGTTGCAGTTAAATTTTGGATTCCTATTTCAAGAAAGGCCTTGTAGTGGTTCGAAGCTTAGCAATGGGGTCCATTACAAATTGGGATCAAATATGCACAACCCTTTGTAACCAGTTTGGAGAAAGAGGAGATAATCATGTCCCTATTAGAGCAATTGACTACAATCAAGAGGGCTCCCAATGAACAAATGACAGACTTTAATTTTTATTTCAGCAGACGTGGACCGGATCCCAATTCTTGTAAGGCCGGTTGCTTTGAAGGTGAATTTCTCTATTTCCTTAAAGCTTTAAATTTTGATATATCTGTTATGATACAATCCATGAGAGGGATAACCTCAACAAATGCTTATGCCATAGCTATTAAAGATGAGAATTGTCTCATTAAAGCTAGTAAACTTGCATCCAGGCCACCTATGCCTCTCTATCTAGAAATGAGCAATCCCAATTCTGGCAATGCACCTGAGTTATCCCTATCCCTACCCTAGAAATCAAACCAATAAATAGGCATCTACCTCTTATAGTGACCCATTTAAAATCCAAGAAATTAAGAAAGTGTTGTAAGAGATAATCAACATGAAACAAAATTTTGAGAATGAGTTAGTGGCCATCAAGAGGCAATAGGCCCATAATTTCAAACCCTTTCAGCCTCAAGTTCAATATCAAGCTAGGCCCCCATATCAACAAAATAGGGCCCCACTCAAGCTACCAATTAAAATCAATGGAAACCTCATGATACCAAAATTTCTTATCCTTATAATCGAATGCAACATCAACATCAAGGGCTCTAGTTCCAGTCCAAAACAATATGGCACAAGAATATGAATGGTGTCCTCCATATGGCTACTATTATGATCAAACAACATACTTTCAAGATCCATCAAATTAGGATCTAGTGGTGTAGACCATTGGCATGCCTTAAGAGGTGAGCCAAGAGGAAAATCAGTAATAAGCGATTCCATAGGAGGCGATCCATTGGAAACCACATTGGTCAATTTATAAGTAGAATATTTCTATGGAATCAATCAATCTCCTTTCTAGGGAGTAGCTACCAACACAAGGTCAAAGAAAAGGAACATAGAGGAGGGGAAATAATCTAACCCAATAAATTCTCACCTACTCTCACCCAACATCCCACCGCCACACCACAAGGATTCAACAAACCAAATTTCATTCCTAATGTATAAAACCAGCCTAAGGTGACTGTTGTAGCTGCCTCAAATTTACAAAATCATTCCAGGGTACCAGTTGTAGTAGCTCATGAGTCAACCTAGATACCAGAAAAGATCATGCCAAAAAGGGGCAACAAAAGGAAAATCTACCTCCATTCAATATCATCAATTAGATGAAGAATACCAATGTCAAAATTTCCATGTGGGAGTCATTGAAAAATCTAGGGAAGTGAGATTTATTACAAGTAGCTATGGTAAATTGGTCCCCTTCTAACGAGCCATCCAAAATTAGGATATGGTTCTTACTAACACTGTGTAATAAGGAGAAGGTCATTCAGGTAAATGTGAATCCTCCACCATTCTATGTCTCATTGATCATTGGAGATAAGTTAGTGCACAATTACATGATCGAATCAGGGGAAAGAAAATTAGTAATGCTGAACCAAATTGCAAATAAATTGGGCTTAAAATATGTGAAAGTATTGAAGGGAGTAGTGAAATTATATGGGACAGTAGTAGGGAAATTTGGAGTGATCAAGAAACTAATCCTTATGCTCCATGCTTGCCCGAATGTCACAGATTCCACAAGATGTATCGGTGATTAATTTTCCACCACTATTTTCCTTGTGCCTTTCGATGGATTTCACAACTAAGATTTGTTGGTACTTATCATCTGATTAGTTCCACATATTATTCAAAACAAGATATGGATCTAAGGTTACTATCAGGTCGGAACCAATCACACATTTTCACATTGATCCTCATGTGTGAAGCCCAATAAATGTTAATTGTGTAGTATTTGAATGAGAGGATTGTTTAAATGCCTATGAATTAGACAAAACTAATGTTGGGAATATTATTGATCTAACACTTGATGAGTGGGCACACAAAAGGCATGGCTAAGATCCATACAGGAAGATGGAACAAGCTAAATTAAAAATTTATTGTCTACATGAAGAAAACCTACATATCACCAACCTTACCAAGCCATAAAATAAGGATGATAATTGAGTGTGGAAACTATTATTTGATGGTTTAAGGAGTATGCAAGGTGATGGAGGAGGTGTAATTCTTTTATTACCAAAAGGTATGAAATACTACTCGATTTCCATTTCAGTTCACTTGTACATGGATTGCATTGGGAAAAGAAGAGGGGTATTAAAAATGTGCAATGTTTTAGGGATAGTGAGTTGATTGTCAACCAAGTTAGATGAAAATATGCTGTTAAGAATGATCTTCTCAAATCCTATAAGCATCAGGTATGGGATCAAAGTGAATACCTTGAAACATTCAATATTCAGCCATACGAGGAAGAAAAATGAGGTTGTGGACATGCCTGTAGAAATTGGAGCAAAATTTTATGTGGTTAATAGTATCAAGAGAGATAAATCATAGCCACATATTCATGTAATTGTAAGGCTAGTTGTACCAAATAACAACACAAGTTGGAATATGTTTGAGAATGATCAATAGATCATTAATTTCTTGTAGGAGGAGCCTGAGTTCTCGATAAAAATAAGGAGAAATTAGATTAGCAATATGGGGATCAAGTGGTGTCCCTATGGAAAAATAAATTGCCACAAGGTTTAGTGACTCTAGAATCAATATTCAACCCAAATGATTAATTCCATGAGAAGGCCAATATATAGGTCAAAAGGGAGGATTACGAGCCCGTTTCAACCAAGATGGTAAAATTATCCAAATTGCAAAGATAAGAACTAATCAAGAAAGATTTGAGTTCATACAACATTTCCAAGAATTCCTATATGTATTCACTTTGAGCTATGAGGACTGAAAGGATTCAATCCTATGTTGGCACAAAGACACGATTGAACTAGATCTAGGAGCTAAACCCATTGGGTAGAAGAAAAGATCTGTAATCTCTCATATTGAGCCTCTCATGAAGAAAGAAATGAATAAATTGATAGAAGCAAGAATAATATTTCCAATCAAACACTAGATTTGGGTAGAAAATATGGTACTTGTCAGGAAGATAAATGGAGAGATCAGGTTGTGCATGGACTTTTGGGATCTAAACAAGGCCTCCCTTAAATACCACCACCCACTCCCTTCCATAGAGCATATATTACACATTGTGGCCGCCGTCGAAAAGGTTCTCTCTCCTAGACGAGATATTTTGGTTACAATCGGATCATGGTTAAGGAGGAATATTAATTTAAAATGACTTTCATGACGAAATGGGACACTTATGCCAATAAGAATATTCCTTTCAAATTTTTGAACACCAGAGAAAAATTTCAGAGGTATATGGATATTGGATTTAAAGGGATTTTGAAAAAAAAAAATTCTTTTCTATCTTGATCACATCATTGTGTTTTCCAAGAATGTAGAAATCCACCTCTTTCACCTCAGGCAGGTATTCCAAAGGTGCATGAGGTTTGGAGTGTATTTGAACCCAAAGAAATGCATATATTTTGGCTCATGAAGGTTAGTTGCTAGGCCATATCGTGTCAAAGAAAGGATTGATGATTGACCGGAAAGATTTGAAGATATCTATTCTCTACCATTATCAAGTCACAAGAAGGCTCTCCAACATTGTTTTGGGAAAATCAATTTCATCGAAGGTTTGTTCCCAACTTTGCTAAGATGGTCAAGCCATTAACATTAATGTTAATGAAAAACATGGCTTTCAAATGGACTGCTGAAGGAAAATAAAGATTTGAAGCCATAAAGCAAGCCATTGCATAGGCTCCAACCCTCATAAATCCATATTTTTTGAAGGACTTCACTCTATATGCTTTTGGTGGCATAGATGCAATATCTACCATAATAGTACAACTAAATCAAGAAGGGATAAAGAACCCTATTGTATTCTTCACCCGGGGGCCTTAAAGACTATGAGGTGAGGTATTCATTCATTGAAAAACATGTCCTTGTTTGTTATTAGAATTTTAAATAAATTTAGGCATCTAGTGTCAAATAATAGAATTTATCTACTAGTTTCACATACGAGTGTGAGAGAATTTATTTTAAATAAGGAACTTAATGAGAAAATGGATGGTTGGATAACCAAGGTTATGGAGTATGACATTGATATTAAGGTGATAAACTAGTTAGGGGAAAAGGGTTGTGTGAACAACTAGTTTCAAGTCAACGTGCAGATGAGGAGGCCACCCTTCTAGTTCAAGATGATTAAGAAAAAGCAGTCAATGTCTTACCCATTTGCTACTAGACTCAGGATATAGTCCACTTTCTCCAAACAGGTCAATGACCTCAAGAATTGGGTAAAGCAAAAATAAGGTATTTCAGGTTTCATTATGTCCCATTTGCATTAGTTGATGGTTTTTTGTTCGAAAGGGATGTCAATGGTGTCCTCTTAAGGTACATTTGAAGATATTATAGAGAAAGGGTATTACACGAGTTTCATGATGGAGAAATAGGTGGATGTTTTTCCCAAGGGTGACAACTTGTAGAATTATGAAGGCGGGTACTATTGGCTTAAAATCTTTAATGACTACTACACTTGGATCAAGAAATGTGTTTTCTTCATAGATAAATATAAGTTAGCAGCCCTTCCACTCCACCCCATTTTGTAAATGAACCATTCATGCAATGGGATTTGGAATTTTGGGGTGTTCTATCCAAATTCCATCTTAGGCCACAAGTGGATCATGATAGCCACAAATTACTTCACCAAGTGGACAGATGTAGTTACACTCAAAGAAGTAAATGAGGTCACCATCCTAGATTTGTATGAAGGTATCATAATGAGGTTTGGTGTCCCTTCCACTATAATATCAGATAATTATTTATATTTTCTTGGAGCAAGGCTATATGATTGGGTTGTTAAGAATAACATCTATCTAAGCACATCTTCTAATTATTACCCTCAAGGTAATGGGAAGGATGAGTCCACCAACAAAAAATATTTTGAAAATTATAAGGAGGACTCTAGATGAGAACTAGAGGACATGGAACACAAAATTAAAATAAACCTTGTGGGATAATAAAATAACTCCTAAAAGGTCAACTAGTTATTCTCCTTTTAGGTTGGTCTATGGAAGGGAGGTAAGGCTACCAATATGCCTAGAGTTACCAGCTTTCAAGCTTATCAAGTAGCTGGAGTTGTTTGATTTTGATGCCATGAAAGTCTGGTATGTAGAACTTATGGAGCTAGAGGAGATGAGGAACAACGATATGGAAGCAATGGAGAAAGACAAAGCTCAAATCAAGATGAGATTTGATAGAAAGAGAAAAAAACATAACTTTTTAAAGGGGTCTTGGTCCTGAAATGGGATTCAAAAAAATAAAAATAGGAAGACACTCCAAGTTTGATGCAAGATGGAGTGGCCTTAACATGATTTCAAGATGCAAGGAAAACAATGCTTTCCGATTGTCAAAGTTTGACAAAGAAGAATTAAAAATTCTAGTCAATGGAATCTATCTCAAGCATTGTTACTAAAATGAAGTATCTTCCTTGTAAATATTAGATTAGTTGAATTACTTCAAGTACTTGTAGCACATCGTTGTGTTGGTAGTGTAGTTTTGATTTTGTAATAAGTGTTTATGCACTCTCTGCATATTCCATTTGGAATATGTAGGATTTTCATGTTTGTATATAAGTTTTCCTTTGTTTCTCTTACACTTTATAGTTTCGGGAGAGGTCTCATAATGGAACAATCAATCTCCACCATGGTTTAAAGAAATGATGGGTGCCAACATTGTTCAAAGGTTTGAGGGGTAAATTCATAGGTATTGAACTAGTTTCAGCAATCAAAATGACTCCATGCCCAATGGACACCACAAGGTCACTGGTCTTTTAGATCTAGAAGGAAGATCACACCACTAGTCATCAATTGTTATCCGTTTTATACCCTTAAAAATGGACTAACCTATAGGTCTAGGCATTGTAAGTTAACGGAAAATGGTTTGCAAATAGGGTAATTCACAATTAACATGAGCCATAGCAAAGGTTCGAGCCATTGGTTATAAAAAACAATAAAATACTACTAGGTGACAATGTACGATGTTAATGACCGGTGTAATAGGGATGGTGTAACTGACCAAAAACTATGGAAATTATCATCTTGTAACACAATAGTATCACCGCTTTGATAGAAATGAAGGCACTGATAGTGTACAATTTTTACCGTCTAGTAACATGCGTGAATGTTATCGATCGGTAACACAATTATGTTAATGACCAAAGTGACAACAGGATGAATGAAACCACCCAATAGTGCATGGGGTGTGTTTATCCATTGATGGTCGATAATGAATGTGAATGGTGTTACCATCTAGTAATAGAAACTAGCTTAATAATAACATGGAAAATGTCATCGATGACAATACTTTTGGGACCGACTTGTTACTGGGTGACTAAAAAAAATGTGTTATCGACCAACTATAAGAATATCAGTTTTAGGAATTGGATTAGGTGAGGTACGTGGATGAAAAGATAGCTCAAAAAATGTTTTTAATGGAGTATGACACCCATACATTCTTTTATCCTTTTTTTCTCACTTGGGAAAAAATTGACAACGGTGGTAAGTTACACTTTGGGACTGAAGGAGTAAAAATGGAGAAATTCGTGAAGTTGGTTTATCGAATAAGGTTGTAATTTTTAACCCATATTGACTGAGTTCTTGAAGAAATAAAGTTGACATAATGAGTATTTTTGCACAAAGCATCGACATTTCAAATGGTTAGTGCAAGGTTAAAAAAATGTGTCAAATGGACTTGAAGGCGTTATGAGCTCAAACAACTCATCGAGTATCTCAACAAGCTAATTGATGTGTTACGAGCAAATTTATTTTAGTTTAGTATGGCTATTGGCTTAGCGAGTTAGGTTTAAAAGATAAGCTTGAGCCAACAAACATCTTGTTACATCAAGTTAAGGCAGAGTTGTTCGGAAATTGGTTGAGCATCATAGTTTTGTTCTACAACAAGGTACACAACTCAATGTTCAAACATAATTCGGTAGTAAAATGAGCTAGAGGAGCTTAGAATCCCAAGGAGTTGGGTCACCATGATAGTTTTCAGAAAACTAGCTTGATGCAAGGCAAAGGAAATATGGAGAAAGTGGGGCGAGTTTATCGGCATCAAGACGATTTTGTATGGATACATCACGGAGGTGCGAAAAATCCAAGTTGTAAGCATATCACGGTACTCAACCGGTTGAGTTGGGAGTTCAATGGGTAAAAGTTGAATTAATTAAAAATATTAGATAGAATCCATAGTGTTCGAAAATACAAGAAACTCAACAATAGGGTAAGCATAGGAATTGGTGAAGAGTTCTAAAGGAGCTCGTATCATGAGCTCAACTCAATGTATGTAGCTCGACTAAGTTAAAGAATGAGAAATCATGTAATCCATTGAGCTCAACACGATGCACAAAGTCATTGAAACAAAGGTAAAAAAAATTCTGATTGGAATATTGAACCAGATGAGCTAAATGATCTAAATTTTTGGCTCGCCACATTGGTATGAGGTGGCTCGAACCAAATTAATTGACTAAGAGATATTGAATGAAATGTCCCTTAAAGAATAGTTGAGTTTGAACCAAGTTACGACAGCATCTAGGTGTTTGATGGCTCAAGAGGGGTATCATTTTGAGCTATATATATGCCACAATAGGGCGAGAGTGAAGGATAATGTGAGTCGGTTGTGGACATAGCTTTGTCATCATAGGAAATAGCTCATGCTCATTATTACACCAGGAGCTCAAAGGATGGCATGCCATATAGAGTCAAGGCCTATAGCAGAAAGTTAGGAGCTCATGTGGACCGAGCTTATGGTTGATGTGAGGTGATTTCATGAGGAGTTTGTTTTGGGCTCGCGAGAAATCTAAGCTCGAGCATCGCAGAGTTCTTAATTAAGCTCACTCACAAGCTAGGTTAGCCAGAAGTAATTCTCAAATCTTGAATATGCATTTATGCGTATTGAAATAATGAATAGAGTTAATCATAGAGCGAGCTTGCTAGGGATGGTTACAGGTACTTGAAATGTTGTTATCACATTAGGTGAGCCCTTAGGATGGCTTGATTTGGAGTTTGAAGCAAGCCCGTAGTAGTGGAATTTATGAGGTGAGTCCTAACCCGAGTTCATTCGAGTTCATAGGTAGGCCAAGAGCTCGGTGCTAAACTATTGGAGTAATGGGCAAGCTCAGCTATGGCTCGACCATAAAAGAGGTTAACAGGAGATTAGTTGTAAATCTCGGTGAAGAACACGAGTGTGACATTGTCAATGTGCTTGATTAGATTAAAATCTTGAGGCTTGTTTAAGAAATGGCTCATTTGAGCCAAAAGAAGATCAAGCTCAGCCATGGAGAACACCGGTTATGGAGGTACACATTTTGAAAGGAGAACATAAGTCGAGAGGGCAGCTCGGAGTGAGCACAAAATGGAGGTGTTTAGCATTGAGTTGGAAAAGTCACTTTTCCAAGTTGAGGAAATGAGCTCGGTAAAATATTTTGGGGCTCATCATAATGCGAGGATGTCCGAGATGAGTTCAAAAGTTTAGTGATGGTGAGCCAAGATGGAAGTTCCAAACTCATGGAATCATGGAGATTAAGAACCAAATTACTAAGTTGGTGTTTGGAAAAATCAAAGTCGGGTTCCACAACATGTTGGGCCCATCGAGGAGATATGGTAAGGATTGGATGATCAAGATCTATGCATCCACATAACTATTAGCTTGATTGAAGGGGAGATGTGGAATGGTTCGTTGTGAGTTTATGGGAAAATGATTAGGTGGCATGTGACGAGTTGTTGGGCGAGTCATTGGTGATGTGGTGTAATGTTCGGATGTCGAGTCATCGGTGGGGTAGTTTGTGTGGAGATGGTGAAAATGTGAAACACCGAGTTAAGAAGTGGTTATTCCAGTAAGGACACATGGTGAAGACATGTAAGGATAACCATCCAAGTTGCAAAATTCCATGCATGACAACCGATGTGAAAATTCAAAGAGTTAATTGAATATTGAGTTATTATGACTAATGAGATGGCCCGATAACATGGGGTGAGCTGGTGGAGTTTAAGTGTCACCCAATATAAACAAATCTCATTTGACATGTTTTAGAGTGGTTTCGGGGAGTGATCATGTCATAATTTCAAAAATATGTTGCGATTTTGGATAACGTTTCAAATTGCCATTCAAACATTGGTGAGTAAATACAAAGAGCTTGGTGTCAACATGCCAATGGGTCAGGGCATCAAGGAAATTTTTAAGAACCACTTATTCAAACTAAAGAATGACCAATGAATATGAAATGGAGGATAACATGTTAAACAAATGTCAATCTATATTCAAAATGGCTACCATACAAATACAAAGAATTTAACACAAAATATGTGAACATTTCACTACATAAATACAAAGCGAAACAACGTTGTGTGTATACAAGTGATCTGTTGGGTCAAAAGAAGAATTTGATCAATGATGGATGTGGTGGGAGGTGTATCCCATTCGTGGTAGAAACATATATCTAGCTAGTTTATGGGCCATGTTAGTCAACTTTTTATGTTCATTAGAGAGTATCCCTTATGAAGAAGCACATAGATAGCAATTCTTCTACACTATATCTCTATGCTCTTCCCATTCTTGCTATGTAAAATTTTTCTCGAATCATTAATGAGTATATAAGGAGTTTCATGACATTTTAACTAGGGATTTACAAAACTTTATGCTCTAACTATTAACGGTCCTGTTTCCGTTTTCTTATCCTGTAAAATTGTCAAGGGCAATTTGCAGGTAACCATACCAAAAATTTTGTTTTGGCCCCAAGGAAGTTTGACAACATTCCAAGAAGCCCAAAATTCCCTTGCAAAAATCAAGTTTTAAGGACTTAGCCATTTTTCAGTCTTTTTGAGTTGGGCACTGAGAATGTCCTGTTGACATGCTGAAAAGTGTGCCCAAGGTCTGAGAAGTTCCTGTTGACATGCTTTGAAAAGTATGCCCAGTGCGCCGAGAATGTCCTGTTGACATCTTTGAAAAGTGTGCCCAAGGTCTTTGAGAAAGTCCTGTTGACATGCTGAAAAGTGTGCCCTTTTACACTGAAGAGTAGTTTCTTCCTGGGATCCATTGATCATTTTTGTAAAATATTTAAAAAGCATGTTGGCATACACAATGACTTCATCCATGTTGCACCATGGGATGTTGCCATCCAAAAACTTGCCCAAGTCAACTATTGACTTTTTAGATATTTTCTAGATATTTTGTAAGTGGTTGGTTTGCTTTTTTCTTCTTTCTTCTCTTCTTCTTCTATAAATCTTTGGAATACTTGTAGTATTCGATGTGGACACTTTTAGATGAAAAATAGAAGTGAGAAGAAAAGGCTTTGTACTTTTTGTAACAGAAGAAAACATTAATACAAATATTAAGACTTTGTGTTGAATATGTGTGTTATGGGCATCTGATCTTTCTTATGTCAGATCTATGCGTTTATTCTATTGGATCTATCTCTACTTTTTGTCATTTGTTCATCAGTATTGCTTTGTTTGTCTATGCAAGTAGGTTCGGCTCTGTTTACTACCAGCCCAAAACATAGACCCTCTGACCTTTCTGCTTTGGAATTCATTTCTTTTCTCCCTTCAAATCTATCTTATCTCCTCTCCTTGCTTCTTTCCCTTCTTTTCACAGTCAGAAATACCCCAACTGGGACGAGATCCCAAACCCCTAAAGGTAGAATACTAAAGACTTGCACAGGTTCCTGCTGGTAGAATAGCAATAAACCAGTTTTGCTTTGTTGTCTCAAAGAGGGGCTATGCCCTGCACACTGTTGGCTTGTCTATCCATAGATCTGTCCACCTAATAGATTTTTAGACCAACAGTTTTTGGCGACTCCACTGGGGATCGAACAGATCTATCAGATCTATGATAGTGGTATGATAAAAAATCAGTAAAAATTAGAAAAATCACTACCTGTTTGCAAATTTTAACTTTTGTTCAAAATCCACAATTTTTGCAAAAGTGATCCGAACTGAAAATTTTCTTCAGGGATCCATAGATCGGGACTAGTTAGAGATCTTTAGTTCGCTGAGTTTTTACAAAAACCTATATTTTTCCGTAGATCTGAGTTTTTGACTGTTTTGCAAAATTTCAAACCCTTGCAAAAAGTCAACTCTAAGATCCAAAAATTAGCTAAGTTGACCATAATTTATTCTCGTTGATCTTTGTCATTAAACCGCAATCGGTTTCCAAAAGAGGGATAAAATTAAATATCTAGAAAAGTACATGCTGCTGATTTTTGCTAGAAAATCAGAAAACCAGCAAGTACAACCAAAAAGATTTTTAAAATTTGCTCCAAAATATTGCAGATCTGGAGGGTACACTGGCAGGTGAACCATTTACTCCTATCAAAAGATCTCATGGAGTAATCGATCCTACTTTTGATCTACTTCAAAGGCACAACTTCAGTGTTACACTGGCACGCTTCCCATCACTAAGTTCAGTTGGCCGTCATCCAGAAGTGTCTCACCTCCACGAAGGAAGCATCTCTCACAAGGAACATCCTCATCTCTTTGTAGTGCTTTACTGCTCAGTGGAACTATGCTTCCAGCTCGCATCCTTTTTCCAGTTGTTCAAATGGCAGTACCATGGGGAAATGCTATGGGCCCACTCGCTTTGCCACATCCTGTTCATGCGCTCCCTCACGGAAACCGGAAGAATTTTCCCAAATTTGATGGGAGTGGAAACCAAAGCATGGATTCACACATATCTGCATTCATCATGTCATGCAGTATCCTGGATGTGACCCATGAAGATGTGTCAGTTCACCTCTTTCTAGAGACCTTACAAGGACCCGCAGTGGAATGGTTTCAGCATTTGCCGGCCGGATCTATCACTAGTTGGGCCACATTACGAGAATACATTTGAAGAAAGGTACAAACCTTCAGAGGACGTGTTTGCATTACTATCCAAGATCACTCACATGAAGAAGGAGGTCAACGAAACCATGTGTGATTTCATCACCCGTTTTAATTCACTAATCAACCGAGTTCCACCTGCCATGATACCAACTCTAGAAAATAAAAAGTGTTTCTTCGTGAACGCCATGAGCTCAAAAGTAAGTTTCTTACTCTTGTAAGAACAAGTCACTACTTTAGTTCTCACCCAAGCTGCTGCCATATGAATTGAAGATAACTTGCTAATATCTAGCGAATTAAAGCGAGAGCCATCCAAGCCAAAAGTTTCAGCTCCTTCTCCCGCCACTTCATCCGATCTAGCATTTCAAAAGATGGCAAATGACTTTCTCATGTTAAAGAAGCAACTAGCTCAAGCTTCTCCTAGCACTTCATACCGGGATATCCCACGGAGGAATTTCACTTCCAACAATGTCCCACAAAGGCCGCACTTACCTACAACTGCTCCATGGTTGGTGCTCGAGGCCCCTCCGGTCAATGCTTTAGCCAAAATCAAAGAAGAGGAGCAAAATTATGAAGAACCTTCATCGCCAGGTGAAGATGATCAAGATGTCGGTGAACCGACTGGCGACTCTACTATCGGGTATATGGAATTTGATGAGGAAGAATCTGATGAAGAAGAGGGTACCCAAGGATATGCAAGCGATAATCATATGCTGTTTTTACCCGCTCGCAAGGAAAAGAAGCAAAAGTGGCTGCCAATACACGAAAGAGAAGGCCGTGTCACACACGCCTCCAACCATCGCTAAACGAGGTAGTCCCCTTCCTGCTCAACCTATTATTAAGTCTTTTTCAAAAAGATATTTTTCCCCTATCTCCCCTCCAAATCAGTCCTCTCATATTCCTATCAAGACCGGTAATCCTACCCTACCATCGTGAAATGAGGGACTCATTCCTTCATCAACGCAACCCTTGGCCGCGTTTGACATAATTGATCATGCTAAAAAGACCAAGATCCAAATGTCCAAGCTAAGTATCTTGATCTAATCTGAGCAACTTGTAAGGTTGACCGAATACATCCAAAGCCAAGCTATCATAACTACTCAAGTTTCCCCAAAAGGAATCCTTTCTACTCCTTCTGCATCTCGCATAAATGTTGCCTCAACATCTACGTTAGGCAAGATAGAACCTTTCTATCTCTCCCTCCTAATCAATGGCCACAAACTAAGAAACTACATAATTGATTCAGGGCTTCCAATAACATCATGCCAGCAAAGGTCACCCATGCTCTGGGCCTCACCCTTACCAAGCCTTTTGGCAGATGTTATTCCTTGGAAACCAAGCAAGTTCAGTTGATCAGTCAAATTAAAGACGCGCAATTTGCATTTGCGGCGTTCCCAGAGAAAAGAGTAAAAATGACTGTCCTTGTTTCCGATATTCCGGTAGCATATGGAATTCTATTAGGAAGGAGTTTTGCAGTGAGGTTGGTGGAGAGATTCATATGGACTGGTCTAAGGCTAGAATCCTGTCAAAGGTATAATGCAAACATTGGAGCCGGAATCACAAAAGAAGTACTTGGTTACTAACTCCGATGACCCCAAAGCCCAAATTCTCTTTGAATCATCAGGGATGGGAAACTATTTCTTGTCTACTGAGTCTGACAAAATGGAGGTCCTCATCCAAGCAGAGGATCTTAACAAGATCTGGACATTACAGTTTGATGGCAGTTGCGCGACTAGTGGGTGCGGCGCTGGAGCCATGCTAATATCTCCTGAGGAGGAGATTATCCCTCTCTCTTTCAAGTTGTAGTTTTTCAACACGAATAATACTGCTGAGTATGAATCTTTACTACTTGGCATGCAAGCCACAAGGGAAAGAGGAATCAAGAATCTGAAAGTATAGGGTGATGCAGAGCTGGTTGTAAATCAAGTTAAAAGGATATACCAAGTGAAAAATGAAAGGCTTAGGCATTACTGCAACACGGTATGGGATAACATTGAGGAGTTTGACACTTTTTCAATAAAAGCCATTCCAAGAGCTTAGAATGACATGGCCAATTCATTAGCCGTCTCGGCATCCCTCATGCTCCCTCACCCAGGTTTGAAAACAGACACATATACCATTGAGGTAGTTTTCCACCCAAGTGTGCCAGATAACTCTCAACACTGACAGGTATTTAATGATGACAATCAACTTATTACCTTCCTAGAAAAGGCAGAAAATTTCAGTGAGCTTCATTTTGAAGGATCTACTTCTACATGCCGTGAATCTTTCTTAGATCAAGATGGTGAATCAAAAGGAAGTGATGGCATATGTCAGCTCAAAGGAAATAAAATTCCAAAAGGTCTGGTTTCTTTGGAACGTTTGTTCAATAGACATGATCGTTTTGTTAGGAAGAAAAGGCAAGATAATCCTAACTCCTCTCTAGAGACCAAACTGGTCAATCTAGGTATTGTGGAAGATCCACGGTTTGTGAACATCGGAAATGTTGTAAACCTGAAGAAAAGTGAAGTTTGTCAAATTGCTGAAGAAATACATGGATGTATTGGCATGGTCCTATGCTGATCTAAAGTTTTTCAAGCCAAAAGATGTCCAGCATGACATCTTTTTGAAAGAGGATGTCAAACCCTTTCACCAAAAGCAGAGGAACTATAATCCTAAGGTCTCAGGTACTATCAAGGCTGAAATTCAGAAGATGTTGGACGCAAGGATCATTTTTCCTATCCATCACAGTACTTGGGTCGTGAACATTGTGCTAGTACGCAAGAAGAATGGTGAGATACGCATATGCATGGATTTTCATAACTTGAATCAAGCGTCCTTGAAGGACAACTACCCACTTCCCATAATGGATCAGGTTCTACAAGTAGTAACTGGTTTGGAAATGTTGTCCATGCTTGATGGTTTTTCGGGCTATAATCAGATTGAAGTCTCGCTTTGAAGACCAATTCAAAACAACATTCACTACCCCCAGGGCACATTCACCTATAGCAGGATGCCTTTTGGTCTGACCAACGCTGGTGCCACTTTTCAACGGGCGATGGACTTCACGTTCAAAGGTATGATGGGAAAGGTCATCGTAGTCTACTTGGATGACTTAACTATGTTCTCTAAATAGTGAAATGATCATTGTGATCATTTGGAGCAAGTATTAATTAGATGCCGGGAACATGGGATCTCCCTAAATCCAAAAAAGTCTATTTTCGGAGTCACAGAAGGAAAGTTGCTGGGACATGTTGTTAGCAAAGAAGGGACAAAGATAGATGCCGAAAGGGTTAGGGCTATTCAAGAGCCTTACTTTACCCACAAGAAAGACCGCGTTCACTCTTTCTTTGGAAAAGTAAATTTTCTCAGGTGCTTTGTTCCCAACTTTGCTGAAAAGACTCGCCACATATCAAACATGATGAAAGGATCACCAACTTTCCGGTGGAGCAAAGAAGGAAAGAAGTCGTTCGAAGATATAAAATCCTCCATCACTCACGCACCAGTCCTGGTATGTCCTGATTTCTCCAAGGATTTTATGATGTATACCTATGCATCTGAGCATACGGTATCGGCCATCTTAATGCAAAAGAATTCTAAAGATGTTGAATCCCTGATTATGTTCATGAGCTCTCCTCTCAAGCCTCACGAATTAAAGATGTCTCAGTTGGAAAAGCATGCCTTCACCATTGTCAAAGTAGTCAAGAACTTCAGGTATTACATTCTAAATTCTCACACAATGGTACTGGTCCCTGACACGGTAGTCAAGTCAATCCTAACTCAATAGGAGTTAGGGAGTTTGGAGAAATTAGATTACAAAAGTCCAGGAGTATGATCTAGATATAAAACCAACCAAGCTGGTAAGAGGCAAGGGCCTATGTCAACTCATGGCTGAAAACCAAGAATCGAAAACCACGAGGAAAAGGGTGATTGCAGGAGTACAAAGCTAGATGGAGAAAGCTAATTCTCTACCTATGGTTCTATTTTTCACCACCAGCGATGAATGGTATTATGATATCACTTCTTTCTCACTTATGGTGAGTTTCCAGCTCATCTAACTACAAAGGAGAAATGTGCTATAAAGCTCAGAGTGGCCAGATATGTCATTTAGGATGACTATTTATACAAATGTGGAATAGATGGTATCTTCTTACAATGTGTTGATAAGCCATGGCGAGATAAAGCTCTGGAGAGTTTTCATGATTCATTCTATGGTGGTCACTTCTCCTCTTCATAACAACACACAAGATCATCTGGGCTAGGTACTATTGGCCGATCTTTGTTCCAGGATACAGCCACCTAGGTAGCAAAGTGTGAGCTCTGCCAACAATTTTTCGGCAAGCTAAAAGTGGCTGCTTTTCCCCTCAGGCCGGTCATTATTGATGAACCATTCAGGCAGTGGGGAATCGAATTTATCGAGCACTCCATCCCCAATCGAGTGTCGGGCATAGTTATGTCCTGACAGCAACAGATTACTTCACCAAATGGGTGGAGGCCATTCCTGTCAAGAACGCCACTTCTGAGGTTGTTTGTAATTTCATCAAAGAGAATATCATCATGAGATTTGGCGTTCCACACAAAATTGTTGCTGATAACGCTTCCAACTTCTCCTCACGAGAAGTTGTTGGTTTTTGCTATGAACACGGGATAACCTTGGCCCACGCCTCGGATTATTACCCCCAGGGAAATGGTCAGGTAGAATCTAGTAATAAAAACTTAGTGACCATCATACGGAAGCTAGTTGATGAGAGTCAGCGGATGTGGCACAAGTCATTGTACGATGCTTTGTGGGTAGACCGCATTACTCCCAAGAGGTCTCTCGGTATGTCACCTTTTCAAGTGTTATATGGGACCAATGTCGAGCTTCCCATTTCTGCATAACTCCCTGCTCTGCGCTTGGCACGAGTAATTAAAGATGAGACTTTCCAAAATTCCCTTGAAAAGAGGATCATGTATCTATCAGAGCTCAAAGAGAAAAGAGTAAGAGTGGTCGACAGGATCACCGAACATCAAAATCAAGTTAAGAGATTTTTTGATAAAAGGGCTAAGCAAAGAGATTTCCAAGTGGGAGATCTCGTCCTTTTATAGGACAAGCGAAGAGAGCCAAAAGGCATGCATGGAAAATTTGATTCTCTATGAAGAGGGCCTTTCAAGATCACACAACTCAACGGAGATAATAGTTTCTATCTCTTGTATCTGGATGGAACCGAGCTCCCGCTTCCCTATAGCGGGTAGCATCTAAAGATCTTCAGGAAGTAGAGCTTGCTCTCTTCTTTGTACAATTTTCTTTCGTTGTGTGTTTGCTTTCTATTGTTATGTGTTCCCTTTCTTTGTTCCTTTTTGTCACCCTCTGGTCGCCCTTGTTTTTGACTCTCTCCAACCCAATGGATAGGCACATGAAAATTTGGGATTCTCTACCCTTAAGTTTCACTCAAAGATAGTCCCCAGAAAGAGCCAGTTGTTATCCTACAAAATTGTCAAGGGCAATTTGTAGGTAACCATACCAAAAATTTTTTTTGGCCCCAAGGAAGTTTGACAATGTTCGAAGAAGCCCAAATTCCCTTCTGAAAATCAAGTTTTAAGGACTTAGCCATTTTTCAGTCTTTTTGAGTTGGGCGTTGAGAAGGTCCTGTTGACATGCTGAAAAGTGTGCCCAAGGCGCTGAGAAGTTCCTGTTGACATGCTGAAAAGTGCACCCTAGGCACTGAGCATGTCCTGTTAACATGTTGAAAAGTGCACCCAAGGCACTGAGAAAGTCCTGTCGACATGTTGAAAAGTGCACCAAGGCGCTGAGAAGTTCCTGTCGACACGACAAAAAGTGCGACCAAAGGCACTGAGAAGTTCTGTCGACATGCTAAAAAGTGCACCCAAGGCACTGAGAAGTTCCTGTCGACATGCTGAAAAGTGTACCTAAGGCGCTGAGAAGTTCCTGTTGACACGACAAAAAGTACACCCAAGGCACTGAGAAGTTCCTGTTGACATGCTGAAAATTCCGCCCAAGGCACTGAGAAAGTCCTATCAACATGCTATGAAAAGTGTGCCCTTTTACACTAAAGAGTAGTTTCTTCCTGGGATCCATTGATCATTTTTGTAAAATATTTAAAAAGCATGTTGGCATACACGATGACTTCATCCATGTTGCACCATGGGATGTTGCCATCCAAAAACTTGCCCAAGTCAACTGTTGACTTTTTAGATATTTTCTAGATATTTTGTAAGTGGTTGGTTTGCTTTTGTCTTCTTTCCTCTTCTTCTTCTATAAATACTTGGGAATACTTGTAGTATTCGGTGTGGACACTTTTTAGATGAAAAATAGAAGTGAGAAGAAAAGGCTTTGTACTTTTTGTAACAGAAGAAAACATTAATACAAATATTAAGACTTTGTGCTAAATATGTGTGTTATGGGCATCTGATATTTCTTATGTCAGATCTATGTGTTTATTTTGTTGGATCTATCTCTACTTTTTGTCATTTGTTCATCAGTATTGCTTTGTTCATCTATGCAAGTAGGTTCGGCTCAGTTTACTACTAGCCCAAAACATAGACCCTCTAACCTTTCTGCTTTGGAATTCATTTCTTTTCTCCCTTCAGATCTATCCTATCTCCTCTCCTTGCTTCATTCTCTTCTTTTCACAGTCAAAAATACTCCAACTGGGACGAGATCCCAAACCCCTGAAGGTAGAATACTTGTAAGACTTACAGTTCCTACTTGGTAGAATAGCAATAAACCGGTTTTGCTTTTGTCTGTCTCAAAGAGGGCTATGCCCCTGCACGCTGTTGCTCGTCCTATCCATAGATCTGTCCACTTGACATTTTTGTACCAACACATTTACATAATATTTTTCTTCTAAATCTAAGTCTATTGGAATTTTCTTGTTAATGGGTATAGGAATCTGATTTTCTATCTATAACATTAATCCCCCTCTATTTTTCTCACTCCCTTTCTCATTCTCCTAGAAAATTCCTTGTTAGAGCTCAAACTTGCACCCATCCCTGTTTAGGTTAAATTGGGTCGTTGAGGTAACAATGGGACCATCTCCAAGTTGTGGGACCTTGCACACTGAGATAGACCTCTGGAGAAGGCCGGTTCCTCTACCTATTCCAAACACTAACAATACTCATAATAAATAAATTAGATCCTAAAATAAACATGTCAAGGAACATGTATAGAAGGATATATAGAAAGGAAATCCTAAACTAAAAGGGCGATGATAGTACAAGAAGAAAGGTTCAATCAATATCCACAGGGGAGAAGGAAAGGGATAAAATATGGGAGAGAGGGAAGACAAGTACATCACAAATAAGAACCACATACATCCAAATTTCCCATGCATGAAAAACATAGTGAAAATGGACCTGCCAAGTAGGATATGTGCACGACATGCCGAAAAACACAAACATAGAGGAATGAACATAAAAATGTGATACTAGGGCAAAGAATAGCCACAAAAACCATATTTTATTTACGAAGGATGCATAGTAATTTAAATTAATAGCAAGAGGCGGGTATACATTATAGAGACTAAGTCCAAGGTTTGAAATTCATGGGAATTCGGCCACTATTTTGACATAGTGTTGTTATAAAAAAGAGGGATCTATTTCAATGAGTAGAGCTCTACAATTTATAGAAGAAGAAGGAAATAAAAAGAAGAGAAAGAAATGAGGAAACTCGATTCAAATCATCAACCAAGAATAACTGAAAATGAATTCCTATAAATCCACCTACGGGGTTGTTAGATGCACCTTCCTATGTGTGTTTGGCATGTAGGAGAAGAAAGAATGCCAAATCTAAATGAAATATGGTGGTTGGTTTGATTAGATGTCTTCAATGATGACTTGAGAGGCATTCCAATGCTTTCCACCTACTAAATCCCACAAAAATATGAATTTGAAAATTCCAATGTGTAGCCCACGTTAGCAGCTTTCAAACGAGCCCAAACACGCATGTGTCGAACCCTATCATAAAAGTTAAGAAAATATGAAGGTCTATAGTGTAAGCTAAACATGCAAGACACATGGCACACATAGATTCACTAAAGTAATTGAACAACTATTCATTTGTTTTTCATTTCTGCAATTTTAACATACCGGTTTATTAAGGATTCAAGACCCTACTAGTGCGCTTTGATAGGTTACATGTAGCACACTAAGATTTGATAGGTTGTCATGTGGCAAAATGAATGACATAGAAGAAGGTACGAAGGTGTGCTCAAAAGGAAGATGTATGGAAGAAGTAAGAAAAAGGTAGGTGTGCAAAGGTGGCACACAAGGATAAAAGGGAAAGGGTGTATGGACCAAGTCTCAAAGGAAGGAAGTACGCAACGTGCGAGATGCAAGAGCATAATGCAAAAAGGAAGGATATAGATAGGGAAGGTGAGGAATAACATGTGTACAAGTGGAATACTGAGGAATTAGCCAAATTGGAGGGAAAATATGCAATGTGTGTGCAAGGAGTACATGACAAGTTAGGAATGAAAGTGGGTGGGAAAGGAGTCCTCACGAAGGGGAAATAGAAGGAGATAATAGGAACAAGGAGAAAGGATCATGTGAAGCAAGTGTAGGAAGAAGTAGAGGGAAGAAGTAACATGGGTGCATGAGGGCATGCGAAAGAAATTAAACTACACCAAGGTGCTAAGGAAACTTCTAGAGTGTGTGCAACCTAAAATGTGAAACATCAGAGTCATAATGAAAATATAAGTTGTCCAAATAACTTGGGGAGTTATTTGGGACAATAGTTTGGTGACTTTTGGGGCCATCTTCCTACTAGATGAAGAGACCAGTAGCCTTAAAAGCATCCATTGGGCATGGAGTCTTCCTCCAATCATAAAGATCTAATCTACAACTTGAAGAATGCCCCTAAAGTTACATGAAGCATTGTTTGAACTTTGAACTGAAATGTTGCTCCTCTCATGTGAAGATGTTCTAAATTGAATTTATGAGAGTGAAAAATTATTCTCAAAATGTTGGAATTGAATCCTTTTGAATATTAAACTGCCATCCAAGAATCAACAAAAGGGTACGTGAAAAGTGCATAATAGGAAAGGAAACAACACTAGAGGGAGCACGTTGAGCAACAACTATGTACAAGAGCTGAAAATAATACATGTTACAAAGGGAACATGCATAGCGTGTGCAAGAACTTGTTTTAATGAAAGTAATCCTAAACTAACCTATACTATTAAGAGGCAAAGTGTGCTTAAGTAAAACTTGTGATGAGACATGGAGAAGTAGATTCCTTTCCTCATAAAATGTGACAATGAAACTAATTTGGCACCGAACATGGTCTCAGTAACAAGAGTGAGAAGCTGACTTGTAGATGGTCTCTAACCCTCCTCCTAAAATAATCAACAAAAAAATATTAACACCTCATTTAGTTGTTCTACCTTTGGATTTAGGAGGTGTTGTTGTTGACCTTTGGTGCATTAAATTTCTACCTCATGATCTGAAGTGAGCATGACCAACAAAAAATCTGGTTTTGGCTCTAGAATAGTCAAATATCTAATTGGGCATGGCCGAGATCCTTGTGGTTTTCCTAATTATTTGAAGCTCAATCCCACATATGGGATCCTCATGCATATTTTTGTCTTGAAGATGAATTCTTATAGGATGGATCAAGATCTATTTTTTCTTTGTAAGCAACTTTGTCCCCTTCAAATTAACACCCTGGAAACTGATTGATAAACTATTGAAATAGGCATCCACTTTTTCTCGCTCTACACAATTTCATCTTCCCAATCAGATTCATACCATTATTCAATGGTTCTACAATCATCATACATGCTGACATTGGTTGGGGATGATGTATAGGTAAGGGGTTGTTTGTTTACAACATAGTTAGACAAAGGAGACCGAAAAAGATGGTAAATTAGCACGAAAGGAATTGAAGGCATGTACGTGGAAGGAGTGGGGGTGCACGTAGGAGGGATGATTGATTATATATGAATTTGAGATGGAAAGGGATAGGGTGAAGGAATGGAAATCTCAATAGGGGTAGCGCATAGAAAGCTAAGAACATGGACATTGGGTTTAGATGGTGTAAGTTGGGAAGGAGGAATGGGAGGTCTCTAGGATGGCACTGCAAGGTTGCCCCATTGACATGGTTTCCCATCACTATATTTTTGAGCCTCCATTTATTCAACCCACTTTGTAATCTAGGGCAACATCTCAATAATTAATTTTAGCTTCATTAGGTGCTAAACCAACTTGGCATAGGGCCGACCCATGGACAAGGGACCTTGAAGCCAATTCTAGTTGCCTTTATTGAGCATTTAAATCTAAGATGTATCATGTTCATCTCCATTTATTACACATACCTCTATAAATCACCATCTATCATGGATTTTCCACCATCATCTGTATAAACCTGTTCTTCATAAACATTTTGGTTAGGAAAATAACCTTATTAATTAATGGGATTTAGGTTATATGCATATTATTGATGGGGTTCATAAAAATAATTTGGATGAGTATTTTGAAACTATGGGGATGGAGGGAAATAGTTCTGCTACTACAAATGAGAGTTATAGGAAGGGAAATAATTCATGATTGCCAAACTTTAAAAGAGGAAGGTGGAATGATGGTAGAAGGAAAGTGAATGAAAAGGAGGAAGAACTAGTCTACGAATGAGATAATGGTTTTTTTTTAATTATTTGAGTTACAAGATGGGTTGAAATATGATTTTATAGGATGGATCTCAACAATAAAAAATCAAAATTATTGAGATGAAGATGTATAGCTCTTAAAATTTGTCCCACCCAAAGTGTGCTTTAGAAAATGTTGGAGTTCAAACTTATACCCATCCTAGATCGGGTTGAATGCGTTGTTGAGGAAATAATGGGAGCATCTCCAAGTTGTGGCATCTTGTGCACCAAGACAAATCTCTAGAGAAGGCTGGTTCCTCTACCTATTCCTAACAACTAACACTACTCCTAATGTAGAAAGAAGATCCTAAAAATCACATGCCAAGGGACCGAGAGATAGAAGGATATGTAGAAATAGAAATCCTTAACTAAAAGGAGTGGTGATAGCACCAGAAGAAAGGGTCGATCAATCTCCATTAGGGGAAGGAAAGGGAGAAATAATGGGAGAGAGGGTAGAAAGTGTGTGCCACAGCAACAACCATACAAACCTAACTTTCCCACATGTGAACAACATAGTGAAAATGGAACTGCATGAAGCGAAAAATGCACATAACATTCCGTAAAAATGAAAATAGAGAGGAAAGAACACATAAAACGCAAGAGTATTGTAGAGTATAGCCACAAAAACCTGATTTTATTACTTAAGGAGAAAATTCATTTACATTCATGGTAAGAGGTGGGTATACATTGTAGATACCAAGTTCAATGTTTTAAACTCGTGGGAAGTTGGTCACCATTTTTGCATGGCACCATTATAACAAAGAGGGGTCCATTTTAATGAGCAGAGCTCTATAATTTATAGAATAAAAAGGAGATAAAAAGAGGAGAAAGAAAGGAGGGAAACTCATATTTAAATCTTCAACCACCAACAACCATAAATGAATTCTTGAAAATCCAACCAAGGGCTATCGGTGCACCTCCATATGTTTGTTTGGCATGTAGGAGAAGAAAGAAGTCGAAATATAAATAAATTTGGTGGTTGGGTCAATTAGATGTCTGCATTTATGACCTAAGACACATTCCCTACTTTCTGCCTACCAAATCCCACCAAAATCTGAATTTGAAAAGTCCAACATGTAGCCAGCGTCAATGGTTTCTAAAGATCTCAAGCATGCATGTGTCGGTGCCTTGTAGAAAAAGTTATGGTGATTTTAAGGTTTGCGGTGTAATACTGAACACGTAAGACATATGGCGTGCACGGATTAACTAAAGGAATTGCCCAAATGTTCATCTCTTTTGTCATTTCTACCATGTTTCATACACGTGTTTGTCACATGGATTCACCACCCCAATCGGTGTACTTTAATAGGTTACGTGTATCACGCTTAAATTAATAGGTTGCCTTATGGTACAACGACGGCATAGAAGAGTACACATGAGGAAGAGGCAAAAAAGAAGTAAGTAGAAGACATGCATGCAAAGGTAGCATGTGAGGATAGTATGGAAAGGGTGTCTGGAATAAGTCTTAAAGGAAAGAAGCGTGGAATGCATAAATGCAAGGTAATACTGCAAAAGGAAGGATGTATACAAGGAAGGTGAGGAAGAGCATGCACGCAAGAGGTATACTGAGGACTTAGCCAAATTGGAGGGTAAGTTTATACATGTGCTCACAAGGAGTGTGTGATAAGATGGGAATGAAAGTGGGTGTGTAAGCAGTGTGTGTGAAGGGGAAATATAAGGAGATAGGAGGAATAAGGAGAAAGGATCATGCAAAGTAAGTGCGGGAAGAAGTAGGACAGTGCATGAGGGAATGCAAAGAAATGGAACTACGCCAAGGTGCCTAGGAAACTTTCGAGTGTGCACAACCTAAAATGTGAAACATCAGATCCGAATGAAAATATAGGTTATATAAATAACTTGGGAAGTTATTTGGGACAACGATCCTATCTCGGTAAGAAATTGTGAGTTTTATTGTAGGGTTAGTGGAGTTCCCTTGTTAGATCCCCAACTGTAAGGCCACCATAGAAACAAATTTCACATGTGCATATAAACATAGATATGCACCATTCAAGTAGAGGGACTTAGATTCCTAAAGAATTGGTAAGAAGTCCACCAATTTTTCCACATAAAACATTTTCTCACTAACAATTTTGGTGCCCATTTTAAGGAATACTTATCAACATCTACACCCAAATATGACCTCAAGAAAATATGAAAAAAATTTTGAAGTTGATGAGTCACATGAGACCTATGTCTCTTAACCATGGCTATCCCGGGTAACCCTCCTATTGAAAGGCCTGAGTTGTTATTACACATTCAAGAAGATATTGCTTCAAATTTGAGAGAAGCTATCTAGCATAATAGGGATAATTTTACACGATTTCATAACCAAGAGATAGTTGGATCTTGAAGAAAAATGTGATGTTGAATTAGAAAGAGATAGATGAATTCCAATACCACAAAAAGATCCTAAATATTTAAGTTGGAAGATAGAAGATAGGCACGATGTGACAAATGAAAGGTGGACATACCAACCCAATTTTTTACGAACTTCAACAAAGACAAGAGCTAATAAGAAATTCAAGCTCTCCCCTTCAATCTTAAACTTATCTCATAAGCAACCAAAGTTTTGTTAATCCATTAGATGCTAAGTTTCCATATATAAACAAAAATATTGAAAACTTCACTGACATAGAGACTAAAGAAGAAGATTGAGAAAAAGAAGCTAAAGCAAGAGATGAGGCTCGAGATAAGACCTGAAATTGAAGAAATAGAAATATATAAGGAAAGAGTTGAAGTAAGAGCTATAACATTAGTTACTGACCATATAAAGGTTTGAAGAAAAATATGAGGAACAAATGGCATACCAAGACAGACCAAGACCAATTATAGCATGGGGTAGGAATATCGTCCCACTAGGACTTCCAAAACCACTTCATGAGCTACCATGAGGATCAAGGAAGAGATTTCCTAAGTTTAAAGGAGATGGTTCCTAACTCCCTGAAGAGCACATAACAACTTTCATCACTGCATGTTATGTGTTGGGTGTGGAACATGAATGTGTATCCATTAGATTGTTCATGGATTCATTACCAGAAAAGGAGGTTAAATGTTTTATCTATTACTAGTAAGGTCTATCACTTGTTGGTAAGATATAAGAACCAATTTTGAAGACGATTTAAATCGAGAGAAGACTTCAAGGATCTTTTGGTTAAAGTAGTATAGATGAAAAATGAGTCTATGAAATCTAGGAGATACTTCATATACAAATACAAACATTTAATCATAATCCTTGAAGATGTCATGCCTTTGGATAACAACTCGAAGAGATTCTACATTAGTGCACTATAACCTTTGAAGTTGGATTCTTCCTCAAAATATCCCAACTCATTGATTTGAAAGAAGAAACGAGGAATATGCCATTGAAACAAAAGACAATTTGATTTTTCTAGAAAAGTAGAGAATCCCAATGGTAAACGAAGGGCCAAAATTCTTTCTCTACCACCACCAATCTAATGATTCAAAAAATGGATAATGATATGATTTTCATGAAAAAACAACTCTCTCATATCACAATGAGAAATGTACTAAAGAAGACTAATCCTCCAAATAGGTTAAGAATAACTCCACCTCCTCATAATATCTCTCTTAAAGCACCACCGATTAATGCAACATGTGATACCAAAGAACCAGAGGAGGAAAATGAAGCGGAATAAATAGAAGAAAAGGAAGAAGGTTACAATGGAAATGTTCTTGAAATTGAAGAGGTCAATGGTAATACTCATAATAGCCTCATTGAATATGTCTCAGCAAGTGAAGATGGAGATAATGGAGAAGCACTAAGATTCTCATGTGCAATGTTCACTTGTGCCCAGTCAAAGAAAGGAGATTCATCTTATTAAGCTACAACAAAGAAAAAGGAAGATACTCTGTTGAAGTTAAAAAAATCATCAGCATGATATCTCTGCTCCCACCATCGATGGATTTGGTTAAATAGAAACCAGATCTGCTAGCAAGAAATAATCCTTTTACCATGGAAAGTAAGTCCTCTGGTACCTCCCCTAGTTCAAAATTTATTTCTAATACCAATCCTTCACCTAATTATAGTCCTTCTAACTCTACTAAGGCCCAGTCAAAATCAGCCACCCCTTCTCTTTCTAAACCCGCTACCACACCCATCAAAGATACTCAAGCTCCTAAGGTAGCACCAGTTTCACAATGTAAAACTTCTACCATTTCTGCAACATCATCCCCACTTTCCATTTCTCCATTTGATTATGTTGAACATGAAAACAAAACCAAAGTTCAAATCACAGAGATGGAATATTTACAAACACACCGACTTAGTTAAAAAGATTCATTGATGTCGTCAAAAGTGGAATTCCAAATCCTAATGCTAAAAATCTAAAATCTAAAGGTCTACTACCCACACCATCTGCACCTTCTTCTAAATACATGTTGGCACTTAACACATAAAATACTAATAAGGTAGAACCCTTCTACCTATCCCTTCTAGTCCAAGGTTACTAAATCAATAACTACATCATAGAATTCAGAGCCTTTGAAAATGTCATTCCCACCAAGGTATGCAATTCCTTAAGACTTACCTTGACTCATGCTAATGGATCTTGTTATTCTATGGAATCTAAAGAAGTGCCACTGGTGGGTAGAATAAAATATGCACGGGTTTCCTTGGTTGACTTCCCAAATAATAAAGTGTTGCTCACAATTATGGTGGAAGAAATTATGGAATCTTTTGGTATGCTCATAAGTAGAAGCTTTTGTAGAGGCCTAGGTGGGAAGATTAAATTGGACTGGTCCTTTACACCATCCTAGTGAAGGGAGATTTGAAAAATCTATTATTTGTGTGTAAGATGAAATATACGGTCTACAATTTAGATGACCGAAGGGAAAACATTTTGTTTAAAGATAGTGGAATGGGAAATTATTTCCTCACATTGGAGAGGGATGAAAATCTACCTTTTCTCACTAAAGACAAAGAAGATCAACTATGGACCATGGATTTCGATGGAAGCCACTCAAGTGCGGGGTCTAGGGTCCAGAGCTAGTGTTTTCTTTATTTCTTCTTGAGTTAATTCTTTCCCTTTTAATACAAACTACAATTTGAAAATATAAATAACACTATAGAATACGAAGATCTCCTCCTCAAGATATATGTTGCTAAGTCTATGTGTATAAAGAAGTTGAAGTGTCTAAGAGATGTAGAGGTGATTTTCAAACATGTAAGAGAATAGTATAAAGTTAATAATATGAGGCTTTGACACTATCGAAACAGAGTATGGGATTTCATTGAATCCTTAAATGCTTTTTCAATCCAATCGGTCACTCGAGAGAAAAATAAAAGAGTTAACTCTCTCGTGATGTCAGCCTCCTTAGTAACCCCACATCCTTCTTTTGACAAATATAAAGTAACATTGGAAATGGTGTTCGGGCCTAGCGTGTCATACAATGTGAAATATTTATAGGTACTTAAAGATGATAATCAACTCATCACCTTCTTGGAGAAGAAATATAATTTCAGCAGTATTTTCTTTTAAGTTAGAATCCCCATAGGGAGTCCATAGCAGAAGAAGAAGAGATGGAAGGAATTGAAGGAGTAGATGAGGAAGGAGTGATCAAATTAAAAGGGAATAAAATGCTGAAAAGCCTAATATTTCTTGAAGATTTGTTTGACAAGCATGATAGATTCATCAAAAATAGAGCCAAGGAATCCTCAAGTAGTGGAAATTTTAAGGAACCCCCCCAAAAAAACTTACAGAAATCGTGGTGAATAACATTGTAACTAGTTTCGTTCTTATGGAGAAAATGGTAAAAAATATAAAAAATAGTTGTAAATTGAATGGTGAATCTCCTAAAACTAGTTTGGAGAATACCCTTTGTCAAATTTTCTCTCCAGGTACATTCATGATTTTTGGTGACTTGTGTAAGAATTAATGGAAGTTTGTAATCTTGAACCTCCACAGATTTCAAACTTGTTTCCCTCTCCCTAACCACTTCATTGATGAGCATTAATATATCTATGGCCATTATCTTTTAAATCCCCCACCAAAATATCTAGCCACATGGTAAAATTCTGTTGCGCTCCTGTGAACTCCCTTGGCCGGACGTAAACCATGCGGAATATGCTACATTGTATTATGTTTTAGTTCGACCCCCTCCATCAAGGAATTCAATGTCATATTGACCGTATATGTATGACACGTGGCATGATTCCACCACATTCTATAACAATAGGCTTGAGCAGACTTAACGACCTAGATTAAATGGAAATAGGTAAATATTTTGGGTCCATTTTTGTTCGCAGCAAGGTAAACTAACGATATATGTCATGAAGAATATAGAAAAAGGGGGAATATTCAAAGTGAGATCTCAATAGAGGAATATATATGCGGTAGCATAAAATATATAGCAAAGGATAATAGAGAAGATATGTATAGTAGCACAAAGTAGAAAAATAAGGGAAAAAAATATACAACAAGGATTTGTAGAGCGATGAGCTAGAGAGAGACAAATCAAAAAATATTTAAAAAACCTTAGAAATTTTTATCAATGCTTAGTGATTCTAGAATCTACATCTACATTTATGTATGTGTGTGTGTGTGTGTGTAGAATTTAATCAAATTCCAAAATACTCCCATACATGTCGGTGAATGAGCCCAAAGGATGAATAAGGTTCCATAGATTTATTGGTGATCTAAGAATGTTTTAAAATCTCGGCTCGTCGATCATGCAGTGATTTAATATAAAAATATACATTGGGATTAGATATTTGTTGGCTATTTGCATGGGAAAAATTATTGTTTGTGGAATTTTTGGGCAAAACCTAGGCATTTTTGTGCATGTAAAAATCACCAAAATCAAATTCCCAAAATCCTACTATTCACCAAATTATGAATATTCACCACTAAAATTTTCCTTGTTGTCAAGAAGCACTTTGTAGAGTTTGAGAAATAAAACATTGTTACCCTAGAGTATCCTAAAATGGTGAGCATCCCTCATATGGATAAGGTTACATCTGTAGTAGCTCACTTTAGTAAAGAATTTAAAGGAGTTTAAATTTCACCGGTGGAGCTTAGCGAGGGATCAATCAAGAAAATAGGAAGGATCAACAAAAGTGGATTCTTCATCGACTTAGCTATCCCTCTCTTATTTATCTCTCTTAGCTTCTCCCCCTTTCTTTCTCTCTCCTCCACATTCTACTTCTTTGTTGGGGTTGCACTTTTTCATAATGCCTTTATTTTAATTAAAAATTGACTTTATGATTATAATGTAATAAGTTACCCTTATTTTATAAAAGGGGACTTAATATTTTCCTAAGAATGTAAAAATTCATAAGTTATGAAAAGGTATATGAATGGTCATGTGGGAGAGGGGTAGATGAAATGTATCTTCTCTGTTTATAAATTATAAAGGCACCCCTTTTAAAGAGTTGTCATTTTTTTCTTCATGAGAGAGTATCCCTTGTGAAGAAGAAAATAGATAGTAATTCTTCTACTTCTCATCTATATGTTCTTCCCATCCTTTCTATGTACAATTTTTCTCCAGAATCAATGAAGAAAGGAGTTCCATGGCTTTTTTGATTGGGATATTTACTAAACTTTGTGATTTAAATCTTAATTGGTCATGTTTTCATTTTTATAAATGTTTTTATTCTAAATCTAAGTGTGTTGGAATTTTCTATTTAATTGGTATAGGAATATGATTTTCTACCTATAACATTAATCTGCCTCTATTTTTCTAACTCCCTTTCCTTCTCTCTTAGAAAATTCCTCTCTTGTAAGAAATTGCAATATTTTTACGTAGGGTCGAGGAGTGCCCCCATTGGATCCTTGGCTGTAAGGCCACCAAAAATCAAATTTCACATGTCCATATAAACACGGATATGCATCATTTAAGTAGATGGACTTAGATTCCCGAGCATTGTAAAGAAGTCCACCATTTTTCCACCGACAAATTTTATCGCTAACATCTCCTATATTTCTAACTTCAACCCATTCACATACCTAGCAACTTCTTTAGCATCATCTTATAAATGACCATATCTCATAGCCAATTTATAAAAATATTGACTATAGTCAGCCACACTTAGTTTTCTTTGTCTTAAATTTTACAACTTTTTCAATAAACTAGTCGTGTAATGAAGGAATAAACTTACCTTTCAATTTTTCCATCATCTTATCCCACTTATTGATATTTTACTTTCCTCTTCTTAATCCTTCATCTTGCAAAAAGTTTCACCAGATTGTAGCATGTCATGTAAGCTTTATACATGAAAATTTCACCTTCTTCTCCTCTTCTATACTCTCAAAGTTAAAGTACTTATCCATCATCTTTTCTATCCCGTCTATCAGCTCTTCGAATGTAAGATTCCACCATACTATGCTACCCTCATCCTTGTATTATTACTTTCTCCCATGACTACTTTCGGTATCTTTACCTCTGGTCCTTCTTTTGGCTCTCTCTCTCTCGCTGCCACTTCTCTTTATCTCTTTTCTTCATTTTCTTCATCCATTGATTTCCCTCTTCTCTAAGTAACTTCCAATGCTCATAAATTTTATTTCACATTTCTAAATATAGCAACCAACTCAACATCCCTAGGTTTCTCTCTATTTCCTCATCGACCACTCTTCTTTATGGCATTTTGTCAAACACTTCACCTGCCTAGAAAATCTCTTCTTGTTACTACTTCTTTATCTTTCCTCTATCTTCTTCTTGTTCTCCACTTTGATACCAAAACGATGCATATCATACCTTGAAAATCACTCACTCAAGTAATTAGATTAATTAGACAACTCAAAACTGCCTCAACCTTACAAGATATCACTTTTTGACAATGTAAGAAAACCTTCAAATTTGTTATTTTTTTCCAAAAATGCTAACAAAATATTATCCCATTCCTCACACAAGTTTATTATCCTTTTTCTAGGATAACTCAACAATCCAGTTCATTTAAATCATAAGAATTGGTTAATTTGATCACTTTTTTGTAAAAACTACCAATTAGGCTTCTTGAGAACAAGGATGATAGTGGGTTATGAGTTAGAATAATCTAAAAATCACACAAAAAAACTAAACTAATTTTTGGAAACCTTTTTCTAATGTTCAGCTATGGGAAATTTTTTTGGTATAAATCTCAAAGGAAATGTCCTTTCCTTAATTATCCTACCTTCTTTCCTAGTCCTTCTCTACTAGCCCTACCTCAAGACAAATTCAAGTGTATATTTTTCTTAGTCAAATTCACAAATAAATTACACTTTTCAAGAACCCATTTGGACAAAAAAAAATTGTGAAAAGTTTCACCCTAACATCCTTTGTAATACATACTTCAATATCATACTTCTAGGCTTCAATTTAGGTCTCCCTCTTTTGTTATAGTGTTGCAGACCCAACCGTCATCAAATTATCTTAGTTGTGATAATATCTTTGAAATATTCATCTTGAATCTAGATTGGAAAAATATGAGGATGGTTTGTAGTATTTTTTATCCTATGTAAAAGGGTTTAGGTTCCTCAAACCTTGTTTTATCCTTAAACCCTTGAGGGTTTGCACAATCACTCGGGAAGGAGTAAATTCATTATAAAAAACACAAGATTTATTTTCAAGGTTTCAATCCAAGTGAAAAGGATCTATTCTAACCTATACAAGATTTATAAATTACCATACAACTTTAACCATTCATAAAACACATGTTTGTTCTCTTAGATACCTTGCCCTATCCTAGAAATATGGGTTTGGCAATCAATTAGGGTTTACACAAGTAAATAAATGGTTATCATTGTTTAAGGATTATAAAGAAATTTTAAGTCCCAAGACACACACTAATCCCACTCAAACATGCTAACTCCATAGATTCCTTCCCAAATGTGACTTTATTTACCTTAAAATCTAGATTATGCTCACAAGACAACCTGCTACAAAATTCTCGGGGTTCTACACTCAATTACAATCCTACCAAATATGGTCCTTCATAATATTCAATGCAAACTAACTCAGATAAGCTCATACTCACTTGTTGCATCCCTTTCTTACTTAAGAAATAACATGTAAATATCTAAAATTGTGATGTACGGTCTTTAAACAATGAAACTTAGTGCAAAGTATGTCTTGTCTCTCTCTCTCTCATGCGTACTTTGGAGCTCCAAATTATCATTTCATTTGATTGATAAATGAATGAAAATATTTATATAGTAATTATTATACCCCCTTTCTTGAGTTACATCATAACTGACTCTTGGGTCATGAAACATGATTACAAGTGGAGGTAACATGCAAAGATGAAGCTAAAAAAATATTATGAGTTACAAACCCAAAAATAACACCCTAATGAGACTTAAAGACCACATCATGTGTACAAAATCATCTATAGAACATAGTATGACCCTATACAAGAAAGAAAGTAAAATTGGATCCATGCAAGATGTAACAACCACTTTCTAATCATCATAATTATGGGTTTTTTTGTTTCCAAAATAAAACATATTCATTCAATGAATTAAATGTACAAAAAAACATTTAAATCTAACTTCATATAATTACAATTCTTTAGATAAAAATCAATAAAGCATGTGCATAATTTATGGGTCAACTAGATCCTTCTTGATCTCCCATAAAATACCCCTTTGAGTTAGTATACTAAGTATACTCATTAGTGACCTTCTCAAAATTGATTTTACTGTTTTATCTTAGTATATGCTTGGAACTCATTGTACGGAATGATAATCGGATCGTAGCAAGCCAAGAACACAGATGCTAATCAAATACCATGATCAATAAGATGAAAGCAATTCACCAGAATAACTTTACATAAAACCTTTGCAAACAAATGAGCAACAATATCATATATTATTATGGAACTCAATGCAATACATTGAGAATGAGCCTTTCTTAAATAGGAAAGGAATAACAATCTAAGAACCAGTCAAGGTCGTAGATCAAGCCATAAATTAAGGAAATAACTAGTCATCAAAGAACTAGTTAAGACCATAGATTTAGGAGAGAACTAGACATCAAGGATATAGTCGGTTACCATAGATCTAGGAAAGAGCTAGTCAATACCATAGAACAAGAAAATAACTATACCTAACAACTAGATAATATCTCCTAATATCTAAATAAATAAAAATATATATCCACACACATAAGTGGGTGAGGATAAATACAATAAAGGTAACTAAAGTACCTAGGTTAACATGAGTTAAGGTAAATACCTACTCTAACACCCCCTCAAGTGAAGCTAGGGGCAAAAATATATTTGGCATGTCCACAGTATGAGTCCCGACAACTAGGCCTGATGAGGTACTCATGTACAATAACTGGGAAAAAAGGGACACCGTAAGGTACCCAAAACTAGTAACAACAAATTAAAGAGAGTAAAGATCCACTCCAAGCCATCCAAAGAAGCTCGGCTAAAAAAACTCATATAATGTTGAAGAATTTCAGTGTGCACTATGGTTTGAATCCAATACTTAATCATAAAACTCAAAAACAACTAGACACTAGGCTCCACCAAAATAGCTCCATACAAGAGAGGCTCAACAATGAGTGATGTCGAAAGTGTAAAAAAAGTACCAAACATAATTCGATCAACTACGTAAATAGGTGTGTCACGATCCAAGAACAAAACCAAAGCAACAAGGCAAGGACACAAAATCCAGTGTCATGATCCAAGAAAAGCCAAGGTAACAAGGAAAGGACAAAAACCCAAAGAAGTAGGATCAACACCACACCCTCCCATCTTTTGAATGGGTGGAGTGATGCTACAAATCTATATGAGTTGTCAAAACAACTATGTGAACACTAACAAACTAACACTGGAATGCACCGAGAATAGAACCCCATAAGAGATACATCAACATGCTAAAAGTGTCAAAATACGATATAAAATATCTCAACAAGAGAGATACACTACACTGCTAAAGAAAAATTCTCAAAACAAGAATCGTTACAATGCATAAGGTATAGAAAGTGGAGCAAGAGGCCAAATGGTGGAGGAGCCACACCTGTAGAATCCTCTCAATGAATGCCTATGTTTCCACCAAGAGTGATCAGATATCCACCCCAAATCAACATGGATGGATGAAGAAGATGCCTAAATATGACTTGGTGCAAAATGCACAATGGGTGCATGTAAAAGAACATCAGAATGTGTGTCAGGTTGATCATGTTTGATAGCTGAAATCTTAGGTTTCTCAAGCCTACGTGAAGATGTAGAACTCATGTGTTTCTCATGATCCTAAAAAGAGTTGAGCGAATAAAAAAATGAGCTCTATCGGTGTGATCCTAATGAAGTATCTACTCAAAACCAATGTCACGATGAGAATTCCACTTAACATGTGGAATAGAGGAAACAATACCACTGTGAATGTTTGCAGTAATGACTCCAATAGTGAGACCCATAGAATGGAGCATGTGAGAACTGAATGCAGTTGTATGCTTCTTAAAAAATCCATGCAGCTAAGTAGAAGTAGGATACACAACATGTGGTACTCTAATAGGTACAGATGTGGAAGAGCATGCAGTAACAAGCCTCACAGGTTTAAAAGCATCAAAAACAGGTTCAAGCTCAAAGACCGGCATATCAATGTCAAAGGGTACAAGAGAAACAACTGTAGGTGGACTAGGAGCATGAATATGGTTGTCCACAATATGATGGTGATCTTTGAAGGCTAGCAAGTTTGTTCTGCAGGATTGTATTATTGTATCCTTATCATGAATGAGTGATTGTAGAAGAGAATTTCACTTCTTGAGCGATCTATTTTCTTCCACAAATTTGAAAATATCCTCTTGAAGTCCACATACTTTAGAGAAAAACATATCATTCTCAGAATCCATGATAGGTACAAACTGCAACTCCCAAAAATTTAGGACGTCGGGCTTAACTGAAATTACATCCACAATTGATTACAACACTCCTCCATATTTGGCACTTTATAATTATAGTGCAAGTCTCTAAATAAACATTTTCAATTGAAAGAGCACAAAAAAACAAGCACTTTTTCAAAAAATGGCACTCAAAACCGAGCTACCAATCAAAAGTTACAAGCTTTTTAATATTTTGCTCTGATTATTTATTTTAGTTGCCACTAAAACAAAATAAATTGTTGTTGCCTTCACCACATAAATAAAATTAAAGGGGGCTGAAGTTAAGCACCTACTAGTAGGAATCACAATCTTTAATCCCTCATATGACCAAGGGCTAAGGATTTTAATGGGTGTGATTTCGAGAAAGTCACATCCAATTGTCTCTTCTGGTAAAAGTTACTATTTCTGGATTGTGTAGAAAGTGACCTTTATTGCCGAAAATAGCAACTTGTGGATTTTCTTGGAATAGCAAAAATGTCTCTCTTCTAGTAAAAAATACTATTTCTGGACTGTGTAGATAGTGACCTTTGTTTGCCGAAAATAGCAACCTGTGGATTTTCTCGAAATAGTAAAAAATGTGCACAACATCCATGGACCCCTGCCAAAAAAGGAAAGATCCAAAACCTTCCTATGCACAAACCGAGATAGATACGTCGCAAATAGAAAAATTCTCTGTGTAGATCTGGAGAAATCCAAAAGACCCGAAAAGAATTCCGTGACATTTTTTCTTTGCGTCTCGAATCCTGAGGCAGATCAATGTGCTTCCCTACAATAATACAAAAACCCAGAAAATGACTACCTCCAAAAATAGTCGAGCTTACAATCAATCTTAGGGTTTTCCCACCTTCCGGATCTAATGGAAGCCTCCATTTTACATAAAAATGCATGCAAAAACAAAATACGACCAAATCCCAAATATATGAATATATAATGAATTTATTTGTAAAATAAAACTTACAGATGGATGCCAACAACAATCTCTAGCTCTGATACCATGAAAGGAATGATAACCAGATCATACCAAGCCAAGAACATAGATGCTAATCAAACACCACGATCAAAGACAAAAGCAATTTGCGAATAACTTTACATAAAACCTTTGCAAACAAATGAGCAACAATATCATATATTATTATGGAACTCAATGCAATAC
This sequence comes from Taxus wallichiana var. yunnanensis, assembly GCA_018340775.1. Lineage (NCBI taxonomy): Eukaryota > Viridiplantae > Streptophyta > Pinopsida > Cupressales > Taxaceae > Taxus > Taxus wallichiana. Next base: position 241,303,432 of record CM031236.1, on the reverse strand, counting down.
ATTGAGGATGAGACTTGCTTAAATAGGCAAGGAATAACAATCTAAGAACCAGTCAAGGTCATAGATCAAGCCATAAATCAAGGAAATAACTAGTCATCAAAGAACTAGTCAAGACCATAGATTTAGGAGAGAACTAGACATCAAGGATCTAGTCAATACCATAGATGAAGGAAAGAACTATACCTAACAACTAGATAATATCTCCTAATATCTAAATAAATAAAAATAATTATCCACACACATAAGTGGGTGAAGATAAATACAATAAAGGTAAATAAAGTACCTAGGTGAACATGAGCTAAGGTAAATACCTACTCTAGCACTCATTCAATTGAATCACATCCGACATCTCACACTTTAGTTAGAACTAGGCAAACGTGACAATGTAATGACTTACACTACTTTAGCCAAAGTGTATGAGTCATGCATTGCATGCTCTATTTCTAGACTACACATTGTCTCTGAAACATGTCTTATCACCATTTCACTTGGTTATATTATCAGAACTGAATCATTTTTTAAGTTAATTAAATTCATGTCACGCATACGATACAAAACTTATTCATCTAGTAATATGAAACATGTCTGTGCTAACTTAGGTTTCCTATGGGAAAGAAAGAGCTCAAGTAATTAATTGCATCATCACATGATCAATTTATTCCTCATAGCCAACATAAGTTGGTAAAGAGGATATACATTGAACATGATATGCATCTGCTGCATCATAACAAAACAAATTTCCATGTTGATTATGACATGCGTAATAAATGGAGATTGAGGGAAAATTTAGGATAAATTTTGTATGGAAGAATCCATTGAATGACCCACATTATTCAATGGACACCACACTACAACAACCATCCAAATTTGGTATGTAAAGTACCATGCATTAGGTTTTTCGTAACTAATCAAGTCATTGAATTGGTTTTACGATAGTTTTGTAGTGCATAATGCAAAGTGATATTTATCTCATTAATTTTTTTGATCCTAAGGTCCACAACTTAATTTCGATAATTATTCGTAATAAAATTCCATAAGTTTTTTTATGTACATTCATTAAGCATTTTAAGATAATTATGACAACATGTTGGATTAATTAAGCGATCCCGATTTATTTAAATTATGACATTGTCATTATAATTTCTTAAGTACAAAACTATTGAACTAATCATTGCATGTAATACAATCATTTATATACCTTAAGTTTACATACTTATGGTTAAATAATAAATGAACATTAATCATTTATCATCATACAATAGTCCAAACATACAACTATAAAATAACAAACCACATTCATTTATTTTAATAGATTGTATCTTATATCCTTACTATAGCTTTAGTTCATTTTATAAAATTAAAGATAATACACTAAGGATATTATTCACTCATAGTCAATATAAAATTTAATACTAGTACTTGTAATGAAAAATGACTCGATTAATTCAATCACACTCACATTATAACATATATAAATATTTGAATAAATGTTATCAAAAACCATGATCAATATTACAATAATAATCAAAACTTGAGTACATATTTCATTTTCCTTTCCAAAATGATACAAAATAGCATACCCCTTAATGCCATTAAACAAATTATTTGGCAAAGCACAAGCTTTCTTTATAACAACCAAGTAAAGAATACATATTTTAATAATAACAATATGAATTCAACATGGCCATAAAAATCATTCGACGAGATAAGATTTAAAATTTTCTATTTGTAAAAATGTTAGGTAACACTCAATTCAAAACAATTGGCATGAAAAAGTCTACGATCTTATTGTTAGTGTAAATTCATAGCACCCCCAGATGAGTTATGGATCTACTTTTCTAAGGCAAACTTATCTAGTGTGAATGCACAACATTGAGTTTTCTCCAAGGTGTGGGACCTTGCAAGGTGAGAAAACTCTCCAGATTGAATCTGGTTCTTACTCCTCTATTTAGGTGTATGCATACAATCTCTGCAGAGGTTCTGATTCAAAATCTTACTCTAAAAATACCAAGGGGATAGGGTTGAGAGAAAAACAAGGAAATGAAAACAAAACTAAGCAAAACAGAGAGGTGATACACCAAAGGAGTGCTGAACTCCTTAATTTTAAAAAATAGACATAGATCATGACGATGCAACAAAAAAACATGCAAAAATTCACCAAAATACAAGGAAATATCATAAGAAACAAATCAATGCAAGAGAGCATTGGAAAATTAATCATAGAGCATGTATTTTCGGTTCTTAAAATGATACAATACATTACAAATAAAAAAGAAGGAAAAACGTGTTACAATATCCATGGGAGGTCTAAAACTCCTTCAAATCCACCTGCTAAGGAGAAATGAAGAGCTTGCAAAAGCAAGAACATCCAACCCTTTACAAATGAGCCAAAACTGGCTTTTTATCACGAGCGAGAATGGAAGAAATGATAAAAATGTGGTAAAATCGATTTGAGACTTCAACCACCACAAAACATCATGCAATGGGCCTACAAAATGATGGGTTTCCACAAAATCACATACTTCTAAGTACATTTCCTTACAAAGTAAAAAAAGGTCCATACTTCATTAGTTTTTATGGTTGGAGAGGTTTTTATGTTTTTGCATGCCGAGACTTTTCCTATCTTATCCTACAAATATCCATCAAAATAAAAAATTGAACCCTCCATCACGTAGATAATTTCACCATCTTTCCAATGAAACCAAAAACACAAAAATATGAGCTTTGGATCAAAAGTTATGGCCCTCTGAAGATTTAGGGAAAAAATAGGGCAAAAATGGATTGGGAGCGAAACTTTAAAATTTTCCCTTTTTGAATTTGGGAAAATTTCCCAAAAAATCCTTGTGCCCCACCACTCCGCTGCAACATGGCACTTCCCTATTCATTGATGGAAATGCGGGCCCAAACCTACCTTTCACCCCTTTGATTTTCCATTGGGAAAATTTCCCAACTTCTCCCCGCGCTCGGTGTCCCGGTGACACATGTCACTTCCTCATTGGTTGGCGGGGATGCGCTTCAATTTTTCTTTTCCACCTTGGTGGGCTTTCAGGTTAGATTTTTCCCTTACGCCATCCAACTATTTTGGTTAAAAGTCAAAGTTTACTTCGTGTCTCCGAATTTTGGCTCCGGTTGGACGTGTGGCGGCCTCATATTGGTCCACGGGCCTTCGGGTAAAAATTTCTCCTTCTACCCTCCACCGAGCCATTTGGCAAATTTTTCAACTTACCCCTCCGTCTCTGACCTTTGCCACTATGTGGCACTTCCTCATTGGTTAGCACAAGCCTCAAGCCATTTCTTTTCCTCTGTGGGCCAGCGGGTAAAATTTTTCCTTTGCCCCCTTTGACTATTTTGGTGAAAAGCCAAATATCACTCCACCCCTCTTCCGACCCGCTAACCTTTTGGACATGCGTCATCTTTCTATTGGTTCACGGGGCATCGGGCCAAAATTTTCTTTGCACCCCGACTATCCCATTGGAAAATTTTCTAACTTACCTCTCGCTAACCCGTCATTTTTCTGCCACATGGCACTTTCTGATTGGTTGCGGACCTTCCTAGGAAAATTTCCCTCAAAAACTCTTCCGAGCCATAACTTGAGAAATACAAGGAGTTAGAAGGAAAATTTTACCTTTCTAGAAAGGTGAGGAAATTCTCTATCTAATGAAGCTATTTCTAGAAAATTTTGAGTGCCTGAAAAGTGAAAAAAATTAACTGAGGCACAAGGAAGGAAGGAATGAAAGGAAGTTAGCCAAAAATGAGCAGGGGGCTTATTTTGGATTAAAAAATTGGTGACTCATAGGGGTCATCTACCTGCTAGATGAATGATCAGTAGCCTTTGATGCATCCATTCGGAATGGAGTCATGAGTTGTAGCTTGCAAGCTGATCTAAACTTTGAAAACTTCCTTCTGAGCCACTTGAATCCCACTAAACTTGGAGTTGATATTCACCAAAATGCCACTGAAATGGATTGTGCAAGAGAAAAACCAGCAGCACCCAAAACTATGTAAAAAATTGGAAATCATACATACCCCAAATGGGATATGTAGAGTGTGCACAAACATTTCTTCTACTAAATGAAAATCTACCTACTCTACTCTAACTAGAAGCAAAGGTGAGCTAAACAAACCCTACAACTGGTTGTGTAAAATAGCTTCCTTTCTTCAAAATTAGCAGCCATGCAAATGATTTGGAGTTGATCATGGCTTCTTAGATGAGTGGAAAATCAACAAGAAGCTAGTCTTCTACCCAAATCAACAAGGTGTCAACTGAAAACAAATCCAATACCTCTTTTAGTTGCTTTGCATTTGGATTGAAGAGGTATGATAGTTGATCCTTGGAACTTTGCATATCATCCTCATGCTTAGAGGCAAGCATGACTGTTATGGCTTCTCCTTTGGCTCCAATGAAGCCAAATACTTGATTGGGAAAGGTCTGATCTGTTTGATATGCCCATAACTCTGATTTTCCATTCCAAAAATGGAATCTTCTTGCAGACCTTAAATGGATGGTGTGGAAGCAATGGTAGAACTTTTCTACTCTTTCTCTTCCTCCAATAGAGAACATGGAAGATTTAAATCTTCTAATCTTGATTCCAAATAGCTGCTATAAGATGCAGTAAAAAGCTGCAAATGAAAGTTATCCTCCATGACAATAGGTTCTTGTGTTTGGAAGATGGATGATGAAGGAGAAGATGGTGTGATTTCAACCAGTTCTTCTTCATCAAAACAGTCCTCCAAATCAAACAGGTAATCTCCCTCATTGCTGTCCTACTGCAAATGTTCAACCTCTCCCATGGTGTTCTCTTGATCTGCAACTTGATCACCATGGTTTCTTTCATCCTCCAACATTGAGTTTGAGAGATCAAACTCTTCTTCAACACTAGAACTCAAGAGAGATGAAGTAGAAAGAAGAACTGAAGGTTCTTCTATAGCCTTACTTTGTGCTCAAAGCCTTTGGATCTGCACTTTTCTCCCCCACAGCTGGAATGTTCTCCTCTTCTTTTGGATTTGGAGCAGCTTCTCCTTCCTCTATTGTTTGAAGACAATCTTGCTCTTGATTGAACTCTTCCTCTAGCATGAAGTTTGTCAAGTCAAACTCTTCAATCTGCTGCTCTAGAGGACAAGTTGGGACTGCAAGATCTTCTTCAGAGCTTCTTTCCATGGCTGATTGTGCAACTTGAATTGGACCAACATTTCCTTCAAGTAGAGTGCCAACATGGACACTACATTATGAGAAAACTGATTGTTGATCTACTTCTTCTTTTTGCTCTTCTTCTGCTGCAACAAAATCAGCCTTGGCCACCACTCGTTCTTCAACTCTAACCTCCTCTATTGGTTTCACCATCAAGGGGATTTTTGTAATCCTGAATTTAAGAGCCAAATTCAACAAAATTTTAATCTTTTCATCCTTGTTTGGCTCTTCTTCTTGTTGTTGTTTTCCTTGACTGGCATTCTGATTTTTATCTTCCCAACATGGATTTGGTAATTGTAGACACCTATAATTACACCCAAGCAATTTAAATACTTAAATTGTGCTAATTATCCCCTTTCTCACAAATCAACGACATATCGTCAAAAGCACTCATTTTCCCTCATATCATCATTAATTAATTACACTAAGCTAATTAATTAAGTTGCCTATCCAACAAATGCCCTAATTAACGACTTTCCGTTAATAAATCACCCCTTCTACCTAGACTAATTAATTATTATTAATTAATTAGCTTTCCCTTCCATTTAACCAATAAATCAATATTTAATTGATTTAATCCCCTTATAATAGCCTAAATCGTACTAATATTCCTCTAATTAGCTTCTATAAGCTTACATCTACCTATTAATTAATCACCTTTGATTAATTAAAATACCCCCAACTCCCATGACTTGTTAAACATGTATTAAACCCTTCTAAAGTAAGGTTACCTTTAATAAAGCAACCTTATCCATTCCTAATCATGTTTTACCTTTATCCCACATTCATGAGAATGTGTTGAATCCTTTATCCTTTGGGCTATATAAAGAGCCATCCACCTACCTTTTTACTTACACCTAAACTTTCTAAGAGAGCAAATGCAAAGCATATAGCAAAGAGACTAAGAGCTTGCACCTTGCCCTTTTGAGAGTTCATCATCTTGAAGAGTTAAGCCTCTTTCTTAAAGTGCTTGGGTCATATGGGAGGTGTCAAAAGGGTCTTGTAGCCCAACTTTGATTAGCCCCCATTCCTAGGTTCTTGGAGCATTAAGGACAACTATTTTGATAGCCATGGAGCTTACTTAGGTCCATTCATTTATTTTTGTTAGAGAATAGAGGAGTTTAGATATTTAGCATTGTTAGTTTCAAATTTTGTATTGATGAATGCTTTGGCATCTAACCCTTGTTTAATTCTTATCATGATGGTGTTTATTCTTTGTTTTAGCTAAATTGTAGAACTATTTTAGGTGGTAGTTCTTGCTTCATTTGATTTAGCATTAAGAAAAGTATATATGCACACATTTGGCACGCCTGGTGGGACTTACTCCATTGTCCTTTGCACTTAATTTCAAGTTTTTGTAGTTAAGTTTTATTTTTGGTTACTAACCCTCTTTTACACATGTTGATCTAACTTGTTTTTTTAACATGTTTTGTTGAGTTTGCATGTGTTGGGTCTTCCTTGTAGGTATGAAGGAGGTGAAGTGTTGTCAAAATTGGAATTGAGGGGAAATTTTCAAGATTTCATCATGTTTTCATTTTTTGAGCTTACTTTTTCAACATTTTACATGCTAGTTTTGTCAATTTCTTGAAAATTTTCAATTCTTGAGCATGTAGGTTAGTGTTTGATAGTGCTGAGTCTTATATTTGCATATTAATGTGGTGGGTTGCTGTTAAAATTTAATGTTGGTGAGAAAATTTCAAGATTTCATCATGTTTTCATTTTTAGAGCTTACTTTTTCATCATTCTACATGCTAGTTTTGTCAATTTCTTGAAAATCTTAAATTCTTGAGCATGTATGTTAATGTTTGATAGCATTGAGTCTTCTATTCATATATTAATGTGATGGGTTGTTGTCAAAATTGAATCTTGGTTGGAAAAATTTGCCCATTTTGCATATTAAGGGACGTTTTTTTTTTGACATTTTTTAAGTGCATGTCAAGTGCATACCCATGAGCATAAGAGCATATGCATAACCCATCTTCCGAAGGCCATAACTTTTGCTCCCGACCTCAAAATGAATTTATTTTTTTTGCGTTGGAAAGGTATTAAAGTTAAATATGCAATGAAAACATAAATTCAGGATTTACACTTACAGAAGTTACAGGTTTTTCTATTATTTTAAAACTGGTCATTTTCTAACATGTCTAATGTTTTGATGAATGTTGTATTTCCATGCTTACTCGATTTAGATCAAAGCATGTGTATGCTCTTCTCTTGCACCTTTTGGTGATCTTGAGAATCAAAAACAACTTTGATCTATATCTTTTTAACATTGGGATTAAACTTAGAAATTTAATTATTCATTTTGCTTAAGGGAATGAACCTTTTACAAAGCATTTTTCAACGGTCCTTTGATTTGAAGTTTTCCATTTCTATATAGTTGGGCTAAAGTTTGTGTATGCTCTTCTCTTGCACCTTAGGGTGATCTTGAGAATCAAAAGCAACTTTAGTCTTCATTTTATAACATTTGGTAAATTGGAAACTTCATCTTTCACTTTTGGTTTAAGGGAATGAACATTTATCAAAAAATTTGTATGGTTCATTGATTGAAAAGATTTTATTTACTTTTTAGTTGGATTATTTGTTGTGTATGCTCTTCTCTTGCATCCTTGGATGATCTTGAGAATCAAAAGCAACTTTTAATCCTCTTTTAAATAATGTGATTTTCTTGGAGAACTACTAACGCTTGAGTGCAGGACCTAAAAACGCTTGTCAAAGAAAGGAGGAATCAAAACGAAATCAAAAACTACTAATACAGTTGTTATACAGGTTGCCAAAAGGTGTTCAAGCAAACCACACCTAATTAAACAAGATAAAAAGAACAACATATTCAAAACATTGTATTACAGGTTTGGAAAAGGGTACGTCCCTCTCCGCTCAACTGGAACATAACCCCTTTGGCATAACGCCTTAAGCTACAACAATGGGGGTGGTTCCAGGAACCCCAAAGTAGTCCACACAAGAGGGAACCTTGTGGACGAAACGGGAAGTGCTCCACACTACCTACTTGACTAGTGATTCCTTTGTGAGATAGAGTTACAGGTTGTCCGTTGTGGCGACCCCAGTGATAGTACACGTAGACGCACTAGTTGCCTACTATTCTTGAAGGGGGTAAAGTAAAGCCGAGATACTCCCAAACTAGTCAGTGTGACTTTTTGGGTAAATCACGCTCGCTCGTGGCAACTTTGTAACACCTAGGGTGAGAGAACCACCTAGGAGAATATACTTTGGCTAGGAGCCCACTTTGACCACTTTAAAACAGTGTTGAGTTGTGAACCTTCTTTTTGAGAAACGTGTGACGTATTACTTTTGCCTAGTTTTTACTTGCCTTAGGGCAAGGCGAAACTCTGCCGAAGTAAGACTAGCATTTTTTGTCATTTTTTCTTGATTTATTTCCTTCATATTCTTTTGACACTTTGTTGATCAAAAGAGGTGTGATTACCTTTGTGTTGCCATTCGACTATTTCTCTCACTTTTATGTCCGTTTACGCCCATCCATGTTTGCGGCTGGGTTAGTTAAACGTCTAAAGTGAGTGGAGGCATTTTCACGTCATTTGGTAGCCATTGTGATCTTGATACCCACGTCAAGATCGTCATTGTAGTTAGGCATGGTTCATCACTGCGGACTTCCATAGAGGAGTTAGTTTGTTTGTCTCGTATCATTACAATTTCGATATTTACGTCTTGTTTCTTGTAAACTCGACATAAATACCTATATTGTACGGTTACGCTGCACACATTCTTAACTATTCCTAGCTATACTTTGAGCTTTTTTTGTTCAGTTTTATTATTACCTCGATTTCAAAAGGTGTTAGGAACTACCATTTGTGCGTGTTATATCAATAACACCTCGATATCAATACTCCACTTTCTTGCAAAGTGGGTTAACATATCTTGGTGATATTGTTGTGTCATTCACAAATCGTAATTGACACTTTTTGAGATATAGGTCTTAATCAGACTTGAGCTTGCTCATCATATATCTTGATTGGGAGATTGCATTTAACTTCATGTATTTACTTATGTCTTGTTCATTCCTTTGAACTTGGCATAAGTGGAGACATCTTGTTAATCATCTGGTATCACAAATTACTTTGAAACGTAGTCTAGGAAGTATTTCATTTGATTAGGTTTTGGTACCAAACGATTGTTTCATTGGTGACTTTATCACTCTATCACATTGGTATTCTCACACTATTAATTTACTCTTAACACGTACATCTTGTGTTTCACTTAGGGGTAGACATTGAATTTTGAACAAATCTATAACTTACCTTAGTGAAATTTATCACGAAAACATGGCTCCCAAGACGCGTCTAGGGTTAAAGAAACAAACATATGAGGAACAACAGGCGCAAGCTTGGGAAACCTCTAACAGACAAGGGTCAAACCCATTTATCGGACACGATCTAGGACCACTATTTTCTGCAGAAAAGGAAACAGAAGAGATGGTCGATCATAGTGGAAATGAATTAGAATCACCACATGCAGACTTTGATTTTGACCCCACTCTACTAGATGAGTTTCTCCTTAGAAACAAAGATAGAGTTTTGGCACGGGTCATGGAATTAGGGGAAAAATTGCCCATTGAGAAGGAACCAATACTATAAACAAATGACACTACTAAGGAGGAACACCCCTTATCAATATGGAAGATATTTTAACAGGTGCACATGCTTCCACTTCTTACGCAGAAAATGATAAAGTGGTAGGGCATAGAATACCCCTCATCAAAGTGCCACGAAGAAACAAGATAGAACATGAGACAGGGGAAGAACCTCCACAATACGAAGAGGAGGAACCTTTAGAAGAAGAAGACACAAACCAAGTCACAATCCAACAACAACTCAGTAACTTAAGCCGACAACTAGCTTTGCTTACTTTCCAAGTACAGAAAGACACAAACAAGAACGTTCAAAAGTCAAAGCCTAAGTTTAGGATCCACGAACTCCATCGAGAAAACCAAGGAGAAGAAGACACAGGGTATCATCATGTACACATCCCCGTTTCTCCCACTAAAGAACAATTGCTCGCACAAGAAGTACAATCTATGAAAGCAACGCTTGCGAGCATACAAGAAAGCAATATAGGGAGTATTAGGAAATACCAATATGAAGAACTATGCCCCTATCCTTTTGACAAGACAATGACCCTTCAACCCTTTCCAAAGAAATTTGATATGCCAAAGTTCGACAAATACAAAGGAAAGGGAGACCCAAGGGATCATGTTAAAGATTTCTACATGGCATGTCAAGAGGTGTCTTATAGTGATAATTACCTCATTAGACTTTTTCCTAAGAGTCTCGGAGGTCAAGCATTAGAATGGTTTACGCGCTTGCCACGAGGATCAATTTTCACCTGGCCAGAATTGGCGAAAAGATTCGTGCGTCATTTCTCATATAACATAGAGAGTGATGTCACCATGGCAGACTTGTGCAGCACAAAACAACGCCCAAATGAGACCTTCGCCAGCTTCCTCCAACGATGGAGAGGGATAGCTAGTCACTTCCCTTGCACTTTCCCTGAGAAGCAGCTGGTCAGTATTTTCGTCCCTAATCTCAACCCAAATATAGCTTTCCACCTCCAAATGCATTGTGTCCGCACCTTTGAGGAGGTTATCGAGAAAGGGATTCAAATAGAAAAGGCTCTCATTGCCAAAGGCACCCTCAAAACCCAATCTAAAGACAACCAAAGTGTCAAACCCACTGAAAAAGCCAAAGATATTTAACAAAAACAAAAACGTGGTGGGAGACGGAATCACTGATTCCAAACGTGTTCAAACGGTCCAAACCATCAACCTTTTAAAGCCCGACCAAGGGCCCAATTCAACCACCACCAAAGCGAAGAACATTCACCTCCCTCATGAGCCGTTGTGCAATCATACTAAAATAGTTGGATGCGGCCCACATGATGACCTATCCTACAACACAACCGTTCGATGACAACGCTCCTAAACCTTCATGGTATAAGGAGCATGAATACTGCAAAATGCATCGCGTTAAAGGTCATAAAACAGACAAATGTTTGTGACTTCGCCACTATATTCAAGACCTCATTGACAACGGGGAGATAGAGGTGGATAACCCTAGCCACATGCAAACACCTAATGAGAAAATGGGGATTTATAAGGAACCATTCCCCAAGCATGATAAGTCGGAAAAGGCAAAACCGGATCGGGGAGAGTCATCCCAAACCTATAAAGCCACGAATTACTTATATACCAAGAGAGATAACAATCATTACGATTCACTTATCGGATGTATTCGCTCCCCTGCTGACCGTGTCAATACCATCCGGATCAAGGGAAAGGACTGCGCTGCGGTAACAAGGCGTGCCCGCCTCGTGATTCCAGAACCCTCTCTGTTGACCCCGCAAACTGGTAAATATAACCTTTTAGAACAACTTGAGAAGACACCTGCTAAGATCTCGATCTTAGATCTTCTCAAGATATCCAATGTGCATAAGGACATTTTGTATCAAACTCTTCAGGGGTCGGGAGTGCCTTTAGAAGTCGATCCTGCATACCTTCAAGCCACGGTGGAAAATATTGCACCCAGTGAGCATCTCACTTTCAACCATAGGGAGGTCCCTACTGAGAATCCTACACATAATCTTCCCTTATACATTGAGGTAGTTGTTACCCGCAGGAAAATCAAACGGGTGCTTGTGGATAACGGATCTGGATTGAACATCTGCACGCTTAAATTAGTCAAACAATTGGGACATACGGAAGAAGATCTTGAGTCCCATATCATCACTATCACCGCATACGACAACACGGAAAGAGAGTCAGCAGGAACCATTACGCTGCCAATGGAGGTGGGCCCCACTTGCCATCAGACAAAGTTTCATGTCTTAGACTTGGAACTTCCATATAATATGCTTCTAGGCCGACCATGGATCCATGCCATGCAAGCAGTGCCATCAACATTTCATCAATGCATCAAGCTGAAGCATGAGGGACATACAGTAACAATACCAGGGAGACTCGCATTCCTTTTTCTCATTGTAGAGCTCTTAATAGCTTTGCACGAAAGGGTACATACGCATGTCCCTCCACAGATATAGTTGTCCCTCTTCATTCTGAGGCCATGGAATCTCAAGTAGATTCAAATTCTCTTCGTTCTTGCACTCATGGGGCATCTACTTCAACATCTCCATTTAATTCATGGGAGATGAAAATTCTGGAATATGGCTGTGGGGAGTATAATGTACAACAAGTGCTCTTGGTTTCTGACCTCTCCTTGTCACCCAAGACTAGAGGTCGACCCAACTACCGCTTCAGGAGACCTAGAGAGGAACATACTATTGGGTCATTCCTACCTGGAGGCTTGTTAGCTGAGGAAAAATTACTTGATCCACCTACTACTTGGGTCCCTGAGGACACTCAGCCATCTTGTTATCAAACCCCAGAATATGAAAAATCTAGCAGAATGATGTACTCCATGGGCTACAAAGGCCTAGGATGTGGGAGGAATGAACAAGGACAAAGAGAACCAGTCCCTCTTCCACATTTCAAAACAGAAAGATATGGCATTGGGATTCACCCTTATGGAGCACACCCCAACGATCAAGATGCGACTTGTTCTGAGCATGAGGATAGCTCCGATTATCTAGACAGCGATACGGATTCCTGTTGTAGCCAATATGAGGATCTGGCCTCCACGAACCTTTTCATGAATAATGCTGTCCTAACCATCACCCCCAATGAACCAACCCTTGACCTTGTATACCCCTCCCTTGTTGAATGGGACCAACAACGTCACGTGCCACTAGATTTATTCGAGAATGACGAGGCTATTGCAGAGTTCATGGGCATAAGGGATACAATTCCCATTGGAGATCACAAGAAGGGTTTCTTTATCGACTTAGACACCTGCGCCTACTTTGGTGAGGAGGCTGAACTTCGTGGTCAGCAAAATTTAAAGAAAAGCGAGGGCAAGAGTTCTAAAGAAAAGCCTCGGCAAAAATCAAAGTCCAAGTCACATAGTGAAAACCTCTTTGAGGCATTGGCTGACAAACAAATAAGAAAATCAAAGGAAAAACAAAGTGACCATGCCAGGGATGAAAATCTCGTAGAGACATCCTTGGATGAAGATCTCAACCTACCTCCCGATCCCATGCGTATGGAGGATTTATCAAAATTGTTAGTTGAAGAAACCATTGATGTCAATATTGGTACTGAAGAAGATCCCAAGATAGTAAAATTGGGAGCATCACTCTCAGCCAGAGAACAAAAGACGTTCACTATGCTACTACGAGAGTTTATTGATGTGTTCGCATGGTCTTACAAAGACATGCCCGGCTTAGATCCAACTTTGGTCGTGCATAACTTGGTTGTGCACGCAGACGCTAAGCCTATCAAACAGAAGCTTCGAAAGATGCACCCAAGAGTGGCCTTGTTAGTTAAAGAAGAGTTGGAAAGGTTGCTTGCAGCAGGATTCATCAGGCCAATTGATTATTCTGAATGGATATCGAACATTGTTCCTGTCTAGAAGAAACCTATTGGTATCCGAATTTGCACAGATTTTAGGGACATCAATAAAGCTTGCCCTAAAGATGACTTTCCATTGCCCAACATTGACATGATTGTTGACTCAACCGCAGGGTATGAAATGCTATCACTTATGGATGGCTTTTCGGGTTATAATCAAATTAAGATCGCTGAGGAAGACCAACACAAAACAGCTTTCACAACTCCTTGGGGCACCTTCTGTTATCAGGTGATGCCATTCGGCCTTAAGAATGTGGGAGCAACTTATCAGTGGGCCATGACAGTAATATTTCATGATATGATTCATGACATCATGGAAGACTATGTAGACGACATCCTGGGAAAGTCCAAAACAAGAGAGGAACATCCTATCATTTTGCGGCGTATCTTTGAATGCCTACATGAATACAAAGTCAGGCTAAATCCAAAGAAGTGTGTCTTTGGTGTGCTATCTGGGAAACTATTAGGCTTCATCGTGTCAAGACGAGGTATTGAGGTAGACCCTGCTAAAGTATCTGCCATCACAGAAATGCCTCCACCTGAGAATATCAAGCAACTGCGTAGCTTCGAGGAAAATTCAAGCCATTCACCGCTTTATCTCCCACTTGCGAGATAAATGTCACTCATTCACTCATTTTCTTAAGAAGGACATCACTTTCATTTGGGGACCTGAGCAACAACAAGCCTTTGCTTTGCTTAAACAGTACCTAGCTAATCCACCTATCCTCATGCCTCCCACTCCAAGAGAACCACTTTTGCTCTATATTTCCGCTACGCAATATGCTATTGGTGCACTGCTACCCAATATGACCTTAGCCATAAAGAGAAAGCAGTGTACTATCTGAGTCGCACCCTCATCACCTATGAATGTAATTATCCTTAGATTGAGAAGGCTTGCTTGGCTGTTGTTTTTACCTTTCAGAAACTTCGCCATTACCTGCTAAATACTAAGACCAAGCTCATATCCAAGGTCGACCCACTCAAGTATTTGTTGTCCAAACCCGCCCTCACAGGTAGAATGGCTAATTGGATCATTCTACTCAGTGAGTTTGATATAGAATTTGTCCATCAAAAATCAATTAAAGGACAAGTACTTGCTGACCAGCTAGCGGAAGCACCTTTGCAAAGCACAGAACCTTTGAGTCTAGATCTGCCAGATGCATCTTTGCTCTACATTGAAGAATCTATCGTATGGCAGATACATTTTGATGGATCTTTTACGTTTCATGGTTCAGGTGCAGGAGTGGTCCTTATTACTCCTTCAGGTGATCCTATACCACAGAGCTTTCGCTGGCCTTCCCTTGCACGAACAACATTGCGGAATATGAAGCACTCATTACAGGGATGAAGCTAGCCATCAAGTGGAATATTCAACATGTTAAGGTTGTAGGTGATTCACAGCTAATCATCAAACAGGTTAATGATGAGTATAAAGTTAAGGATGACAAGCTCATACCTTATAAGAAGTTGGTGGAAACTCTGAAGGAGTATTTTGTGTGCATTACCTTTGAGCAAATCCCAAGAGTGCAGAATAGATCGGCAGATGCTATGGCAATGGTGGGATCTATGCTTCGTATTCCGCCAGGGAACAATGATATGCCATTCTTCGTAGAAAATCTACGCCAGCCCGCGTATGACATGCCAGAATCTTGCTTGGCTTGTGAGGTTGTTGGTCCCCATTCACCATGGTATGAACCCATTTTCACCTATCTTAAGGATAGTACATTCCCTCCCGAAATCTCCCACTCTGAAAAGCAGAGCCTAATTCACCAGATAGCCCATTACACCCTGTTAGGAGGTACACTTTATCGTCGTGGCTACGATGGGAATCTGTTACGTTGTCTGGATGTGCCGGAGTCAATCCAGGCAATTAAAGAAGTACACGAAGGAGTATGCGGAGCACATACAAACGGAATGGTCTTGGCTAAGAAACTATTAAGAGTAGGTTACTATTGGCCCACCATGGAAACTGATTGTTGTAATTATGTTAGAAAATGTGTGCTATGCCAAAAGTATGGAAATTTCATCCATGCTCCATCACAACCATTGCAACCAATCACTACCCCATGGCCATTCTCCAAGTGGGGACTTGATCTAATAGGGAAGCTTACTCCTACCTCATCTGATGGTCATACACATATCATCACAACTACAGAATACTTTACAAAATGGGTGGAGGTCCCTTTAACCTATGTCATAGGAGCACAGATTTCTAAATTCATCATGAATCACATTATTTGCCGATATGGTATCCCTGCAGCCATTGTCACAGATAATGGGAAGTCATTTAAGAACAAAAATATGAAAGGTCTTTGCCAATGGTTCCAAATCAGATTGAAATGGTCCACGCCATATTACCCTCAGGGTAATGGACAAGTTGAGGCAACAAACAAGACTTTGGTAAGGATAATGGAGAAGATGGTTAGCAAAACGGTGAAACTAGCACCTACAAATCCACCCAGCCCTCTGGGCCTACCGAACATCAATTCGCACTCCTACAGGTGCGACACCATATTCCCTCGTATTCGGGATAGAATCTATCATCCCTTTAGAGATTGAACTCCCATCCCTGCGAATTTCTCTTCGAGACTATTTGGATAAGGATGAAGATTACCAAGTGGCAAGATTGGCTGAGTTAGAGCTCCTGGATGAGAGGCGCATTCACGCTCTTAATCACCTGAAAGTATATCAACATAGAATCTCCCACAACTACAACAAGAGAATCATCCCTCGCCAGTTTGAGGTGGGTGATTTAGTTATGAAGGAGAACCAGTTCAACACTAGAGCAGAGCGAGAAAAGAAAGGGAAGTTTGAACCACACTGGTTAGGACCCTATGTCATAGTTGCCAAGTATGGCACAGGGGCATACAAGTTGGCTCACCCCAATGGTGATGAGCTCCGGGAGCCCATGAATTCCATGCATCTTAAGAGGTTTTATGCCTAAACATGGCACAAGAAAGTCATAAAAATCACAAAAAAAAAAAAAAATCAAAAAAAAAATAAAAAAATCAAAACATCAAAAAAAAAAAAAGAAAAATTCGTCCCACTAGTGAAAACCATGCAATTGTGGCACTTTGGACAAGTCCTTGGGTGAAAACTGGTTTTGGCACCTCGGGAGGATTCGTTGTTCACAAGCATTCTATATTAGAAGGGTAGTTGTCTTTGTCCTGGACCTGGTTCTACCTTCGAGTTTCCTTGTGCACACCATCTAGTCCAGCCTTGATCCGGCTTTGCCTTCTTCTATTCGTCTGTAAGGGACATGGTCTTTCGTTATTTCCCATCTTACGCTGGGGGCAACTCAACGACTTCACCTTCTTGTTCATAAGCGCGTGGCTTCTGCCCTTGTATATTCCCCACCTAACGCCGGGGCATCCATGCTTTCTTGGTTACTGCCGCACATAGCTTTGGAAAATCTGTTAAAAAAAAAAAACAATAGAACATTGTTTCGAGAAAACAACAAAACAATATATATATATCAAAAAAATAAAACACCCTACAAAATGGTAACTTGCTTCTTACGGCTGAAACTTGTGTCTTGCGCATGGTATTTTCTCCATATCCTGTTGGTTTGTCTCACATATTCCCCGATTAATACGACTCGCGGATCACTGGATTCACAACCATTCACAAAAGCTAGCTGCTTGCTTCGTCTGTACTCTAGGGCACTTTTGGTTGCCTAGTGCTGTTTTGTTGCGCACAAATGCTTTTCATGGACCCCGTGTCCATTTTCATTTCCCCTTGCATGTATCCTTGCTTGGGGCATCATTTTTAACCCTTGTCGTCAATCACGAACTTGTGGATCTCTTGAAGACCGATACAAAACATTTGTACAACTGTCTTGACCGTTGTTGGGTTAGATATGTGTGTTCGTACTTGTTTTCCCTGTTATATGAGCTTGTTTCCTTCTCGTATTGCATTGCATTATTGTATGTTGCATGGAGTTGGTACTTTCAGCAATGGACAATTGTTCGTAGTATGGCTTTTCATGTCATTCTACCTTTGTCATATGCTTATATTTTTCATAAGGACCGATGATGTAGTTCCTATGGCAATATGATGACATCAAATTTGTTCCAAACAAATAAGCGGCTAGAGGCTAAGCTCTTCTCTCCCCTCATCCATATTTCTTCTACACCACTTCCCTTTCACCCCTAATTCTCCCTCTCCTCGGGGCATCCTACCTCGTCCCCATTCTTCTGCCTACTTCTCACCTTTTTCGATCGTCGATCGAGTTCTTCTATCACCCCATCGACACTCGAGGGGGCATCTCTCCCTCCTACTAATTTTTCTTCCATCTCTTCAAAATCTCTTTTGTCTACTATCTTTGAAGTGGCATCACTTATGCCACCCCAAAGAGGGGCAAATGTAGACACCTATAATTACACCCAAGCAATTTAAATACTTAAATTGTGCTAATTATCCCCTTTCTCACAAATCAACGACATATCGTCAAAAGCACTCATTTTCCCTCATATCATCATTAATTAATTACACTAATTTAATTAATTAAGTTACCTATCCAACAAATGCCCTAATTAACGACTTTCCGTTAATAAATCACCCCTTCTACCTAGACTAATTAATTATTATTAATTAATTAGCTTTCCCTTCCATTTAACCAATAAATCAATATTTAATTGATTTAATCCCCTTATAATAGCCTAAATCGTACTAATATTCCTCTAATTAGCTTCTATAAGCTTACATCTACCTATTAATTAATCACCTTTGATTAATTAAAATACCCCCAACTCCCATGACTTGTTAAACATGTATTAAACCCTTCTAAAGTAAGGTTACCTTTAATAAAGCAACCTTATCCATTCCTAATCATGTTTTACCTTTATCCCATATTCATGAGAATGTGTTGAATCCTTTATCCTTTGGGCTATATAAAGAGCCCTCCACCTACCTTTTTACTTACACCTAAACTTTCTAAGAGAGCAAATGCAAATCATATAGCAAAGAGACTAAGAGCTTGCACCTTGCCCTTTTGAGAGTTCATCATCTTGAAGAGTTAAGCCTCTTTCTTAAAGTGCTTGGGTCATATGGGAGGTGTCAAAAGGGTCTTGTAGCCCAACTTTGATTAGCCCCCATTCCTAGGTTCTTGGAGCATTAAGGACAACTATTTTGATAGCCATGGAGCTTACTTAGGTCCATTCATTTATTTGTTGTTAGAGAATAGAGGAGTTTAGATATTTAGCATTGTTAGTTTCAAAGTTTGTATTGATGAATGCTAGCATCTAACCCTTGTTTAATTCTTATCATGATGGTGTTTATGCTTTGTTTTAGCTAAATTGTAGAACTATTTTAGGTGGTAGTTCTTGCTTCATTTGATTTAGCATTAAGCAAAGTATACATGCACACAAAGATAATGCAAGAGGAGGGGGTTGTAAATCAATTGATTTTGTAATTTTATTGTGGTGTTGGAGGAGATAGAAACTTTTGTTTCTTTGTAGGGAGTGGCTGTTTGGAAGGGAAAAGGAGAAAAAAATTGAGATGGGGTGGAAGACTATGGGATGGAGAAATGGAATCAACACTTGGGGAAGCATGGGCTAGATTTGGAATTTGGTATTCAAAATAAGATGGTGCTACTTGAGGAATGGAAAGAGAAAACTCAGATGATGGTGTAGAACTTACCCATTGATAAGGTTTCTCAACACCAAGTTTATAGGCCTCTATCTTTGTTGTCCATTGTGCAAGTTGGGGTAGCATATCCATCATGAAGTCCAGCTTCTCCTGAGGGTTGAAGTTTCTTTGAAAAGGGCCTCCCCATGGACAAGGAGTCCCTGACCAATTTTAAAAGCCTTCATTTGAGCTGTTGCTCTTGATTGCACTATTTTTTCCTCCATCTTTTGGATTTTCTCCACAAAATCAGCATCTTCCATTTGATTTTCTTTATTGCATGTGTACCCTTGCTCTCGATATGCTTCACAACCAAACTGATTTTGGTATTTCTCATATGGGTAAGCATGTTGATCTTGAATTTGATCAAATGTTGATTTGAAGGAGTTGTAAAACATGTTGGAGGTGAAATATATTGTTCTTGTTGTAAATATGAATTCCATGATGGAAATGAAGTCATGATTACACAACTTCATGGAATGAAAGAAGATGGAAAAGATGGAAAGAAGAATGGATGGAAAATAGGTCGAAAACTTAGAGAATGAGTTATTTACCAGATGGAGTCGCCAGATGTGATTTTGAATATGCCTCTAAAGGCTGAATCCATAACAGGAACACACCAATCTATCAAAAATAAGATGGAAGACCTCTAAGGTCTCACCGAGCATGCCAAAACTATTAGTGCAAATTCACAACACCCCCAGATGAGTTATGGATCTACTTTTCTAAGGAAAACTCATCTGGTGTGAATGCACAACATTGAGTTTTCTCCAAGGTGTGGGACCTTGTAAGGTGAGAAAACTCTCCAGATTGAAGCTAGTTCTTACTCCTCTATTTAGGTGTATGCATGCAATCTCTGTAGAGGTTTTGATTCAAAATATTACTCTAAAAATACCAAGGGGATAGGGTTGAGAGAAAAACAAGGAAATGAACACAAAAATAAGAAAAATAGAGAGGTGATACACCAAAGGAGTGTTGAACTCCTTACTTTGCAAAAATAGACATACATCATGAGGATGAAATAACAAAACATGCACAAATTCACCAAAATACAAGGAAATATTATAAGAAAACAAATCAATGGAAGAGAGGATTGCAAAATCAATCACGTAACATGTATTATCGTCGTTCTGTAGAATGATACAATACATTGCAAATAACAAAGAAGGAAAAAACGTGTTACAATCTCCATGGGAGGTTTGAAAATCCTTCAAATCCACTTGCTAAGGAGAAATGAAGAGCTTGCAAAAGTAAGAACATCCAACCCTTTACAAATGAGCCAAAATCGGCTTTTTATCATGAGCAGATTGGAAGAAAACGTAAAAACGTGGGAAAATCAATTTGAGACTTCAACCACTAACAAAATTCATCCAATGGGCTTGTAAAATGATGGGTTTCCACAAAAATCCCATACGTCAAAGTACATTTCCGTACGAGTAAAACAGAGGTCCATACTTCATTAATTTTTGTGGGAAACTTTAAAATTTTCCCCTTTTTTGAATTTGGGAAAATTTCCCCAAAAATCCCGTGCCCCACCACTCCACCGCCACGTGGCGCGTGGCCTTCCTATTCACTAATGGAAACACAGCCCAAACCCGCCTTTCACCCCTTTGATTTTGCATTGGGAAAATTTCCCAACTTCGCCCTGTGCTCCGTTGTCCCGGTGACACGTGTCACTTCCTCATTGGTTGGTGGGGATGTGCTTCCAATTTTCTTTTCCACCTTGGTGGGATTTTGAGTCAGATTTTTCCCTTGCGTCATCTGACTATTTCGGTAAAAAGCCAAAGTTTACTCTGCGCCTCTAACTTTTGCCTCTAGCTGGACACGTGGTGGCCTCCTATGTTGGTTCGTAGGCCTTCGGGTAAAAATTTCTCCTTCGCCCTCCACCGAGCCCTTTGGAAAAATTTTCAACTTACCCCCACCGGCCCGACCTCCGCCACTACATGGCACTTCCTCATTGGTTGGCGTAGGCCTCAAGCCATTTATTTTCCTTTGCGTGCACTGGGGGAAATTTTTTTCCTTTGCCCCCTTTGACTATTTTGGTGAAAATCCAAAAATCACTCCGCCCCTCCGCCTGACCCGCCAACCTTATGGACATGCATCATCTTTCTATTGGTTCTCGGGCGTGGGGCCAAAAATTTCTTTGCGCCCCTGCCGAGCGCATTGGAAATTTTTCTAACTCACCTCCGCCGACCCGCCATTCATGTCACCACGTGGCACTTCCTGATTGGTTGCGGACCTTCCTAGGGAAAATTTCCCTCAAAAACTCTGCCGAGCCATAACTTGAGAAATACAAGGAGTTAGAAGGAAAATTTTACCTTTATAGAAAGGTGAGGAAATTCTCTATCTGATGAAGCCATTTCTAGAAAATTTTGAGTGCCTAAAAATTGAAAAAAATTTGACTGAGGCACAATGAAGGAAGGAATGAAAGGAAGTTAGCCAAATGAGCAAGGGGCTTATTTTGGATAACACTTATCTTTACAATTTATAACACTTAAATATTTCAATGAGTCATAATCCAACCAACGAATATAGTTTGAAAATCATTTAAGATAAAAAATAAAAAATTATCTTTTTCCTTTCTTTCATAATCCATTAAGATACAATTGATTTTCCAACTCAAATCAATAAGAGAATAATTCCAATTACTAAGAGGTAACAATTATATTTAGCAATTACAAAACATCCACTATGTATTTTATACCCAAACAAGGTTATATAAAAACATTAAACAAGTATTAAATATAAACTAAAACATCCATACTTGTTAAGTCATCATCATATATTAATAATATGAGTAAAGAGACAAACATACAAACCACACAATCCATATTCCGAGTTCATATATTTGATTGTAAAGGAAAGAGTATAATAATACTCAAGTCATGTCTTAATAATAATATTATTAAGAGTCTATTTCGATAAGATAATAATTAAATTATTCAAACTTAATATCATCGTACACATTCTTAATCAAAATAATAGTAATCACCTATAAAAAAGAATACATTATTCCTTCAAAATAAATAATAGTTTAAGCATTGTTTAAATAATATTAAGTTAATAAACATGTTACCTAAAATTATATCAACTAACTTAACTTAATCGAATAAACCTTAATCTATCCAAAAAACATTGATTATTTGAACCATACGAGATAAATGACTGCATTACAACTAGTATTCGAAGTGATTCAATCAATCCTATGTATTTACTATAGGCTTACTCTTATGGACTAAGTCCATAAATTATCTATACACCATAGCCATCGAGTCACTGGTTCAAAATAACCATTGTAAATATAGATCATAATCATTCAATATACGGTGACTAAAAACCAAACACAAGTTACATGGACCACTTTGTGTGGTTTAAAAGTCTATATAGTAAAACATAGAGAAGTATTGTACAAACTCGAATACATATTGACACGATAAACTACTCGGTCCCTATTAAGAACGAAAGTGCACATTTCACATTGACCATGGAAGTGTACTGTGAAGGTAAATAAAACAACATTAGAGTGGTTGAATTGACCATATATCTCCATTGACCCAATCTAACAGTTTAGTCACCATAATGATAAATGTAGACATAAACCGTTCAAGGCTGAGTGGGTAATACATCCCCCTCAAAAATTCACCCATAGTTAATGAAAAATAATATTAAAATGATAAGATATAGGTATACAAGAAAAGGCTAAAAATAAGTTTCACAGGTCGATTTAAATGACTCGCACATAGACATGAATCGATCCAAACCAACACGGTTAAATGAAATGGAAAAATATAGATAACCAACCCTGCATCGATGTCCAAAATGATGAACTAAAATAATGAAATTATAGGATAATGGTTATCAAGATTGAGCTCTAATGTAAAACCCACACATTCATTATAAAAATATTATACTAGGTACGGATACAACCATACCAAACATAGTTACATAGGAAATAATTAAAATAATACACTAGTTTTTATTGCCTCCTAGAAAATAATGCAAGCATTCATTTGCAAACTAGGTGATGCCCATAACCACATTCACACTAATATTGTGGCAAAAATACCAAGATGGCTCGAATATAACTTAACCACATATAAGTTTTAAAACATATTTGCATTAAAATACGTATGCATTAATAGAAAAATCCATTAAAGCCAACACTCATTCAACCATGACTTTAATAACAAAATATAGCCATACCCATGAAGGAGAAAACAATAATACATAAGAGAAACCAAATTTTCTCCACTCCCATTAAAATATCTTAATGCTATAAATGATAAAGATGAGAAAGAGATGATTCCACACCTATAATGTGTTTGTAGAAGGCCAAATTTGTTCCATTCTTTCCTCATAAATCCTCCAAAGAGTTTTCACAAAACCGGGAAGAAGAAGAACTTAAAATCAAAATAAAATCACGATAAAACCCATAATCATCAATTATAAAATTTCCTCAACAAAATCAAGTTATTATTTCACATGCAAAGTCTAACAAGATGCTCGAAAATAGAGAAAATAAACTTACATGCAGAGATTGTATGGAGGATACAAAATATCAAAACTAAAAATGAAAAACCAATTAACCACTTAGCTTGGAAATGGATTCCTCAAGAAGATCCCGCTTCTCTTGAGGTTACGGATCCTCATAAATTCTATTAAATGAAACTACCACTAATTCTTTCCAAGTTCCTCTATCTTCCTACTAAATTTTTGTCCGCCATTTTTGGTGTGTCCACCCTAAACTACATTGCAATCATAGCCCCATGTTTGGGTGGTTGATTCCTTCCAATGGTTGTGAATCTTCCCAATCCTCAAAAAACCCTAACCCCCACTTCCCAACGCATTTAAACAATGTGTTCACTAACTTATGCAAAGTTTTCATGGTGGTAGTTAACAACATACAACTAAGGTCGAGCTTGGTTGAGCTGGTTGACCCCATCCCAATTCATTATATTTCCATTTAACATGGCTCGACCATTTAATTTTCTTTACTAAGTAATACAAACATAAGGAAAGTAATATAATTAACAATAATATCTATGTATGCATATATCTATATACATATAGATATATGTATATATATCCACATATACACATATATATATATATATACATATATTTGTGTGTGTGTATTTATCTATTGCTAGGAAAAATTTATTAATCGTTACAAACCGATTGACATTATTATAAATACCTTATAAACGATTTCAAAATAACATTGTAAATATAATTTCAGTGACTATACCTTTGTTCACCAACAAGGGTCGTCAAAAAAATCTACCATATGAGGTTCGTAATATTTACTAACTACAAACAATTGCGAAATGTAAATTAGTACATAAGTATAAGATCAACTGAGAAGAAACCTTACATAGAAAATCAAGCCATCACTACAATCTCATAGATAATGAAACCAACATGATCAAACAATAACATACTATTTATATAGTCATCCAATCAAGTCAAGCATGATAATCACACACAAAAATTCACCTACAGTGAGAAAAATGTCTATTAATCCAAGATAGGCTTAACAGGGGTATGACATACCTCTTCCCTTAAGTATCATTGTCCCTGATGATTAATTCATATCATGCTAAGAATTTAGAATAAACAAATAAAATTACACATATTCAAATATTATAAAATAAGAATATCAAAATCGAAGCTTAAAATTAAATCATTTTCATAACTATAACAATAATTTAATTAGGTATACAACCTTATTGTACCATGTTTTTCTTAAAACACCAAAACTTCATGAGTTTTTCAATTATTTAATCAATAATAATAACAAAATTATAGTATGCAATATCAAATCCTCTTACTTATCACTCAAAAAAATGTAGGAAAGAAGTTTCCATTTCTTCTAGATTCTCCTAAGTAGCACTTTCTTCATAAAATTGGTCCCACTGGACCTTACTTTGACGTATTCATTTTTTTCGCAAGTACAACTTCTGAGTTTCCAACACTCTTATGGGTTCAACTATGATGACACTTGGATCCGAACACAGTAAAGAGTTCTAATTAAGCACATGTGATAAATCTGATACATACTTTTTAAGAAAAGAGATATGAAAAACATCATGTAACTTAGATAGTGCTATTTGGTATACTACATGGTTAATTACTTCGATAATCTCAAAGGATACAACATAGTGAGGTGATAATTTGGATGCGTTGCCAAACAAATTTTAACTTTTCTTAGGCTTAACCCTTAAGAAAAATTTATCTCCTTATTTAAATTTTCTATCAACTCTCTTTAAATCAATGTAGCTTTTCTATCTATCAACAACCTCTTTTAATCATTCTCTAATGAGTTTAACTTGTTGTTTCATTTCAGTTAACATTTTAGGTCCTATAAATTCTTTATCTTCCATGTTGTCCCAACTGATAGGTTTTCTACACTTACATCCATACAAGGCCTCAAAAGGAGCCATTTTAAGGGAGGAATGATAATTTTTATTGTAAGAAAAATCAACCAATGGAAGGTATTCATCCCATTTGTAATGCTGATCCATGAATAACATTATGAGCATGTCTTCCAACACTTGATTTACCCATTCAATTTTTCCATTTGTTTCTTGATGTTATGCGAACCAAATTTAAAATTTTTCCCTAAAAGCGGTATTCAAGGTTTTCCCAAAAAAAAATCATCCTAGGATTTCTATATGAAATTATTAATTTAGGTACACTGTGCAATTCTGAAAATTTCATGCACGAACCTTTTACAAGCACAGGTGAATCATCCTTTAGATTCCTTGGTATGAAATGAGCCACTTTTGTTAACTTTTCAACTATAACAAGAATTACATCATGTTTATTCCTTGACATAGGAAGTCCTTGCATGAAATCCATACTGATTACCTGTCATTTATAGTGCGGAATGCTATGAGGGTACAACACCTACAAGATGCAAATTTTCAGCCTTAACTCACCATTATTATAATAAATGTGATACATAGTTCACTATATCCTTCTTCATCCCTTTTCCAAAAATATTTATATTTTAAATCAATAGGAATATTAGTCACTCCAGAATGTCTAGAATAAGGAACATCATGAAATTCCTTTATTACTTTCATCCTTAGTTCATTCTCTAAAGGTACGTAAAATTTATTTCAAATATAAGGACTCCTTCATTGTCAAACCTGAATCCTTTGTATCTCTTTTCATTAGGATTTGCAGCAAGCACTACTTTCACTTGCTGATAATAAGAATCGACCAACATTTCTTTCTTAACATCATCCTAGAATTACATTCTCAAAGTGATAAGGGTGGAAATATGATTCCTACAACTTAACGCATATACCACTCTATTTTCTTTACCCTTAATATAGTTGATATCAAATTCATATTGTGATAAAAACTCTAAGCATCTTCGCTACCTTGCATTTAAGTTTGTTTATGTGAAGATGCATTTTAGCCCAAGATGATCTATTTTTAGTTCAAATTACTTTCCCAAAAGGTAGTTTATCTATAGTTTTAATGCATGCCCAATGGAAGTAATCTCTAAGTCACTTGGAGCGTAATTAAGCTCATGCACCATGATATTTCTTCTCTCATAAAATATTGCATGGTAATTTTGAAGAAAAATACCACTTAAGCCTTCACCATAGGCATTTTTTACTACTATAAAGTTCCCATTTGGGTCCATAACCTTCAATACAGTTTTCATAGTCAATTTTTCTTTCAGAAAATTAGAAGTGTTTTCACACTTTTTAGACCATACAAATTTCTTTTCCTTCTTTTGCAGCATGGTAATTGGAGTTGCAACTCTTGAGAAATCTTGTACAAATTTCCTATAATATCTAGCCAATCCCATGAAGCTTCTTACTTCATGTACATTTTAAGGTGCTAACCATTCTATTATTACAATAATTTTTATGGATCTATAGAAATTACATCCTTATTTATGATATGTCCAAGATATTGTACTTCGTTTTAATAAAACAAATACTTAGAAAGTTTACCATACAATTTTCTCTTCCTTAACACATAAGAAAATTCTAAGATGTTCATTATACTCTTTAATTCTTTTCGAATATGTGATAATATCGTCCAAAAATACTAGCACAAACTTGTCCGGTATGCAAGAAAGATATTATCCAACATATTCATAAAAAAATTCAGAGCATTAGTAAGCCCAAAGGGTAACATGGTGAATTCATAGTGTCCATACCTTATTCTAAAATAATTCTTATGAATATCTTCCTATTTTATTCTCAATTGATGGTATCCTGATCGAAGATCAATCTTAGAATAAATTGATGCTCCACACATCTGATTAAATAGATAATCAATTCTAGGGAGAGGATACCTATTTTTGATTGTGGATTTATTAAGTATTAAATAGTCAATGGAAAGCCTAAGTTTTCCATCCATCTTCTTTACAAAGATGAAAAATGAACCCCAAGGAGAGACACTCAAGTTTGTTAATTCCTTTTGACAAAATTTCATGAAGTTGTGCTTTCAACTCAACAAGCTCTATTGTTGTCATTTTGTAGGGAGCCTTAAAATTTGGCTTAGTTCTCGGTTTAATGTCTATAGTTAAAAAAATTATTTTTAGGGGGAAGACCCAATACTTCTTCAGAAATACATCACTTGTACTTATGTAATAATGGGCTTTCTTCCAAAAATCCTTACCTACTTCACCCAAATCTACATTTTTTTACTGCATATAGCACACAACCTTTATTCTTAACTTTCATGATCTGCATTCATAAGAATTTGTTGAACTAAAAACCTCTCTTTACTCCCTAAATTTATGTTTTTTCCTTAGGTCATCAAGGCACTTAATTCAATTTTCTAGGAAGTATACAATTTTAATATGTTAAGCTAACCATTTTATGCCTATGACTATGTCATATGAGCCTAGAGGGGCTAAATATAGGTCAACTTCAGTAGTAAATCTTGGTAATTTGAGAGTTGTGCCAAATAGGAATTGTTTAACTGTGTGGAAAACATTGTTCCCATACTAAATAGTCTATGATTATTTCATAAACCATCTTTTTTAAGTTTAGATGAAAATTTTGTTGAAATAAAACATTCAGCAACACCAATATCAAATAAAATGGTTACAGGCTAATCCATAAAGCTTACCTGTAACTTCTATAAGTGTAGCTTGCTTCTCTGTCATTGCAACATAAATATGATGTTTTTGGTTGCCATATTTATATATTTGAGGATAGTTATTATCATAATTATCTAGACCATAGATAAAACAACCCCCAAATGGTCCTTTCTTTTCATATTTGTTCTCACTAATGGTTGTATTTTTGAGCTCATTTCTTTTTTATTTGTAGAAGACTTAACTGTTGTATTTTTATTTCCATTTCCATTATTATTTTTGTTTTTTTGTTAAAATTTTTCCAAGCAACCTTTTTAGGTGCTAAAGGTGATGGTGCACTAACAACCTTATTTTTCTTTTCCTCTCTATGTGCATAATTAACCTGCAATTTATGTTATTGTCTTATTATCTTCTCGAAGAAAACTTTCACATTTGATGGCCTATGGACATCAACTTCACCTCCTATAACTATATTTAAACCCATGATAAATTTCCTAATACGGAAATTTTCATCCGTTTGATATTGAGGTATGTACTTGAGAAGCTTTGTAAACTTCTCCCACTACTCAGTCACTGTCATTTTTCCTTGTGTTAATGTTTGAAATTCAAACATTTTCTAATCATAATAGATCTAGGGTAACCATCATTGTCTGAAGTATAAATTAAACTGATCCTAAGTCAAACTTGCTTCATCCATTTCCAATTTAACCTTTCGGCTAATCCACCAAGAGGATGCTTCATTGGAGAGATGATAGGATCCCCAAACTACCTTAGTTTCCTCTGAGAAGTTCCTTATTGCAAAGTACTTGTCCATTTCACTGAGCCAATTCTCACTTCCATACCCCAAGGTGTTACCATCAAACTTCATTGTGCTGATCCTCTTGATATTGTTTGACAGTTTAGCTGTCAAATGTGCCCTCTTATTCTCATGTGGGTTAACTATGTGAACATTTAGATTTGCATTAGCATTTTCATTAGTAGTGTTTTTATTTTCTACATTGGGATCTACATAATTTTTATTTTTAACATTCAGATGCTCATGTGATGCTTCTTCACCATCACTTTCATGATCACTAATGTTTCCTAGGATTTTCTATTCCAAAATAACCATCCTATTTCTTGTGGGACTGAAGGGAAGTGAGAATCTTAGCAAACTTATGCATTGTGGCTCCCTCTCCACCTATAGGTTAGTTATTCGCAACGTTTCATCTTGTACTAACAATATTTTTGTTAGAAAAGAGTTTAATTTTGTGTTAGCATAAGGACTCAATAGGTCCAAGAGCTGCAACCTTCAACTATGATACCAAAATGTAACAACCACTTTCCAATCATCATAATTACGGAATTTTTTTTTGTTTCCCAAATTAAACATATGCCTTCAATGATTTAAATGTACAAACTAACATTTAAATCTAGCATCATATAATTACAATTCTTCAGATAACAAATCAATAAATCATGTGCATAATTTATGGGTCAACTAGATCCTTCTCAATCTCCCATAAATTTATACTCATTAGTGCCCTTCTCGACATTGATTTTACAAGTTTTTTCCCTTGGTGTCTACCTATAAATCACTCAATAGAATCCCATCGACATCTCACAATGTAGTTAGAACTCAATGAACTTAACGGTGTAATTTTATTTTGATGGATAATAATTGGAAATAAGGGTCCAGGGCGTATTACATAAGAGATATTACATTAAAGATCCACTCAAAAAAAAATTATCTATTAAATAACCCACAAAATGTACCAAGTCAAAAAGATATTGACCCTAACAAAGCCTAGAAAAAACAAAAAATAGTAGCAACAAAACACAACACCAATCAGCAAAAAGTCAACAACCTGACCTTAAACACACTTTTCCCTAGTCCTTGAGCTTAGACCAACACCATCCACTTGGAAATATTCCTCATCAGAAGAACTGATATCTAGTTGCCTCTTCTTACCTTTGTCCTCAAAACCATCCCTTGGAGGGTATCTACCCTATTTTCTAAAACTTTCAACTCAACATTCATCCTCTCGTAACCCCCGCAACAAATTCTGATTATGAGCTTTAACCTAACTAACCGTATCCTCTAGAGCTTCAATTTTACTGGAAAAGAAGTTAAAAATTGTGTTTCCTTCCACCAACCCTTCCTTAGGCATATACTCTTCACCTCTTCAGCAAGGTTTTGTAACACATCACCACATCCACCTCCTTCACAACTCTCTCTTTCATTTTCTTAAGCCTAATCCTATCGGCTAGAGAAATATGGTCTTCCTAGTCATCCCCCAATCTTATACCAGCCCCCCTAGTTTGCAAATTCAGCTTACCTGATTTAACCAACAAAAGGATTAAGCCTTGATGAAGAAGGACCTCCATTTTTTCCTCTTTAAAATTCTTAACCAAAAATTGTAGAGAATTAAACAAATAAAAAGGAATAATCATCCTCCTACCTCTATGAAAATGGTTTAGAAGCATTAAATGCTTTGAGAATGTAGCTTCCAGTACTTCCCATCCAAAGTAATATACTTCATGATATAGAAACAAACTTCAGCCCACCTCCCGATAAAGATTTTTGAGCAATACCATCCTCCATGAAACAAATTTTCTCATAATTATCCAGAAAAATATGGACTTCCTCCTAAAGCCAAGACCTATCCTTAAACACTTTACAACCCCCACAATCCATCTTAGTAACACTTCTAATGAAGTCCTCAAAAACTAGGAAACTTACACCCCTCATAGAAACAAACCCATTATCCCAAGCCATAACAAATTCCCTCAAGATATTTTCATCAGCCCCCTTAAAATCTGAATAAAATATGAAATACCACCATCCTTAAAAAGATCCCAAAGAAAATAATCTCTTTCCAAGCTCGTCGACGAAGAAGGCTCAACCCTAACCCTAGCCCCACCCATCTCGAACCAACAACTGAAACAAACTTGAAAAAACCTACATAAAAACTTGAACCAAACCTTTAAATAACTAATCCAAACCAGTACATACCCTGTAATGATTTTCACAATAAATCTCACCCATGGTGAAATTATTTCCAAGATGTCACATATCCTTTTCTCATGCCCAAATCTATCTTTTCTGCATTAAGCACAAATTTTGTACTTTGGGAAAATCCACCTCATCCCACCACCACCTTCTATTATGAACCTGACCCCCAATATTGGCTAACTTGTCAGCACACATATTAGCTTCACGAAACACATGATTAAATAGAATATTATCAAATTTTACTAACATAGTATTTGCATCTCTAATAATAGAATCTATATTAATATGATGCTTAGAAAGGCCCTTCATCACATTAACAATGTATAAGGAATCTCCCTCCACCTGAATTTTCTTTATTTGCAATAAATTAACCCATTGTAAACCAATTAAAAGAGCATAAGCCTCAGCATAGTTATTTGAATTATTTCCAATAGGCTCAACATAAGCTAAAACTAGGGCACCCACTTCATCTCTAATAATACCACCTACTAAAGCTAAACCAGTTCTTCCTTTTGCTGCTCCATAAAAATTCAATTTCATCCATCCTTTAGTAGGCATTTCCCATTTATCACTTCTTCTAACCATATCCTTCACTAGAGGAGCTTGTTTTATAGACTTAGTGATACCTAAGGCTTGAATAATCTCCTTCTCATGTCTAGGAAATCCACCTTTCTCTTTAATCTTCACAATAGAAATATTATTTATCAGAGCACCTAATATGCCACTCCCCACCCTCAAAGATTTTTTCTGTTTATCCCTAAAAATTTGACCATTCCTTTCAAGCCAAATCCCCCATAAAAAATGAGGCAACACAAAACTCCAAGCCTTAGAAAGACTTAAAGAAAAAAAAGGACTTGTCCATTTCCCATACCAGTCAATAAAAGTCTCTAGAAAGACCCACGAATTCTAGAATAAGGCGGTGAAGAAAAATGTGTTGAACCGATTCACTATCATTTTTACACAAGACACACCAGATTAGGGATCATCATTCCTTTCACCTATAAGTTATCAATGGTTAAAATTTTATTTTGGACAACATGCCACAGAAACAAATTAACCTTTGGAGTAAGATTATTATCCCATAAATTTTTTCCAAAATGGTTGAGGAGGACAATTTCTTGGTATACCATACCCAATTTTTACCGAATACATACCATCCTTTGTTGAAGACTATATCAACTTCTCCTCTTTCTAGAAAATAGGTATATGTAATCCTCTAAGATTAACATTTAATATTCTAATTCTTTCTGAATTTTTCATCCACCCCTTCAGCAAATCAAGTTCAATCAAAACCCTACCCCAATCGGATCTATCCCAATAATCTCTAATCCAATTTCCCATGGCCAACTAAAAGTAAACCGCTACCTCTCTCAATGAACTTGATTAAACTTGACGAAGTGTAATGAATTACACTACTTTGGCCAAATATTATGAAAATGCATTACATGCTTTTAAATATATATACATACATATATATATATATATATATCCCTAAATCATCCGATCATCAAGTTGGTGTTGTACACATCGCCACCTAGTCACAAAATTATGACAAAGAACCATCTAAGCCTAAGAAAGGTGAAACCTCCATTGTTATACCTCCACCTATTGAACTATCTATTTCGTCAAATTAACCTTTGGAGTAAGATTCTTATCCCATAATTTTTTCCAAAATGATTGAGAAGGAGGACAATTTCTTGCTATACCATACCCAATTTTACTGAATACATACCATCCTTTGTCAAAGACCATATCAACTCATCCTCTTTCTAGACAACGGTATATGTAATCCTTTAAGATTAGCATTTAATATTCTAATTATTTCCTGAATTTCTTCATCCTCACCTTCCCAGTCCAGTTCTTTCCAAACCCAACCCCAATCAGATCTATCCCAATAATCTCTAATCCAACTTCCCATAGCCAACTGAAAGTGAACCACCACCTCTCTCTAGTGAACTTGATTAAAATTGACAGTGTAATGACTTACACTAATTTGGCCAAAGTTTATGAAAATGCATTGCATGCTCTATTTCTAAACTACACATTGTATCTAAAACATGTTTCATCACCATATCACTTGGTTCCATTATCATAATTGAATCCTTTTTATAGTTAATTAAATTCAAGTCACGCATATGATACAAAACTTGTTCATCCAGTAAGATGAATCACATTTGTGCTAACTTAGGTTACCTATGGGAAGGATAGAGCTCACATAATGAATTATTTTGTTACGTGATCAATTTATTCCCCATAGCCAACATAATTTGGTATAGAGGAGATAGACCAAACAAGATATACATCCTCTGCATTATAGCACAAATTAGATCCATGTTGATTACGGCATGCGTAATAAATGGAGCTCGAGGGACAACTTAGGATAAATTTTGTATGGCGGAATCCATTGAATTACCTACATCATTTGATGGACACCGCACTACAACATCCATTCGAAGTTGGCCTACTGAGTACAATGCATTAGTTTTGTCATAACTAATCACCTCATTCAATTAGTTTTACGAAAAATGTGTAATCCATAACGCAACGATATTCGTCACACTAATTATTTGATCCTAAGGTATATAACTTAGTTTTCATAATTATCTCGTATTCGAATTCCAAAAGTTTGTTTATGTACATTCTTTAAGAATTTTAAGATAATTAGGATAAAAAGTTACATTAATTACATAGTCCCTAATTTATTTAAATTACGACATTGTCGTTATAATTGCTTAAGTACAAAAATGATTAAATAATCATATCATGTAACACATTCATTT
The DNA here is from genome assembly GCA_018340775.1 of Taxus wallichiana var. yunnanensis. NCBI lineage: Eukaryota > Viridiplantae > Streptophyta > Pinopsida > Cupressales > Taxaceae > Taxus > Taxus wallichiana. Next base: position 241,269,277 of record CM031236.1, on the reverse strand, counting down.
ATATACCTTAATTTTACATACTTATGGTTAAATAATAAATGAACATTAATCATTCATCACCATACAATAGTCCAAACATACAACTATAAAATAACAAACTATATTCATTTATTTTGATAGATTGTATCTTATATCAATATTATAGCTTTATTTTATTTCATAACAATAAAGCTAACATACTAAGGATATTATTCACTCATAGTAATTATTCATTTTAATATCGATACTTTTCATGAAAATTGGATGATTAACTCAATCACACTCACATTCTAACAGATACAAAAATCAATAAATGTTATAAACAACCATGACCAATATTACAATAATATTCAAAACTTGAATACAACTTTTACTTTCATGTCCAAAATGATACAAAAGCTTAGAGGCCTCAATTCCATTAAAAATTTTATTCAAGAAAGCACAATATTTCTTTATAACTGTCAGGTAAAGAATACATCTTTTAATCATAACAATATGATTTCAAAATAACCATAAAAATCCTTCACCGGATAATATATAAACTTTGACATCCGTAAAAATGTTATGCAACCATCGATTCGAAAGAACTAGCATGGAAAATTCTACCATCTTATCTTTATAATTTATAACAGATTAAATATTTTAATGTGTCATAGTCCTACCAAAGAATAAAATTTGAAAATCATTTAAGATAACAAATCAAAAATTATCTTTTTCCTTTTTTTCATAATCCATTTAGAAACAATTTATTTTCAAACTCAAATCAATAAGAGAATGATTCATATTATTAAGAGATAACAATTATCTTTAACAAATTACAAAACATCCACTATGTCTTTTATACCCAAACAGGGTTATATAAACACAATAAACAAGTATTAACTACAAACTAGAACATCCATAATTTTTAATTCATCATTGTATATGAATAATATGAGTAAAGAGACAAACATTAAAACCAAAAATTCACATTTCGAGATCATATAACTAATTGAAAAGGAAAATGTATAATAATACTCAAGTCATGTCTTAATAATAATATTATTAAGAGTATATTTCGATAAGATAATAATTAAGCTATTAAAAATTATAACTTAATATCATCATCCACATTATTAATCAAAATAATAGTAATCACTTATAAAAAACATACATTATTCATTCAAAGAAATAATAGTTTAAGAATTGTTTAAATAATATTAATTTATTAAACATGGTACCTAAAATTTCATCACTACTTTAACATAATTGAATAAACCTTAATCTATCCAAAATACCATTATGTATTTGAATCATACGAGATAATCTATTACATTACATCCTGCATTGGAAGTGATTCATCAAGCCTATGTATTGACCACATGATTACTCTTATAGACTAAGTCCATAATTTTATATACAACATATCCATCACACTCACTGGTTCATATGAACCCTTGTAAACATAGATCATAATCATTCAATATAAAGTTCCTAAAAACTAAGCACAAGTTGCATCGACCACCATGTAATCCGAAAGGCTATATAGCAAAACGTAGAGAATGGTCACACCGACTGAATACATATCAACTTGAGAAACTACTTGGTCCCTATTAAGAACCAAATTCCATAGTTCTAATCGACCATGGAAGGGTCTGCAAAGGTAAACAAAATAATAGTGGAGTGGTCAAACTGACCTTGTATCTCCATCGACCCGAACTAATAGTTCAATCCCCATAATGATAAACATAGACCTGAACTTTTCAAGGCCAAGTTTGGTAGTACATCCAACTCAAATAATCACCCAAAACTAATGAACAATAATATAAAAATGATAAGCTACATGTATACTAGAAAATAATCAAAACTAAGTTTCACTAGGCCAATTTAATTGACCTACACATAGAGTACAAATCGATCCAAACAAACACAAAAAAATAGAAAAATACAAATAGACAACCCTACATCGATGTCAAAAATGATGAAATGAAATAATAAAATGACAGGCTAATGGTTATCGAGCTTGAGCTTGAATGTAAATCCCATATGATCATTATAAAAATCTTATAACAGTACGAATACAAGCATACCCAACAAATTTGCATGGAAGCAATTAACACAATACCCAAGTCTTAATTCATTTCCCAGAAAAGCATGCAAGAATTCTTTCATAAACTAGGTGATGCCTAGAACCACATTCACACTAATATCATGGCCAAAAAATACTAGTGGCCTGAATATAACTTAACTAGTGGCCTAAATATAACTTAACCACAGACAAATCCATAAAAGCCAAATCTCATTCAACCATGATTTGAATAACAAAATATAACAATACCCATGTAGGAGAAAATAATAATACGAGAAGAGAAACTAATTTTTCTCCACTACCATTAAAATATCTAAATGTTATAAATGATAAATATGAGAAAGAGAAGATTCCATTCTGTAATGCACTTTTAGAAGGATGAATATATTTCCTTATTTCCTCATAAATCATCCAAATATTTTGCACAAAACCAAGAAAAAAATAACTTCAAATCAACACAGAGCACGATAATACCCATAGTCATCAATTATATACTCTCCTCAACAAACTTGAGTTATTATTTCGCATGCATGCAAAGTCTAACATGATGCTCAAAAATATCCAAAATAAACTTGCATACAAAGCTATCATGGAGGAGAAAAATATCAAAACTGAAAAATGAAAAGCCAATTAACCACTTAGCTTGGTGGTGGATTCCTCGAGAAGCTTCCCGATTCTCCCGAGACTACAGAGAATCATAAATTCTATTAAATGAAACTACCACTAATTATTTCCAAGTTCCTCTATCTTCTTATTATATTGAAATCCATTGTTTTTCACGTGTCCACCCTAAACTATTTGGTAATCACAACCCCATGTTTAGGTGATTGATTCCATCCAACGGTTAGGAATCTTCCCAATCCTCAAAAATGATTACTCCCACTTGCTAGCACATTTAAACAATGCATTCACAAAATTATGTAGATTTGGCATGGTGGTAGTTAACAACATACAACTCGGTTCGAGCTTGGGTGGGGCTTGGTCGAGTGGTGACCCCATCCCAATTCGTTGTATTTCCATTAACATGTCTCAACCATTTATTGGTATTTTCTAAGTAATAAAAAAATGAGAAAATTAATATTATTAACAATTATATATATATGTATGCATATATCTATAATATATATGTATGCATGTTTGTGTGTGTGTGTGTATGCACACACACACACACACACATGCATATTTATCTATCGATGGGAAATATTTATTAATCGTTACAAACCAGTTGACATTATGCCTTATAAAGGCTTTCAAAATAACATTTTAAATATAATCCCGACAACTATACCTTTATTTACAAACAAGGTTCGTTAAAAATAAATATACCATATGAGTTTCATAAGGTTTAATAACTACACACGATTGCATAAATGTAAATTAGTACATAAGTATAAGATCAACCGATAAACAACCTTACACATCAAATCAATCCATCACTATAATTTCATAGATAATGAAACCAGCATGATCAAACAATAAACATACTATTTATACAATCATCCAATCAATTCAAACATGATAATCACACACACAAATTCACCTATAACCTAAAAATGTCTATAAATCTATGATAGGCTTAGTGGGGTATGACACAAGATTCAAAATTCCAAATATGTAAAATGGAGGGAAACTTCAATATTTGAATTTTTAACGTCTAGAGTAGAACATGACAATATGAAATGATCACTATGGAATTTTAATGACTCCTAAACACCTATAAAGACCTAGAAAATAAAAACTTTGGACTAGATACATCTAAGCCATCCTCAAGATTATTTCTCATGCATTAAGATGCTATAGCCCCATCCCTATGGGGGTGGGATATTTTAATGCATATGAGGCCCATTGGCCCATATTTCCTCTTCCCACACACTTTAAATTGATAGATTTTTGATACTTGGTAATGATTTGGTAATTTGGATATCCTCATGATGGGTTTGGTTTAATTTATTTTCCTTGTTATTTTTTGTTACAATTTTGGGGTATGGTCATCGGATGAAGTTTTAGTAGAGGTTGAGACTTGTGACCCTCTCATTGGTTTGTTGGTTAGATTCCTTCTCTTATTAATCCCTTGTGTCCATGGTGAAGAGTTTCTTTGGTTTTCAAATTTTTGATGAAAAATTCTTTAGAAAATCTTGGGAAATCACTTGGAGTCTTGGTGAGCATTTGGATTGATTTTTGGATAAATATTGCAAGGTAGGTTCTTTCACCTCTTCACTTGTTGTTTGATTATGTGTTGTAATTGTGCATATGGATCTTTTGTCAAAGAAATTAAATAATTTGAATGTTTTTAAATTGTTTTTTTACTCCATCCACCCTTGAGGGGTGTGGATTTTGGAGATAGATGGGAAGAGGAGGAATTCCTCCTTGTCACTTTCTATGCTTATTGATAAGTTCGAAAGCATTTTCATTTTTGTAAACCACCTAAAATTAGTATGTAGGTATTGATGGATTTCAATTTGGTGTGGAAATCCATCCCTAATCCCATTAAAGGAAACTTGGGTTTGAAAATCCTTCATGGGGAGGGACATGGAGGGATAAGGGGAGAAATTTGGAGAGATAAGGGGTGTTTGTTTTATGGAGAGATAAGGTAAAATTTTTTGATTTACATGGAGTTTTTGGCTACAAAAATGGGATTTTCATCCCCTCTTCCCTAATAATAAGCATGGTGCTTCTTATGTGATTTACCTTGGTTGAATTTATTATTTGTTATGTTGAAACCAAGTATGGAATGTGTTTATATGCATCTCTTCTTTCCTATGTGCTAGTTGGTTATGTTGCCTCTTTCTTATGGGCTTAAGGGGAGGCTCGCATGCCATATTGGATTTCTTTGTGGCATGTAATGATGCCAAATGGTTGGTTGGACAACTAGGATCACTCTTGTGATTTTTGTAATATTTTATTATTATTGTTTGGAGATGGATGGAGCTTTAGATGTGTAGGTTACGAGATCTCTTTTTGTTATAAAAGAGTTCATCTATTGGAAAAAAGAATGGATGTCGCACGTCAAAATATTGGATAAGTACCAAAGGGTACGTAATCACATGGGATGAATAGGAATAAGGGCACACATGGAGAAGCACACAAGATAAGGGTTTAGGAGAAACAAGGACGTGTGCACAAGACAATACACGAGTTTAAGGACTTAGCCATATTCAACATTTTGGAGGCACTTGAAGAAAAACGCATGACCAAAATCAACATCCGAGTGGATAAGATGCCATCCTAGAGACTAGGTGGTCAAGGAAATAATATTCCATGCATGGGAATTTCCTAGGAAGAAATCATCAAAGAAAGTGGAGAGCTCAAAGTAAAATAAACATGCACCATTGGAGGACCACATTAACACTTGGCATCTGATCTACTCCTGAAGAAAGGCATGGTGGTGGGTCTTGATCCTATAAGAATAGATGCTCAAGTAGAATAATAGATAGACATGAAGGCAGGAAGAGAGATACCAAGACATATATCATGTGAAGAGAAAAAATCTGCAGAGAATACTAGGAAGCCCTAGGAGTTGGGGTTCTCATTAGAGACCTATGGGAATGTTATCATATCTAAGGGATGGGCCTGTAAATTTTTTTTAATAAATAAAGCATAGCTAGGACCTATGATATATGGGTTAGATCCCTATCTTCATACATTTGGTCTGATACAACCCTTTTGAATGTAAATTGGTTCTTTGAGAGACAATGATCAATATAAATATATGGCTCTATTCTAAATATATGGTTCAAGGTGTAAACCATAGTGTTATTTCCTTATATTTTATGACATATTTATTATTTTTATTTAATGTCATGATGTTTCCCTTGTTATTAACTGCATGAGTATATAGATGTGATAACTCATCCTATGCTTTTAGAATGAATGTATGGACATTTACTTTTCTGCATCTAATCCTCTAACAATGGAAATATCTTCTCACAATTCTCACATAAAGGAGGGAATTTGTACCCATGTGTACCTTGGGTGAGTGCCCAATGTCCACTAGGTTATAAGCCGGTGTGCATGGGGTTATAAGTTATTAGATGGGTAAAAATGAGTACATCTTGCTTATGTTTTCGGGACCTCCTTTCAAAGTTGTGAGAATGATGTGTGATGACAAAATGCTTGACCTTAGACAATGTTGAAGCATGGTTTAAGAGGGTGGAGGATGTGTTTGCTAAGATATTTAGTACTAGACTTGAGTTTGATGCACAAATATGGGTATCAAAACACATGTATCATGAGTTATATGAGACCTTATTTTTGAGTTTTCTAGTGGATTTGTATGAAAGGCTTTCAAAGCATATGCATCTAGATCAAGATGGTAGTATAGATCTCACATTTAGACCCAAGAGGAATATCAAAGGTTGTAGGATGTTTATATGACTTGGGTACATGTTGTTGATCATTGGTGGAAGAGAGAGTTGACCAGTTATACCCTAGAATATACTATTTCTACGTATTCTTATCTTGAGGTTGTTGAGTTTGAGTTCTTACAAGAACCTAGAGTATTCTTTTTACGTGCTATTCCTTTAGCCATAAATATCCTTCTCATTACAATAAGTTTGGAAGTATTCCCTATGGCGGGATAAGCTTCTCTGAGTGCTTGGCAAGGAAGCTAGGGTGGAGGAAGATGGCATACCTTGTGGCTGAAAAGGAGAGAGAGGAGAGATGACTCAAGTATAGTGAGGCTCGTGAAAGGGATTTGGGTAGACAACATGAGGTTAAAAGAGTGATGGATCTATGGAAGAATACGTTGTGAGAAGGAATTGAGGTTCATGCAGAGAATGTGGAGCCTGAGTAGTCTGTGCTACCCCATATTGGCAAGTGTAGGAGAGAGACCCCTTTAGTTGTTGATGATATTTCGTCAATTAGAGAAAGGAGAAAAATTGGAAAACATTTGGATCCACCTTGTGACCAACCCCTGGCACTTAGTCTTCTAAATCAAGAGATAATTATTACTAACCTAGTTGGTATTGGTGGAAGTGAATGATCTACACCTAGGAGATATAATTTTTCATTTGGTACATCTATGGCTGCACAATCATTTCTTGTGTTTGTAGGAATATTAATTGGAATGATGTTTCGAGAAAGTGTAAGTACAAAAAGATTAGGTATCACATCTGGAAGTGGTGTGAGACACACATTTGGTAGCAATGCAATATCACAAACTATTGTCTTGGAGTTCAAGTAAGATGTTGGGAATGTTAGGCACGACCACTTGAGGCCCTTTCTTGGCTAACCGAGGTGGATTTGGTGGTACAGGAGGTGGAGGACCTTGTAGACTTTACGTATCTGGAGGATCTGGTGGGTCGAGAGACATGACCTAGTGGATCTAATGGATTTGATGGTGGAGGAAATCAAGGTTACTGGATTGGGCAAACAAGAATCTCAATCGCCTCAATAATTATTTTTGAGATGTCTTTGCACATACTAGACTACAAATGTGTTGAGGATTTTATAGAGCATGTACACAAGTGTGAAATGCTATGGTGCATGAAGGGGATCACTACCCTGGAGTGGATGGAAAGTCGATTACAAAAACTTTGCAAGGACATGTGCATAGTTGGTACAGGAAGTATGACCCCCATCAAACACTTTGGTAGATTACACCATCTTTGTAGAAATATTTGTTGGCTGAATTTTATATCCTCGAGTTTGAATAAAAGAGCATCAACACACTAAAGGATATCTAAAAAAGAACGGAAGAGAGTGTGCTTAGTGGTTTAAAACTCTCTTATCAAAGCTATCATATGATATTCACCCCTCTCGGCATGCTTAGTGGTTTTTTGGAGGATTGATAAGACGTATTAGGAGAGTTCTTTCACACAAGAATTTCATGAACCCGTGAGGCCTTGGAGGCTACCCTACGTCTTGAGGCTATTAGAAGTGTGGATAATGGTTTTAGTCCCATCCTTGAGGCTCATATTTCTACAATGGTGAAGTAACTAGAGAAGCTATATGTGAACTTACCACATGAGACTCGTAGTGGTCTATTGTGCATGGATTATGAGGTAGAGGAAGAAAAATGATAGTTTCCTATGGAGATCGATATGCACCATGATGGTGGACTATGATATTTTCCATGGAGATCATGATGCAAGTAGGTGCCCACTACTGTAGCACGTGATCCATAAGAATGTGTTTTGCTATTGCAAAATTTATACTTCTACTACTCACGACACCAAGGATTGTAGATTGATTGACTAGATACATGATGCCATTGATATTGGTGTGTGATAGACCAACCTCGTAAAAAATTCCAAGGATAATGGTCATCACTATGAAGGGTACGTAGATGGAGGGGCATGTGGAAGAGGTTTCTAAGGAGGATTTCATGGTCATGGTAACCACCGAGGGAGAAGTGAGTTCCCACATGGAACTTGTTACAATTGTGGGTCTACAGAGCACTATAAGCACAAATTTTTGTATCTGTTATAATTCTCTTGGTGTGGAAAAAAATATAAGTATGAGGAGTGTCTAGAGCTATTTGAACATATGAGCCGAGTAATCTTTGAAAGACAAGAGTGCTAAGATGGTAAGCATGAGGAAGAACGATTTAGAATGGATGCCACGATGGTGCGTGGCTTAGAACTAGAGTGTGTACTAGTTATAACACAAGCTAAGGCTACGTGTACCGTGGAAATACCAAGGTAGAGACCACTTTGGTTATTAGAGAGGAGGTGGTGCACGGGAAGTATCCAGATCCTACTCATAATAAGGTGGTATATCAAGAAACCATGGGTGTGATTCGAAGCCTTCAAGGAGAGATCCAGTTCCTGAAAGAGAATTCAAGAAAGTTAGAGAAAAGGAACAATGTTGAGGCTCCAAAAAAGGATTTGGATGAGTTTACAAAAGTATGCAAGATGTTAAGAAAAGATAATATCATTCCTTTGCTAGGGGAATGGTTATGAGAAAAGGTACCACGTGCTGAGCGAGATCATGAAACAAAAGGTTCTCGCATGCTAACATTCATCCCCACAGCCTTGACTATGATAAGGAGATTACATTCAATGTTGTTGTGGAAGGATGACTTCTAAGTAATATTTTGATTGACATGGGCATGGAGGTTAATGTTCTCACCTTAGATGCATGAAATCAAATTGGAAGGCCCACATTACAATCATCTTCGAATGTGTTGTATATGGCTAAAAAGACAAAGGTAATGCCCATTGGTGTCTTGAAGGATTTTTCTATCGGTATCCGGGAAATGTTCACTAGATACTTCAAAGTATTGGTGCTATCCGAGGCATACAACTTTCTAGCATTACTTGGGTGCCCCTAGTGTTATAAGAACAATGCCAACCTAAGGTTAAATAAGGAATACATAAGCTTTGAGAACAAGGAAGAGTGGGTCATCATCCCCTTAATCAATAGAAAATTAGCACCCTATACTTGAGCCCTTGGGAGAATAAGTTCTTGATAGGATCTATGTGTGCTCTATTAGGGACCCTGAGGTGATTCACTATATAGAGGGATTTATTTAGTTTGAAGATGCTCATTCCATGAGTGATACAACTAGTGTGGCATGTAAAAATTGGGCACACAAGACTTATGAGTTAATTGGTCGATAGTTCGGAGGATCGATTACAAGTGAGACAAAGGGGATCTCAATCAAGTGCACGGGAGGAAGGAAGTTACCTAGTTATTCTGGAGGAGCCAACCTTGATGATTTCTTACGAGAAATGGAGGCTCAGTGGAAACATGAGGTTGAAGGAAGAAGGATGCTCAGCCTATAACTTTCTCGATACCATAGCACGTTGGTGGGTGACACATCAAGGTAGCCTTCTAGAATGGTGTGAGGTAAGAATCACGTTCTCTATTAGGTTTTCTCAAAGAAATGCACCCACTACAATATAATACTACCATGGGAAGGAACTCACCTTGTTTCACATCCAAGCATGTGAGAAAGCATGGATGGAAGGTGTGGAGGCCTTACCACCTTCTTTATGGGTGCATAAGTTATATTCCACCTTACAAGGTTGTGTGCACGCATGGTATATTCACCGAGAAATGTTCCTTTAGACATGAAGTTGGTAGGAGTTAATGGATGACCTCTTTCAATATTTTGAGTATCAGTACTAAACCATTGGTGGATAGGGCATTGTAGTTTGTCAAGTTCCTTACAATGGGAGATAGTTCTATGAAATAAGATAGAATATTGGAGTTATTGGGTGAACTTGGATTAGAATAGCTCTTTCATGAAAAGAGTTAGAAGAAGTGTAGATTAAGTCTGCATGCATGGATAAAGACAAGGGAAAGATGGTCTATGTGATAGATGGAAAAGAGATGGAGAGTTTGGATGTTAACCATACTGAAGGTACACACAAATTTATTGATAGTGTTGATGAGAAAGCACATGCCTACCATGAGCCCCTCAAAATAAAGAAGGTTAACATTGGTTCAGAAATGGAACCTAAGGAGGCCACTATTAGAGATTATTGGTCAAAGAAGGAGGTTTCAAAGATCATTGATCTACTGCACGAGTTTTAGGACTTATTTCTGCATGGATACCATGAGCTAAAGATGTTTACCACTCCTTGAGCGTCATGAAAATCAAGTTAAAGGAGGGTGTGTGCCCGATTTAGAAGAGGCCTTATCGAATGAATCTAAATCTTCATGTCAAAGTTAAGGAGGAGATAGACAAAATGATCGCTTTAGGCATCATTGAAGCTATGGAGGAATCAAAATGGGTAATCCCCATGGTCATCAATATTAAAAAGGATGGAAGGATAAGAATCTATGTTGACTATAGGGACCTTAATGTAGTATGTTTCATTGACCCTTTTCCAACCCCCTTTACTGAAGAAATCCTAGAAGGAGTATCTCGGGTTTGAGATCTATTCCTTCACGATGAACTCTCGGGATATCATCAAGTTAGAATTGCTAAAGAATACCAAGAAAATATAAATTTTTCCACTAAATGGGGAATGTTTTCCTATCTGGTCATGCCTTTTGGACTGAAGAACACATCTACTATGTTGTCACACATAGTGGTCTATGCATTTCAACATTTTATCCATAAATTCCTTTAGGTCTAGCTTGATGACCGAAAAATGTATGGACTAGTAAAATACCATTCGATAATTTGTTGTTGATGTTTGAAAGATGTCAAAAATTGTGCATATACCTCAACATCAAGAAGTGTCTCTTCGCTACTATATTTGGAACCCTGTTGGGACATATTATATGTAAGGAAGGTTTACTAGTGGATCCCACAAATTTTTTTGTTATTGTGGGATTGGGAGAGCCTACCAATTAGAGCGCAGTGTTTAGATTCCTTAGGCATACAGGTATTAATAGAAGTTTATCAAGGGCTATGAAAAAATCACCATGCCATTGGAGGATTTACTACAACACAAGAGTTCCTTTCACTTTGGGAGAGGCATAGCAGATGGTGTTTGACACTTTGAAGGATAGAGTTGTCACTACACCCATACTATGATTTCCTTCTTAGGGATAAACCTTTCCATGTGCATATTGATGCTTTAGGGATGGAAATTGGAGTAGTCTTAACACAACCTAGAGAAGGGATTTTTGACCACCCCTTGTGTTTTTCTAGCAGAAATTAACACCAACAGAGTAGAACTACACCACTACTAAGCGCGAAGCACTATCGATGATCTACGCACTACATAAGTTTAGGTAGTATCTGCTAGACAACACCCTTCATATTTTACATGGATCACATGGCATTGAAGTACTTGGTGAACAAGCCCGTTTTAAAAGGGCACATATATCGATGGGTCCTGTTGTTTTAAGAATTTGAGTTTATAGTTGTTGTGAAACTAGGAAAGAGTAACTTAGGGCTTGACCATTTGTCAAGAATTGACTCAGGAGAGGATGCACAGAGCATCGAGGATGTTATACCATATGTGTAACCATTTAGGTTGCAACGTGTGCGCTATGACTTAGAATATATTAATGTGTTTCTCAAAATAGGTGTGTCGTCAGAGCAGATAAAAACTTTGGAAAGGAAACAATTAGCCATATGTGCCACACCCTACATGCTAATTAGTGGAGACTTATACAAACTAGGTTGTGATGAGGTTTTGCGTTGGTGTGTGTTAGAACATGAGCGCGTTACAATCATGGAAGAAGCACATGGTGGGATTACAGGAGGGAACTATGTAGGGAATGCCACCTGCGGAAGATTCTACTTGTAGGGATTTGGTGGGAAAGCATCTACAAGGATTTAATTGAGGGTTTACAAGGCTGTGACCATTGTCAATGCCTTGGAAAGCCAAAAAAAGAGATGAGATTCCCTTGAGACCTATAGCCAGCGCAAAACCATTTGAAAAGTGGGTCATTGATTTTGTAGGACCAATTTCACTTGCCACGCGAAGGACTAGTTTGCGTTATATCATTACTTGAACTGATTACTTAACAAGGTAGACGAAGGATGTGCCTACAAGGGATTAGACAAAGAAGTGAAAACTACTTGATTCTTATGGGAGAACATAATCAACGGTATGGATGTCCTTTAAGCTTGATTGATGACAGTATACACATTTTCTAAATGAAATAGTAAGGATTTTGTTAGCGAGTTCATGGTGGCCCATCGTTAGAATACCCCATATCACCCACAAGATAATTTCACTATTGAGGCATTTAACAAGATATTAAGCCACACATTGACCAAAATTTTCAATTTGGGAAGAAAAGATTGTGATGACAAGGTATCATTCGTTCTATGGGCATATAGGACAACCTATAAGAGATTGAACAAGGCCACACTTTGCTTCGGTTGGTGTTTGGCGTAGAGGCTATTTTATCAATTGCATTTATGCTACAATTGCTGCGTATTGCACACACGGGAGGGGTAGATGATGAACAAGAAATTCAAGAGCACATGGAGAAGTTAATGTAGTTGGATGAAAGGCTCTCACTTCTAGAAAGAGCCGGAAGACTCGAAAAGGCATGAAAAAAGCATGGCATGATCACCATATTAAAAACAAACAATTTGAGGTTGGGTAGATGGTTTTGTTATATGATTCCAAGTTTCTACGCCATCCTAGGAAAATGAAATTCCATTCGTTAGGGCCATATATCATCTCATACATCCTTGATTCAAGCACTTGTCAATTATAAGCTCTTGATGGAACACGGTTACCAAGCCATTTCAATGGGAGTAGGATAAAGCCCTACTATAAATAAGTCTTCCTTGTGTTCATAAATAAGGTAGTATTTCCATTTAGCCTAGGATTTCCTTTTATGCATCTCTTTTCCTTATGTTTCCCTTTCTCATTACTTGTTGCTTTCTTTGTTTAGTGTTTTTGTGCGCCTTTTACGCTGGTAACCACTTATTATTTTCAAAAGTTTTTGTATGCCCAGAGGATTGCACATCTATTTTGTGTGGGGTGGAGTAATGCGAATTAAAATGGAAATTGGTAGTGTAAGTTGTGTTTTGGGGCCCGAATTCGAAGTACGTAGTGTAGAAGAGATTGCGTAGAAAAGGTGGACATAAGGATTTTTTTTTCAAGATAACTTTACAAAGACCACGTACAAAGGATGAGAAGCATAGGAAAAACATGAGGAAGGTGAGGGAAAAAATTAGGTTAAGGATAGGAGTAGCACCTTCGTGCTGCAAGTGCATGCATGAGGATCTTTGGTCAGTAATATTTTTATATGCCGAGAAGGTTGCGGATATTTTTCACACAAGATTAGGTGTGGGGATAAGAGCGCTTAAGGTTTTATTTAGTGAAAAAAATTCACCTTTATTGCAAAATTACGTTGGTAGATGACATCAAATTTATTGCGAGAAAAGAAAAAGATATGAGTAGAAGGTTGGGATACATTGTTATTACCTTGCATTTGTGATAAAGAATATCTCTTGTAAATTTGAACATCCGCGAATAATATTTGTGTGAAGGAAAAAGTGTGAGAAATCTGAGTGCATGACTAGTGTGATTTGTGAACCAGAGTGGATAAAGTACATGGGCATAGGGAGGAAGGTTTCAAAAGGGTATGCTATCTTGTGGAAGGATTGTATAGGTTAGGGTTTTGTAGCTAGGGAATGGGAGTAAAGGTATTTTCATGAAGGAAAGCCACAAATTTGAGCAGATCGTGGAAGAGGAGCAAGGAATTTTTTTAACCCGACAAGAAGATGGCACCAAAGAAAGAAATCGTCTCACCAAAGAAGGGAAAGGGCAAGGGGAAATAGACTACCAACACCAACATCAACAAGGAGTGGTATATGGAGATGCAATACCCAAATTGCATGTTTCTCATAAAATAATGGGCATCCTATGTAAGGAAGATGACAGTGAGTGATTACAACCATCACACAAGAACCACAAAGAAGGAGATGACATTAGAACTAGTTCGCTCGAAATTCTAAAGGACACCGGAAAGAATGCCAATCTATGATGATAAAGTGAAGGTAAAATTAGAGAAGGTTGGGTTGCTACAACTTTATGAGTTTCCCTAATTTGAAAAACCCGAGAGACTGTACCAATGGTTGATGTTATGCGTGTACGAGGACCACTTCTACTTTGCAGGTTGAAGGATGCACATAACCCCTTAACTAATTTCTAAGTTTATCAGCCTTATCTTCAAAGGGAGATGCTAGATGATGACTTAGAGGATAAGGATGTAATTAAGGAGATTGTTAAGACTTATGACTACAATAAGGGGTCTCATTACTTGACATCCCGATATCTCGACTTAGTGATGAGGATGGCCGTGCACTTGGTATCTAAGTTGAATGGACAAGAAAGGTGGACATAGATAAACAAGGCCTGGTTGAATGTGTGCCTAAATTTTTAGAAGGAACTATCTATAACCTATCCACCTTCATTACAAATGAGATAGTTAATGCTGCACACGAAGGAGAGAAGATCATGTTTGGAAATGTCCTCCTCACCATCGTCTTCTCAGAAATTGGAGTTCCCGATGGGCTAGATAATTTTTATGGGAATATCTAGATGAATATCCTCCCCCACAAAGATAGTTTAAATTTACACTTGTGACACCACAATGGCCACCCAAAAGGCATGCGTCAAGAAATGGTACAAGAGGATACGTAACGCGTTCGAGGTTGAATGGAGGATACCCAAAAATTTACTAGCACTAGCACAGGGAGAAGTTGAGTTTTCTTTATACCATCATTTCTGCATTAGTAGATTCACATTGATAGATGGGACCAAGAGTCCATGGTGTAAACTACCTTTCTCTTTCACCGCACAATATTTCCAAACACAAGTCAATCGATTCAAGGATACAAAAGACTAAGGTTCGACCTCAGCGAGGTAAAATACGACCACCGTGACCTATGAAGGAAGCTAGTAGACCCTAAGAAGCACCCATATGTGGAGAAGTATGTCTCCCATGAGGTGTGTAAGATAGAACACAATGACACTACCGGTTGGTGGAAGGACTTGCAGTGAGGATATACCTACAGATCAAGCCTATGTATGAGAAGGGAGCCTATTTGGAGAATGATGTCTCCATCCCTGAACACCCCACTAGGAAGAAGAAGACCGCACTAAAGAAGAGGAAAAGAGAAGAGGTGCCAGAGAAGAAGGCACCAAGTGTGCAAACAACACAATCTATGGGCATGTAGGAGTCAGGCATGAAGCTAAGAACATATGCACAGAGGAAGAATTCCCAATTAAGGAAAAGGAAAAATCACCTAAGGAAGAGGTGTCAGAGCAAGAAGATCAACTGCATAAGAAGAATCACCAAGGAAGGATTCACCTGCTGAAGAAGAAGAGAAGGAAGAGTATCCTATACTGGAATCACCAGCTAGGAAGAGGAAGAAGGCATTAGAGAAGGAAGACTCGAAGGAACCGAGAGCTAGGAGGCCTACGGAGGTGAGAGATACGATGATGAGCATGAAGAGGGTCGAAACATCCTATGTATGATGTGTACAACTCCAAGGATGAGGGAAATTAAGAAAATTATGGGTAAGAGGAAGTAGCTCAAGGAAAAGGGGAGAGTGAGGAACTGAATACAAAGGATAAAAGGACTCCAAGCATCACCAAAGAGAAGATATAAGAGGTTGTGCAAAGAGAAGTAGCGGGAATAAAAAAGGATTTGGTGGAGTAGGAGGTGGAGTGCAATGCTAATGAGGTGCTCAAGGAGATAGAGGAGGAAAGCATAGGAAAATAATATGGGAGCATGGGCAGAGATCCCAGCATAGTTATAAGCTTTCCAAAAGGCAACACACATAGGAGGAAAGAGTGTGGTAGCAGCAGCACAGGAGTAGGTAATGAGTTCTATCAATGATCCAAATAAGGTACTAAATGTGTGATTCCATAGTATTGTACCTACATAACAACTCCTTGTATGGTCTTCACTCAAAGAAGAAGGCATGTACCCATGAGAAAGGAAGATGCTATATTTGGATTTTGAGTCCTATGTCGATTTGAGTCTAAGTTTGAGGTAAATAAGGGGGCGCCGATGAAAATACCAGAGACTAGGGGAGTGAATCCCCTGATAAACACTCAACATTTATCTAATGATTAAGTATGTAACCCCCTTAACAAGGTATCGATTGAGGTTGAGGCAAGACTCTTCGGAAGGCAAGATTCTTTCATTTCTTCTATTCTTCATTCTTCCATTCTTTACTTCTTTATTCAATTTATCTGGGTTCCACTATTTTTTATTATTTAAAGGAGCAGTATGTTTCCAAGGATGGAGAACAAGTTTAGTGTGGGGTGATGTTGGGCCTTAAAATATTGGCTAAGTGCCAAAGGGTGCGTGAGCGTGTGGGACCAATAGGAAGAAGGGCGTGCGAGGAGAAGCGCACATGACAAGGGTTTAAGAAGGGTTTAGGAGAAACTAGGGCATGCGTGCAAGACAATACACAAGGTCTAAGGACTTAGCCATATTCAGCATTCTGGAGGCACTTGAGGAAAAATGTGACCCGACTAGGCATGCTGAGTGGATAAGGTTCTAGCCTGGAGACTTGGTGGTCAAGGAAAGAATATTCCATGCATGGAATATTCCTAGGAAGACATCATTACAGAAGTGGAGATCTCATAACATACTAAGCATGCACCATTGGAGGACCACATTGACACTTGGCATCTGATCTTCCCCTGAAGAGAGGCATGGTGGTGGGTGTTGATCCTATAAGAAGAGATGATTGGGTAGAAGAACATACATACATGAAGGCATGAAGAGATACACCAAGACATATAACATGAGAAGAGTGAAGCTATGTAGAGAATATTAGGAGGCCCTAGGAGTTTGGGTTCTCATTACAGGATCGTGAGAATGTTATCACGTCTAAGTGATGGGCCCGTAAAATTTCTATAATAAAGAAATCATAGCTAGGACCTCTTATATATGGGTTAGATCCCTATATTAATACATTTGGTCTGAAATCACCCTTTTGAATGTAATGTGGTTGCTGAGACTATGATCAATATAAATATATGGCTCTGTTATGAATATCTGATTCAGGGGAACAAACCCTAGTGTTATTTTATTATATTTTATGACATATATGTTCTTTGTATTTCATGCGATGATGTTTCCCTTACTATTAAGTGCATGGGTATATAGATGTAATAGCTCATCCTATGCTTTTAGAACAAATTCATGAACATTTACTTTTCTGCATCTAATCCACTAACAATGGAAATATCTACTCATAATTCTCACATAAAGGAGGGGCTCGTATCCACGCATGCCTCGGTGAGCGCCAAACTCTGCTGGGTGTTATGACAATGTGCATGGGGTTATAAGTTAGTAGATGGGTGAAAATGACTACAATGGTGATGTTGTCTCCAGGTTAAAATGGAGGGCTTGTAAACTTTCATTGTTAATTATTATTCCTTTTTTAATTCTAAGTTTTAAAATGTTAAATTTCTTTCAAAGTATGACTTATTTCAAAATTGAAATGCTTTTGGAAATGTCCATTAAAGGACTTCTTGCTGTTGAAGAATATACCTAGTTACTATTATTAAATTTGGAAACTTTCTCATTGTTTTATGGATAAGAAATGTTTATTTAAATCTCTTTTTTAATCTTGAAGAAATATCTTAGAAATGAAATATTTCAGTTATTAAGTGAAGGAAAAATTGTAATGTTATGAGATAAAAATATGACCAACATATTATTCTTCTTTCTCCTTTGTGAAACCATAAAACTCTTTACATTATCTCTTCCTTAATAAAATTATGAATTAATGAATTTATTTTTAAATATACATATGACTTACTCGTACTTTTTACAATTGAGAAAGGAAATCGTAGTATTACAAGTTTACATTTTACTATTTGTTGAGTGAAAAAGACCAGTTTTTTAATTGCTAAATATGTAGTATTTTCTTCTTCCAACTCAATAGAAGAAGTTTTCTCAAATTATTAATTATTTTCCACATTTGAAATCTTAATCTTCCATATTCTCTCATAGTAAAACCAGATGAATATATACACTTTTTGCATGAAATAAAACATCCTTTTTATCAAAAAGCTTTATGCTTTGGATATATATGTGTGTATATAATCTCTAATATAGAAAAATATGTGTGTGTTTGTACACACACACACACACACATATATACATACATACATATATGTATGTATGTATGTATGTATTGTTAAGTAGTAACTTGGTTGCTATAATTAAATGGGTTTATGCTTATATGTACATCTTGAAAAACACACACACAATTATATGATTATAAATATTTATTCTTTTTTTTTTTTCCTGAAACAAGCTTGAGATTATAAAATTAAAATGCAAAAAAATTTGATTTAGAGAACTTTAAATAAAATTATTTAGTCAAACCCTTTAGAGAACGGTTTAAAATAAAAATGTGTGTGTTGGGGAGCAAAGTGGGATAGTTTTCCCACCCATCCACCACTCTCCCCTTGGTAGTACCACATCCCATGGATGTGGCATGGGCCATAACCCCCATCCCCCTCACCTTCATACATTCCATGACATAGCCATAGCCTCCCCACGACTACCTCCCTCACTATAGATCTGGCCCTTGGCCACTCAAAACGAACCCAATATGTAAGGCCACTCCTTACACAACCATCATCCATTTGAAGGCCTTAAAAATGTGACCAACATCTCATTGATAAAAAACTATGTGTGTGTGTGTGTGTGTGTGTGTGTGTGTGTGTGTGTGTGTGTGTGTGTGTGTGTGTGTGTGTACATCCATGTTGGAATAAAACAACTTCCCAAAAGAAGAATTATCTCTTCTCAAAAAAAAAAAAATAATAGTAACAAAATTGAAGATGCATACTTGGGTCATTGGAAAAATAATGGATTTTGGATCCATGATAAAAAAATATGTATGTAAACTAGAATGAGATCCAAGTATGACATAAAATAAATGAATGGAAATCCCTCATTGAAACTCTTGCCTTGGTACTCCCATCATATTTCTCCTCCTTCCTGCAAAAAACAAAAAAACAAAAATCTTGGACACTCGAATGAATGCGAAGAGAAAAGAAAAACATTATATTTTAGGTTTAGAAATTATATCCTCACAAATTTGATTTTAGGGTTTATCTTATCCTACGGTGGAGGATAGCTTAGATGAAGAGTTCTAATTTAATTCAATTTTGAATTTACTTATTTAAGGTTGCACTTTTAAATGAATGATTTATTAAGTGTATTATTTTGGGAAATGTCTTTAGTAATGGTTACACTTTAATTGTGAGGGTAATAACTATTTAAATCATTTCGTTATTGTGGGTCTAGTAATTAAATAAATCAATTTTATAAACTGAGTAATAAAATGTCAAGACATGGATCCATTTAGTAGGTTAAAGGGGACCCATGATCATTTTAATCTTTTAGCCACCCGTAAGATTTTTAATCATTTTCAAAATAATTATTAATCTAGTTGGAATTAATTTAATCTTACTTTATTGTTCTAAGCATGATATTTTTATCACTAAATGATATTTTAACCTTGTCACCATCATGATATAATCATCATCAAAATTTATAAAAATGTTAATAGTAAGTTTATCTTAACCCACAAAATTGGCTTTACGCCGATTCTTTTTCACGAGGTTAAAATTGCAACATGGTCGTCATGACATGTTAAGCATTAATCCTCACCTTGTTATTTCATGAATGTAGTTTATTATTGCTTCACAATTTCTTGCAACTTGATAGCTGAACCCTTCCTTGAATTTAATATAACTTTAAAAAAATTATTCCCACATTCTTACTACTTTTTATATCTAGATATGGTTTCTTGGATGCCATTTTATCGAATTTGGAACTCACATTGAGTGAGGCATGACATTTTTTCCATGGATTTACTAGTACCTATCAGTTATGAGTGGGAATGGGCTAAAATTATTGCCAATAAGGTCTAAGAAGAGGTATTAAAATTTGGTTTTGGTTTGTCCAAGGTTGATGAGGCATACTATCGAACCGAGAATTATACCAATAAGGATTACTAACATATAAAGGACCTTAAGGAATACATCCTTTCCTTGGTGGCCATGTATTCCATTGTATTGCGTAAA
Source organism: Taxus wallichiana var. yunnanensis (assembly GCA_018340775.1). NCBI lineage: Eukaryota > Viridiplantae > Streptophyta > Pinopsida > Cupressales > Taxaceae > Taxus > Taxus wallichiana. The sequence goes on along the minus strand of CM031236.1, from coordinate 241,248,790 downwards.
ATTCTTTACCATCTTATGCCTCCAACATATTGAATTCTAGAATAGTAAGTTTGTCTTGAGTAATGTTGAATATTATTCTACACTTTCAATTAATCATCTTTCTTTGAAAGAATGGGCAATATTCAACTAATGATACCTCTTCATCTTCCTTTTTCTTCATACATGCATGGTATCTAGATGAGTGGTCATGAAATTAATGATAAATTATTGCATATCCTTAAGAAGATTGCTAGTTTCCAATTGTGAGATTCCTCCATTAGCTTTGGAGATCTATTCTTTCATTTTTTAGTACAAATCCTCTTCATAGTTGACTTTGAGTAATTCCTAAAAATAGTATATATTTCTTCAAAGTATAACTTGGATATATCTCCTCCTCTAATTATGTCTAGAGAATCCATGCATTCTTCATTGATTCTCCACAATAATATAATATTTCTTCATTCTCAAGATAATATGTTATGTCTATATATCTCGTATATAAAACATAAATATTTCCACATAGTTTTCCAATGGCTCATAATCTTTCCATATGTCAAATGAAAGATATTCTGAAGTAGAGGCTACATAGAAAAGTTCATTTGATCGTGTAAATAAAAAGAAAAGTTAATAATATTTTTAACTATTTCATATGAGGTTCAACCTCATATTCATGATTCCATGACATCAAAATAATATTGGGACAAGTTGAAAACCATATATGAGTAAAAAAAAATAACATAATACTACATATCCAAAGTCAAAAATTAAACTCGAAAATGCAACCAACCGAAAAATTTGAAATGATTTTTAGAAGAGTGGAAATGTTTTGTGCATCACTTCAAACTTTAGAAGAATAATTCAGTGACATATCACTTATGCCCATAGTGTTGAGATCCCTACCTCCTTCATATAATATTTTTGTGACCATGGTAAACATTGGTCAATTTTTTTTTGAAAAACTCGTGAATACACTACAAGAAGAGGAAGCTATTCACTCAACACCGACAATGAAGAGTAGGCAATTCCTTCTAATCATAAAGGTAGGAAACATGTGAATTCTATTAAACAACCTCCGAAGCAAGGAAATAATCAACAAGTGAAAAATGCCCAATAAAAATGTCCTATTTGTGGTAAAAAGGACATGAATTAAAGGATTGTTGGTACAACACATTCCAAAAAGGATCATTAAGTGGAAAGAAGAGTGATAACCAAAAATCAAAATTAGGCCAAAAATAAAATAAATAGGGACAAAATAAGGGAAAGTGGAAGAAGAATAAAAATCAACAAGGAAATGTATCTAAATAGGAAGATCAATTTGATGATGATGAATTCTTATATATTACATAGTAAAATGAAGTATCCAATTCTAAAATCAAATTTGGTATGTTGAATCAGTGTAACTCGACACATGACAAGAAGGAAATATTGGTTATTCATAATGAGTGACACACCAACCAAAAACCACATTTCTTTGGGTGATGATACATCATATAGTGTTGATGGCATTAGCTCCATGTCACTACCACTTGGTAGACATAGTTGTAAAATTACGAATGTTCTTTATGTCTCTGGTTTAACCAAAAATGTATTATCCATAAGTTAATTATTAGATCACAAAATTAAAATTGACTTTGATTGTAAAGAAGGTAAACAAATGTGCCTAATTTGAGATAAGTCATGAAGCTAATAAATTGTTGTGAAAGATTTGAATATGGGAAAAATATTTTAGTTGGTTTTTTTCAAAATAATGGATTTGAATATGGGCGTAAATGTTTGACAGGAGAATACACCAATAATGAGTTCAATTTATTTTGGAAACATGAGGCATTCATTGTCAAATATCACCTTCTCACACACAACAAAAATTATTGTTGTTGAACGGTGAAATCATACCATCATGGATATTTTGTGGTGTATGATTAACGATGAAGGTTTATCAAAACATTTTGGGATAAGTAGCTAAAAGGACAAATCTACCTTCTAAATAGAGTTCTCATTGTTGATCTTAATGGAGTAACACCATAGGAAGCATGCTTAGGGGAATAAGCCATCTATTTCACACCTTAGCATTTTTATATGTAAATATAGTATGCACATTCTTAAGAAATAAATAACTAAGCTTGATATGAAATAATGAAAACTTATCTTCTTGGGATACCATAATGAAAAACTTGGATACATACTCATGGATCAAAAAACAAGAAGGGTATACACTAGTAGGATGTTGATTTCTTTGAGAAAATATAAGTAGATGTTCTTTCCATACAATCACATGATGAAAAAATCATCCCTATAATGAAAAAATAGGATGGTAATAACCTTGATGATGAAAATGAGGATGGGGAAGATGGTGAAAATAAACCACCCATAGGAACCACTAAAAGTATTCCTAAGTGGTATACAAGTATGATTTGAGATGAAAAGTTGGATAGTTTCCTTGAAACATCTACCACGAAATGAGGTCTCACAAGATGGATCGAAATGAGGTCAATTTGGGCTTAATGAGTAATTTTTTGAATCTATTGAGCCACCCATAGTTTCAAAATCCCTACAGAAAATATTGGAAGATTCCATGGATGCGGAATATAAGTCACTTATGAAGAATAATACAAGGAAGCTTACAGATCTTCCACTAGGGAAAAAATTGATTTGATGCAGATGGATCTTCAAAATGAATTATAAATCAGACCACAAGATTGATAAACACAAGAATAAACTATTTTCTAAGGGATATGCTCAAAAAGAAGGCATTGAATATGAGGAGACTTTTTCTCCCACAACTAAGATAAAAACATTCAGGTTAATTTTTTCTCTAGCTGCACAATTTGGTTGGAAAATCCACCAAATGGATGTGAAAATTTCCTTTCTTAATGGTGATTTACAGGAAGAATTTTACATTACTCAACCAATTTTTTTTGTCATACCAAGTAAAGAGGAAAAATTATATAAAATCATATAATATTTATATGGTCTAAAGAAATCTACTAGGGAATGGTACATAAAAATTGAAAATCATCTCATTCAACATGGATTCAAAAGGATTCCATACAATCATAATCACTATGTCAAAAATCAATGGGGGAGATAGTGATCATTGTAGTATATGTCGATGATCTAGTCATCACTAGAGGATCATTGAGGTTGATTGAGTTAACAAAGAAATATCTAACATAATCATTCGACATGAGCAATCTCGAAGTTTCGCATTATTGTATTAGACTTGAATTTTAGAAAATATAAAATCATATCTTTGTAGAACAATTGAAATATGCTAAGACAATTCTCAATAAGTTTAGTATGATGGATGGTACAAAAATTCAACACTTATGGAGACAAGACTTCATATGTCTTGAATAGATCCATCACCATAAGTAAATGCAACTCTCTATCAAAAGTTGATCGGGAGTCTCATGTACTTGACTTACACTAGGCCAGATATCAGCTATGTAGTCAAATATCTTTCACGGATCATGAAAGAACCCAAGGTTTATCACTAGAAAGAAAAAGTGGATACAACAAAGACATCAAAGTAACTACAGGCTATGGCCTATAATATAAGACAAATGATAACTTCTTGTTGACAAGATATTCGATTCGAGATGATGAAGGAAACATAGATTCCATGAAATCCACTTTAGGATTTGTATCCTTTTTGAGATCTAGACCAATTTCATGGGGGAGTAAGAAGACATTTTTTGTTCCAAGGTTCTCCACAAAACCAAAATATCATGCAGTAGGTGGAGCTATTTATTAAGTGATATGGCTTCGATGTATACTTGAAGGATTAAGAATACCATAGAAAGATAATACTATCCTACATGTTCATAATGAAGTACTAAAATTTTTTTGGAATCCAATTTTTCATGAGCATACTAAACACATTGAGGTGCAGTACATTTCACTCATAGACATGTTTAGAACAACAACACCAAGCTCAAATATTGGCCAACAGATATATACTGACCTTAAAATTTTCTTCACAAAGTCACTTGCTCGAGAAACATTTTAGGGTGTTAGATAAAATATCTCCTCCTCACTTGAGACCATGATAAATTAAGAGGGGGAGTGTTAGAAATAAAACATAGTTTACTTAATCATTAGAATGTATTTGAACATATATAATAAGTTAAATTAATTAATTTTTTACTTTAACTTAAGTTAATAGGTGATAGTTGTCATTAGTTGTTAGTTAACTAAGTGATATGTTTCTATCCCTATGTTTCTTAGAATTTTGTGTTGTGTGTGTATCTAGATATCTCCCAAAGTAGTATTTTCTAGCAGCATTAGGGCAACTATGCTATTTTTTTCATATTGCATAGTTTAGATGATTCGATCCATTTTTCATGGACTAGATATAGATTGTACAATGCCTATACACATTATATATCTCTCCATTATTTTTAATATTCTATTTTTCATATCAATAAACTATAGGGCATATAGAATCTACCTAAATTTTTAAAGTTTTTATAATGTTTTAAAATATTTATTTACTAGTCATATTTTAAAATATTTTTCAGCCACCAAGTGGGACACACTTATATGCTTTGACCCCATATTTATTCACAAACCTACATTAGTACATACTCAACCTAAGGAAGCCATGGAGTCATTTATAGGTTTTATGAATTGGCCATTCCACTATGTCCTTGATCTTTTGAGGGTTTAATTTTAACCCTTTAGGTGTTCAACACTATATTGGAATGGCTAATTCAGAAAAACATTTATAGGGATTGATATAAATCTGATATTGTTGAAGAGTGAGTACCATTTGATTCACATGTTGTAAGTGTGTCTATCATGTATTGTTGTAAATAAAGATGTCATCAAGAAATACCAAGATGAAAGCATGCAAAAATGGGAAAACAATTGTGTTCATCGACTCAGAACGAGAGGGGGCATTCGTGATGAAAAAAGGAATCAATGGAAAATCATATTGGTCTTCAAAATTTCTAAAATCTATATTATTTAAATCCTCATCCTTGATCTAGATTTAATGATATCTATAATGAAGATCTAACTTAGTAAAATAGATAACACTTTGTAACCCATCTAAAAAATCATCAATTACATAACTATAAAATGTATCTTTGATGTTGTACTTGAGTTCTCTATAATCAGGACACATATTTCATGTCTCATCCTTATTCCACACCATAATCACATGAGAAGAATATGTGGCTATAATGGATAATATTGGCTTCTAACATATCATGCAACATATTTTCAATCTCACTTTTTTGGACATATGGGTACCTATATAGACATATTTTGGGTGGTTGACTTCTAGGAGAAATTGAATATTCCACCATGATTGTGTGTTATCCTTTGTTGTATAGCTTTTGAATCTTTCCAAACACTATTGAGTGGTTATCGAGAACTAACAACAAATTTTGTGGTGTAGATACCTTAACTAGGCATGCTTTGATGGAAAATAATTGTGCCACGAACCTATCTTCTTCCTTATGAAAAAACCTTTACATCCGGTGAGAATGGCGATTGTAGGGATTTTCACATAAACCAAAATGTTCAAATTACTTACCTTTTAAATGAAATCACATGAATAATTCCTCAAAATTTATTTTAATTGTTTGTAGTGTTGTGATCCATTGTAATCCCATAATAATGTCCACACATCCCATAGGAATGGAAAATAAAGGAAAGGCTAATTTATAATCATCCATGGCTACTTTGATACAATGTAATTTTCTTGAAAAATGACTATATCCCCATTGGAAATCATGACTTGAAATTCTTGATATGGGTAAACAAAATAGTTCAACTATGTCGCCAACTTATTGTGGATGAAGTTATGCATGTTTCTTTAATCAATCAACAATGTTACTAATTTGTTATTTAAGAAACCCACCACTTTGAGAGTTTGAGGAGTTATAATTTATTACAATGAATTATAAGATATATCTGGTTTGGAATATCTTAAGTCTCCTTCAAGATCTTACTCAATCATAACCATGATTAATTCATCATATTCATCTTCACTCGACCCTTTCAATGTACAAAAAAATTCTTTTGATCACATTTATGAACCTTACTATACTTGCTATCACAATTAAAACATAACACTTTTGACCTTTTTTTCTTCAATATGTTGAGGAGTTAATATGATAGGATGCTCTTTACCAAGTGGATGTTCTTCATTTAGCCAAATATTGCTCTTCTATCTATTGAGAAAATACTAAGGACTCGATATTGAATTCAACTGAAACATGTAAATATTATGTTGGATTATTTCTATGATTCCTCCCAAAATCAAATCATGGAAGAATTCATTTGTGAAATCCTCCACTTGTAAGGATAAATGCTAAAATTACTCAATATAATTCTTGAAAATATGAATTTTCTCAATTTTTCTAACTCGAATGGAGTATTTTTTCATGACACTATTGTTTTGGTGCATCTAAATCTTATCCATGAACATTGACCATGTGATATTTAATCCTTTATTCTTATTTTTCCTACACATCCATTTATACTAAATGAATTATTCCAAGTTTAGATATATAAATATGTTACAATCACCTTTTATGTGAAAGGGGTTTGATTTAGATCAAACGGGTTATACATTTGATTGATCTAAGTTACCATATCCTTCCCATCAAATTTACAAATATCCACCTTGGGTATAATGTTTTGTAATCCCACATTAACCCCGATGTATTTTTATGTGGTGGTGTATACAAAGCAGGGTCGTTAGAAGACCCAACATTTCCTATATTTTCCAATAAAGAAGATAACTAGGTTATATATGCCTATATCCATGCCATATTGTTATGAAAATAATTTATAACCCTAATGTAGATAAACTTTCGTCACCATGTCTTAAACATTTGCCTAGATTTAAGATGTTTTTGCTGAAAAATCTAAATCAATGCACCTTTTCTTATTTGGGTGTCCTTCTTGGGGTGTTAGAGCCTCACTACTACCATGATTAAACATTCCTTCCATGTTTTAGGGTTGATGGTTTAGGTATTTTTAGTTTAGGTTTTATGGTTTGAGGTTTAGGGTTTAGGGTTTAGGATATAGGGTTTAGGGTTTAGGGTTCTTGGCTATAAGTGGTAACATTTTAAAGTTAAAAGTAGTGAATTCTACTACAAAAGGGAAAAAATAATAAAAAAAGGTTATGGGAGGATGGTACCATTGTGATCATGTCATCGATATAAATCCAATGAATTCTATATTTAGCAAGGTCTTAAAATTTACCTATTGATTTTAGAAGGTAGACCTGAAAAATAAATATTTTTAGAGAAGTTTTACCAAATTGAATCTCTAATACCAACTGTAATGAACTTATATATATTCAACAACATATTGTTAAAGAATACATAAATGAAATAACTAGGAATAAAATAACAGAATAGAGAAGATCATACTAACATATATCTCTCATCCACTTTGAGGTGGCAACCTCCATAGCCTTACAATACGAATAATAATAATGTAGATAATCTAAATTATTATCCTCTACCTCCTATGTATAACCTACTTATGTTATGGTTAATCCATAGGTAGACCCTACTAGAATATGGAAGCATATGAATACGTAATATGACAAGCTAAGAGATCATGTTAGCTACAAGTTAACTATACATATCCCAATAAATGTAATTAGATTAAGGTCATAAAAATACATTACATAGTGGAGGTTGAGGAAAAACCTATAAGAATGGCTATCAAATAAGAGGAGGGAGTAGTGAGACCTTGGGGATGACACCATGCGTGCTAACTATGGAGGCATAAATGAGCGTATTTATCAAATATATAGATAACTTCACAGATGTCGTAGTATGATATTGGTGTTGTTAGAGAGGTGGAATCCTTCCACCAATGCTTTCACAAGCTTCCTGAGGGAGATGACCATCACCATTGAGGATGTTCATCATATTACGAGATTACTAGTTCATGCACGAGCTATTTATCATAGTATAGAGGATGAGAGAGTAGATACTATGTAGAGGTTATATGGAGGGAATGTTTAGGATGTGAGGTATTAATTAGAGGAATTTTATTGCCACGTATTATATGAGCCTCAGGAGAGCTAGTTGTACACGTATGACATTGATGATTATATATTTCATGTATTACTTTCTTATATTCATGAGGTAGTCATTTTCCTTGGATGATGACTGGTGTTGTTACCAATATTATGGAACATTGTATAGTGTTTGAGTGGTAACCTACTTTATTAGCACAAGCATTCATGGAGCTATGGGCTTGGAAGGCCCACAAGCATTATGGAATTGAGTCAGGTTTCATTGTAGTGTTGGTCACATGAGCATATTACAATTGCTCGTCCATTAGGTTTACCTTGTGACATTGATGTGAGACATCCTGGTTTCATGAGATGGAGCCATAATTTGGGTCATACGAGGAAGGCCAAGGGTCCTAGTTATTATTGAAAAGTTAATATCATAATTGCATAAAGAAAATTCAAATCTTACTCTTTATTCTTGATCAATACATAGGAAGTATTACATCCATTTAAATAGGAGATGTTGTTCCTATATTTAAGGAGATATAATCTCCATAAATATCTCCACACATAACTCCTAAAACAACTCCATGCTATTATACGTGAGATTTTGTTTTCTCACAAAACTAATATTGTTAATGATTTGTTTACTCAACAACTCATAACAATATTTACTCACCCACTCATAATTACATTTACAATAATGTAATTAATTATTACAACACATATTATATTATCCTAGATAATATAATCACTTACATAATATTCTATGTTCACACTACAACATAGATATTCCTAACATTCACCCCTTAGTGTGAACATGGGGTAAGAGCTCTGAAACATCAACCTTGTCGGAGTATTCATTGCACATCGGATCTTGCTAATGATCATCCTTGTCTATGAACATCTTCATCGATGAACATCACCTTCATCGAAGATCACCTTCCACCGAAGTATGGCGGTCGAGGGACCGTATTTACATTCGAGAGGACCGTACGTAGATGATTTTCCCCTGTAAGCTGAGTCATGCAGTTTGCTTCTTCCACACCAAATAGACACTCAGGAACTGTTGTTAGTCTATGTGAACACATTAAAATCAAAACATGAAACTAGTTTCACCCCCTTGTGTATAAACACACCACATAACTGAAATAAAATATCACCACATCTGTCTGCGACCCCATCGTTGGTGAATGACGAGAGGACGCTGATTTTCCTCCTTCCTCCATTGCCTCCTTCCTCCAACAAGAAAAGAGTCTACCATAGGAAATCCTCATCACTAGGACATGAAAGTTCTTCATCAGTTGAGTAGACTTCCCAATCAGTTTCTACTTCAGCTAGAAGGGCTTTCTGATCTATCTTGTCATCAAGAAGATCCTGAGCTCTCTTTTTACAGTTCAGTATTACATGCCCAATCTCATTACAATAAAAGCATTTTATTTTTCCATGTGAAGGAACCTTCTTTGGTTTATGTTTTTCCTTCTTAGATGAGGAGCTAGGTTTGTTTCCTACATATAGTACTTCTTCATGTTCTTCATGATTGCTTTGTTCTAACAATGTAGAAATCACTCCTTCTAGACTAATAGTAATTTTACTCAAAGTAAATACAATATTTGAGTAACTCTTAGGCATGCTATTAAGAAGAATAGCTTTAGCATCATCATCTTTTACATGTTCTTTAATTCCAACTAGTTGATTTAGCAAAGAACGAAACTTACTTATATGATCTACCATTTTTGAGTTCTCTTCCATTTTCAACCCGTACAAGCGTTGCTTCAGTGTAGTCTTTGTCATTTCAGCTTCAGAACCAAACAATTTGTTAAGAGACTCCCAAATTTCTTTTGCAGATTTTGTGAAATCCACATGATGTAGATAGGCTTTTGATAAGCCCAGACCAATGGTACCCAATGCTCTCTGATCTTTTGCATTCCACTTTGCCAATTCATTTCCTCCAGTGGGTGGAGTTGAATTAGACTTCACCACATCCCATAGATCCTTTTCTATTAAATGTAATTGCATCTGTAGTTGCCATGTATGGAAATCTTGTCCTTCAAACTTTTCAATCAGATTTAGTTTCTCCATTATTTTGTACAATACTGATAAAAAAATACAAAATTGAATCAAGTACTTTAAAATTTTATATTGAATACCTTTTAACCTCCAAGCAAGTCAAGAACTTGTATTAACAATTCAACATTATTGAAAATTGGAGAAAACTTTCAGTAGAAGAATTGATGTGCTTAATTTGATAGCTGCATAGTAAAATCCGTATTTCTTCCAAACTACGTTCTGGGTTCTTCTGAAATTTCTTCTGTAGTTTCTTGACCAGCACGTGATTCTGCACAAAAAATTATAGAAAAACCCACATCTGGAAACGAAAAATATAATATATTCTTTGAGACGGATCTGATCATGAAAGCACTGAAATTTCTTGCATCAAACCTGCTCTGTTACCAAATGAAAAGTTAATATCATAATTGCATAAAGAAAATTCGAAATCTTACTCTTTATTCTTGATCAATACATAGGAAGTATTACATCCATTTAAATAGGAGATGTTGTTCCTATATTTAAGGAGATATAATCTCCATAAATATCTCCACACATAACTCCTAAAACAACTCCATGCTATTATACGTGAGATTTTGTTTTCTCACAAAACTAATATTGTTAATGATTTGTTTACTCAACAACTCATAACAATATTTACTCACCCACTCATAATTACATTTACAATAATGTAATTAATTATTACAACACATATTATATTATCCTAGATAATATAATCACTTACATAATATTCTATGTTCACACTACAACATAGATATTCCTAACAATTACATAGATTTGGTATTAGGGCTACAGGTGGGAGATGTAGTGTGGAGGACGTACCTAGATTTCCATGATTGGCCCAAGTTTTCTCAGGATTTGTTATGCTTACAACAGGATATTTGGATAGAGGGTCATAGAGATGGAGTGGATGAGCTCTTGTTTTTATTTGTGTTAAGTGCTAGTTTGGGCTGATGTATGGTATACCTAAGGATATAGTGTAGTAAAGGTGAGAGGATGGGGATACTAAGACTCTATAGGTTGTTTTAGTGAGGCCTGTAATTATTGATGAGTAGTAGGGAGCTATAGGTCCTAATGATGAGGTCTAGATTTTTCGATTGATGATGCGGGGGTGACTCCAGATTTTACTACATGGTGGGCCCAATCATTAAGGACTTTTAATTGGACTAGGGCAGCGAGAGAGACCTACATAAACAGCTTAGACGAGTGAGTTCTCGGGAAGCATAAGTAGCATAGGAACTAGAGGAGGAGAGGGATGAGGGTGATGATACCATAGCCACGACTATTGCAATAGTGACGACCAAGAAGGCCATAGTGGAGGGAGAGAGATATACTACTCACAGAGAGTGTGATGACCTTATAGAGTTCACTATACCCTCATCATGGAGAGGTATGATTTTAATTTTGAGAGGGATAGCCTTCAGAAATGCAGATTGTACCGGTCTCTGCCGATAGAGAAAAGTACAAATCTGTCACGAGATATGCATTGAGAAAGGCCTTGGGGATCACAAGGCCTTCCATATCTAGTGAAGATTTGTCGAAGTAATGACTTGACAGAGGGAGAGCATCTATAGCACCTCCTCCCGGTATGATTTAAGTGGTGCATTAGGAGGCTATGCAAGTGGAGACTACTATGTGAACTTAATCGTTAAGAGTTATCATGATTCCACCTTATATGTTGATCATGTAGTTTCTCGAGGGGTATCCACAAAGAATGACAAGGCCTAGTACTAGTATGGAGAGTGTGGGAAAGCCACCTCGAGTCCAGAGAGAGGGGGGGCTGAGGTAGGAGCTAGAGGAGAGGGGATGTGATGATTGATCATAGAGGCAATGGAGATACAAGTGAAGCTAGAGGCAATCCTACTCCTAAAGGAGAGTGTAACATCTTTGACAAGCTGTTAAACTTTTCCTCTTTTCATTGCAAATGTTGACATGTGATTTGTCCTAAGAAGGTGTATTCTTTTGACTGTTGGTAATCATGCTTGCAATGGATAAATTATTCTATTCATCGATTCATTTTACTGAAATATTGTTGCTTGTAAGGAATCCATTCCACTTGAGATAGGTAAGGTTGTAAACTGGTAATGTTGTTTGCAAATTTATCTCTGTAGTAGAAAAACCTTGGATCAATTCCATTGATCCAAGGTATACTTTAATTATTTTTATCTGATCCGTATGACAAGTGATATTAAGGAATTAAAGGAAGTAATGTGATATAGCACTTAAATATAAGTAATTTTATTGATCTTTCTTGGAGGTCCTTGCTTTGCATTCTACTATAAATAGTATGCTCGATCTTCTAGTGAAAGAAGGACAGAGGGACTACTTTGCTGGACTATAAAAGGTAAAACCTAATTCTTAGATCTATAAGATCTACCTTAACTAAAATCCTAATCTAAGTTAACTTAGAACTACCTTAGATCTATTTCTAACTTAGTGTGTTGCACCCTAATCTAAGTTGTATACTCTACCGGTGTGGGATGTGAAGATCATCTAAGGTAAAGAAAATTCTATCTCTAACCTATTATCTAATATTGAACTAGTATGGGATATGGCTTGATTTATGATGGCTTCTAACCTATGGCAATATTAAAATGACCTAGGTGAATAATTTCTATCTAACCTATAGTTGGATCCTAAACTAATGTTTATTTAACCTAAACTAGTGTAAGGATGGAAAGGGACCTAAGGGGTTGCATGGAAAGTGTAAGAGGTGGTGACGGTTTCTAAGTCATTTATGTGATTTTATTTTGAATTTAAAGAATTGTGGTACTGTCAGTTTGGCAGAGGCATGGAAACTAGAGGGAATCCTAGTTGGCATCATCACTAGAGTTAAGTAATGCATGTTATCTTTGAATTTGGACTCACCAACTTTAGATGGCGGTGGCATGGAGATATAGGCAAGAAAGTGGAGTTTAATGTCATTTATGGTCATCGGTTTTTGTGAGCAAACCACCTTGGAAACCATGCAAGTGGATTTCTTGGGGGTTGTTTGGTTACTCATGCATTTCGATTTTTCTCTACATGGAGATATCTAGTTCTTCAAACCAGCAGTTCTGTTTTCAATTTGTTTCTATTTTTAGCTCCTTTAGACTATTTTCGATCCAATGGAGGTATAAGAGGCATATGAGGAAGAAGTTTTTGGTTGTTGAATTCATTTGGAAAAGAAGGGATTGTGGAGGCTCGGCTGGAAATCTTCTTCGAATCGACAAAAGAACTATCAGGCATGATAGGCTCTATCCATTAAGATTCTCTAGCTTTTCTCTAAATGTCTTCATTAAAACAACTTTGCTCTCATGAAATAAATGGGTCTTTTATTTTGTTATGATTACCATGCAATCTTTCTTAAAAATATATGTTTTTATTTTGAGGAATCTCTGCTTGATAAGGTAGGAGATGGGTTGTTTTCTTGTTCATTTAATGTTGAATCCCACCTTAAATCTAGTTGTGATTTGAGTAATGATGTGTATGTGTGAATCCCACTTGTTTGTTCAAAATGTGGCTTCAAGATTCGAACTATGTTTGTTGTTTTGGGTTGTTAGAAGGTAAATGAATATCCTTCTCTATCACATATTTGTTTTGTTGAAGTTTGGTTACTCCTGTTGGAACTATACTATTATAAATACTTCATTTCAGAGTTTTATGAACTCAAATTTGTATAGAAAATAGTAAATAAGTGACTTCTTATTGAAATTACTATATAATCTATTAGTTCTTCGAATTCGGTATTCGATGGGAGATGGGTAGATATTGGGTGTTTGGAATTTCATTTTTTGTGGATTCATCTTGTATGGAAACAAGACTGAATGTTTTTGCAATCCTCTTATCTTTTCAGTTAAAAACTGAGTTTCTCGAATTAAGATCTTATATGGAAACTATGTGATAATTTTTATTGGACTCTTAGATTTTGATGTTACTTTGTTGAGAATATCTGTGTGTGAAGTCTTCTCTTCTGATCTTTATTTATTGTGTCTTTCTTTAAGTTCTTGAGGACTAAACTAATGGCTAAATAGATGAGGTCCTGTTTGGTTGAGGACATGTTGAGGGTTGGCTTTGTCTGAGTCGATACTTGGGTTACTCTCGAAGCTTTGTTTGAGAATTCTTGATGTCAATCATGTTGTCTACTCCACTGTTGAGTTAGATGTTGTTGATTTAGAATACCCATCCTTGATCTGGGTCAACCTCTTGAGTAACATACTTTGGAGTAAACTTGTTGGATCCTTCCTGATTTTTATTTCATGAATCTTTAAGGATGTTATTCAGACTTTTGGTTGAAGTTTCTTGATCTGGAACTAACCGATTAGTTCTGAATAAGGGGTTTTTTGGACTCTTCCATTTCTTTGATCTCTAGTTAAGATTGGAAGGGATAATTTACCTTGTCAATTTGTAGAGGTGGGCAGTTGAACTATCCATAGAAACTTAATGAAAAGTACTTTTTCATCTCTATTGATAGCTTGTGCACCTGTAGCTAAGCCATGTCAATCTTGGAATGCACCTTCTTTGAAATCGAATTACGATGGATAGTCTTTGGTTATTTTGAGTAAAACTTTGACATTTTTTAATGAATGATGAAGGCTGATAATTCCCTGCAAGTTCTTAGCAATTCTAATTATTACATCTCTTTCTTGATGAGAACAATAATATTATTACTTATTTTTATTCATGTTTGGGGTGAACCTTATTTTGAAACTCGACTTGCATTTTTGGTCATATGATTCATTCTAACAGTTTTTGGTGCATGGTTTCTATGTTTAAAAGAGTTTAAGGATGCTATGATTGGGTCTATACCAATCCTTTTATGACCATCCTTTCTTGTAAAGGAATGTTGGAATCCTTCTCTAACCATGTTGACTTCTTTCTCTTTTATTCTCTGAGGTAATGAGTCATCGTTGTCTCCTTTAGAAACTATAAGAGATTTGTGTTGCATTCTCTTTTCTTAGTTGTGAAATGATATTTGGATTAACCGAATTAGAAGGGAAGTTCTTATTTGTTATCACAGTTCATCCTTTCCTTTTTTGTGTAATATTGTATATATATAATTGAATCGGTCTATTGCATTACTCTTTAGAATGAATTGAGTAGTTGTTGATACTTCTCTCTTATTCACTTGATTTGTTTTGAAGGGATTAATGTTGTTTGGGAATCATTAATGATATATGCATTTTATTGAGTGAATATTTTCCTAATTCTAAGGTATGACCTAACTTGAGAGCTTAGGTTATATCATGGACTATGAATTTGGGTGTAGCATTTGAAAGGGGATTCTCTTATTTTTATGTTGTAAATGATTCATCCTAAAACCTTTCAAGATGTTGGAATTTTCTTGGCTATAGATGTATTTTTAGGGAATTTTGATAATGTTGAGTTGTTGTTCCTACTTCTTAACATGACTCTATGTTTGGAAAATAGTTGAGTTAGTTCTGTATTACTAATTCAGATTGAATTATGCAAGAGATAGGTAGTAAGTAATTTTATTTGATATAGATAAGTAAATTGGTTGAAATATTACTTATCCAATATAATGTTGTAAAGTGTTGATTATATCATGATCTTTTCTTAATGTTACTTTAGGCTAATCATTTGTTCTTCTTTTTTGGTTTTTTCTAATTATGATTTATTTGTTTGCTTGGCTTTACTGTTTCATAAAAGCAGAGTTGGTTTTATGAAACATTATTTTAAATCACATAATTTTAATGTTTAGTGCTTATCATGCTCGGGCCAATTGAACCGACTCGCCCTAGCAATTTTTGTAGATGGACTTCGTAAGTGAAAAAGGAAGGAAATAACTTATATGATGTATTGGTTGCTTAAAGTTTGGATCTTTTATAGAGAAATCTGATTCATTATTGAAATGTACTGAAGGAAGAAAAGTTGTATTATTTTATGATCTTGATGTTGGTTGACATGAAATATGTTTGAAATTCTTAGTCTTGTAAAATTATTATTTTACCATGATGAATTGAAAAATATTTGGAGTTACTTGAACTTATTATGTCATTTTTCTTGTGCATTATATGAAGGAAATTTGTAATCTTATTTTTGAGGTTTCCATTCTTACCTGATATGATCCTTATTTCTGGTTGTCATTAAATGAGTTGGAGGGATGGGATTTAATTACAATATCCCTTAAATTGACTACAACTTGTTAAGTTGGCATGCATAGGAAGTTCTTTTATCTAAACTGTATGATTCACTTAATGATGATAATGCAAGTATAACTTAACTATCATGAAGTGTGAAATGAAAAAGGGGTATAATAAACCCCAACACTTAAACAAGAAAGAGGAAGGTTATCACCTCTTGAGAAATACCTCCATAGGTTTTAAACAAATGTATGGTACATAAGATCGTTAATAAATCTGACTTCATCTCTATGAAGTCTACTTTAATGAAACCTGTTTTGGATCTTAAGCACACTATAAAGGGTTGAGTTGTACTAAGTAAATCATATGATGGATGTTGTTTCTATTTTTGATTAACTGAACGTTAAGAAAAAATTTAATGAACATAAAAGTAATCCTAAGTTTATGAGTTACGTATTAACTTAACAACTCAATTAGGTATGACAAACTTAAGGGTTGTTGGAATTAAGGTTAAGTAGGGTTGCTGTAATTTGAATCTTAATTAAAATATAAATGGGTGAAAATGACCTCTTCTCGAGGTGTGTACATCAAGATGGGTAATTCTATTGGATGTTGGCACATGCCAACTACAGGATTGTACCTTCATGAAGGCTAGGGTCTTCACAAGGATAAAATGTTGTAGTTGACATGTTGCAAAACCCCTCGCATTGGTTCATCTAGATCTACTCAAACCTAGACTTGATCTTAGTTTCTCTCTAGGTCAAATTAGGAATGTGATTTAGTACAGAAGTGATTCACGATGAATTAGGATAACTAGACACACCCAATTGACTTAGGTCGATTGAGTATGTCTATATACCCTTAGTCATCAAGAATGGGTTCCTATACTAAATCATGTTGCTAACTAGATCTATGGTCAAACCTTGACAAGTGAAATAACATAAGTCAAGTAAATACCATTCTAGATAACATATGAGTGGGGTGAAGGACATATTCCATTGGGCCGAGTATGCCCTCTAGGAATAGTAACATGAACAAGATGTTGGAAATATTTGGCCAAAGTCTCGCAAGTCTTTTGGTTGTGTTGTCCTATGTCACCTAGTTTAAGAAATGAGATTTCAGATGATTAATGGTAAAAACATTCGAGATAGGTTTCTTAAATAGAAAAATCAATACCCGAGCAGGGGTAAAGAGAACCAATTATACTTAGTAAACATGTAGTAATCAATACTTTAAGTTAACATGAGATATCGGTTGGGAATACTGAGTCATGAAATGAGAGATTGGTAGTTCACCAAGTCATTTACAGTTGCATATAGTTATCTATTGTAAGATTGATTGGCATGGAATGTGTGTTCTAAATAATTATTATTTAGAATAGAGAACATTATATATATAAAAAAATTCCTTATTTCTAAAGTCTTAAAATGGGAATGTTACATCTTGGTATCGAGCTAAAGGTTGTAGCTCTTGGACCTATCATCTCTGACAATCGATAAAACCTAAATTTTATTGTTAACATAAAATGGTTAGAACAAGAGGAAATGTTAGAAACAACCCACCACTAGGTGGAGAAGTAGTAACCACCCAAAAATACAATGAGATCCTTGCTGCCCTACTAGACACAAGAAATCATTTGGCTATACTTGAACAAAAAGTAATGGGTAATGAGGAGGAAGAATATGCTTTGGTATAACAATCAGCCACCTCCTGTGGTCAATGCCAATTTGGGGAATTTAGGTGTTGATAAAAATAATTTAAACATACCTAATTAGCCAGAAAATAAAAAGGCAAGGTCAAACTGTGAACTCACTAATGACATCAAAAGGATAAGTCCACCTAAGTTTGATGACACCACATTAGGAGATGGAGTTGAAAATTAGCTCGATGAAATGGAAAAGTAATTTGAGATACAAAATTTCTTAGAGGAAACAAAGGTAATATGGGGAGCATATCAGATTTCCCATGAAGCATCTTCATGGTGGGACAACCTTAAGGCTAAGTTTAACATTGATGAAACAAACATTACTTGGGATTAATTTAAAAGTTATTTTAGACAATGTTGGCTGCCATAAATTTACTATGATCGTAAAATGGCTGAATTCTAGAACTTAGCCCAAGGAAAATTAATTGTAAAAGAGTACTAGGAACAGTTTACCAAACTCCTTAATCATGTACCTCAGTATAAAACCGATGAGAAGTTTAAGATATGGAAATTATCATGGGAATGAATCCCATTATAGGGGAGAGGTGGATGTTCATAGCCCAATCACTATGGAAGGGGTTGTTGAAAATTTCATAAGGCAGGAATAGAAATTAAAGGCAATTTCTACTCATAAGGAGGAATTTAGAAAGAAAGTTCCAAACTCTTGTTCATCATCTCTTGCACCTAAGAAAGGACCATAGAAAAATTTTGGTATGAAAAATAATTTTACAACTGATAATAATTATAAAATAGTAACAAATAAGCCTCTACGATAATGTACGAAATAACTTTGCCAAGAACAATAATAACAGACAAAATTCCTATCAAGGTCAGAATGATAACTTTAAGGCTAGGAATAAATTTGAGCCTAAAAAGGGACCTATAGGAGGCTTTGTTACAATTGTGGCAAGGATCATTATGCAAATCAATGTCCTTTGAAAAAGGATGACCGTAATCAGTAGCACAAGATACATGCTTTGCGCATGGTGACAAACAGTGAAAAGTACGTCACACCCCCATAGAGGTTCCTAAGTTATTTGGCATACCTTACACTATTTTTTCGATACTGAACTACTAAATGTTTTATTTCTAGTAAATTAGCTTCAAAATTAACAAGAAAAGATGGAAAAATGGATAAAACATGGGTTGTACATTATGGAAATAATGTTTTTCATACAATTAGTATGTGTCTTTTTGGGGCAGTCCTTGATTTACCTAGTTTTTCCATGGAGCTTGATCTTTATGTTGCTCCTTTGGGGTCTTATGATGTAATCATAGGTGTTAATTGGTTAGTTGAGCATAAAGCAAAAGTTGACTATTTTGAAAAACATATTAGTTGTTTAGATGACCTATAGAAAACAACAGACATTTAGGGTGTAAAACGTGAAATTTCTGTTAGGAAGTTATCAACTATGTAACTTAAAAAGGCCAAAAATAAGGGTTGTACCTTATATGTAGTAAAAATTTCTAAATCTACTAAGGAAAATAGTGATTTCTTAGAACGTTATCCATTGTTACGAAACTTCAATGATGTGTTTCTGGATGAATTACTAGGCCTTCCACCCAAATGGGAATTTGATTTCACAATTGAAATCAAACCTAGAACCGAGCCTATTTCTAAGGCACCTTATAGGATGACTACTATTGAATTAGTAGAGCTTAAGGCTTAGTTACACAAAATTTTTTCAAAGGGTTTGATTAGACCGAGTGTCTCACCTTGGGGAGCACTCGATAATTTTTGTGAAAAAGAAAGATGGTACACTTAGATTATGTATCGATTACAAAATGTTAAACAAGGCAACGATTAAGAAGATATCCACTTCCTAGAATTGATGATCTGTTTGATCAGATGCGTGGTGCATCGGTATATTCTAAGATAGATATTTGATCTGGATATCATCAATTGCGAATTAAGGATGATGACATTCATAAAATAGCTTTTAGAACAAGGTATGGTCATTATGACTTCATAGTTTTACCATTTGGATTAAGTGCACTGCAAGCTTTATGAATTTAATGAATAATATTTTTCAAGAATACTTGGACAAATTTGTGCTTGTATTCTTAGATGATATTCTTCTATACTCTAAAATTATGGAAGAACATTAGGGTAAGTGCAGCAAGTTGGGGGACAATTAAGTGGACATCAAATCCTAAATTTTACATCAAAACAGTAAAACATTAAATTTAGTCTTTCGTTGACTTGAACCATGCTAAAAAGTCAAAAATATGTCATAAAAATGGTACCATCACATAAGGAGACTATTAACATTGTATAAATATTGATGTTAAAGTGAAAAAAATAGTATAAATATCATTTTATATTTTTTTACTAATAGTAGGTCTTTAAGACACTTTTTTTCGTGAATGTTTATGTCTACGTTTAAGACTACAAATTTTGTTTCACTTGTCAGAATGTGATAAAAATTATACCATCCCAACCGTGGTGAAATTATATACATGTTCAAATAAAATTTATTTGATTTCAATATTTTTGATGAAGTTATGGCAGGAAACGGAAAGTGCTCTATTTTCTTTATGTTTTTAGACCACTTTCACGGAAAAAATCATAAAAAATAAAATATTGCTCAAAAAAATACAAAATAAAATCTATCCCAAGATAGATAGTGGCATCTAACTTCTCACCAAAGGAAAAAAATATATATCAATTTTTGGTCATCCAAATCGCGGGCAAACGGACTACAATCTTATAGGTGTTTTTAAAAAAAAAACCAAGTCATTGAATTTTGAGTGTTTAATATAGCTAAACTTGTCCATTTTTTTAAAAAAATAGTAGTTTAGAAACTAGATTCTGGATGCTACAATTCATATTATTATTATTTTTCTAATTTTGAGTGTATGCATTGCTAATAATCCCTACAAGTTGATATTTTGTTGTTATTTGCAATATGACCTCGACTTATGACCCTTTTTTGTCCCCCAACTTGCTGCACTTACCCATCATGAGCATATGAAGATAGTCTTGCAAATCTTGAGAAAGAGATGATTGTTTGGTAAGTTATCTAAATGTTCTTTCTATGACATGGAAGTACACTATTTGGGTCATGTTATAAGAAAATATGGAATAGTGGTAGATCCCTCAAAAATTGTAGCTATAATTGAGTGGCCTACACCAAAGAATGTACATGAAGTTAAAAGCTTCATGGGTCTTGCTGGTTACTATAGGAAATTTGTTAAGGATTTCTCCAAATTTGCTGCACCAATAACTTCATTACAGAAAAAGGATAAGAAATTTGTGAGGAATGAGAAATGTGAACTTGCATTTAAAGATTTGAAGGATAAGTTAACATCAACACCTATTTTTTTGTGATTGACCCTAATGGAGACTTTACGGTTGTAACGAATGCATCCGGGAAGGTCTTGGAGGTATTTTGTTACAAAATGATCATTTCATAGCTTGCAAAAGTAGAAAACTCAAGTTACATCAGCTGAATTATGCTACACATGATCTAGAGCTTGTTGTCATTGTTTATGCACTTTAAGTTTGAAGGCATTATCTCGCTTGGTAAACCTTTTGAACTAAAAACTAATCATCTTAGGTTGAAGTACATTTTTACTCAGCCAAATCTGAATGCAAGATAAGGAATATGGTTAGAGTTTATATCTCAATATGATTTTGACATTAGTTATATACAAGGTAAGGAAAATAGGGTAGATGATGCTCTAAGTCGTAGGAAGAACATATCTACTCTTATAACATTGAGAACTCAATTTAAAGAGGAAATAAAAAGTATTATGGAATCAGATTATTATTTTTAGCAATTAGAAATAGAACTTGCTGCAGATCCAAATGATGTGAGATATAAGGGTTTTCACTTTGATAATGAAGGAATCTTATGATTTGAAAATAGGGTATACATACCTTTGCTTGATGATTTAAGAAAGAAATTATTAGTTGAATTTCACAACTCACCATTTTCTAGATACCTTGGTATTACAAAGATACTTTCTGATATAAAACAACAATATTTTTGGAAAGGGATGAAAAAGGATGTGATTAAATTTGTGACACACTGCTTAGAATGTCAATGAGTTAAAGCTGAGCATATGCATCCATTTGGTTTATTATATCCTCACAAAGATACCGCAAAGACAAATGGAAAGTGATAATCATGTATTTTGTACAAGGGTAACCTATGTCAAGAAATAAACATGATTTTATTTTAGTTGTTGTTGATAAACTAACAAAGGTAGAACATTTTAGTACTAGTAATCTTAAGGATGATTCACCTATTTTAGAAAAAGTTTTGTACATGAGATTTTTAGATTACACGGAGTACCTAAATTACTCATATCTAATAGAGATCTAAGAATGACTTTAAGATTTCAGTAAATACTTAACACAACTTTAGGAACTAAGCTGAATTTCAGTTCATGTATCATCCAGAAACAGATGGACAAACTAAAAGAGTTAATCAAGTTTTAGAGGATATGTTACGAATGTATTGCATGGATCAACAGTATAAATGGGAAGAGTACCTTCCATTAGTTGAGTTTGCATACAATAACACATATCATGCCTCTTTGAAGATGACACCTTTCGAAGCATTATACGGAAGGAAATGCAGAACCCCTATTAGTTGGGACAACATTGAAGATAGAGAGGTGGTTGGACCTGAAATCCTTACGAAAATAGAACAAGTTAAAATGATTCGTGAATTCTTGAAAGAAGCATCATATAGGCAAAAGATTTATGCTGACTTGAAGAGGGTTGATAGGAAATTTGAACTTGTTGAGAAGGTCTTTCTTTGGGTTTGACCGAAAAAGAGTTTTATAACTTTTGAAAAGGTCATCAAGTTATTACCTCATTATGTGTGACTCTCTGAAATTATTGAAGTAATAAACCTTGTAGCTTATTGTTTAGCATTACCTCCTACTTTGTCATGAATTCATGATGTTTTACATATTTATTTTCTTAAGAAATACATTTCAAATTTATCACGTGTTAAATTGGAATTCCTTGCAGTCCAAGACCTAGGAATAATCGTGGCTAAACCTATACGAGTGCTAGAAGCTCGCCATTGACTTGCACTTAAGAAATCATTCAATAAGACAATGTAAGGTCCAATGGGATCAAGTTTAATAAAGAAAGTGCAACCTGGGAAAATCTAGAGGATATGAAAATTATTTTTCCATATTTATTTGAACAAGACTGATTCTATTGACTGATAAGTTTAAGTTTTTATTCTTTTATGTCAATAAGTCTACCAATTTTGGGAAGACATTTCATATTTAAAATAAAACAGCTACGTAAATGCTGATTTTGGAATTTTAAAATAAAATCCAGTTTTGTTTAGAACATATGAAAGGTAATAAAATAAATTGATTTGTCCTTAATTTAAATTGTGTAATTAAGTAAATCATCGGGACGATGATTCTTTTAAGAGGGAAGTATGTAACATCTTTGATAAACTGTTAAAATTTTCCTCTTTGCATTGCAAAGTTGATATGTGATTTGTCATAAGAAGGTGTATTCTTTTGACTATTGGTAATCATGCTTGAAATGGATAAATTATTTTGTTCTTGGATTCATTTTTCTGAAATATTGTTGCTTGTAAGGAATCCATTCCGCTTGAGATAGGTAAGGTTGTAAACCGGTAATGTTTTTTGAAAATTTATCTCCATAATAGAAAAACCCTAGATCAATTCCATTGATCCAAGGTATGATTTAATTCTTCTTATCTAATCTATATGACAAGCTGATATTCAGAAATTAAAGGAAGTAAGGGACCAAGTCCTTAAATATACACAATTTTATTGATCTTTCTTGGAGGTCCTTACTCTGCATTCTACCATAAATAGTGTTCCCAGATCTTCTGGCAAAAGGATAGAGGACTATTACTGGACTATAAAAGGTAAAACCTAAGTCCTAGATCTTTAAGATCTACCTTAACATAAATCCTAATCTAAGTTAAGCTATACCTACCTTAGATCTATTTCTAACTAAGTGTGTTGCACCCTAATCTAAGTTGTATACTCTATAGGTGTGGGATGTGAAGATCGTCTAAGGTAAAGAGAGATCTATCTCTAACCTATTACCTAATATTGAACTAGTATGGGATATGGCTTAATTTATGATGGCTTGTAACCTATGGCAATATTAAAATGACCTAGGTGAATACTTTCTATCTAACCTATGGTTGGATCCTAAACTAATGTTTATTTAACCTAAACTAGTGTAAGGATGGAAAGGGACCTAAGGGGTCACATGGCAAGTGTAAGCGGTGGCGATGGTTTCTAAGTCCTTTATGTGATTTGATTTTGAATTTAATGAATTGCGGTACTGTCAGTTAGGCAGAGGCATGGAAACTAGAGGGAATCCTAGTTGGCATCATCACTAGAGTTAAGTAATGCATGCTATCTTTGAATTTGGACTCGCCAACTTTAGATGGCGGTGGCATGGAGATATAGGTGGGAAAGTGGAGTTTAATGGCATTTATGGTCATCGGTTTTGGTGAGAAAACCACCTTGGAAACCATGTGAGCGGATTTCTTGGGGGTTGTTTGGTTACTCATGCATTTTGATTTTTGCTCTGCATGGAGATATCTGGTTCTTCAAACCAGCAGTTCTGTTTTCAATTTGTTTCTATTTTTAGCTCCTTTGGACTATTTTTGATCCAATGGAGGTATAAGAGGCATATGAGGAAGAATTTTTTGGTTGTTGACTTTGTTTGGAAAAGAAGGGATTGTGGAGGCTTAGCTGGAAATCTTCTTTGAATCAACAGAAGCACTATCAGACATGATAGGCTCTATCCATTAAGCTTCTCTAGCTTTTCTCTAAATGTCTTCATTAAAACAACTTTGCTCTTGTGAAATAAATGGGTCTTTTATTTTGTTATGATTACCATGCAATATTTCTTGAAAAATCTTTGTTTTTATTTTGAGGAATCTCTTCTTGATAAGGTAGGAGATGGGTTGTTTTCCTGTTCATTTAATGTTGAATCCCACCTTAAATCTAGTAGTGATTTGAGTAATGATGTGCATGCATGAATCTTACTTGTCTGTTTGAAAAGGGGTTTATGGAAATGAAATGTGGCTTCAAGTTTTGAATTGGGTTTGTTGTTTTGGGTTGTTAGAAGGTAAATGAATATCCTTCTCTATCGCATCTTTGTTTTGTTGAAGTTTTGTTACTCCTGTTGGAACTGTACTATTATGAATACTTCGATTCAAAGTTTTATGAACTCAAATTTGTATAGAAAATAGTAAATAAGTGACTTCTTCTTGAAATTACTGTATAATCTATCAGTTCTTCGAATTTAGTATTCGATGGGAGCTAGGAAGATATTGGTTGTTTGGAATTTTGTGTTTTGTAGATTCATCTTGTATGGAAACAAGACTGAATGTTTTTGTAATCCTCTTATATTTTTAGTTCAAAATTGAATTGATTGAATTAAGATCTTCTATGGAAACTATGTGATAATTGTTTCTTGGACTCTTAGATTTTGATGTTACCTTGTTGAGAATATCTGTGTGTGAAGTCTTCTCTTCTGATATTTATTTATTGTGTCTTTCTTTAAGTTCTTGAGGACTGAACTAATGGCTAAATAGATGAGGTCCTATTTGGTTGAGGACATGTTGAGGTTCGGATTTTTCGATTCGATACTTGGGTTACTCTCGTAGCTCTGTTTGAGCTTTCTAGATGTCGATCATGTTGTCTACTTCACTGTTGAGTTAGATGTTGTTGATTTAGAATACCCATCCCTGATCTAGGTTAACCTCTTGAGTAACTTGCTAGAGTAAACTTGTTAAATCCTTCCTGATTTTTATTTCGTGAAGCTTTAAGGATGTTATTCAGAATTTTGGTTGATGTTTCTTGATCTGGAACTAACCAAATCAGTTCTGAGTAAGGGGTTTTCTGGACTCTTCCATTTCTTTGATCTCTGGGTAAGATTGGAAGGGATAATTTACCTTGTCGATTTGTAGAGGTGTGCAGTTAATCGTCCATAGAAATGTAATGAAAATTACTTTTTCATCTCTGTTGATAGCTTGTGTGCCTGTAGCTAAGCCATGTCGATCTTGGAATGCACCTTCTTTGAAATCGAATCATGATGGATAGTCTTTGGTTCCTTTGACTAAAACTTTGACATTTTTGAATGAATGATGAAGGTTGTTAATTCCCTACAAGTTGTTAGCAATTCTGATTATTACATCTCTTTCTTGATGAGAATAATAATACTATTACTATTTTTTCTTCATGTTTGGGTGAACCTTATTTTGAAACTCGACTTGCATTTTTGGTCGTATGATTCAGTCTAACGATTTTGGTGCATGGTTTCTACGTTTAAAAGAGTCTAAGGATGTTATGATTGGGTCTGTACCAATCCTTTTATGACCATCCTTTCTTGTAAAGGAATGTTGGAATCCTTCTCTAACCATGTTGATTGACTCCTTTCTCTTTTATTCTCGAGGTATTGAGTCATCATTGTCTCCTTTGGAAACTGTAAGAGATTGTGTTGCATTCTCTTTTCTTAGTTGTGAAATGGTATTCAGATTAACCAAATTAGAAGGGAATTTTTTATTAGTTATCACGCTTTTCCTTTCCTTTTTGTGTAATCTTGTATACATACAATTGAATCGGTCTATTGCATTACTCGTTAGAATGAATTGAGTAGTTGTTAATACATTGAGTAGTTGTTAATACTTCTCTCTTATTCACTTAATTTTTTTTGAAGTGATTAATGTTGTTTTGGGAATCATTAATGTTACGTGCCTTTTATTGAGTGAATATTTTCCTAATTCTAAGGTATGACCTAGCTTGAGATCTTAGGTTATATCATGGACTATGCATTTGGGTGTAGCATTTGAAAGGAGATTCTCTTATTTTTATGTTGTAAATGATTCATCCTAAAACCTTTCAAGATGTTGGAATTTGCTTGGCTGTATAAGTCTTTTTAGGGAATTTTGATAATGCTGAGTTTATGTTCATACTTCTTAACATCACTCTATGTTTGGAAAATAGTTGAGTTAGTTTTGTATTACTAATTCAGATTGAATTATGCAAGAGATAGGTAGTAAGTACTTTTATTTGATATAGATAAGTAAATTGGTTGAAATATTACTTATCCAATATAATGATGTAATGTGCTTATGATATCCTGATATTTGCTTAATGTTACTTTAGGCTAATCAATTTTTCTTCTTTTATGGTAGTTTTTACTTATGATTTATTTGTTTCCTTGGCTTTACTATTTCATAAAAGCAGAGTTGGTTTTATGAAACAGTTAGTTGAAATCACATTATTTTAATGCTTAGTTCTTATCATGCTCAGTTCAATGAACCGACCCATCCTAGAATTTTTCGCAAATGGACTTCATAAGTGATAAAGGAAGGCAATAACTTATATGATGTATTGGTTGCTTAAAGTCTGGATCTTTTATAGAGAAATCTGATTCATTATTGAAATGTAATGAAGGAAGAAAATTTGTATTCTTTTATGATCTTGATGCTGGTTGACATGAAATATGTCTGAAATTCTTGGTCTTGCAAAATATGTATTTTACCATGATGAATTGAAAAATATTTGGAGTTACTTAAACTTATTATGTCATTTTTCTTGTGCATTATATGAAGGAAATTTGTAATCTTATTTTTTGAGGTTTCCATTCTTACTTGATATTATCTTTATTTTCAGTTATCGTTAAATGAGTTGGAGGGATGGGAATCAATTATAATATCCCTTAAATTGACTACAACTTGTTAAGTTGGCATACATAGGAAGTTCTTTTATCTAAATTGTATTATTCACTTAATGATGAAAATGCTAGTATAACTTAGCTATCATGCTATGTGAAATGAAAAAGGGGACATAATAAAATGCAACACTTAAACAAGAAAGAGGAATGTTATTACCTCTTGAGTAATACCTTCATAGCTTTAAAACAAATTCATGCTACATAAGATTGTTAATAAAATCTAACTTCATCTCTATGAAGTATACTTTAATGAAACATGTTTTGGATCTTAAACACACTATAAAGGGTTGGGTTGTACTAAGTAAATCACATGATGGATTTTTTTTCTATTTTCGATTAACTGAACGTCAAGAAAACATTTAATGAAAAAACGTAATCCTAAGTTTATGAGTTACGATTTAACTTAACAACTCAATTAGATATGAAAAACTTAAGAGGTTTTAGGAACTAAGGTTAAGCGGGGTGGTTATAATTTGAATCTTAATTAAAATATAAATTGGTGAAAATGAACTCTTCGCGAGGTGTGTACATAAAGATGGGTAATTATGTTGGATGTTGGCACATGCCAACTGCAAGATTGTACCTTCATGAAGGCTAGGTTCTTCACGAGGATACAGTGTTGTAGTTGACATGTTGTAACACCCCTTAGCATTGGTTCATCTAGATCTACTCAAACCTGGAATTGATCTTAGTTTCTCTCTAGGTCAGATTAGGAATGTGATTTAGTACAGGAAGTGATTCACGATGACTTAGGATAACTAGACACACCCAATTGACTTAGGTCAATTGAGTATGTCTATATACCCTTAGTCATCATGAATGGGTTCGTATACTAAATCATGTTGCTAACCAGATCTAGGGTAAAACCTTTGACAAGTGGAATAACATAAGTCAGTAAAGACCATTCTAGATAACAGATGAGTGGTGTGAAGGACGTATTCTGTTAGATGAGTATGACATCTAGGAATAGTAACATGAACATTATGTTTGAAATCTTTGGCCAAAGTATCGCAAGCTATTGGTTACGTTGTCCTATGTCACCTAGTTTAAGAAATGAGATTTCAGATTAATATTGGTAAAAAACATTCACATAGGTTTCTTAAATAGAACACTGAATACCTAGAACATGGTAAGAGAACCAAGTATACTTAGTATACATATAGTAAATCAATACTTTAAGTTAACATGAGAGATCGGTTGGGAATACTTGAGTCATGAAATGAGAGATCGGTAGTTCACCGAGTCATTTACAGCTGCATATGGTTATTTGTTGTGAGATTGATTGGAATGGAATGTGTATCTAAAAAAATTCCCTTGTTTCTAAAGTCTTAAAATGGGAATGTTACAGAGAGGGTGGTCCCAACATGGCATTACTAGATGTTGAGTTTACTAAATGATTGTATATGATGGTATAGGTTTGTTTGAAACCCATTTTTTTACATGTTGATACATTTATTATTCAAACATTTGTGATGTATCCTGGAATTTTATATGTGTGTGTGTGTGTGATGATGATGGTTTATGACTTATTCTTGTGATTGGTATAGGCTTGTTGAAACCCATTTTTGCATGTTGATAAATTTATTATTCAAACATTTGTGATGTATCCCATTTTGTGTTTGTGTGTGTGTGTGTGTGTGTGTGTGTGTGTGTGTGTGTGTGTGTGTGTGTGTGTGTGTGTGTGTGTGATCATGATGGTTTATGACTTATTCTTTTAACTTGTATATGTTTTATGTTTTATTTAAAATGTGTTGATATTTTGAAATGGATTCGATGATTGTGATATATATATTAGGATGCCTAATTAACCATGTTTTGGATGTGGTTTTATTGCTTGACTAATTTAAATGACTTTTAAAAATTTATCTAAAAATATGATAAATAAAAATGTAACTAAATAAAATGAAGTGAAAATGGAAAGATTGCCCCCCTATGAATTTGGCATTTGTAATGAGTTTCCAAAAAAATTCACTTGTAGCCTTTCAGATATTAAATAAGGTTATAAATGGTTAGTTATGAAAATCACGATGGATTCAAGTGAAATTTATTTTCGTAGGATAACAAAAGGGGATTTTGTGTGCAAGTTTTTGTGGGAAAAACATATCTCCTTTTCAACAAATTTATAGGGAAATGATACCCCAACTTTATATGTTATTTTGAAGCAAAATGATCGATGTAGGAAGTTTTCCATGATGTGAAAGTTGATCAATATGGGAACCTTCCTGGATGCATTTTGAAGGATGATCGAAATGGGAAGCCTTTTATATGAGTTTCCATCCTTCAAGTGTATGGTCTACAATGTAGTTTTTTGACCTGGATGGCCGTCCTTCGAGGGATCGGTCCATGATTTTAACTGATAGCTATCCTTTGAGGGAGCATCCTATGTTTTTTATATTTTTGATAACAATTTATACTTTTTGAAAAGTTGTCTTTCAAGGATCAATCTATTATAATGTGATGTTTTGACAAGATAAACATCCAAATGAATTTTTTTCTTTTTTTCATATATTGTTGAGCTGAGGGTCAAAACCCTAATAAACTATTTTGAGGAGGGGATAAGACATGCATGTGACCTACACACACATGCCCCATGTCATGATTTTGATGGATGAGTGTAGTGATTTTAAGGAATTCCTACAAAGGAAGGAATTATTGCAATGATATGATGGAGTGACAGGATTTGACTAGAACTACTATCATGAAAATCAATTATTTAACAGTAGAAAGGCCACAAGTGCAAAGAATTCAAAGGTTCCCTTTCAGGTTCCCTATCAAGAGAAGTGAGATGCACTCTTGACCCATACTTGTGAGTGATAACATATAGACCAATCTAATTAGGGGAAAACTTTCCACGTTTACTCCACTCTAATGTAGTGAAATTTTGATTCTCTTTGAGTACAAGATCACCGATTTTAAAATCATGTTCTTTGACATGTTTTTAAGCTCGATAATACGTTGATAAACTTGATGATGTTTGAGGGTTGTTAGATGTTTTTCATCTAACAATTCTAGTTGTGTTAAGCGTTCTTGGTGATATTATTTGTCGGGAATGAAATATTTGAGAGATACACGTAATGATGGAATTTGAATTTCAAGAGGTATAATGTCTTAAGATCAATAGACAAGTTAATATGTTGTAATACATGTAGGTATGTAGAAACTAGTTCAATAGGCCCAAAGAGAGAATGAGATTTGAAGATGTCAATTCCTTACCACATCTTTTACTATTTTCATGAATATTTTGTTGATTGTTTTGTTAGAGGCCTCACTTTATACGTTTACTTGAGGATAATATGGTGACAAAAAACTAAGTTTGATGTTAAATGTATCATAAATATTTTTAACTTCCTTCTATTTAAAGTACTTTCCATTATCCGTGATGAGTTTATGAGGGATGCCAAAATGACATATGATGTTCTGATATATGAAGTTGATGATAGGTCTGGATTTTGTCGAGGTTAAAGGAATAACTTCAACCCATTAAGTGAAGTATTCATTTGTTGTGATTATATAATGATGTTATTGAGACAATATTAGATCAATTGTGCTAATGAGGTCTAGACCCCATTGAGAGAAAGGTGATAGGTCTTGAGTGGGTTGTAATTCTTGGCTAGGGATGTGAATGAGATCTGAATGGAGTTGGAATTTGACGCATTTCTTTACGTATGCACAATCGTGTTTAGTGAAGGTAGGTCAATAATACCCTAGCCATATAAAACATTTAGCGATGCAATTTCCACTAAAGTGACCCCCACAAATGTCATCTTGGACTTCTTCAATTTATCTAGATTGATTTGAATGTGATTTAAAACATTGTAATAGTATTTTTTCAAAGATACATTTCTAAAGGATACCACCTATGATGATGAAGCAAGTGAAACACTGTAAAAAGGATCATTTGGCTCCATGTGATAAATCTGATGGGAGTTTAGATTTGGTGAGATAGTCATATATTTTTGTATACCATAAATACGGTGGAATTTTTTCCATGACATTGATGGAAGGAAACTCATTTTGATGTGAAGGATGATCCAAGCATTGAATAACCATAGACATCTTGGTTTTATCCTTTGATTTTTATGTTTCTAGGGGAACCAGGGATCTAAGGGATTCCATAATATCTAAAACCTATTAGAATCTCGTGGAATGGCTTGAATAGTGTAATGATCGAATGCACCAAGGATAAAGTCAATGAATACTTTATATTTTTGAATGATTTCATTTTTGCATTGATATTCTCCCTTGAATTGACTAATAACAAGTTGTGAATCTCCGTAGATTTCCAGGATGTGGACACCTAAGAGAATGGTGGTGTTTAGACCCATGATTAAGGATTCATATTTTTTCCATTTTGTTGGCACATTCAAAATTGAGCTTGAATGATAATGAAAGTGGAATTTTCCAAGGTAGTATGATAACAACTCCAGCTCCTCCCCTTCTTGAATTTAGCACCATCAAAGAAGAGGTTCATTTTGATGGGGATGAAATTAGATTCATCTATATCAGATTCATTGATGTTGTTGATGGATTCTTCAGAAATCATTTGTGGGGTGGTTGATTATTTAGAAGGGGTGCTTTGGTGAGTGTTGTTGCAAATCAGCCAGCACCCTGATGTTGATCAGATTTCTAGTTTGATCATACTAACATCTAGTGTGATTGCACAACATTGAATCCTTTCCCCAAGTGTGGGACTTGCAAAATGAGAAAGGAATCTCCAGTTTAGAGGTTGGTTCCTCAATTCCTCTAGTCATATTTATCACTTACAAGTTGCAGAGGTCTATATTCCTAACCCTACCCTAAATTCCAAAGGAGACAGAGATAGAGAATGGAAAAAAGCTAAAACTAATGCTAATAGGTGATGCACCAAAAGAGTGGTGAGCATTTTTTACTTCTGCAGATTGACACAGTCCATAAAAATGCAACAAAGAACCTCATGCACAAACTGATAATTGTAATGAAGGATCAAAAATTAACCAAACAACACAAGCAGAGGATGAAAACTAATCATAAAGGCTGTATTGTTATTTTAATCATCAAAATCACTTGCATTACAACACCGAGAGGAAAAATAAAGTTACAGCTCTTAGAAAAGGTCTAATATTCCACCAAAATCCCTTCCAAGGTGAGAAAGGGGACCTACAATACATAAAAATGTTCCACCCTTTGAAAATGAGCCAAATCTAGCTTTTACGGTGCAAGGGGGCGAGCCCGGAGAGAGAGAAACACGGAAAACATGGGAGAGGTTCAATCATTGACAAAAATGCATTCAAAATACCATGGGAATCCTTACAAACCCATTCCATGACATTTTTAACCATCTTTGGGAGAGAATGCGAGCCATTCTTCATTAAAAACGGTGGTTGAAACATCATTTCTTTCATCACCACGTGCAAGAGACATTTTCAGTTTTATCTCCCCAAACTCCATCAAAATGAAAAATTAACCCTGTAATCTTGTAGAGAATTTCACCAGCTTCCCATTGATATAAAGAACGTGAAAAGCGAGCTCTGGATCGAAAGATATTGCCATTTGAATTTTTAGGGCAAAACAGGCCAAATCGGGTTGGGCGGAGCAAAAATTCAAATTTTTGCACCTTTTTGGTCATTTGGAAAATTTTCCAAAATTTCCCCGCACTCCACCACTCTAGGTGCCATGTGGCGGCATCTCATTGGCCTGCGGGCCTTTCAGGGAAACTTTTCCCAAAAAACTCCGCCGAGCCATAACTTCATAAATACATGGAGTTAGGAGGAAAACTTTACCTTTCTGGAAAGCTGAGAAAGAGCTCTATCCAATGGTGTCATTTCCAGAAGGTTTTGAGTGCCTGAAAAGAAAAATATTATGTCTGAGGCACAAGAGAAGGAAATATGAAAGGGAGTTAGCCACAAAATGAGCAGGGGGCACATTTTGGATAACAATGAGATGATCTATTGAGATATGATTTCAAGGTCAAATTCTTTCATAAGCATAATCCATCAAGTTATGTGATCATTATGAGAGGGTTTAGAGTGCATGGCCTTAAGCAGATTGAAACTGGTGATGACATATGTCTTGTTATTGATGAGATAATGTCAAATTTTTGGAGGTGGAAAAATATAACGCACAACATAATTTTTCAGCTGTGGTGTAGCATGTTTCATATTCATGGAACATGTGACTAATATACTATGTGACCTAATCATGAACTTGATTAGCATGGTGGTAAACCATAGCTCCTAAGGCACTCTTTGAGGTGGATATGTATAGATAGAATGGATCCCCTTCATGAGGTGGAGTAAGCACGGGTGGTGATAATAAGTACTATTTGATTTCATCAAAGGATTTCTAGCAATCAGAATCCCAATGAAATTCTATGTCCTTGCAAAGGAGATGGTGAAACAATTGAGAGTGGTCGAGAGTTGTGATATGAAACATTGAATGGACTATAATTTACCCTGAAGGCTATGTAGTTGCTTAAGATTGGATGGTGGAGGCATTTCAATGATCGCTCTAACCTTGGTTGGGTCAACTTCAATGCCTCGGATAGATATGATGAATCCTAAATGTTTTTGGTGAGGACACCAAAAACACACTTTGCAAGATTAAGACAAAGACAAAATTGGATGAGACGAGTGAAGATTGATTCAAGGATGTCAAGATGATTTTTTCATGATTTATATTTTCCTAGGAGATCATCAACATAGTCTTCAATAATTTTGTGGATGAGATCATGGAAAATATATGTCATGGCATGTTGATACGTAGCCCCTACATTTTTAAGACCAAAAGGCATAACGTGATAGCGAAGGTTCCTAAGGGGTAATTATTGAATTTTTTTGTTGATATTCGATGCCATGTGGATTTGGTTATAACCAGAGAAGCCATCCATGAGGGAAATCATTTTGTGGCTAGATATTAGGTCAACAAGATGATCTATGTTTGGGAGAGGGAAATCATCTTTTGGACAAGCGAGATTGATATCCTTGAAGTCTATGCAGATGTGTATTTTTCCTAAAGCCTTGGTTATGGGGACAAAGTTGGAAATCCATTGTGGATAGTCAATGGGTACGATAAAGTTAATGGATAGGAGGTGACTCAACTCTTCCTTAACAAGGAGAGCTATACAGGGATGCATTTTACAAATTTTTTTTTTGAATGGATTAAAATTGGGATACGGGACTATGTTGTGTACGAAGATGTTAGAATCAATTATGGGAATATCACTATATGACTAGGTGAAGGCTTGGAGATAATTTTTAGGAATGCAGTGAAATCATTAAGTTCTTGTTGACTTAAGGATAGACCAACCTTAACTATACGAGGATCCTATGGGGTACCTAAGTTAATGTCAAGGTTGGATTCGTTAAGGAGCATCGAGTGTGTCAAATGGTAGGGATTTCTAAAGAAAATGGTCTTCATCTCCCATATGAGAAAGGATATCTTGGTCATCCTGACACTAGAGGATATCCATGGTAAGTGAATCCTCGTCAACCATTTCTGTCCAAACAAGAGGTAGGGATTTGAGGGATTGATTGGATTGATAAGTAAGTGGTCCTAAAGATATAGCATTGATTAAAAAAATTTGGTGGGATGGGTACAGTGTCATCTACGTCCATGGGATCTTCAGGGTTTATTGATGATGATGGTTCTAGCTCAGAAATAGTTAGGGATGTAGCAAGTTTAGAGGTAGTGGCTTTGCAAATCTCAGAGGTGAATCTTTTATAGCCTAAATTTTTTTCTCATGATCTTTAAGGGAACACAGGATGGGTTGATCATGGGTTCCTTATTCATAGTGTTTGAGGCCAAAACTGTCCATCCATATGCACGATAATAAAGATACATGTGGGTAAAATTGGGATTTCCAAGGGATTTGAAGTTTAATGTGAATGGAATGGCATGGCATGGATTGATGGCTTGAGATGGTAGGTTATCGAGTCTTCCATAAATAAGGATTTTCTTGAGATATGTACGACCATAGGAAATAACATCTCCTACATTTGGGGTCACACATGGGTTTCTTGTCAAGGTGGCCATATGTTTTAGGTAAAGGGATGGAGTTAAGCATTAGAAAATGATATTCCCTAAGTGTAAGGTGTTTTACCACATCATCAAGAGAGGAATAACCTAGTAACTTAGAAGAATATATAGATGCACTAGTGGATGCTTCATCAGATGGCTCAGTGTGGATTTAGGTACAAGGACATCATTTGGGTGGTACATCATGTAGTAGTTAGTGAATGGATTTGGATCAATGGGGATAGTGAAATTCTATCCTTCATGTCTGTATTTTAGAAAATGATGGATGGTGGAAGGAATGCAATACATGGTACGTATCCAGAGGCATCCCTATAACATGTTGTATTATAACTCTCCTTATATAATGTAGAAGAGTTCAGGTAGGGTTTTGACATAAAATTTAAGCGGGAGTATGATAATGCCTAATTTTTGTGCAATTTTTTCATTGAAGGATAATAAATAAAACTAGAGTTTGAGTGACAATAATACTCGGGTAATTTGAGTTGTTCTAAAGTGAGGGATGATATGATATTTATGGCAACACCAATATCAATCATGACCCTCTTGATGGAAATGCCATTAATCTAAGTGGTGATGTATAATGGTGGGTCGTGGTCCTCTAGTCTGAGAGAGAGAATTTTAGATGATTCAAAAGATATAGAGGTGGATGCTTTGAGAGCACCCACAAATTTTGTGAATGGGATTGGTTCATTTGTGGGAATGATAATTGATTGAAGGGCTTCTATCATGCCTTTTTGTGAAAAGGTGCCGTTTGGACTAGTTAATAAAGAGACATCCAGAGATAGGGATTGGTGTAATTTTTTGATAGCGATCTTCTATATTGAGGTGAAAGGAGGCGTTATTGCTTCTATGGAATTTTTTTAATGGTAGTGTTGATTATACTCTTTATGAGACAAGGAAATTGAAACCTTAGGATCACCAAATGAGGTGAATAATTCAGGGAGGTGGAGATATAGCGACGGAGGTTTTACCTTTCTTAGGATCCAATGTTTCTTCATCATAATTTTTTGAATAGGTGGTGATGTGTACAACACTAAATCAATGATCATATGTTTTAAATATGTATTTTTTATGTTTTGATGATGATGATGATGATCTTGATGTTGGTGTTGTGTTTGACTGAGAAGGAAGAAAGAGCAGACTGCCAAGTTCTTGTAATTTCAAATGAAAGGCTCTACAATTATTATGGAATGGCCTCGTATCCTACGGTAATCACAGAAAACATTGAAGTCATACCACACGGGATTATAGTGATGATGATGTGATGGTTTAGAAGGTGGTAACATAATAAGTGATCACTGAAGGAGGTCTAGGTCTTATAGGATAGTGACATAACACCCTTTTGACATGTTATCCTACGAAATTGACAAGGGCAATTTTGCAGGTAACCATACCAAAAAAATTTGTTTTTCCCTAGTAAATTTTGATAATGTTCGAAAAGAATCCAAAACTCCCTTTAAAAAATCAAATTGTTTAAGGAATTATCCATTTTTCTCTTATCCTTCAAAGACAGAAAGTTGCGTGTCAACACTCTAAAAATGCACCTTTTTAAACAAGGTGCTCTTTCATTCATGTCGACATCCTAAAAATTGCGCCTTGCTTTAAAATCCTTTGTACGAAAAATTGTTATGTAAACATCCAAAAATTGCACCCCTTGAAACCCTTTAGTGCTGAAAATGTTGTGTTGACATCAATAAATTTGTGCTAAGACACACTTTTCCCCATGTTGACACTCTCGAAAATCGTGCAAACAAAGTTGGTGAGGTCATAAATGCCAATTTTTCTATAAATATGTGCCCGAAACCTGTCATTTTCATGAATTAAAGTTGCGAAAATTATTTTCTCTTCATGTGTCATCCATCTTTGTTAACCCCGCGTGCCATTTTTTAAGCTTGTGGACCCCACGTTGTTCTTCACCTTTTATAAATCTAGGTAAGTGGCTCCTCTCCTTGTTGTTTTTGTTTTTGTTGTGTTAGGTATTAGGGTTGGTGTAAAAAGATAAAATCTAAAGAAACACACCTAACAAATTATCAAACCAGCTTGAAGCCCTTTTGCCTCTCCTTCCAATATGGAAGACCCTACCTCTGAAGAAACCAAAAACCCACCTTTCCCTGCTTGTTGTCTTGCCAAACAAACCCTCTCTTTGCCATCGAAAAATTTAAAAGAGAGAGGAAGATAAATCAATAAATTGACAAAATTATCAAACTAGTGAAACCATTGGTGCAATCGCTTTTTTTAAAGTGTTACACCTTCTAAAAATCCACTTGGTGCTTTTTATGCCAATATAACACAACCTTTTTCCGCGCCACTAAAAGAACACTTAGCAGTTTTTTGGGGGTGCGCAGGCGCCACTTGCACAACATCAACATAATATGTTTTGTACCACCGATCCTCGCCACATTATTTTTCCTTGCACACTGATTTTCCTTGTAACATCTTCCAAAGTTGCACTTTGGCGCACTTTAAACACATGCAACACAAAAATTTCTACACCCAGCCAAAGAAAATTTTTCCTAAGGCATAGGCGCAACTTCCTTAACATCAATGTAACATGTTGCATGCTGCAAATCCATGCCCCACGCTTTACCCTTTGGTGCTGCATTTTGTCATGTAACACCTCTCCAAATTGTAACCTTTCCAACTCTACGTAACTTTTCCCAGGTCAACACCAAGCACAATTTTCCTCATGTTGACACTTGTCTAACTACGCCCCTTCTAACTTGGCACAAAATTTGTATGCTGACACCCCAAAAAGTGTGCCCAACAATTTTAAGCCCCTACAGCCTACTATAAACCTATGCCTTGTGCCCTAAGGCTTATAATTTCTCGTTCTTCATTCTACAAAATTTCATTATGAATAACATGACGGTTGACATGGATCTTTTGTGTTGGACCTCCTTGATTCTTCTTATAGAACAACAACATCCATCCTTAGGCTCACATATGTCTTCATCAAGTAAAAAACTAGCTAAAGCTAAGCAATCAGAACAAGAAATGAAGTATAAGTATCAGAGAGTCAGAATGCCTGAATCATATGTAAAGTGCAGCCTTGACATCAGAGACTTTGAGCTATGTCATATTAACATAGATGACTTTTGCGCAGGACCACCTTAGAAAAGTAGTGACCCATGGATGAATAAATTAGTAGGTAGTAGGTTACACTTTGCAGCTGGGCTCTCAGTGAGCACCGTAAATAACGAGTTCATCATGTTGGTTTCTCGGTGTTATAACAAGGACACTAGATGTGTCGAAGAAAAAGAGCACAAGACGATCATCGACCTCAAAACTCATCACTTTGAGATGATCCTGCGCATTCCTCATCATAGGAAATATGTAGATATAAGTATCAAAGACTGCAAGAAGACCTGGGATGATAATGAGGATAAATGCATGCAGATGATGAATGAGATTTATCGAAGAACAAGAAGTTGGTGAGCAGATGGCCAAAAACCATCCACCATAGTGACTTCAATGAGGAGTTGAGTGATACAATCACCTTCTTAAACAAAGTATTTAGGCTCCCTGATGCCCATTATTTCCACAAATGGATGCTGAGATACCTGGAGACCATGAGCAAGAATGCACCTGATCAACACTTCGGTTGGGGAAAAATCATCAGTGACACCATCTCTTAGTAGCTTCAACAAGTTCTAACAATTGGGAAGTTCTACATGAATTCCTATGTTGTGTACGTTGCTGCTGCGTCGAGAAAAATATTTCGTAGGGTTAGCTCGAATTGGGGTATGGCCCCAAGTCAAGATATATGAGTTATATCTAGAGCTAAGGCTTGAGGCAAACATCTCCCAGTTCTCTAAAATTAATTATGCCTTCTTCTATGAGGTAATCTACTTGCGAGGCCAAACAAGAGACATAGTTAGACCAGCCCGAGTGTGATTGTTATTACAAAGAAATGGGGAGCATTGTTCACATAATTCCCCACATTCAAATACCTCGTAGTGTGAATTTTGAGGAAGAACCAATGAAGTCAGTAAAGGTTTATAGGGCTAAAGCTAATCTGTTGGTATCGTCGAGGTAGCTGATAAATTATCATGAGAAGTTTATGAAAAGAAAGAAAGGAGGAACTCCATTCCCCCTTCAGATTGGTGATACACCTACCCTACACTTACCAAAGTAAGGGAGATGCATGCTAAGCTAGAGCTACTAAATTGTAAGCACAAATTCCCAGCAAGGCCGACCTTTGACTACCGGAGTTACCTCCCAAAGGCAAAAATTGATCCCATCCATGTTCCCAAGATCGAGGACATTTGGATCGACCTGACACATGAGATAGACATCATGTGAAAGGATCACTCCCGACTGGCTCTGGAGGAGATCATCCACTATGCCATTGCCATTTTCCTAAAAGAATTCCAACAGAATAATCAAGAAATTGATGAGGTTTACCTTGACATGGATGGGTACGATTGGCCATTTGTGGAGAGTGATAGAGCCAAAGTGCCAAAACCATTCACAAAAGGGATAATCCCACATCACGGTGCACCAAATATTGGTGTAAACAGATTGGTCTCACCTACCTCATAGTTGATTTCAACTCTTCTCCTTCGTAGAGCACCTCCAAGATGGGTCCATGTATAGAAAGGAAAAGGAAAAGACAAGGAGGGAAAATCAAGTAGACAAGAAGAAACTCCTAAAGGCCTTCCTTCTACTTCTGAGAAGCAAGTAGTTGACCTGGTGTCTCCAGGTAAAGAAGAAACAATAGAGGTTTCAACAGATACATCCACCCAGGATGTTATCACAACTACAACTACAGAGGTACCCAACATTCCTTCTTCCATTTCTTCTCCTCCTCCTGTCATTCAAGCATCTATTCCTATGGATGTGTCTTCTCCTCTCCCTTCCTCCCTTCCATCTCCCACCTCTTCCATCTTCTCCTCTCTCGCAGATCTATCACCCACATGATTCCCTCCATCTAATTGTAGATCCCTTCCATTTCCATGTCCTTCTCTTCTCCTGTAGTAACTCAAGGCCCTACAAGAAATGGTGCATTAGAATCCTTATCAATGCCACCACCAAGCATTTCAACATACTTCCTTGAGGCCTCTACAGTTGCTCCCCTCTCACTCCTATTTCTTCTTCTATTTCCTCTACTCCCACTCCCATAAGTCCTGGTTGGATTTCTGACCACCTGAGTCAGCATAAGAGGAAAGTTCCCATTGCGGCCATGGATTTCTCTGTCATTCCGAAGAAGGGAACCAAGAAGCAGAAAGTGATAACTCACTTTTCTAAAAGCACTTCGGGGAGAGAGTCATGGAGATAGCTTACCCAGACCCCACCAAGAAAAAGGAGGATCTGTCTCCCACAGACTTCACAGTGACTCAAGTCACAATGGGGACCTCATCTAAAAGCCTGCAAGGGGAAGCCTTGTTTGCTATGTATTCTCTCTAGCAAGAAGATACAAGAAGAAAAATAGGAGAAAAGGATACTCAAGGAACAAAACAAACATCTCCTCCAAGCATTGCAGAAAATGGGCAATGCTCCTCCTGTGACTGCCGCCGAACCCATTCAAGTTCCCAGTCAAGAGAAAATAAATGAATATGTTAAGATTGGTGAACAAGGCGCAACAATATCATCCTAGATTGAGTGAATCCTTAGAGATGGTGAAGAAATGATTGGGAAATTCACAGTGCTCTATCAGGATATAACTCAAGAAAATAAGGAGCTACAAGCAGTAGTAAGTGCCCTATCTGAAGAGTTGGATAATGCCAAGTTGTAGCATGAAACATTCCAAACCATGGTTAACTACTTAGCTGACAACCTATTGAAGGTCGGTGTTATCGATCACCACGTGCACATAACAAAGCTCTCATCGCTTTAGATTACCGGGTTGATCAAATGGAATATATCCTAGAGAGAATAGATAAAATCAAAGATGAAGCCCTGGATGCATGATACAACATGGAGTAGACAGTTACAAAAATGGCTCCGGAAATGCTAAGGGAATCATATAACTTGAGGGAAGAAGATGATACATTCCAGTGCTTCAAGGCTATCATCACTCAAGGTTTGGCACCAGAGGTCACTTTCAACCGAGAGTCAATTAATAACCTCTTGGCCTACCGTGACTTCATTGGCTTTTTGATCAATGCTTGTGAAACTTTTACCAAGTTACATGACAAGCTCAAGAATGAGAAAGAAACTTGTGAAGTCATTGGCGACCATATTAAAGGTCCAGATCATGATCAAATTCAAGTGATGATCAACAAGTTTATGGAATATCAAGCACAGTGTCACATCAAATCTCTTGATTAAAAGCAAGATACCAAGTTCGAGAAAAGGGATGATGAACAATAGTTTCTTCTTCCTGGGATCCATTGATCGTTTTTGTAAAATGTTTAAAAGCATGTTGGCATACATGATAATATCATCCATGTTGCACCATGTGATGTTTCCATCCTAAAACTTTCCCAAGCAAACTGTTGACTTTTTAGATATTTTATAAATATCTTGTAAGATATTTTGTAAGTGGTTTGTTTGCTTTTATCTTCTTTCCTCTTCTCCTTCTATAAATACTTGAATACTTGTTGTATTTAAGGTGGAAATTTTTTGTATGAAAAAATAAGTGAGGAGAGAAAGACTTTTTGTTTTCTTAATGAAAAATATTAATACATATGTTCGAATTTTTCTCAATATATGTGTTATTTGCATCGATGTTTCTTAAGTTAGATCTTTGTTTTTATTCTATTAGATTCATTCCTACTATTGTCATATGTTCATCAGTATTGCTTTAATTGTTTATGCAAGTAAGTTTGGCTCTGTTTACTACTAGCCCAAAGCATAAACCTTCTTACCTTTCTGTCTTGAGATTCATTTCTTTTCTTCCTCCAGATCTACCCTCCTCCATTCCTTCCCTCTTACATTTCTGTTTGTAGTTTGAACTACCTCTACTGGGATGAGATCCCAAACCCCCTGAAGTTAGAATAGTGTAGATTTGCACATATTCTTGCTTGATAGATTAACAATAAACCAATTTCACTTTGCTGTCTCAAAGAGGGGCTATGCCTTGCACACTATTGGCCTGTTTCCCCATGACCTGCCTAACCGATAGTTTTTCGGACCAATAGTTTTTGGTGACTCTACTGGGATCAAACTAAGGAAATAACTAAAAAACTATAAAAATCACTACCAGATTACAAATTTTAACTCTTTGTTAAAAATTAAAATTTTTGCATAAGTGATCAAAACTGAAAATTTCCTTATACAAATCCATAGATCGGGACCAGATAGAAACTTTTAGTTCGCTGAGTTTTTACAAAAACTTGTATATTTCAGTAGATCTAAGATTCTGACATTTTATGTTATTTTCAAAACCTTGCAAAATTTAGGTCAAAGATCTGAAAATCAGCTTTCTAAATTGACCCACTTTTTATCCTTATTAATCTTTGTCAGAAAACCGCAATCGGTTGTTATTAAAAAAGGGTAAAATTAAATATTGAAAAAGTACATGCTGCTGATTTTTTCCAGAAAAATAAAAAAATCAGCAAGTTCTTTGTGAATATGCTCTTAATTGTTGTAGATCTGAATGGGTACACTGGCGGGTGAACCATTTACTCATAGCAGAAGAGCTCGTGGAGAAGTTGATCCAATTTTTGATCTACTTTGAAGGCACAATTTCAGTATCACTCCAGCATGATTCGCATCACTAAACTCAGCGGATTGATTAGCAAGAAGTGCCTCGCCTACACAAAAGATTTGGATTTCACAAGGTACCTCGACATCAACTTGCAGTGCTCTATTACTAAGTGGAACCACACTCTCTCGCTTGTGTTCTTTTTCCTTCTTTTTAAATGGCAGAAAATCTACCTGTGCCATGGGGAAATGCCATGGGTCCTCTAGCACTACCACATCCAGTCAACCCCCTCCCTCATGGAAATCACAAAAATTTCCCGAAATTTGATGGGAGCATAAATCAAAGCACAGACGCGCATATTGCTGCATTTATTATGTCATGCAGTATTCTGCATGTGACTCATGAGGACATATCGGTATGTCTCTTTCTAGAGACCTTGCAAGGGCCTGCAGCAGAATGGTTCCAACACTTTCCAGTTGCATCCATTACCAATTGGAACACATTACATGCATCAAGCGTTTGAAGAAAGATACAAACCTTTAGAAGATGCATTTGCGTTATTATCACAAATCACTCATATGAAGGAGGCCAATAAAATCATGTGTGATTTTATCACCCGATTTAATTCACTAATCAACTGTGTGCCACTTTCCATGATGCCAACATTAGAGAATCAAAAGTGTTTCTTCTTGAACACCATGAGTTTGAAAGTAAGTTTCTTACTTTTATAGGAACAAATACCCACCTTGGTTCTTGCTCAAGCTATGACCATTCGGATAGAAGACAACCTTCTTATATCTGGTGAGTTAAGATGAGAGCCATCAAAATCAAAGGCTTCAACTTCTTCTCAGGCTGATCCATCAGATCCAACATTCCAAAAGATGGCGAATGAATTTCTCTCATTAAAGAAATAATTGGCTCAAACATCATCTATTAATCCATACCGGGATATCCCACGAGAGAACTTCACTCCCAACATCACCCCCAAAGGCCGTGTTTTCCTACTACTTCTCCAAGGTTAGCAATTAAAGCCCCTTCGGTTAATGCTTTGGTTGAAATCAAAGAAGATGATCCAAATTACAAAGAACCTTTGTCACAAGGT
Organism: Taxus wallichiana var. yunnanensis; assembly: GCA_018340775.1. Lineage (NCBI taxonomy): Eukaryota > Viridiplantae > Streptophyta > Pinopsida > Cupressales > Taxaceae > Taxus > Taxus wallichiana. The sequence goes on along the minus strand of CM031236.1, from coordinate 241,204,548 downwards.
GAAGATGATCAAGATGTCGGTGAATCGACTGACGACTCTACTATTGGGTATATGGAATTTAAAGATGAGGAATATGATGAAGAAGAGGGTACCCAAGGGTATGTGAGTAGAAAATCATACGCAGTTTTCACTTGCTCACAAGGAAAAGAAGCAAAGGTTGCTGCTGAAAAATAAAAGGAAAAGGTTGTGGTAACTCCTCCAACAATCGCTAAAAGAGGTAATCCCCTTCCTACTCAACCTCCAATTAAACCTTTTGTGAAGAAATATTTTCCTCCTGTTTCTCCTCCAATTCAGCCTTCCTCCAGTCCCATAAAGACCAGTAATCCTCCTCCACAAATGTAAAACAAAGGACTCATTCCTTCATTAGCACAACCCTTGGTCGCATTTGATATAATTGATCATGCCAAAAAGACCAAGATCTAGATGTCTGAAGTTGAGTACCTTCAGTCCAACCCAGTATCTTATAAGATTAACTAAGTATATCCAAATCCAGGCTGCCATCCCTCCTCCCATTTCCCCAAAAGGAATTCTTCCCATTCCTCCTATGTCTCACGTAAATGTTGCCTCGACTTCCACATTAGGGAAAATTAAACCTTTTTACCTATCTCTCCTAATCAATGGTCATAAACTAAGTAACTATATAATTGATTCTAGGAGCTTCTGATAATGTCATGCCAGCAAAGGTCACCCACACTTTAGGCCTCACACTTACTAAACCTTTTGGTAGATGCTACTCCATGGAAACCAAATAGGTACCATTGATTGGTCAGATCAAGGATGCATAGTTTGCATTCGTGGCATTTCCTAAGAAAAGGGTAAAAATGACTATTCTCATAGCTGATATTCTAGCAGCATACGAGATATTGCTAGGGAGGAGATTTTGTAAAGAAGTTGGTGGGGAAATTCATATGGACTGGTCCAAAGCCAAGATTCTTGTCAAAGGGGTGATGCAGACATTGGAACCAGAGTCACAAAAGAAATATCTAGTCACCAACTCTGATGACCCTAAGGCTCAGATTATCTTCAAATCATTAGGGATGGGAAATTATTTCTTGTCCACCAACTTAGATAAGATGGATGTTCTCATCCAAAAGGAGGATCTCAACAAAGTATGGACATTACATTTTGATGGAAATTATGTGACAAGTGGATGCGGTATTGGGGCTGTTCTAATATCTCATGAAGAGGATATTTTCCCTTTTTCTTTCAAGTTGCAGTTCTTTAATATGAATAATACTACCAAGTATGAATCCTTGTTGCTTGGCATGCAAGCTGCAAAAGAGAAAGGAATCAAGAATATGAGAGTACAAGGTGATGTTGAGCTAATTATCAATCAGGTAAAAGGGATATATCAAGTAAAGAATGACTGGATCAGACACTACCGCAATGTAGTATGGGATAACATCAAAGAGTTTGACACTTTCTCAATCAAATCAATTCCATGAGCCCAAAATGACATGGTTGATTCATTGGCCATCTCAACCTCTCTCATGCTCCCTCACCCAGGGTTAAAAACAAATACATATACCATTGAGGTGGTTTTTCACCCAAGTGTGCCAGATAATTCATAGCACTGGAAAGTGTTCAATGATGACAACCAACTTATCACCTTTTTGGAGAAAGCTAACAATTTCAAAGAACTTCATTTCGATGGATCAACTTCTATGTGTCGTGAGTCTCTCACCGGTCAAGCACATGAATCTGAAAAAGATACAGTGATACAGCTCAAAGGAAATAAGATTCTGAAAGGTTTGGTTTCCTTAGAATGATTATTTGATAATCATGACTGTTTTGTCAAGAAAAAGTGACAGGATGATCCTTCCTCTTCTCCAGAAACTGAATCCGTCAATCTGGGTACTGTGGAACATCCTCGTTCCGTGAATATTGGGAAGTGTTGTACACCAAGAAAAGTGAAAATTCATTAAGTTTCTGAAAATTACATGGATGTGTTAGCATGGTCTTATGCTGATCTGAATTCTTTCAAGCCAAAGGACATGCGACATAACATTTCGTTCAAGGATGACGTCAAGCCTTTTCATCAAAAGCAACAGTGATACAACCCCAAAATATCAGGTACCATCCAGGATGAAATTCAGAAGATGTTGGACACAAGAATTATTTTTCCAATTCATCATAGTACCTGGGTTGCAAATATTATGCCTGTATGGAAGAAGAATGGTGAGATACGTATATGTGTGGACTTTCATAACTTGAACCAATAATCCTTAAAAGATAACTATCCACTGCCGATAATGGATCAAGTACTATAGGTAGTAACCGGTTCAGAAATGTTGTCTATGCTTGATGATTTTTTAGGTTACAATCAAATTCAAGTCACGCCTGAAGATTAGTTCAAGACAGTATTCACCACTCCTTGGGGTACCTTCACCTACAATAGAATGTCGTTCGGTTTGATCAATGCTGGTGCCACCTTCCAACGAGCAATGGACTTTGCATTCAAAGGTATGATGGGAAAAGTCATCGTAGTTTACCTAGATGACCTAACTATGTTCTCCAAAAGATGAAGTGATCACTGCGATCATTTGGAACAAGTCTTGATCAGATGCCGAGAGCACAGAATTTTGCTAAATCCCAAGAAGTCAGTTTTTGGGGTCACCGAAGGAAAGCTGCTAGGACATGTCATTAGTAGAGAAGGAACTAAGATAGATGTCAAAAGGGTCAAGGCTATTCAGAGCCTTACTTTGCCTACAAGAAAGACTGGTGTTCACTCTTTCTTCTGGAAAGGTAAATTTTCTTAGATGTTTTGTTCTGATTTTTCTGAGAAGACTCATCATATATCTAATATGATGAAAGGGTCCCAAACATTCTAATGGAGTGAGGAAGGCAAGACATCATTCAAAGACATAAAAACCTCCGTCACTCACACTCCTATTCTGTGTGTCCCGACTTCAGCAAAGACTTCATCATGTACAGTTATGTGTCTATGCATACTATATCAGCTATCTTGATGCAAAAGAACTCCAAGGATATTGAATCCCTATTGCTTTCATGAGATCTCCGCTTAAGCCTCATGAACTAAAGATGTCACAATTGGAAAAGCATGCCTTTTCCATGGTAAAATCAGTCAAGAACTTCCACTACTATATTTTGAATTCTCATACAGTAGTGCTAGTTCCTGACACAGTTGTTAAGTCTATCCTGACTCAACAGGAGTTAGGGAGCTTATGAGGGAATTAGATCACAAAGTTCCAAGAATACAACCTAGACATCAAAAAAACCAAGTTGGTAAGAGGTAAAGGCCTATGTTGGCTAATGGCTGAAAATAAAGACTCAGAGGTACCTGAGGAGAAAGATGATCACATTGATGGAGAACAAAATGAACTAGAGAAAGCAGATTCTTTGCCCATGATTCTGTTTATCACAACCAATGATGAATGGTATTCTTACTTCACATTCTTTCTCACCTATGGAAAGTTCCCAACTCACCTAACCACGAAGGAAAAGTGAATTGTGAAGCTCAGAACCACAAGATATGTCATATGGGATGATGGATTGTATAAATGTGGAATTGACGACATTTTTCTACAATGTGTTGACAAGCCACAACAGGTAAAATTGTTGAAAAGTTTTCATGACTCAGCCTACATTGGTCACTTTTCCTCATCAGTGGCAACAAATAAAATCATCTAGGCCAGGTACTAGTGGCCGATGCTATTTCAAGATACAGCCACCTGGGTAGAAAAATGTGAACTTTGCCAACAGTTCGTTGGCAAACCAAAGCTGGTTGCATTTCCCCTCAGGCCCGTCATCATTGACGAACCATTCAGATAATGGGGAATTGATTTCATTGGAGCACTCAATCCTCAATCGAGTCTGGACATAGTTACGTCATAACAACAATGGATTACTTCACGAAATGGGTGGAGGCCATACCTGTCAAGCATGCCACTTCTGAAGTCGTTTGTAAATTCATCAAGGAGAATATTATTGTGAGATTTGGCATTCCACACAAAATCGTTACTTATAATGCTTCCAACTTCTCTTCACAGGAATTAATTGGTTTTGTTATGGATACGAATAACCTTAGCTCATGCTTCTGATTATTATCCTCAAGGAAATGGTCAGGCAAAATCTAGCAACAAGAACCTAGTGACTATCATACGGAAGCTAGTTGATGAAAACCAATAGTCCTGGCACAAATCACTATATGATGCTTTGTGGGTGGATCATATCACTCCAAAGAGGTCTCTTGGCATGTCACCTTTCCAGGTGTTATATGGGATTGATGCTAAAATCCCTATCTCCATAGAACTTCCTACTTTGTGCTTGGCTCGAGTAATTAAAGATGAAACTTTTCAAAATTCTCTTGAAAAGAGGATTATGTACCTAACGAAACTTGAAGAAAAGTGAGTGAAAGTGGTCGAAAAGATCACCAAACATCAGAATCAAGTTAAGAGGTTATTCGACAAGAAAGCTAAGCAAAGAGATTTCCAAGTGGGAGATCTTGTTCTTCTATGGGACAAATGAAGAGAACCGAAAGGTATGCACGGGAAGTTTGACTCTCTTTGGAGAGGGCCATACAAGATCAAGCAGCTCAACGGAGAGAATAGTTTCTATCTCTCATATCTAGATGGAACCAAGCTCCCGCTTCCCTATAGCGGGTAGCACCTGAAGATCTTCAGGAAGTAGAGCTTGCTCTCTTCTTTGTACAGTTTTCTTTTGCTTTCATCATGTGTTTGATTTTGTTGTGTGTTTGCTTTCTATTTTTGTGTGTTCCCTTTCTTTCCATTTTTGGTTTCCATTATTTTTTACTCTCTATAACCCAAAGGATAGGCACATGAAAATCTGGGATTCTCTACCCTTAAATTTCACTTAAAAACAGTCCCCAGAAAGAGCCAACAGTTATCTTGCGAAATTGACTAAGGTAATTTTGCAGGTAACCATACCAAAAAATTCAATTTTGTCCCCAAGGAAAGTTTGATAACATTTGAAAAGAAGCCGAAACTCCCTTTAAAAAATCAAATTGTTTCAGACTTAGCCATTTTCTGCTTATCCTTTGGTGCAAAAAGTTGTGTGTCGACACTCTAAAAATGTGCCTTTTTGAACAAGGCGCCATTTCATTCATGTCAACATCCTAAAAATTACGCCTCCTTTAAAATCCTTTGGCGCAAAAATTGTTATGTCAACATCCAAAACATTTCACCCTTGAAACCCTTTGGCACTAAAAATGTTGTGTTGACATCAATAAATTTGCACTAAGGCGCACTTTTCCTCATGTCGACGCTCTGAAAATCATGCCAAAAGAAGTTGGTGAGGTCATAAATGCCAATTTTTCTATAAATATGTGCCTCGAAACCTATCATTTTTCACAAATTAAAGTTACAAAAAGTATTTTCTCTGCACCACACCCATCCTCATGTCAACCCCCATGTGTCATTTTTCAAGCTTGTGGACCCCACGTCATTCTTCATCTTTTATAAATCTAGGTAAGTGGCTCCTCTCCTTGTTGTTTTTGTTTTTGTTGTGTTAGGTATTAGGGTTGGTGTAAAAAGATAAAATCTAAAGAAACACACCTAACAAAATTATCAAACCAACTGAAGCCCTTTTGCCTCTCCTTCCAATCTGGAAGACCCCTACCTCTGAAGAAACCAAAAACCCACCTTTCCCTGCTTGTTGCCTTGCCAAACAAACCCTCTCTTTGCCATCTGACAAATCCAAAAGAGAGAGGAAGAGAAATCAAGAAATTGCCAAAATTATCAAACTATTGAAACCATTGGTGCACTGTTTTTTCGTGTTACACCTCCCAAAGTTGCACTTGGCGCACTTTATGCCAATATAACACAAATTTTTTCGTGCCTAGCTAAAAGGACACTTAACAGTTTTTGTAGGGAGTAGGAACCACTTGCACAACATCAACATAAGATGTTGTGTGCCACTGATCCGCACCACATGCTTTTTCCCTTGGTGCACTAATTTTCCTTGCAACATCTTCCAAAGTTGTGCTTTGGTGCACTTTAAACACATGCAACACAAAATTTTCTTGTGCCCAACCAAAGTAGATTGTTCCTAAGGCACATGCGTAACTTCCTTAACATCAACATAACATGTTGCATGCTGCAAATCTATGCCCCACGCTTTACCCTTTGGTGCTGCATTTTTCATGTAACACCTCTCTAAATTACACCCTTTCCAACTCTACACAACTTTTCCTAGGTGAACACCAAGCACAATTTCCCTCATGTTGACACTTACCTAACTACGCCCCTTCTAACTTGGAGCAAAAAGTTATATGCTGACACCCCAAAAAGTGCACCCAATAATTTTAAGCCCCTACAGCCTATTGTAAACCTACGCCTTGCACCCTAAGGCTTATAATTTCTCGTTCTTCATTCTACAAAATTTCATTATGAATAACATGACGGTTGACATGGCTCTTTTGTGTTGGACCTCCTTGATTCTTCTTGTAGAACAAAAACATCCATCCTTGGGCTCACATATGTCTTCATCAAGCAAAAAACTAGCTAAAGCTAAGCAATCAGAACAAGAGATGAAGTATAAGTATCAGAGAGTCAGAATGCCTGACTCATATGCAGAGTGTAGCCTTGACATCAGAGACTTTGAGCTAGGTCATATTGACATGGATGACTTTTGGGCAAGGACCACCCAGGAAAGTAGTGGCCCATGGATGAATAAATTAGTAGGTAGTAGGTTACACTTTGCAGCTGGGCTCCTAGTGAGCACCGTAAATAACGAGTTCATCATGTTGGTTACTTGGTGTTATAACAAGGACACTAGATGTGTCAAAGACAAAGAGCACAAGATGATCATCGACCTCACAGCTCGTCACTTTGAGATGATCCTAGGCATTCCTCATCATAGGCAATATGTAGAAATAAGTATCAAAGACTGCAAGAAGACCTGGGATGATAATGAGGATAAATGCATGTAGATGATGAACGAGCTTTATCTAAAGAACAAGAAGCCGGTGAGTAGATGGCCACAAACCATCCACCGTAGTGACTTCAATGAGGAGTTGAGTGATACAATCACCTTCTTAAATAGAGTATTTGGGCTCCCTGATGCCCATTATTTCCACAAATGGATGCTGAGATACCTAGAGACCATGAGCAAGAATGCACCTAATCAATGCTTCTGGGGAAAAATCATCAGTGACACCATCTCCCAGTAGCTTCAACAAGTTCTAACAACTAGGAAGTTCTACATGAATTCCTACGTTGTGTACACTGCTACGTCAGAAAGAGATTTCACGGGGTTAGCTCGAAATGGGGTATGGCCCCAAGTTAAAATATATGAGTTCTATCCAAAGCTAAGGCTCAAGGCTAGCATCTCCTAGTTCTCTAAAATTAATGATGCCTTCTTCTATGAGGTAATCTACTTGTTGAGGCCAAACATGAGACATGGTCGACCAGCTCAAGTGTGATTACTACTACAAAGAAATGGGGAGCGTTGTTCACACAATTCCCCACATTCACATACCTCAGAGCTATGAATTTCAAGGGAGAACCAACAAAGCTACCAAGGTTTGTAGGGCTGAAGCTGATCCTGCTGGAATTGTCAAGGTAGCTAATCACTTATCATGAGAAGTGTATGAAAAGAAAGAAAGGAGGAACTCCATTCCCCCTTACAATTGGCCAATACACCTACCCTACACTTACCAAAGCACAGAGATGTATGTTGAGCTAGAGCTCTTGAATTTGACGCACAACTTCCTCAAAGAAGGTCGACCTTCGATCACGGAGTTACCTCCCATAGGAAAAAAATTATCCCATCCATGTTCCTAAGATCAAGGACATTTGGATCGACCTGACACATGAGATAGACATCAGGTGAAAGGATCACTCCCACTAGCTTTGGAGGAGATCATCCACTATGGCATTACCATTGTCCCAAAGGAATTCCAAGAGACTAATCAAGAAATTGATCAGGTTTACCTTGACATAGATGGGGACGATTGGCCATTCGTGGAGATTGACAGAGCCAAAGTGTCAAAACCATTCAAGAAAGGGTTAAGCCCACATTGCAGCGCACCAAACATTGGTGCAAATAGAATGGTCTCACCTACCTCAGAGTTGATTTCACTACTTCTCCTTTAGGTAGAGCACCTCCAAGACCGGCCCATGTGCCGAAAGGAAAAGGAAAAGACAAGGAGGGTGAATCAAGTAGATAAGAAGAAACTCCTGAAGGCCTTCCTTCTACTTCTGAGAAGCAAGTAGTCAACCTGGTGTCTCTAGGTAAAGAAGAAACAATAGAGGTTTCAATGGATACATCCACCTAGGATGTTGTCACAACTACAACTGTAGAGGTACCCAACGATTCCTTCTTCCATTTCTTCTCCTCCTCCTATCATTCAAGCATCTATTCCTATGGATGTGTCTTCTCCTCTCCCTTCCTCCCTTCCATCTCCCACCTCTTCCATCTTCTCCTCTCTCATGGATCTGTCACCCAGTATTCCCTCCATCTAATTATAGATCCCTTCCATTTCCATGTCCTTCTCTTCTCTTGTAGTAACTCCAAGCCCCACAAGCAGCGGTGCATTGGACTCCTTATCAATGCCACCACCAAGCATTTCCACATACTTCCCTAAGGCCTCTATATTTATTACCCCTCTCACTCCCATTTCTTCTTCTATTTCATCTACTCCTACTACCATAAGTCCTGGTTGGATTTTTGACCACCTGAGTTAGCATAAGAGGAAATTTCCCATTGCGGCCATGGATTTCTCCATCATTCTGAAGAAGGGAACCAAGAAGAAGAAAGCGATAACTCACTTTTCTAAAATCACTTCAGGGAGAGAGTCATGGAGATAGCTTACCTAGACCCCACCAAGAAAAAGGAGGATCTGTCTCCCACAGACTTCATAGTGACTCAAGTCACAATGGGGACCTCATCTGAAATCCTACAAGGGGAAGCCTTGTCTACTGTGGATGCTCTCTGTAAGAAGCTCCAAGAAGAAAAAGAGGAGAAAAGAATACTCAAGGAACAAAACAAACATCTCCTCCAAGAATTGCGTAAAATGGGCAATGCTCTGTGGATCGCCGCCAACCCATTCAAGTATTGAATAAGGCACGGCAAAGATCATCCTAGATCGAGTGAATCCTCAGAGATGGTGAAAAAATGATTGGGAAATTCATAGTGCTCTATCAAGATAAAAATCAAGCAAACAAGGAGCTACAAGCGTGAAGTGCCCTATCTAAAGAGTTAGATAATGTCAAGTTACAACATGAAATGTTCCAGAAATGGTTAACTCTTCAATTTACGACCTATCAAGGTTAGAATTATTGATCACCCACATGCACATAACAAGTATCTCATCACTTTAGATTACCAATTTGATCAAATGGAATATATCTTGGAGAGAACAGATAAAATCAAAGATGAAGCCCTGGATGCATGATACAACATGGAGCAGTGATACAAAAATGGCTCTAGAAATGCTCAATGAATCATATAACTTGAGGGAAGCATATGATACATTCCAGCACTTCAAGGCTATTGTCACTCAAGGTTTGGCACTAGAGGTCACTTTCAACCAAGAGTCAATCAATAACCTCTTGGCCTGTCGCGATTTCATTGGCTTTTTTATCGATGCATGCAAAACTTTCACCGAGTTACCTGACAAGCTCAAGAATGAGAAAGAAACTTGCAAAGTCATTGGTGACCATTTTAAAGGTCCAGATCATGATCAACTTCAAGCGATGATCAACAAGTTTATGGAATATCGAGTGCAGTGTCACATCAACTCTCCTGATCAAAAGTAGGATACCAAGTTCGAGCAGAGGGATGATGAAGAGTAGTTTCTTCTTCCTGGGATCCATTGATCATTTTTGTAAAATGTTTAAAAATCATGTTGGCATACATGATGACATCATCCATGTTGCACCATGGGATGTTGCCATCCAAAACTATCCCAAGTCAACTGTTGACTTTTTAGATATTTTGTAAATATCTTGTAAGATATTTTGTAAGTGGTTGGTTTGCTTTTGTCTTCTTTCCTCTTCTCCTTCTATAAATACTTGAATACTTGTTGTATTCAAGGTGGACATTTTTTGTATGAAAAGAGAAGTGAAGAGAAATACTTTGTGTTTTCTTGTAACAGAAGAAATATTAATACATATGTTCAAACTTTGTGCTCAATATATGTGTTATTTTCATCAGATCTTTCTTAAGTTAGATCTATGTTTTTATTCTATTGGATTCATTCCTACTATTGTCATATGTTCATCAATATTGCTTTAATTTTTTATGCAAGTAAGTTTGGCTCTGTTTACTACCAGCCCAAAGCATAAACCTTCTGACCTTTTCGTCTTGGAATTCATTTCTTTTCTTCCTTCAAATCTACCCTCCTCCATTCCTTCCTCCTACCTTTCTATTCGTAGTTGGAACTACCTCTACTGGGATGAGATCCCAAACCCCCTGAAGTTAGAATAGTGTAGATTTGCACAGATTCCTGCTTGATAGATTAGCAATAAACTAGTTTTGCTTTGTTGTCTCAAAGAGGGGCTATGCCCTACACACTATTGGCCTATTTCCCCATGACTTGCCTAACCGAAATTTTTTTGGACCAACATGACGTTGATGTGGATGGAGACAAGTTTGCATCTCGTATTCCTCTTTGAAGATGGTAAGATGGTTGTTTAGTACTAGGGTATTTATTTATCACGTGGAGGATTTCTAGAGGTCGAGATGAATGGTGGACAAGGATCTGTGTAGGTGGTCTTTGCGGAAAATAGCTATATTATGTGACATGTGAGAGTGATGGCCCCTTATACAGTGGCCACTAGTGAGGATAGTTGGGTTGTGCTACATATGAGGGTGAGGCACCCTGTATGGGTGAATTTTGGTGTGGATTGTTGGGTTGTGTAAAAGGTATAGAATATGGACTTACTAGGGGTTTGATTGGGAAATTTTGATCCTATAATAATGGGGTGATTAATAGGTATAAGGGAGTGAGTTCCATGCAAAGGAATATGATCTGGAAAAAATATTGAGGACTTTTAAAAACTTGAACAACACCCTTCTTATGAGGTGTTTTGGTAGCTTTGGATGAACTAGGTGTGGTTGAGGAGGATGATGTAGAAGGCTCCAATTTATCTAAGGTGGCAGGTATTTTGGGTTGTTTTTTTATATGGGTTTGGGTGTAGTAGAGGTTGTGGGTATGGATTTGGTAGTGGTATGTGACGAGGGCATAGGAATATCTTCAAGAACATTATTAACAGTGAAGGCTCACCAACTTTGGGATATTTTGATTCTCGTGTTTACTCTACAAGTTTTGTTTTGATAAGTGACAAGGTGGGTTGAGGGAAAGGCTCAATTTTAATTATTGTATTGATGGTGTGGACAACATTTGTTTGTGGTTGATTAAAGGACAAAGGGTGATTAGGAAAATATTGCTTGAATGTGTGAATATTTTAATTTTGGGGTGCATTTGGTTTGTCTAAGTGGAGGTCACCCTTATCAATCACATATTGAAGTGCATTGTGGAATGTACACAACCTTTCCATGTCATGTCCATTGACCCTATCATATTTACAATATTCATTATCTCGATCAAAATGGGTTTAGATACTCGATATGTTGATGGGTCGGATAAGAGAGAAAGATATCATGTTAGAGGCAAGAAATTTTTTAAATACCGCATTATAAGTCTCTCCTATAGGTGTGTAGTTATGTTGTTGGCAAGGATGCTAAACAAAAGGTTTTTCCTTGGGAGTGGATTTTATTATGACAACATTGGTAGCTTCTTTTTACTTATCAAGACTAGATGTTGATTTGGATGGTAACTTTCTTTTGGTTTCTTAGGAAAAAGATTTACCCATCCATCTTCTAGAGCTCATAGTTCTATTTTATGGGCCATGGTAAAAGCCTCATCAAAATTTTGAAATGATTGAATTTGTAAAGTGGATGAGATGTGTTTGGTACATGCACGACATAAGAATTCAATTAATTTTGTTTTGGTAATGTAAATAATATTTGATTAGTCATGCCCTCCAATGGGTGAAAAATTCAGGGATGAATTCATCCTTGAATTGTGTGATGGAATATAGGTCATTGACAAATATTTTTTGGGACATGTTTATGGAAAAATGGTCTAAGAAAAGTTGGGCAAGCTGCGGAAAGGAGAATAGGTAATGTTATTGTACCAATCTAAGGTAGGACCGGCAAGGGACATGGGAAAGGTACTCATCATTAGATTTTAATCATGAGTTATGAGATAACATGCATGTGTGGAAGGCATAGATATGTTGTTGAGGATATTCCTAGTTAAACTTGATAAACTTACGAAGTTCTTAGTGGGGTGGATAGGGTTTCTATGGCACTAAAGGATGAATTTGATCATAAGAGAGAACATTCTTGGATGAGGATGAAGCAGCTTCGAGACTGGATATGCGGCCTAAAGGGGCTTAGAGGGGATCAATTTGTGTTGGTTATTGTAAGAATGAGCCAAGGTGAAAGAAGTACTGCTAGGTGGTGAGTATGTATGATACTTGGTAGGGAACATTTTATTAGGGGATGTTCTGCTAATATGAGACATTGTGTTGGTAATGCTTATTCTATCACAGCAGTATGTGTTATTGTGGAATGTTTTGTTGAGGGGTGTATTGTTGATGCATGTTGTGTTGAGGTAATTTTTCCGAGGTATATGTTGTTGATAAGGAATATTTTTTTGAGGAATACTCTGATGATAAGGAATATTCTATTGTGGGATGTTTTCATGAGATGAGAAACCTTGTTGTGAAGTTATAGGTTTTAAGGATTGTATGTACTGATACTGTAGTGGAATTGATGTATAAGTGAGTAGTTATGAATATATAGGTGTTTTTGGGAGTATATGGTAGAGGTGGCAGAGGATGGTGCTTGTTGTGGAACGCTTTGTTGAGAGATATTATATTGTGGGATATTTTGTAGGGGTGTAGATTGTGGCATGGAGATCAAAGGTTGTGAAGGTTGTGGTATATATTGTGAGATGGGATGAGTGCTGGAAATGACACTAGTATTGACTAGTGGTGTAGTTGTAGGAATGGACATAGTGATGTTCTGAATGGGATTAGTAACATGGTGGGAGGATACAACAACATAAAAATCCACATAACCTAGTGGATATTTTTGTACCTATGAGGAAGTTGGAGGGGTATATGAGGAAGTAGCAGTACTACTTAAAGGATGTGTGGAACCTATATAAGGACTTGGTGAAGATGTGAATTTTTGGGTAGATATGTTTTGTGACAAAATCATGTAGAGGTCATAAACAGGGACCTGGAGATACCTTATATGCTTCGGGTTGACTAATGGAAGATTTTTCATTCAATGTTTCAAAGGGGTTAGTAGGAATGACAGATATCTAGGGTTGACCAATGTTCGGTGTTTCAAGTTTACTTAAAGAATACATGTATAACTATTAAATGAAGGGGTCTTGATTTTGATTGATGAGATGTGTAATGGAAGTGAAGAGTTGTAAGTGTGTTGGGGTGTAAATGGTCGCATCTTAAAAATTTTGGCCACTAGGTAGGAATTGAGGGTAATAATGTTTCAGTCTATAATTTCTTCAAAGACAAGGTCTACCCTATTATAGAAGGGAGGTTCAGATGCTCTAGGAGAAAATGGATGTTCTAATTTTGGTGTATGAGGGATTTGACCATGATATTGATGTGGGGAATGAAAGGATTTTTGTTCCATTTTTATAGTTAACCCTAGATTCATTCCAAGTTTTTTGGGTGTCAGAAAAGGGATTGGATGTATTTGTTTGATAATATGGGATTTGTTGTTGTGTTCATGTCAAAAGTGTTGTGGTGTAAAATAGGACATGTTTTTGAAATGTAGGGGTGGAGTAGACATGTTTTCAAGAATTTGGTTACGAGCTTGTTGTCTAGTAAGTACCATAATAATCAAACACACAAACACCTAGAAAGTGAAAAATAACTAAATGGGTTGATTTACAAACAACAAGAAAATGCAAGGAAAGTATGTTTTTTTATCTTGATTAATTAGGAGAAAGTGAAATGTGTAAGATGGTTAATGAGGGTCCTAGGAAATGGTAAGTTATGGATGGTCTCGGGTATGTTTATGGGCAAAGTCCTCAATATACCCAAAGTTATGTGAATCCCAACTCGTATTGTTATCGCAGGGGCATGTATATTGGGGCCTACCCCCTCACTTCATAATCCCACTATGATAAGGGAGTCAAGTTGAGACATAAAATACTGACAGGCATGAGATTATACTCAGCCATAACAATGAGTAGGCTTCCCTGTTGGGTGATGAAATCCCAATCAATTTCACCTGGTCAGGAATTGTTTGAAATTGTTTTTTTATTTGATAGTGGTTTGGTTGTGTGTGGGGGAAAAATGAGTGAATGCACCGATTTTAACTCCTAATTAAAACTAGATGATCAAGAAGTATGAAATGCTTTGTTTCAAGACCCAAAATGAAATGTTTTTTTCTATGAGAGAAATAAAAAATGCAAAAATGAAAACAAAAGAAAGGCTCTAGGACTTACTGAGAGTGCTCCTATTTTTTAGAAATTTTAAAGTGAGCAAGCAATAAATCCAGTAGATGAATTTCCAAAAAAATAGTTCCCGCAACCAGATTAGAGAAAACAGAGAAAAAAACAAAGCAGATTGTGAAGCAATGATAAAAAAAAAAAACAAAGTCCAATCACTCGACGATTGGGCCAATTGTAGGTGATTACCCTAATCACATATTATTACTAGAAAGTGATAATAATATGAATACATTAATGATAAGATGAAACAAAAAATAAGGGACAAGGGTCCCACTGGGTGTGCTAAGATTTTGAGGACAATTTTTACCTCAGGGTTTTTACTTTGATACTTCAAAGGAGTAAAATTATCTCAACCTCGCATGGCGGGTTTTTAGGATACCCACAAGATGTGCTGTATGAATGATGTTTTTACACTTCGTGAAGAATGTACTAGAATTCATTTCCTTGAAAATAATACTCGCAAATCAAAACACTTACACAAAATATAGCTGGTAAAATATCAGTAGGTAGGTTATCCTGGAAAATGCCACCTTAAGCACAAATACTTCCTCAAGTGGATATCAACTTTCTTTTAAGACAATCAAGCTTTATTGATGGTAATATTAAGTACAATATGATAAATGGTAAATGTGATTAACTATTATCACTTATTTAGATGTTTACATACATTAGCTGATAGTAATAAAATGAAAGAAAAAATCCTAGAATCTGAAGTTGGATTCCGTGTTATAATCCAGGTTTTCTAAGAAGTTTGAGCCTATAGAAAAAGAGAAGTCTTCATGTTGATGATGGATGATACAATGGTAATTTTGATGTAGCGCAAAAATATTAATGATCTATTGAAAAGGATTGATCTCTAAAATTCTTATGGATGAATGTAACTTCCTTGAAAAATACAAGAATCCTCCCCAAAGAGGCTTAGAAACTTGTTTATATAGATCGTCGTGACCGGATAATCGCCAACAATTTTGGGGATAAAAGGAGTGATTTTCTTTCCATTTTGATCTTGATTTGGAGGGATTTCGAGAGAGGTTGGGATACTAAGAGGGATGAGCTCAGATTAGGACTAGGTTAGTTAGGATAAATGTAGAGGTGTTTTTAGAAGGTTTCTAATTTAACTTAGTTCTAACTAGTTAGGGGTGGGAAGTAGTTATAGGGATAAGTTAGAGGTGGTTAGGCTATATTTATGGAAGGTTGCTAAACTAACTAGTTACAACTAGTGAGTGTAGGTAAGTTGACATGATGAGGTGTGAGGGTGAGGTGTGATGATATAATTGATTTAATTTAATTAATTATTTTATGAATGGAGATGTGGTGGCGTAAATATTAAATTAATTAATTGAAGGGTATAAGCGAGTGACCTAGGTTATGGAGTGTCATAAGTGGCATGTCTTAACTATTAATGATCAAGAATGAGTTTAGATAATGATGGTGAGAGAGTGTAAATTTTCTGTGTCTACCGATTGTCTTAGGCAACTTCAATCTGATTATAACCGGAGAATCCATTCAACATAGAAAGCATTTCTAAACTTGTGATTGATTTTAGAATTTGGTCCATGATTGGGAGTGGGTAATTTTATTTTAGAGAAGTTTGGTTCAAACTTTAAAAATAGATAGAAATCCTTATTTCTTCATTTCTTTTCCTGAAAGGAACAATTTTTTCCACCCACGTGATGTGGTGGATTGGGAAAATTATCCTTGTATTTAACATTTTCAAAACTTCCTCTCAAAATGTTCTAGAAATTTTTAGATTGTATTTCCTTTACTTCTTCCTAGATAGTTTTTCTTCCGGATTGAGAGGTATATATTGTGGCATCTCTTTTGGTTTTAAATATTTCAGATCATCATAATAATATGCCAACACATCCAAATACTTTTTCAACAACAAAAAAAAAGTTTCTCTTTTCCTCCGATGATCAACACCTTCCTATATTCACGAACCGAGGTTCCTTATTTGTTCTAATATTTAACTTCTCAAAATTAGTATTTTTCTAGGATACTCTTTAGCTTTATCTTTCATAAATATATCATGCCTATCAAACAATTCTTCAAGTGATACTAGGCCCTTAAGAATCTTATTACCTTTTAGCATGAGCATTCCATCAAAATAAACCTTTTTAACTTTACCTTTTTCTTCCTTTGAATTTGAATCCCATGGTGAAGAATTAATTCCTTTAAATAAATTGTTTTAAAATTGTCTCTCTTCTCGAGGAAATAGAGGATATGTTTACCATCATTGAACACTTTCCTATTATTGGCGATGTCAGAACACTTAGCCTTAAAATAATCTCAATGGAATATTTCTCTTTATCAAAGGAAGGATAGGGTATTAATAAAGAATTTGAAACAAAAAGAGAATAAAATTTTCCATTTTGTTCCCATGGAATAACTTGTATGGATAAATCATCAAAGGATTCAATGCAGTCTCACACTTTATTCTTTTAATTTTTTAGCAGCGATTTCTTCACTTAGTATTGATTTCGACATGTTTTACAATTACTTCTACATCTCCCATTAATTTAAATTGCTTAATGACCATGGACTCAATTGCGTCTATGCATAAGAGAAGATATTCATATTCTGAAGTATTATTAGTATTTTCAAATTGAGCCTTAAAGAAAGCGGAAACAACTCACCGTAAGGTGAAATCAAAACCACACTTGCTCTAGAGCTCCGTACTCGCATTGGCTTCCATCGAAATCCATAGTACAAATATTTTCTTCATCTTCCTCTCGAGATAAGAGGAACATCATCATCTCCTCTAAAATTCATTGGGTAGCTCCCATGTCCACTGTCTTGATAAAGAATATCAACTCTAGGATCTTCTGATTTTTGTACTGTATACTTCATTTTTATCATCGAAAACAAATTTTCATTTAGACCTTGACTGAATATTTGTCAAGACCAATCCATTAGAATTTCTCCTCCCAAATCTCTATAGAATATTCTACTCAACAACATCCCATATGAGGCCATAATGTTTGCCACTAAGATAGTCAATAAGACTTTCTTTTTAGGAAAATCAACTAAAGAAACTTGGGCATCTTTTATTCTTCCCACAAGTGGGAATTATTTAGTCTCCATATAATAACACCGGCCTTTATCTCATGTTAAGTTGAGACCAAGGGAATTAACTACTTTAATTGGCATCACATTGTCAGAAGCATATGAGTCTATGATACAATTGTTTAATTGGTAGCCTCTGAGAAGAGAAAGATGGAATTGTTGAATCTTGTCGGTCTTGGCCGAGCTTAATGCTAGAATGTTTTGATATGATGGAGAAGGAGGTGTTAGTAGTAACCCTTTGGAAGAGGGTATGATAATATTGGGCTTTGGGTTACTACCTTTAATAAACTAGACTAGTTTATCAAATTATTTTAGATGGGTTTGCAAATATTAAAACTTGGAAATTTGGACCTTAGAATGTTTGATATGGTATATGATACTAAAAGAGGAATAAGTAGATGTCTCTGAGGTGGTGGAATATTTAAGGGGTGGAGGAGACATTACTTTGGAAGTAGGGGATACTTTAGCAATAGAGGTAGCCTTGGAAGCTAGTGCAGGCTTATTGGATACCTGAGAATTTTTTCTAGCAGCATTCACTATTTTATAAGTAACATTAGAAGGATTAGAAAAAGATGCTTTAATAAAGGTAGACTTAATATAATTACTTGTTTTAGCTAAGGTCTTATTGGCTCCCACAAGATCTTAATTTTATTTAGCAAATTCCATATAAGGTGGAAGTGTAACTCCTCTCTTGATTATTTTGTTAGGTGAAGTTGTCATGGGAGAATCTACACTCTTCTTATTCTTTGGGGAAATAGTGGAAGAACTTTTCTTTTGGAATTAGAATGGGTGAACACTGCATAAGAGAAAATTGGTGCATAATCCTCTTCACTTTCATCCCCGGATGAGTATTCGAAGTTCCAGATCTCAACATCATTAAATTTTTCAATTTCAAGTCGTTAGGAAATAAGGGATAAAATATGCGGAATAATTCCTCACATAATCGCAATGAAGAGAAACTAATATGCAGAAATTATTACAGATCTTAAATAAAATTACAGAATAAAATAACACAACACAAAGAGACAGTATTTAACGTGGTTCACCCAATTTGGGCTACGTCCACCAAGAATCACTTGCTTAGATTTTATTACAAGCCACCGCTCTCTCAATACAATACCCAGATCCGTTTGGAGCTATGCTCAACAAACTCTACAGAATTCACACCCAAATTCAAAACACATCTCAATAATACATTTGCTTGTACATCTATCATATGCATAAGACCATATAAATAGACAACTGCTTAAGCAGTTTTACAAAAACTGTGGGTATCAAAACCATGGGAAAAACCCATCCCATAAACCTATGGGTCAAAAACTCGCCCATATGAGAAAAGCACATTTCCCGATATGTCGGGTGCATTTTTCGAGGCCAAAAAATTTACGCCTAAAATTATTTTTTTTGGGTGTGCCCCAAACCTCATACACGGGGCTACCGCCCAGACTTCAGTGGCCTACGCCCACCCCGAACCCCGGCGAGGATACATGAAAAGTGTATAGTACTCTTAGTGTACAGTCTTCAACACTTTCACACATGAAAATAGGGTCCACAACCTAACAATCTCCCACTTGGAGACTAGTTTTCCTCTGAGTAAGCTTCTCAACCCTTCACTAGTTTCTGTGAAGACCAACCAAAGCTGAACACAACTTCAATTTTTCCCTTGTGACCACCTTGGTCATCATGTCTGTAGGATTCTGACTGGTATGAATCTTCTCCAACTTCAACTTCTCTTCCTCCAAAGCTGTCCTGATGAAATGGTACCTTAACTGTATATGCTTTGTCCTAGAGTGGAAAGCAGAGTTCTTAGCTAGGTGTATAGCACTCTAACTATCACTATGCAACTTACATTCCTCTTGCTTATGCCCCAACTCCTCAAGAAATTGTTGTAACCAAATCATCTCTTTGCTTGCCTCTGGCGTGGCGTAAACATACTCACCTCTCCGTGGTTGACAAAGCCCCCACCACTGTTGTCCCACCTACAAGTAAATATACCCTGTCGTGCTCCTCCTGCTTGTCTACATCTCCAGCCATATCTGAATCTACATAACCATGTAAAGTGGTGTTTGATCCACTGTAGCACAAAATTGTCCCCATGGTCCCTCTCAAATACCGAAGGATCCACTTTACTACTTGCCAATGCTCTTTACCTGGATCACTCATAAATCTACTCACAGCTCCCACTGCATGGGAAATATCAAGCCTAGTGCACACCATAGCATACATCAAACTACCAACTGCTGATGAGTAAGGTACCTTAGACATCTGGTTTCTTTCCTGCTCTGTCTTGGGACACTACTCCTTTGATAACTTAAAATGGCCTGCCAAAGGAGTCCCAACCAGGTTTAGCATCCTGCATGTTAAACCTATCCAATACCTTCTTAATGTACTCTTCCTGAGATAAAGTCAGCTTCCGTTCCTTCCTATCCCGAGTTATCCTCATACCAAGGATTTGTCTGGCTGCCCCCAAATCCTTCATATCAAAGGATTCACTTAGCTGTTTCTTGAGTACTTTTATTTCCTGCATGTTTTTACCTGCAACCAACATGTCATCTACATACAAACACAGGATAATATAACTTCCATCCTCAAATTTCTTTGTATACACACAATGGTTAGAATGACATCTAATATAACCTTGCTCCATCATGAAGCTATCAAACTTCTTATACCATTGACGTGGAGCTTGTTTCAGGCCATACAAGCTCTTCTTTAGTTTGCACACCATCTCCTCTTTACCTTTGACTTCATATCCTTCTGGCTGCTGCATATATAGCTCCTCCTCCAAATCACCATGGAGAAATGCAATCTTTACATCTAACTATTCTAAGTGCAAGTCTTCTGCTACCACTATTCCAAGAACAGTTCTGATAGAAGTCATTTTTACTACAGGAGAAAAAATCTCATCAAAATCTATACCTTGTTTCTGTGCAAACCCCTTGACCACCAACCGGGCCTTATATCTTTTCTTTCCTCCTTCTTCATCTTTAACTCTGTACACCCACTTCTTCTGCAATGCTCTTTTGCCTTCCGAGTAGCTTCACCAAATCCCAAGTATGGTTCTCCATGAGAGACTTATGCTCCTCATCCATGGCTTGCTCCCACTTCTTACTGGCATCTACCTACATTGCTTCATCAAAGCTCTCTGGCTCTCCACTATCAGTGAGTAATAAATAATAAAGAGAAGGAGAAAAACATTCAGGTTCTTTTCTTACCCTAGAAGACCTCCTCACTGTAGGAGTTTTGGGTTCCTGTTGAGTAGGTTCCTGAACTGATTCATGGGTCACTTTCCCATCCGAAAGATCCTTTACCACTGCATATTCTTTCTTGGATTCTTCCCTATTTTCCTAACTATTTCTTATACATGACTTTCTCATTAAAGACCACATCCCTGTATTTAATGATTTTCTTGTCCTTAATACTCCAACATTTAAATCCAAAGTCATCACCACCATAACCAATGAAAGTAAATTTTTTGATTTATCCTCTAGCTTGGTCTTATCATCCTTGTCTAT
Source organism: Taxus wallichiana var. yunnanensis (assembly GCA_018340775.1). Taxonomy (NCBI): domain Eukaryota; kingdom Viridiplantae; phylum Streptophyta; class Pinopsida; order Cupressales; family Taxaceae; genus Taxus; species Taxus wallichiana. The sequence goes on along the minus strand of CM031236.1, from coordinate 241,183,485 downwards.
ATGAACAAACACCTCACATCCAAAGACTCTAAGAAATGAATAATCAACTTTCTTACCGGACCAAGCCTCCTCGTGTATGCCTCCATCCAAGGCACTTGAGGGTCCTCTCGCTTATCAAGTACACAGCTGTGCTCACCGCTTCTACCCAAAAAGAAAGAGGTAGTCCTGCATGTAACCTCATGCTCCTAGCATGTTCCATTATTGTTCTGTTCATCCTTTCTAATACCCCATTCTCACGGGAGTTCCCGAACCGTATTTTGCCTACGAATTCCATTCTTAGAATAGTAATCATCAAATTCATTGCTACAATACTCCCCTCCATTATCTGACCTGAGACATTTTAGCTTAAGACCTGTTTCATTCTCTACCAAGACTTTCCATTTAACAAAAGTGTCAAATACATCAGATTTGTTTCTAATACAATAAACCCAAAATTTCCTTGTTGCATCATCAATAAAAGTAACATAATAACTTGAACCCCCAAGAGATGATACCTGAGCCGGTCCTCACACATCGAATGTACCAGAGCCGGTCCTCACACATCGAATGTACCACTCTAACTTCTCTCTTTCAGAGTAGGTCCAACCTTGAGAAACCTTACTCGCTTCTGTTTCCCATATATGTAGTTCTCACAGAAATCCAAACCTGTTTCTGTATATCTAGGAAAATTCTTCTTTATGATGTTCATGCCCTTATGGCTCATATGACCGAGCCTATAGTGCCATAATGTTGTATCTGCATCTGAAGCCACAAGATTACAATTATTAGTACTATCAGTGGTTAAATACAAGGTTCCAACCTTCTTACCTCTTGCCACCACAAGAGCACCCTTGGTAACCTTCCAAGAGTTAGCTGTAAATATCACAGTACAACCATCACTTCCCAATTGCCCCGCCGATATCAAGTTTCTCCTTAATGTAGGCACATGTCTGACATCCTTCAATAGCCATGTATTCCCATTCTACATCTTAACCTAAATAGAACCTTTTCCAACTATGCTGCAAGGCTCATCATCACCAAGAAAAACATGCCCAAAATCCCTTGAACATAATCAACAAAATAATGCCTATGTGGAGAAGCATGGAAAGAAGCCCCGAATCTAAAACCCAAGATTCAAAGAATATTGTGCAAAGAAAGAATCAAAGCATCCTAACATACATTACCCATTGCCACATTTGCCTCGTTTTCTTCCTGTTGTTTCTTCTTATCCCGAAGCTCCCAACAATCCTTCTTTGCATGCCCGTGCTTTCCACAATTCCGTAATTTAATCTTGTTCTTGGATTTTGACCTTGCCCGATCTTTTGATTTTCCACGGTTTCCTCTATTCTTTAGTCTCCCTCTAGTTTCTACTTCAAAGCATTCCCTAAAGTAGAAGATTCCCTGAGCTTTTTCTTCGCATTTCCTCACTTAGAATCACCCCTACAACATCCTCAAACTTCAACTTCAAGTTAGCCGGAACTGAGTTACTTACCACCATTACTAAGCTATTCTAACTCTCGTAAAGAGCACAGTGAATTAATAAAGCCATAACTTCTTCATCAAATTCTATTGAATCAAGCTAATATATTCACAATCGTATTGAAATCATTTAAATGATCTCGATCATCAACTATTCTTAGACATCTTCATATTAAACAACTTTTTCATTAAAAATATCTTGTTAGAGGCAGAGGGTTTTTCATACAACTTCCCTCATGCATCCATTAGATCTTTTGTAGTATTTTCCTTTGAAACATTAAATAATACCGAAGATGCAAGACACAAATGATTGTCCCAAGTGCCTTCCTATCCAAAGAAATCCCATTCCACATCTGTCATACTCGAGGGTTTGTTCACCTTCTCAGAAAACGGAGTATAAAGATCCTTTTGATAAAGGTAATCTTCCATCTCGCATCTTCCAAAGAATGAAATTCTACCCATTGAATTTATCAACCTTAGATCTTCCTTCATCTCGCCATAGCTCCCACTCAAGCTAAAAACTTTCCTGCGATTCAACACTTCAAAGAAACCAAACCAGTGCTCGATACCAATTGTTAGGAAATAAGGGATAAAATATGCGAATAATCCCTCACGAATCGTAATGAGAAACTAATATGCAGAAATTATTATAGATCTCAAATAAAATAAATAAAATAAAAAAAAAAAATTAGGCGTAAAATTTTTGGCCTCGAAAAATGCACCCGACATATCGGGAAACGTGCTTTTCTCATATGGGTGAGTTTTTTGACCCATAGGTTTATGGGATGGGTTTTACCCATGGTTTTAATACCCACGGTTTTGTAAAACTGCTTAAGCAGTTGTCTATTTATATGATCTTATGCATATGATAGATGTACAAGCAAATGTATTGCAGATGTGTTTTGAATTCGGGTGTGAATTCTATAGAGTTTGTTGAGCATAGCTCCAAACGGATCTGGGTATTGTATTGAGAGAGAGCAAAGGCTTGTAATAAAATCCGAGCAAGTGATTCTTGGTGGACGTAGCCCAAATTGGGTGAACCACATTAAATATCATTTTAGTCTCTTTGTGTTGTGTTATTTTATTCTGCAATTTTATTTGAGATCTGTAATAATTTCTGCATATTAGTTTCTACTGTTGCGATTCTGTGAGGGATTATTCCGCATATTTTATCCCTTATTTCCTAACACAAGCCCATTCTCTTATTCTTCATTATATTCCAGCTTTCGACGATTCTCTTCCTCATCACCGCTTGAGTATTGTATGTTGCGTTGATAGGAGAGCCTCTAGATAATATATTCGAGGAGGTGTTGTAATTCTTATTTTTTTCTAAAAATTACTCTTCCTCAGTAACATCTCTCAAAGTATTTTGTGTAATTAATATTTTTAGTGCATTCAAATTGTTTTCCACTTTCTAAACCAGAGGGCCATGGAAGAAAAATTGAACTTTGACCATTTTTTTCCACTGGATTTTTCACGCCTATAGATAGAATCAAATCATCATCTACTTCAAAGGGCATATTCTTGAGATTCTCTAAGATTTCTAGGAAAATATCTTCGAGTATGAATCCTACCTCGGAAAAAGAGTATTGATGAAGAATCCTTTTACATTTTCTTCATAGGGAAAAGATTCAAAGAGTATCCTCTTTAGTAACCTATTGTAACAAGCTAAGAATTCCCTCATAGTCTCATTTGTTAGAAATTCTAGAACTAAGAGGGAGGTGAATCAATGCTAATTCAAAATTTGAGATAAAATTCAACTTTATTTACTTTTTTATAATTAAAAACAACACCATACACAAGAAATCAACAAGAGAACACTTATAGAGACACTATTTAATGTGGGAAACCCTTGAAGAGAGAAAACCCCACTTTGAAACCAATACACTAGCTTGAACAAATTTTCCTATAAAAGTTACAATGATTTCCCTATTGAGAATCCAATCAACTTGAAGCTACAAATACAAAATGTAGTCATGTTGCCACTACTTTCTTGGAAGTAACAACTCCCAAGACATCAATTCAATCTTTGAATTTATTTTTTGTAAGCAACAACTTACGATGAATCTACAACTCCCTCTCGATAAGCCAAAACTTAGTCTTCAATAGTATATTTGATCACTCTTACTTGGTTGTATAACACAACATATTATGATCTCTAAACCAGGTCTTATATTCTCCTTATACCCTCCTAATTCATATCTCTTTTCATTACCTAATCAACTACAAAGCAATCAGTATTGCAAGGATTCTTCCACACACACCCTCTTATCATGATTCACACATTAAATCACACTATGAATCACCTCCTCATTCATGTATTCATACTTCTGTAACAACCTTATTCATGAAGGCATACTCCTTGATATCATTTTTTCTTTCATGTCATCAAGATTCTTTAAAACATAATCATCAAGTTCTGTTTTTCATACTTCATACACCTTCACTTAAATAGGTCTCACATTTCATCATAAGTTCAATATTAATCAACTTACCTTTCATGTAAAATAAATTTTATATGTAATTTGTGACATTTCCTCACACCTTTTGAACTTCACATCACAAAGGACTCTTCATCTCCTAAGACTTCAACTAAACTAGGAATATATTACATCACCTTAAACTGCTTCTATTGTAATCATGAAAACTGAAATGAAAGTCAATTTCATGTGCAGATCTTATAAGATATTTAAATATGCCTATGACTAAAATGATGGGAAAATAAATCCTCTATAACTCCTAACCTTCTGAAATCACTAGAAAATATTTGAAACCGACATTTACTGCACTTTGATTTGTAATCGCTCATGTCACCCTCTTTTTATGATATTCTCCAAAGTAGGAATATTGTCTTCTAGATACAAAACTTGATGCAAAGTGTCGTATGCACGCATGCACATTACAAGACTCTTCATTGTTCTCTATAACCTCTTGACATGCCTTTTATCTCTCCATTTCTCCTTCACACTTGATTTGAGCACCATACTTAGTCATAGAGGACTAAAAAATTACAGCCACAGAGATGATCTTCTAATTAATGATTCATGTACCTTCAAGAGATTTTAAAGCATGGAGAGAGTTTTTTACCACCTTTGGTTCATCTTAAAATTCTTGGGTTAGCTCTAACATCCACCTTTCACATTGAACATTTTTTATTTGACTCGAGGTACTAAAGGGATTTCAAGCACAAAGGTTTTGTCTTCATAAAGTGAGCTTGATCATGTATTAAACCTCATGGTTATAGATAAAAATACATATTTTTGGAGATATATATGTACTTTTCATCTAATTAGGTTCATTTATTTTTTCATCTCAGGAAAATATCTCAAATAAGCTTGGATTTCAAGAACACCTCAAACTAGCTATTAAGATCTAAAATCCAATATTACCTTTTCTTGCATCCAATACACTCAAATAACTTCCATGGAAAAACTTTCATAGATACTTCAGGAGAAACCTCTACTTAATGGAAAATCACACTCTTGCACAGTTTAAATGGAGAAAAGTAGGTTTTCAAGCTCATTTCCCAAAACTTCTTGACTATCCTAAAAAAAAAGTTTTAGACCATTTGCACTAAATCATGAAAATAATTCACCTCATAACCTCAATGGCTTGAACATGTCATATAGGAATTGTATCAACTTTCCATGATCATATTTAACCTTAACACCATGGATTTTCATCAAGACCTCTTCAAACTTCATGACTAGTTTTAGCATGTTTGATTTCTAGTGGTAGGTGACATAAATTGATGTTGTTCATCAAAACTTACACTGAACATACCTAGGTATTGTCATGTAATTCAAGGAAAATTCTTATAAATTCTTCCACATAAACATTTCAATCTCAAGCTCTGCCATTCATGACTGTATTTTCAATTTCCTTCAAAATAGGGCTAAAATCATACATAACCGTCTAACCCGGAGTTGGAAAATGCCACCAAGTTAAAGTAATTAGAGTCCTCTACTTTCCAAAAGTATAATATCATCATCATAGATACATTTTATTACCAAATAACTCAAATTTTTCCTATCACTCCATTATGAGGGTTTGGGGATGGTTTATAGTGATTTTCATTGTTAACCTTCATTCATAACTCTCAAACCACCATTATTTGTCATTCTAACTCTAGAGTTGTCTTAATTACATTCTTTAACATTGGTAAGAGGCTTATGGTACCATGTAAATATTTAAAATTCCTTTGAGGTCTTCAAAGTTGACCTTTAAGTTGGGAAAGAGCATTCTAAAAGCTCTATTTCACTATAAACTTCATAAATTCAAAACTATTCTTATTTTTCCCTAAAATTGGACCACAACACTATGATAGATCCCTTCACGTGTCCCAAGGATTAGTGTATCATAAATACACCTGTACCTTATGGACCAATCTCATTTTTTCATGTTAAACTTGTTTTTTCTCAAGGACAATCATTGAATTTACCCTAACAATGCCTCCAAATGTTGATTTAAGACTTGTACATTCATATGCAGAATCTTGATAATGTCCCTATACACCTCAAATGCTTTCATTTTATTGAAATGGCTTAATTATGCTTTATATACCTTACTACATCCTCGAACAAGGCTTAATTGAGATAGTTTACACTATAACTCATCATGCTTGTCTTGTTCTTCATAAAACATCCCCTTAAACATGTTTCTCATGCCTCTACAATGCTTATCCATCTTGATCATGCCTTGAATCCACCATTCTTGGTTCATTTGCTTATTGGGCCTAGGGATTAGGCCATCTTGACTAAGATAATATTATAAATTTGACTCATAAAATATTTTGGTCATCATGAGGACTTTGTTTCCTCATCATTCATCTGCTAGACTATCTATGACATCATCCTAATATGACCCCATATCATCATCCTTCCCGTACAAGCCACTAGATTTTCAAGAATTCATTTTTGCATCAGGTATTCTCATTCCTTGTCCTATCCTTCCTCATCACACTCATCCTCTAGCTCTCCTTCATCCTTATTTTTCATTAATGTGCCTTTTTCATCGTGACAACTCATCAATCACATGCCAAGAAACTCCCCCTTTATCATTGATGAAAAAACTCTTGATTCTTATCCCCATTTTTGCATTAATGAAAAAGTGCATGCTTTTAGTTCATGGTATCCTCCTTCATCATCTTGTTTGACCTATATTTAGGTTTGAAACAATCAATCAAACTCATCATTCAAGTTCTCCCTTTTGTCTCTTCTTCATCGACCCTATTTTTGTCTTCACCATTGATTGAACTCACTATTTCCCCCATGAGAAGATGCCTTCATGGCACATACGAATTCCAATAATGTAATAGTTGAGTGAAAAAAACCTCCTAGAACAAAAATATGTCTATCTTATCTCATCATGATAAAATCAAGCTTAACTATGTTATGTATTGGTTTAAAACATCACTTTGGCCTTATAACCCTAACCAACCTCTCATTGTATTTTAGTCCAACTTTGGTCATCCTTAAAGCCCATATACATCATGAAACAATTCTTTGTTTCCCCATGATGATCAATCTAACCTCATTTATCTTCCTATGTAATAAATTTTCTTTATACCTCATCCTTTAGTCATCTAGGTGGGTCCACTTCTCCTTCTCTTCCCTGATTTGACTTTGAGTGTTTAAATCCTTCTTTGTGTGATATTATAGCTTTATTGGTCATAACACTTACTCCCCTTGGAGTAGCTACAATATCATCATTTAATTTTCCATTTTGAATCTCTTGACACATTGAAATATTTTTTTGATAGTTAGATTAAAATCCATTTCCTTTGCGTGTAATTTGCGAAGGATTGGAAGGATCGCAAAGTTGAATATGGTGGGCAGAAAATATCGATTAATGAAGAGTTTATAGCTGAAGCAACAGGCCTTGGGATGGATGGGTACCACTTTTTTAATAAAAGGATTGACAGAGCAGCTGAGGAGAGGAAGTTTGTTGAGGGCAATGAGAAACTGGTCTTCGTCACAATGGGTTTGAAGATTAGCTCTATCCCTCCACCATTTGACGAGGTCACCCGCATGATGGTTTGATACATCTCCTTGGAGGGGAGATACGTCACTGTGCCCATTAAGCATCTTGTGTTCCTCAATCACTTCCGTAGAAGTTTCACGGTATGTTTCCCACACTATCTTCTTAATTCTCTTGAACGCTCCATTTTGGAGTTCCAAAAACATACTCGTGCGGTCCCTCTACATCAAGGTCTCATCTTCTTGCTGCATAAACTCTATATTCTTAAGTATCCCAGCCTTCCTTCTTCCCCCATCTCTGCTCCATCTATCCCCTTCACCGCTGCCACTACCCCCATCTCTTCTCCTTATCCCCATCACCGCTACCGCTACCCCTTTACCTTCCTTCTCGGCTCCCACCATCATCCCCTCCACCTCTGCTCCCACCCCCGTCACCTCCACTTTGACTAGACCTATTACTAGGTCTTCTAAGAAGCTGAAACTGAATACCCCTATTTCGGGGAATGTTCCTCAGGAATTGGAGGATGCTCATAATCTACTCCATATTAGTAGTGTTGGCTTACATGAGGCTTTACACACTGAGAGTTCCACACAAAGGCTGGAAGTCTTAGAAAAAGACATGTTGCTGTTGAAAGATGAAGTTAAAAACTTGGCTAAGAAAAAAGGTAAGAGGAAGAAGGAGGAGGAGGTTGATCTTGACAATAAACAAGTTGAGGATATTTATAAAAAACTGAACTCCCTGGACAACCGTCTAGGGAAAGCCAAGAATCATCATGACCATAATATGGCTATTTTTAGTGCAATCAAAGACTTCATTGAGCAACATGTCTGCAACGTCTCTGCTCTCAGTGAAATCCCAACAACTCTTTGGGGCACGGAAAAAGAAAGCAAACAGACCATTCAAAAGCTGGATACTTCTGACTCTACTCACATGACGACATTGGCTTTGTTTACCTCTTGGCAAACTATCAAATCCAGAATCACCAAAGCCACCAAGAAGTAAATGTGGAGCTGCACTGCTGTTGTTGCCTTCCTTCATGTTTTTTGTTGTTTTTTAGCTATTTTTGGCTACTTTTCTACAGTGTTCAAACTGGTTAGCTGTTTTGTGGTAACTTCTCTTTGGTTACCTTTGGTTCTTTTGACTTATCTAGATCTTGATCCTTTTTGTGATGCTTTTCATTCCTATTCTGGCTTTTAGGCCCTCTTTGTATGCAAGGGTATAGTCCCTTTCAAAAAACTATTTACCAATAATAAAAAAAAATCCATTTCCTTTCAACTACTTATCAAACATGTATCTCACTATTTTAGAATCCTCACAAATTACTCGCCTAGCCTAGGGATTTACTTGATCATAGTTTTTCTCTTATTTTCATTTTATCTTGATAAACCTACCATTTTGATGCCTTCAAAACTTGTCTAAAGATTTCATACAATTTCCCTTTCCTTGTGCGGTCTTGTTAGACCTCAGAGATGCTTGTTTCAGACTTATACCAATTAATCATACCTTTAATCAAAGGTATCAGCATTGTATCCTCTACTTTGTCTCATAACCTTCTCAATATTTTCATGAGTCACCTCTTTGAACTCAAACTCAATATGCATCTTTCTTATGTTTACATACCATCATTGAATCATCATGATTTAGTGTGCACAAACCGTAATCAAATTTATTTAAGTCCATAAGGCTCTATCATAGTTCCTTGAGAATATTTAACAAACATACCTAAGAATTAAGTGAATTTATACCATCTCAAATTGCTTCATTAAACTTATTTTCCATTGAGATCACCCGATAGAGTGTTATTGATAACTCCCACTAATTTATGTGATCTTATTAGACCTTTAGGTATGTATTTAAAGTTTGTAGCCTATATTTTTGAAGTTTAAAGCATCACCAAGATTCCATGATTGAGTTTTAAATGTGATGAATTTGTGAAAATATTATGTTATTTATTTAAGCCTTACGAAAATTCACTTATCAAGACTACCTAAGGTCCTTCTCTAACTTGTGCACTTATACAAAGAAAATAAGTATAGGTAAAGTGCCTCTCTAACCTTAAAAATTGTAATATACCTATTGAAGATTATCTTTGTAGATGAACCATCAAAGTCGTGGGAAATGTTAGAGATGTGGGACTCAACCCCTAAGATAACCTCTCAATTTTATAGAAGTTGGTTCTTCTCTACTTGTGTTTAAGGTGAGGGTTAGAGAGAAAACATAATGAAAATCCTAACTAAGGCAATGCATCGAAACTTTACTTAAAGCACAAAGATAGAAACCGAAATAACTAATAAACTAGTTAAGGAGCATTAAGCATGATCAAACCTTTTAGAGATATTTCGTATTATCAAAGGCTAGAAGGAACTGAAACATAACCATCTGCAAGTAAACAGAATTATGTAAATATCTAAGGGCGTATAACATGATAGAAACTTAAACATTCATAAAGAATTGAAAGAAGCATGCAGAAGGAATTAAGGACACATGGTATTGTGAACTCCTTAGTGCACAAAACAAGAACTCTTAATTTATAGAGAAAACAATACATAAGGCCGAGAATGGAACAAATTATAGTATTTCTTTACAATAGAGCCTTTCTAAGGCTAGTGAACACAAGAAAACTGAACCTTAAGATCTCCTCCAATGTGCTCCAACATGTCTACCATTAATATTTCCACCATCCACAATAATTTACTTAACTTCACGATATTCAATCCATGGGGTGAATCTTATCTACTTGATTTGGGACTTGGGATCGCATTTAATCCAATGAATCTGCGAGTCCTTTTTCTTCTTTGATTGGCCCTTTGAATGGTGGTAGCTTCTTCACATGACACATGGACATTGTGCACTACTTTAGTGTTACTATTTTCTTTCTCCTTTTGAAGTTGCACATGAGCGACAAATGGGGCTTTGCATGATCTTCCCTTTTCCATTAAATTTTCACCCTTCTTAGGTTGGGCTGCCATGATCTTGCCACGTGGTTTCTTCTCATTTTTTTGAGGATACTAGTTCATTGGGCTACATCTAATATGTGTCAAAGGGACACATGGATACCCTTTGCACTCAATCTCATACTTAGTCCAAACCGATCCTCGAAGAGGAATAAAAGAACTCCAAAATAAAAGGGGTTTGGTGGAAAAAAATGAAAGAAAAAGAGATCCTTAATAGGTGTAGAAAAATTCTATAGTTATGGTGACTCACCAAGGGACTCCATTCCAGCCATGGAAGAATCTAGTAATCCTTCCTTGTCTCAAAATTGCAAAATGTGGCTCAAAATGCCACTCAAAGCTACTTCAAAATAGCTTGGTACCTGACCCATTCCTCCTCTATCAGGTAGGTTCTTTTTGTAGATCCTAGAAGGCTCTATCAAGCTTAATGATCTCCTTGTGAGATAACACTTGGATATCTTCCAAAGCATTGCATGCAAATGGAACTCCAATTTTGTAATTGGGTTGTGATGACCTTCACCTAAGCAACATTGGAATCATCCTTTAAAGACTAAAAGAAAGTCTTATCCTTTTCCTTTACCGTGAGTAACTACTTAATCTAGTCCTCTAATATGATGGTGGAGTCATATGGAAAGGGAGATCGAACCCAAAGTGCACCAATTATTCGATGTGTTTCTTCCTCTCTCTAATCCCGAGATGGAGTTGAGTTAAGAGATTTTAAAACTTGATGAATGCCTTATCAGTAACTTAGAATATCACTGATCTTAGTTACACTACCATCTCCCTATCTATGATACCTACATTTTATAGGGAGAAGTTTGAAGAGTCATATAATTTTTAAACCAAAGGCCTATGATTCAGGGGACTTTGAAAATACGGTTCCACTTATGGTGGAGGTTGAGGACTCTACATTGGCACACAAAACTTGTGCATTAGATATAAATATGAGTGTGGATGATATGTCTATTTCGTAATGGTGATTTTCTTGCAGCATGAGATGTATAGCCCTTACACCAATATGATGATTTCCCCTTTGGGGGTTCTTTGAGAATTCAAGTCAAATCCTTGACCATGTCTTTTGATTACTTGCACCTTGTTTTTAAGCTCCCCTTATTCGCTTCTAAGCTATGTAGCTTCATTTGGAGCATGGTAACCTTCGATTTCCTTAAATCAAACTCCTATTGAATCAAACTAGCCATAACCTTAGAGACTACCAACTCAGCCTCTAATTTTTTTGCTTCTTCTTGGGAAGCTGCGCAAGAGCTTCATTTGAAGTTGCATCTTTCAATCCTTGTGGAGTTACTCCACTTATTTATTTTCACCCTTAATTTTAGTATTGAGGTGAAAGATAGTAATCTCTATCTATATAAGTCTAGACTCTACTTTCCTTAGGTTATTATTGATCCTAAGATAATCCATGGTGACCATGATAGTTGTTTCATTCATTAATTTGACCTTCTCTTAAGGCTGAAATCGAGTCGATCTACCACAAAAACATTGATAGTATAATCAATGGTTATATTTGTTCAATAGGTTTGGAGTCACTAGGGATCATTTGTGCAATGGTTAGAGAGCTCTACTGATGGTCATATAATAACCTCATCTTCTTCATCACTCCTACTAACATCTCATTCTTCTTTACTTCTCCTTTCTCCTACTACAAGCCACCTTCGCTTAATCGACCTAGTTCAAAATTTCTAAGGAGGAATGAACAATCCCACCTACAAATGGAAATCCCAAAGGACATGACATATGGTATTTTAATGGGATGAGAAGTCACAAAATCCAAATAAGGGGTTGAAAAAATTAGGGAAATAATGAGGGAATGGTGATGGGTGGTGGAGGAATAAGAGAGGAGTTGGGGGCATAAGGGTCTAAGTCAGAGTGACCAAAATAGAAACATCCCACCGAGGAAAAAAAAAAGGAGGATAAGGAAATGGAGGAACATGAGGAGATGAAGGGGTAGATGAAGAAGGGACCTCAGATGACCTCATCTTCTTCTTAGGTGGGCTACAAGGGTTGGAGCTTTTAGTGATTGCGGAGGGCAAGGCCAAAGGTTGTGTAGAGATGGGGCCCTAAGGTTAGCTCGAAACTAGTTGCTCTTCTGTTTTCAAACCTTGAGGTTCTCGACACTAACGAAATTATGGGCATGATCCTTGATGGATTCTATTGAGAAGCCCAGGAGAGAGACGCAGCTTGTGTCTACTATTGTGAAGGGCCGATGGTTCCCCCCTTATGCCACAAGAAATGTTTCTTTGTAAATATGACTTCTTCCTTTATGTCCGTGTCAAATCCATGCTAAGTATCCCAAATTTCTTCCTACTTCTCATCAGTAGACACCTCCTCAAAATTGGGGTTTTTTTTTCAATTTCTTGCATGTATTTCTAATAGGTCTCAATTTTTTCCATACTCTAGTCCTTACCCCGCAGGGTTGTCCTCAAACCCTTAGCCATAGTTAAAGAGGGGTCATATTTGTGCATGATTGGATGAAATGAATCCCATGCTGGGGTTGGGATATCTTTTAATTCAACAAAAATATTAGGAGTTTTTGCTTTAAGAGACTTCCTATCTTCAAAAAAATTCTTGGTTCATACTTGCATGAACCCCAAAATTTGTTTTGGTATAAGATAGTGGCCATATTCCCATCTATTCATACCATCATCTATCCCTAATCAAGGTGAATCAATAGTCACCATATTTTGTGTGATTACATGCTTCGCCTTGTGTTTTTTCATAGTAATACCTCATCTATGTTAGGAGAGTTCAATAATTTTTTTCTTCTTATAGGCATAGTTGTATTCTTCATCTAGTATTGCTAACTACCTAGCTACCTTTAAGCCCACCACCCATGTCATGAGGATTATGGGGAGCATGGAGGATTCATCCCAGAATCCATGCACCCATATCATGGAATGTGTTACCCTAAAAAATTAATCGTAAGGATCTAGGGGGTCTTTGAGGATGGCTCAAATTGAATCACTCATTCTCATTATTGAATCCTCCCCGATCAAGCTCGGTAGAGGGGCACAACAAATAATTTTGTAAACTCATAGGTGTACAAGGAATGGCATAGCACATGAGTCCATGTGGACACTAGTATGATGTTATGAGGGTCAACCTCAAAGTCCCAAAGTGTCATAGGCATATATTGGCTATAGAATGACCTGTTCTGGTAAAGAATATGGTGAAAAAAATAGGAGGAGTACATGAATGTGGAATTTATAGATAAATAGGCTAGTTGATTACAAATATCCTCCTCTATGACCTCAGAGAAGTCAAACCAATATGCGTGGTCCTTCTTCACTGTTCTCATTCTGAAAAGGGCTCCCATTTGGCACTTGTGGACATTTCTAGCTGAGTCTTGACCAAAAATAAAGGCAAAAATAGAGGATGTGTCCTAACAATCCTACAAGAATGCTTTCAACGAAATTGGAAATCCCAGCATCTCATAACCGCTTGAATCCTCTTGTTGTAATTCTTTCCCAAGGAAAGTGGATTTGTGTTGGCATGAGGACTAGACCCCTTGGAGTTTGGCCATATTATAAAATTTGGCCATTGGGTTTGTGGCGAGATAATATGTCTCTAATGGTTCATGTTGTTATCTTCACCTGGATGTCATTTCCATTGATGGTGCTAGTATCGGGGCCAAAACAATGTGTTCACATCTGCACGAGTTTTGGATACGGGCGAACAAGGGGCACCATGTACTAGGTGAGGGTAGTGGTCTAGATTTAAGAGTCAAAAGACTCAAAATCCCCAAATTGAGATATCTAGAAAAAGTGACCTCTCTCAGATCCTTTGGATTTTTGGTTAGGATGGGGTCATAAACACCATCCACATAGTCAGTGACCAAGGAAGCGTCCCAACAACGCATGCATTTGTAAGGGTAAATCAACCTTAAGTTGTGAGTGCATGGGGATGTGGGGCATCATTCATAAGATTTTAACTGGGGAACCGAGGTGGAAGGTGCCATGGCTATTGAAGAAGCTAAAGGAAGCTCTAGTTCTTCAAAATGGTGACTCAAGAATTTAAGGTGAGAGACTCTTAATTTTTGAAATGAATTTAGGCGACTCCATAACCTACCTTAAATATCCTCCTTATTTTTCATGAAGTAAAGGCTCCCACACACATTAGGTCACACCCTCAATGAAAATTTAGCTTGATGACCCTTGGCACCAAATTTCACACTTCTCAAGAGATTTTTCATTAATTCTCCAATCCTTTTCAATAAGTATTCCCAAAAATACGTTGGATCATTTACTTTAGGGAAACATAGGAAGGACACTTCCCAATAAAATTTAAAAAAGGGGCAACAGGAGTCTCCATAGGAGACACATGTCCAAAGACACTTTATTGGAAGGGGCAACACCATGAAACAAGAAAAATACAAAAGAAGGGGACTATACATATGATACATATTTACAATATTCAAAAGACTCAATGGAAAGGTTTAAGATGGATCTTGTTTACTGGAATCGCCAAGGGCTCACCTTCCATAGTTTCAAGATCGAAGGTATTTTTTCTTTCATGCAATGTTCTTGAATGTTTCAGCCCAAAGAGGGTCCAAATTCTCATGGTTTATAGGCTTTATGGCTCTTGCGTCCCACTTAAAAACTAAAGAAGCAACCCAAAGATCTAGATTCAAATGTCTTTCATCGAATCAAGTATCGATAAATTCTGTTGATGGCTGATCATGGATTCATGATCGACTCATGTTTCTTTTAAAGCTTATATCTCCATGTTCTTCTATTTCAATTTGTTTTATCAATTACAATGTTGGGATTTCTATCATGATGGGCATTACTACGCTTTTACTATAGACTAGTTCATATGGTGATGTCTTTAAGATATTTTTAGGTGTCCTGATGACACCCTAAACTTTACAAAGAAAATTGCATGAC
Source organism: Taxus wallichiana var. yunnanensis (assembly GCA_018340775.1). Classification (NCBI taxonomy): domain Eukaryota; kingdom Viridiplantae; phylum Streptophyta; class Pinopsida; order Cupressales; family Taxaceae; genus Taxus; species Taxus wallichiana. The sequence continues at coordinate 241,168,196 of CM031236.1, read as the reverse complement.
TAAATAAGGAAAGCTAACACCATTTTCATCCATCTAGCCAAGGTTCTAAGTCTAGGAATGTAACATTAAGATAGAAGCTTAAAAGAATGCTTAAATAGTATGAGAATAATACAAAATCTAACTAAACATGCCTACTAATATGCTTGAATTACCTATCATGATCCTAAATATACTTAAGAGGGAAATCAAAGGGTTATGGATGCTACTCCAAACAAGGTGAAATGGCCTCTCCAAATGACTACTTGGTCATTCTAGATATCCATCGACTAACCCCATTGAAGGCTTTAAGAAAGGATTGAACTTGGTTATATATCATATTTATTATATGAGATGGACATCAAAGCATGGTGTAAAGTATAAAGGAATGAGGTGCACTCTTTTTATAGTTTTCATTTTGGGATAAACTTGTATTTTAGTGCATGTAGTACTAAAAGCCCCAAATTAGATTAGAATTGTTAATCATGATTAGGCCTTTCTAGGTGTGGAACCTTAATCAACCACTTAGGGTCAACTAGGAGGATAAGATAAACTTTTGAAGCTTGCGAGATGTTGTGGAGGTGAATGGGGTGATTTTGAGGTTAGTGTTGGTGCCATTTTTGAGCTTGCACCATGTTGCCCTAAAATTTCAAATCCGTATGTGCTCAAAAAAACATTTTATCCTTTGATTTGATGGTTTGTAATTCTTCCCCTCCAGTTGAAATGCTTTAAAAATGCTCGAAACTTGTTGTATTTCCCTAATTTGAGGGAATATTACGAGTTTGCCCTTTTATGTGCCCTAGTTTTTCTAATTTTCTCGATGTGTCATTTTTCCCTTTTCCAGATCATGGAAAAATCAAAATTGATCAAATCATAGTTGTGTGTAATTGAAAGTCCAATCCCAAGGTTGAAAATGTTCGGAAATCATGCTTCAGTTGATTCAAAATCGAAAAATCTACCATCCTTGGTGAAAAAATTGAATTCTAGGGCATCCTTTGAATTTTTTTACATTTTGACGGTCATATGGGCATCATTTTCCTATCAAATTCATCCTTAGAAGGTATTGGCAACATGGCGGGTTTTCATTGGCCAAGTGTGGTGGGAAAGTTTTCTAACTTGTCATTTTTTGATTTTTCGCAGAGTGGCAAATTTGGCTCCACGGTTCGCCTTTTCAAAGTCAGCATACGTGGAATTTTATTATTGGGAGGAGAGGTGGGGAGTTGAATCTCCTTTGAAAATTTTGGCTTTATTTTGTAAAATTTCCTAAGTCAAAATTTTGCTCGAATCCCCACAGCCAACCAGAAGAGGACACGTGTCCTAAAAGTTTCAAAATGGAGGAGCGGGCTAGATTGGGGACTTAGAGTTTTAACTCTATTTTCCAAAAATTGCAAAATCATTTCTAGCCCCACTCCAATCAGAGGAGGACACGTGGCGCTTTCTTGGGCGGAGCGGGTCACGGCGGGTCAAGTGAAGAAACGAGGATTTTCTCCTTTTCACAAAAAAAGAGTTCAGAATGAAAATTTTTAGCGTGCCCCTGTGAACAAATCATAGGTGGACACATGTCCATGAAGAGTCGAGGGAAGTGTGAGCCATGGAGGGAAATTTTTATTTTTCCCCTTTTTGGCAAAAGGTGTTAAGGCCAAAATTTAAGTCAGGCCCGCAAGAAAATCAATGAGCAACATGTGGTGGGCAAGGCAGGTCGGTGCACCCATGCAGAGACAAAGTTGAGAATTTTCCCTTGGCTTAAAGGGAGTGAAAATGAAGATTAAGCCTGCAGGTCCTCGGTAAAAGAGATATGGACACGTGGTAGAGGACAAAGTGGGTTGGCAGGCTAGCGGAGGTAGGAGGGAATTTTTTTACGTTATACAAAAAAGACTCGTAATCAAAATTTGGAGCGCCGCTGCAAAAATCACAAGGAGACACGTGGCGAGGGAGAAAATCGAGGTGCGGGCCCATGCGGAAAAAAGTGAAAATTTTCCAATTTTCCAAAAAGGGTCAAAATGCATAGAATTGAAGCATGATTTGAATGGGACCCACCATGTGCCATGTGTCAGCTCCAAAATTCAAAGGCGGAGGGGTGGGGGAAAAGTCAAATTTTCCATTTTTTCCAAAAGGTTGAAATGTCAAAAAATGAGCCCAAATTTGTTTCCAATCATTTTTTGCCACATGTTCAACCTTATCTAAAAATTAAAAAGGTAACTCAAGCTTATGTCTAAGTTCACATCTTCCACGTGGATGGCTAAGATTAAAATATGAATAAAATTGATAGTTGTTGTGTATCCATTTGTTTTGACCACCATGGGAGCTCTAGGAAGCTTGGAATCATGATTTTTACATCAAAATTCATCAAATTTATAGTGATTTTGTGTCGTATTGGCCTTCCAGGATCATTGGCATCACTTTCATGGCTTAATTCTTTGATTTGAGGTGATTTTGAAATATATTTTGCCGTAATCCGTCCAAAAATGTGAAATGAAAAAATTAAAGGTTGCAGAGGTAATTTGAAAAGGTAAAAAGGTGAAAATGATGAGTAAAAGGTGTTTGCATGCTTGAATGATGAAAAACGTGCCTCTAGGAAGGATATTGATCTGAATTTGTGTAATGATTTAAATTTTTGGGCACACTTGGCAACCTGCGAATGTTTTTTTGTTTGATGTCATTTTCATCGAATCATGAGGGTTTTGTAACAAACTTGATTCCATGGCATATTCTTTTCTTGGGAAAGAAGGATCCAAGGTAGCAAGAGATATATAATGCATGTTTTGAGAGATGCAAAAGGGGGTGAAATTGAAATCACGAGAAAATTCCGAGAGAAAGCTCATCTTTTGATAAACCCACCAAAGAAACAAGATAATTTATTCTCTGTTAGATCTTCATGTATGTGAGTTGGTTATAAGTGTAGAGCCATCACACAAACTCGATATTGTTCATGAAACTATCCCCTGCTAATGAATGTAACAATATTTTGATTTAATCTATGTTTTTCTGGGTAATATGGTGTCTATTATCATTTTTAAATTCCTGCAAATAGTTTTCATTGTTCTTGTTGCAATCTTACATTGAAAGTCTTTAGAAATCACACAGGATCTCCATTTCTAGTTGATAGTTTAGTGGCATTTGTAATATCATATTCAAAAGAGCCTTCATCTGATAAGGAGATAAACAAATTTAAAATCACTTTACCTTCCTTGACTATAGAGATTTCTTGTAAGCCTTTGGGGCACCTTAGGCATGGTTTGATCAAGGATTTTTGTGTTTAATTGAGTTCTTTACTTCAAGCTTTTGTGGTGAGTTCTCAAAGATTTTGTGAAGAGTGTTACCTGGGATTCCATTTATGCCTCTTCTAGTTGAAAGAATATCCTAATTATTTGAAGTATTTTATCTGATAGTTGTTCAAGTATTGTAGAGGTTGTCAAAGATATGATATATCCCAGTTTGTCTTGTCAACACCCCACCAAAAATTTCATTCAAACAAACTAATCCTACCCACACTACCCCTGCATTGCATTGTGTGTCAACAAAAGAATACAATCCATTTACAAAAATGCACAAGGAAAATCAGGATCATATAATGTCTCTAGTAACCCTTGCCTTGCATTGAAAATATCTCCATAATCTAGGAGTGACAACTTGTGAAAGTCAGATTTGGAGTGTTGATCATATTTTCCCAAGGCCTTTTCATACTATTTGCATAAATTGAGGGATATCTTCATCTCCTTCACCATTTGGGGGTTACAATGTAGGTTCTCTTACCTTGGTTGAAAGGCACAACCTAAAATAGTGAGGGTCGATCAAATCATTTTGAAGTGTTATCCATATCTCCACAAATCTGAGTGCCAGTTAGATCACATCCCGGCTACAAAATGACACACATCATGATCTATCTGACTTCAAGCTTCATGCCATATCTCTGATGCTGCTCAAACTAAAAGGAGAAAAAAATTGGGTACCAACATTTTCTGGCACCATTTGGGACTTCTTGGAATTTCTTGGTGTTTGTGGAGTGTTTGAAGAGTTTGAGAATTTATGTATTCAATTATTTGAGTTGCTACATTGTTAAAATATCATTCTATGCTTCAGATCTGCAAGTTTTAAACAAGGGTTTCAAGTTTTGTCTACCCTTTTTCCATTTCCTAGTAGTTCATACACTTTGGGTGCATTGTGATTGATTGATTTAAGAAGAAGAAGGTCTAATTTATAAGGCTTTGCAAAGTTTTCAGTGCTAGCAAACATTTGACAGATTATTTTAGTGCATTCTTGCACAACTAAGGTGAAATTCCTTAGTGGCGACTCCATGTTGATTTGATCTTGAAAATACCAGTTGTTTTACCTTTCTGTCATTTATTTTTGTGCTACTAATCTCTGCAAAAATGGAAGGAAGAATATCTCTCTTCCTTAAAGACTCTACTAAGAAATTGTTTTCAGATTCAAGGAACTCAAAGTTGGAAAGTTGTTAAAGGTCAGACATCAAGAAAATATATATCCATTGGTGAGAGAGATCAGCCTTTGGTAGAAGATTATCATTCTTCTTTAAGTGATTCAGATTTAAGCAATCCTCTCATAAACTTGTTTTCCTCAGTTAGTGAAGGTCCTTTTCTGTACCTAGTAAGTTCCTTCTCCAATCTGCACCTCTATGTTTTAATCCAAATAAAAATTTCCAAGAAAGTCAGCACTTAGAGAATACCAGTCTTGTGAATCACATTCTTGAGTCCCAAATACCTTGCACTCCTCATCAGCTTGTTTCACCTCCAAGATCACCTCCACCAAACAATATGGCTCAGCCTAGACCTCCATTTGTTCTTAACACCTTTGGTCCTATAAATTTTAGAGGAATGGATGGTTACCCAAATGTTGTCCCACAAGATGTTAGAAATAGATTTCCAAAATTCCAGGGTAACAATGCTATTATTGGTGATCATCATCTCAATTTTTTTAATAATATGATGGAAGATTTTGAGATAGAGTTTGAGTATGTGTATGTCAAATTTTTATTCATACACTTGAAGAGGATGCTATGGATTGGTACAAGGCTATGCTTGATAACTCTATTGACTCTTGGAATGAAATGAAGAATGCATTTAGGTTGTAATATGGTGAGAAGACCGATCCTAGATTTCTTTTATCCGAGTTTTAGAATATCAAGAAGAACCCTAATGAATCAGTCCATGACTTCAACACAAGGTTTAACAAAACTTTGAGAGGGTTGCGTATTTAATTTGAGGCCTTGTGATGAATCTTATCTAATCAAATATGTTGCTGCATTTGATAAGAAGGCAGCCTATTACCTAAGAGACGAGAACCCTACCAATTTAAGACAATATTTCACCATGGCACTTCAAATTGAGAACAATATAAAATCAATTGGAAAACCTCTCAAGAGAGATGGTGTAAAATTGATAAACCCTGAAAAACCTCAAGCTAGCAAAGGTGCTGATTTAGAAGAGGTTGTGAAAAATTTGGTAGGGGCTGTCAAAGAAATCTCATACAAGTTGGCAAGAGCTGAGAAGGGAATTGGGTAGACTTCACAAGGTCAACCTAGGCAACAAGCACAAGATAGATTTGGAAATCACCATAGGAATGAGTAGAGGTTTGATGAAAAAGGTAAAGGGCCTATTGGATCTGCAAATAGACATCCTCAAGCACGTGAAGGAAGAGTGTTGCCTGATCCCTTAACTGCTAGGGTTGTTGTTGTTGAAGAGGTTGTTGATATTGATTGGTGCAATAGGTGCCTTGTACCCCATCCTCCATGTGAAGTGGACCGTAGAAAGAAAGTGAAGCTAATGATGATGATGGTACTGATGATGATATTTGCATGATGGGATGCTCTTCAAGCTCATAAGGAGGAGTAACATATATTGAAGTAATAAGTGTTAGGACAGCTGTAACTTTTTGGGATTGCATCAAACGAGTACAAATCTTTCTTCCCCTCATTCTCTTGAAGTTGATGTAGTGCAGGATTTTGAAATTCCTAACAATGACTTTGAATACTTAAGAGATTTGATGGTTAAGAAGTATGATGGTGGTATCCCTTCGAGAGGAAGATAGACAATTGTTGATGCATGTTGTTATAGCTCAAAAGAAATACTATAACAATAGAAGAAAAGTTGTTAAGGGATTTGGGCCTCAGGATAAACCTAAAACACCCTTTCTCACAAGAATTCCAAAAGAAGTTCCTAGGAGAGAAGCACCTGTCATCGTCGAAGTTCTTTGTCCCAAACATAAATTACAGTCCTCCTCATGCCCAAGCTGCCAATAATCCACCGCCATCTAATGAATCTTCTTGTCTAACTTCCAATGTTGTTTTGCCAAAGAGTTTCCCCTATGACATAGCCCAATTATTGAGCCAAATTAAAGTGAGTGTTCCAATAATTGAGTTGCTTAGAATTCTTGAGCATAAGAAGAGATAATTTGAGTACTTAGGATTGAAAGAAGAGAAGGTTACTCCATGCAGAAATGTAAATGTTGTTGAAACTCCACCTCAGATCATTGTTGACCTTGAAACACCACCAATAGTAGAAGATCTTGGAGAGACACCTGAGGTATATTTGGGGACATATTTGGTTGATTCCCAATTGAATGTTGATCCATTCTTCACAACTTTGATCATAAAGGATAAGCTACTTCACAATTGTATGTTTGATTCTGGTGCATCATGTAATTTCATGCCTCTAGAAGTCATGAATGAGTTGGACATCAAAGTGACAACAGCCTATGGGAAGTGTACTACCATGGATCAAGGGAAGCGTCGGTGGTTAGTTGTGTGAAAGGTTTGGTAGTGCAGCTTGCATCTTATCCAGGGAGGAATTTAAAATTGGATGTTGTGATTGTTGATTACCCTGCCAAATGGGGTATGCTTTTTCAAGAAAATGGGATGCAAGTGTTGGTGGAAGCATTCAGATGGACATGTCTTTTTCCACTAATCCAATTGAGGGTAGACTTGTTAAACTTTATGGTGAGAAGAAGATGTTGCACCTAATTGAAGATCCCAACAATGCTTCCTATGAAGTGTTATTTGCTGATGTAGATGTTGAGAATTTCATTAGTTTTGCTGATGGAAAAGAAAATAAGATGGACAAATCAAAGTGCCTTGATATGGTAGGTTCTCCATGGACATTTCTATTTGATGGAGCTTGCTCCAAATTTGGGAATGGTGCTGGTATAGTTTTGCTTTCTCCTAGTTTGGAAGAGTTTGCTTTTTCTTTCAAACTTAATTTTGAATGCACTAACAATGTTGCTGAGTATGAGGAATTTTTGTTGGAGTTAAGAATTGCATGGAAGTATGGAGTGAAAGATATTGTTGCAAAAGGAGACTCAGAGCTAGTTGTCAAACAAATAAGAAAATTGTATGCTACAAAAAATCAGCGTATGAAATAGTATAAGCATGCAATTTGGGATATAATTGAAATGTTTGATTCCTTTAACATTTTGTATCATGACAGAGGTCTCAATGCTACTACTGATAAGTTGGAAATGTTGGGTTCTAGATTTAGAAATTGCACCATTTCACCTTATTGTGAATACAACATTGAAGTGCTAACCAGGCCAGCTGTCCCTGATAATGTGAAACATTGGCAAGTTTTTAATGATGATACTCAAGTGCTAAGGTTCTTACAAAACCAAGGTGAGTTTGCAAATTAGAATATTTATTGGGAGCCAATGGTATGCATGACTGAAGGAAGAGAAACTTTGTTTGAGAAAGACATCATCCAATTGAAAACAAACACCATTCCTAGAGGTCTTGTTGCACTTGAGTCAAATTTTAACAATGTTGATTGCATCATAAATAGAAACATGTCTACCTCAAGGGATGTGGAAGAGCATAACTTGGGAACTAATGGTAAACCAAGGAAGATTTGGTTGGGCAGAAATTTAAGTAAAGAGGAAAAATAGTCCTATGCCCAACTCTTGAAAAAGTATCAAGACTGCCTTGCTTGGTCCTATTCCGAGCTAAAAGCATATAGAGAAGACTTGTTTCAACATGAGATCCCTCTTGAGGCCAAGAATAATCCATTCAGACAGAGGCAAAGGCCAATTAATCCACTTCTCTCCATGAAAATACAAGAGTTAAATAAGTTGAGAGATGGAGGTATTATTCAGCCCACTAGATATTCATCTTGGGTTGCAAACCTTGTGCTAGTCGAAAGAAGAACGGAGACATCAAACTTTGTGTAAATTTTAGAAATCTAAAAAATAATCCATGAAGGAAAACTATCCCTTTCCAAATATGGAAAATATGTTGCAAACTTGTGACAGACAGTCCGAGTTGCTTTCTACATTGGATGGTTTCTCTTCCGATACAATCAAGTGGTTGTCAAAGAATCGAAAGACTTAAGACAACATTCACTACTCCTTGGGAACATATGTTTTTTTAGGATGCCCTTTGGTTTGATGAATTCTGGTGCCACTTTTCAAAGGGCAATGGATTTTGCTTTTTTGGTTACATCAATGAGTTCATTGCAGTTTACCAAGATGATGTGACTGTGTTTTCAAGGTAGAGAGGTGATCATTTGCAACACTCTGAGAAGATGTTGATTAGATGTAGGGAGTATGGCAATTTCTTAATCTAAAGAAGTGTCATTTTGGTGTGCAAAAGGCTAAGCTTCTTGATCACATTGTGTCAAAATATGGTGTTATGATAGACCCTAAGAGAGTGGAAGCAATTAGAAAATTACCTATCCCAAGAACCAAGAAAGGCATCCAATATTTCTTTGGTCAAATTAATTTAATTAGAAGGTTTTTTTCAAACTTTTTTGAGTTGACTCTTCCAATCACAAGCATGCTAAAGAAGGACTAAGTTATCAAATGGGAGGAGGCTGCCATTCAAGATTTTGAAGGAATTAAGGATGCACTTAAACATGCACCTATTTTAGCAACCCCAAACTATAAGAGGCCTTTCCAAATATTTTCCTTAGCCTCTGAGTATACCATTACTTCTATTTTTTTGCAAAAGGATGAGAATGGCACTGATAGGCCTATTTCCTTCTTTAGTAAGGCTTTACAAGTAGCCGAGCTAAAGTATTCAATCATGGAGAAACAAGCATTTGCCTTGGTGAAAGCAACAAAAGTTTTCAGGCCTTATATATTGAGTTCAAAAGTTTTTTCTTATGTTCCCCACACCATGGTGAAAGACATCTTATCAGAGATGGAGATCTCAAGAAAAAGATGTAGGTGGGTGAACAAGCTGCAAGAGTATGATATGGACATCCAAACCACAAAGTTGGTACGTGGTTTGGGCCTTGCTAAGCTCATGGCTAAGAGCAACTTGTAGAATGTGGAAGTGAATCAACTAGAGGAAGAAAGGGTAGATGTGCTTGCAAAGTTGGTAAGTTCTGAGTGGTACAAAGATGTGATCTTCTACCTCAGACACATGTGCTTCCCTAGTCACTTAAATAAAAATTAGAAAAGAGCCCTCAAGCTGGATTCTCAAAAATATATCATCACAGACCTTGGGCTGGCTTGGAAGAACCCTAAAGGTGTCCTCTTGAAATGCATAACTGAAGATGAAGCTCCCAAGATAGTTGCTGATTTCCGTGGGGGATTTTGTGGAGGAAACTTTACTAGGAAGAGTAACAACACATAAGATTTTGAGAGTTGGTTATTGGTGGCCTACTCTCTTCAAAGATGCAACCCATCTGGTTAGAAAATGTGATAGTTGTAAATGTTTCTCTGGAAGACTGAAAGCTTTAGGCTCCCTTCCTTTGTAGCCTATATCAATTGAAGCTCCTTTCAAGCAATGGAGGATGGACTTCATTGGCGAGATTTTAGATCCTTCTAGTGCTGGTCATAAGTGGATCCTTGTAGCCACTGATTATTTTACAAAGTGGGTAGAGGCAATCCCCACCAAGAAAGAAACACACCAAATAGTTATGGACTTCTTGTTGAATCAAATCATATGCAGATTTGGAGTCCCAGTCAAGATTGTAGCTGATAATGCCATGTGCTTTAGAGCCAAAAATTTAATGCCAATATGCAATGAATATGGAATCAATCTAACTTATTCTTCAAACTGACAAGTGAGTCCAACAAGAAAAACTTGTTGAAGATCATTAGAAGAACCTTGGAGCAAAATAAGAAGAAATGGGGTGAACAATTGAAATTTGTAGTTTGGGTGATAGGATAACTCCTATAAGAGATACTGGTAAAAGCCCATTTGAATTGGTGTATGGAACTCAGGATTTACTGCCCTTACACCTGTAATTGTCTTCATTTTAGTTTTCCCAACAATTGGAAGATCAAGAGTTTGGCCTATATGAATCAAGGATTAATCAGATTATTGAGCTTGATGAGGAGAGAAGAGCATCCCATCAAAGGCATGTCAAATTTAGGGAAAAATTGAAGAGATTGTTTGACAAGAAGGTCACTCGTAGAGCCTTCAATGTTGGAGATCTGGTTTTGTTGTGGGATAGTAGGCATGAAGACAAGGGTAGGCATGGAAAATTTGATGCATTATGGATGGGCCCTTATGCCATTGATATCAGAATTGGTGAACATACCTTCTTTCTCAAGGACTTAGATGGGGAATTGTTGGAGCTTCCTATTAATGGTAGGAATCTGAAGCATTTCTTGGATTAATCCCCAAATCTAAGGTATGCACCAATTGTATAGTTGTATAGTCTTTGTTTTTGCTATTTTGTTGGTGTGTGGTTTGCCCTTGTTCTTGGCAAATCATTCTGCCGGCCAGTTTCTTAGCTCATTTTTGAAGGATGGTTCTAGTTTTTTGACTACCTTGCGTATTGACTCCTTTTCCCAATGGATATTTTGGCACTTGGTCTATGTTTTGTCCTTGTGGCACTCACTGGGAGTGCCCATCCCCAAGCAAGAGCCGATGTTGGTGCCATTTTTGAGCTTGCACCATGTTACCCTAAATTTTCAAATTTGTATCTACTCAAAAAAATGTTTTATCCTTTGATTTGATGGTCTATAATTCTTCCCCTCCAGGTTGAAATGCTTTAAAAATTCTCACAACTTGTTGTTTTTCCCTAATTTGAAGGAATATTCTCGAGTTTACCCTTTTTGTGCCCTAGTTTTTCCAATTTTACGGGTTATGTCATTTTTCCTTTTCCGGATCATAGAAAATTTAAATTGATCAAATCATACTTGTGCTCGATTGAAAGTCCAATCCCAAGGTCGAAAATGTTCGGAAATCATGCTTCAGTTGATTAAAAATTGAAAAATCTGCCATCCTTGGTGAAAAAATTGAATTCTAGGGCATCCATGAATTTATTTACATTTTGACGGTCTTGGTGGGAGTCATTTGCCCGTCAAATTCATCCACAAAAGGTATTGGCAACGTGGCGGGTTGCCATTAGCTAAGGTATGGAGGGAATTGTTTCTAACTTGTCATTTTTTAATTTTTTGGCAAAGTGACAAATTTGGCTCCATGGCTCCACATTTTTCAAAGTTGCATACATGGCATTTTCTTATTGGCCAAGGAGAGGCAGGGAGTCAAATCTCCTTTGAAAATTTGGATTTATTTTACAAAATTTCCTAAGTCAAAATTTTTCCTGAATCCCTGCAGCCAACTAGAAGAGGACACGTGTCCTAAAAGTTTCAAAATGGAGAAGCGGGCCAGATTGAGGACTTAGAGTTTTACCTCTATTTTCCAAACATTGCAAAAATCATTTATAGCCCCGCTCCAATCAGAGGAGGCCACGTGGCAATTTCTTGGGTAGAGCGGGTCGGCGGGCCTGCGGAGAGAAAAGGGGATTGTTTCCCTTTTTCACAAAAACTTTAGAATGACTTTTTTTAGCGTGGCCCCATGAAAAAATCACAGGTGGACACGTGTCCATGAAGGGTCAGAGGGAAGTGTGAGCTACGGAGGGAAATTTTGATTTTTTTCCTTTTTGGCAAAAGGTGTTAAGGCCAAAATTTAAGTCGTGGGCCCGCAAACAAATCAATGAGTGACACGTGGCGGGAAAGGCAGTCAACGGGGCCACGAAGAAAAAGTTGAGAAGTTTCCCTTGGCTAACAGAGTAAAAAGAAGATTAAGCCCGCGGGTCCTCGGCAAAAGAGAGATGGACATGTGGCGAGAGGATAGAGTGGGTCGGTGGAGGCAGGAGGGAATTTTTCTTATTTTACAAAAAAGAATCGAAATCAAATTTTGGAGTGCTGGCCCGCGACAAATCACAAGGAGACACATGGTGAGGGATAAATCGAAGGTGCGGGCCACAGTAAAAAGTGAAAATTTTCCAATTTTCCAAAAAGGGTCAAAATGTGCAAAATTGAAGCGCGATCCAAATGGGACCCACCGTATTCCATGTGTCACTCCAAAATTCAAAGGTGGTGAAAGAAATGATAACCAGATCATACGAAGCCAAGAACACGATGCTAATCAAAAACCATGATCTATAAGATGAAAGCAATTCACCGTAATAACTTTACATAAAACCTTTGCAAAACAAATGAGAAACAATATCATATATTATGGAACTCAATGAAATACATTGAGAATGGGCCTTGCTTAAATAGGCAAGGAATAACAATCTAAGAACTAGTCAAGGTCATAGATCAAGCCATAAATCAAGGAAATAACTAGTCATCAAAGAACTAGTCAATACCATAGATCAAGGAAAGAACTATACCTAACAACTAGATAATATCTTCTAATATCTAAATAAGATAAAAGAAATATCCACACACATAAGTGGGTGAGGATAAATACAATAAAGGTAAATAAAGTACCTAGGTGAACATGAGCTAAGGTAAATACCTACTCTAACACCCCCTCAAGTGAAGCTAGGGGCCAAAATAGATGTGGCATGTCCATAGTATGAGTCCCGACAACTAGGCTTGATGAGGTACTCATGTACAATAACTAGGAAAAAGGGACACCGCAAGGTACCCAAAACTAGTAACAACAAAGTAAAGAGAGTAAAAACCCACTCCAAGGCATCCCAAGAAGCTCACTAAAAAAACTCGTACAATGCTGAAGAAGTTTTGTGTGCACTGTGGTCTGAATCCACTGCTTGATCACAAAACTCAAAAACAACTGACACTGGGTTTCACCAGAATATCTCCATACAAGGAAATCACAATGAGTGATGTCGAAAGTGTAAAAAAGAAACACCAAACATAATTTGATCAACTGCTGCAAATAGGTGTGCCACGATCCAAGAACAAAAACCAAAGCAACAAGGCAAGGACACAAAATCTAGAGTGTCATGATCCAAGAAAAGCCAAGGTAACAAGGCAAGGACACGAAACCCGAAGAAGTAGGATCAACACCACACCCTCCCATACTGCTGAATGGGTGGAGTGACACTACAAATCTATATGAGTTGTCAAAACAACTACTCAAACACTAAAAAAATAACACTGGAATGCACCAGAATAGATCCCCCATAAGAGATATTGTCAACATGCCAAAAGTGTTGAAAATATAGATATAAAATCTCTCAACAAACAAGAGAGATACACTACACTTGCTAAAGAAAAATGCTCAAAACAAGAAGCATCACAATGCATAAGGTATAAAAAGTGGAGCAAGAGGCCGAATGGTGGAGGAGCCACACTTGTAGACTCCTCTCAACGAATTCCTATGTCACCTCCATGAGTGATCAGATATCCACCCCAAATCAATACAGATGTATGAAGAAGATTCTTGGATATGACTTGGTGCAAAATGCACAATGAGTGCATGCAAAAGAACATCGGAATGTGTGTTAGGTTGATCATGTCCGACAATTGAAATCTCAGGTTTCTCAATCCTGAGTGAAGGTGTAAAACTCATGTGTTTCTCATGATCCTCAGAAAGAGTCGAGCGAACAAAAAAATGAGCTCTATCAATGTGTGATCCCAATGAAGTATCTCGCTTGAAAACCAATGTCAAGACGAGAATCCACTTAACATGTGGAATAGATGAAAGAGGAAACAATACCCTATTAATGTCTCCTAATGACTCCTCTAGTGAGACCCATAGAATGAGCATGCAAGAATCGAATGCGTGGTATGCTTCTTAAAAATCCATGCATCTCGAAAGCGTAAGTAGATACACAACATGTGGTACTGTAATAGGCACAGATGTGGAAGAGCATGTAGTAACAAGCCTCACAGGTTTAGAAGCATCAAAAGTAGGTTCAGGGTCAGATTCTAGTAGATCAATTTCAAAGGGGTGTAAGAGAAACAACTACGAGTGGACTAGAATCGTGGATATGGTTTTCCACAATATGATGGTGATGTTGTAGGCTAGCAAGTTTGTTATGTAGGAAGTGTATTATTGTATCCTTATCATGAATGAGTGATTGTAGAAGAGAATTTCACTTCTTGAGTGATCTATTTTCTTCCACAAATCTTACAATATCCTCTTGAAGTCCACATACTTCAGAGAAAAGCATATCATTCTCAGAATCCATGATAGGTACAAACTGCAACTCCCAAAATTTAAGATGTCGGGCTTAGCCAAAATTGTGTCCACAATTGATTACAACACTCCTCCATATTTGGCACTTTATAATTATAGTGAAAGTCTCAAAATAAATATTTCCAATGGAAAGAGCACAAAAAAACAAGCACTTTTGCAAAAACGACACTCAAAACTGAGTTACCGATCAAAAGTTACAAGCTTTTTAATATTTTGCTCTGTTATTTATTTTAGGAAAGATTCAAACCCTTCCTATGTGCAAAGTGAGATAGATACACCGCAATGAAAAAAACCCAAGATAGATCTCAATATATCCAACAAAATCAAATAAATAAAATCACTTGTTTTTCTTGGCTTGAATCTCGAGGCATACCTGTGCGCTTCTCTACGTAAATAAAAACCACAAAAACCGATCGCCTCTAGAATTGGCTGAGTTTACAATCGATCTCGGGGTTTTCACACCTTCCGGATCCAATGGAAGCCTCTGCTTTTGCATAAAAATTCATGCAGCAAAAAAATACAACCAAATCCCAAATATATGAATACATAGATTTTATTTACAAAATAAAAATTACAGACAGGATGTCAACAACAATCTCTTACTTTGATACCATGAAAAGAATGATAACCAGATCGTACCAAGCCAAGAACACATATGCTAATCAAAGATGAAATCAATTCGTCGAATAACTTTACATAAAACCTTTGCAAACAAATGACCACCAATATCATATATTATTATAGAACTCAATGCAATACATTGAGAATGGGCCTTGCTTAAATAGGCAAGGAATAACAATCTAAGAACCACCAAGGTTGTAGATCAAGCCATAAATCAAGGAAATAAGTAGTCTTCAAAGAACTAGTCAAGACCATATATTTAGGAGAGAACTAAACATCAAGGATCTAGTTAATACCATAGATCAAGGAAAGAACTATACCTAACAACTAGATAATATCTCCTAATATCTAAATAAGATAAAACAAATATATCCACACACATAAGTGGATGAGGATAAATACAATAAAGGTAAATAAATTACTTAGGTGAACATGAGCTAAGGTAAATACCTGCTCTTACAGGTGGAGGGGTGGGGGAAAAAGTCAAATTTTTTCATTTTTTCCAAAAGGTTGAAAACTCAAAAATTGAGCCCAAATTTATTTCCAATCATTTTTTCCACATGGTCGGCCTTATCTAAAAATTAAAAAAGTAACTCAAGCTTATTTCTAAGTCTCCATCTTCCACATCGAGGGCCAGGATTAAAATTTGGATAAAATCGATGGTTGTGCATCCATTTGTTTTAACCGCCATGGGAGCTCTAGGAAGCTTGGAATCACGATTTTTACATCAAAATTCATCAAATTTATAGTGATTTTGTGTTGTCTTGGCCTTCCAGGATGATTCACATCACTTTCACAGCAATTAATTCTTTGATCCGAGGTTATTTTGAAATAAATTTTTCCCTAATCCATCCAAAAACATGAAATGACAAAATCAAAGGTTGCAGAGGTAATTTGAAAAGGTAAAAAGGTGAAAATGATGAGTAAAAGGTTTTGCATGCCCGAATGATGAAAAACGTGCCTCCCGGAAGGATGTTGATCAAAATTTGTGTAATGATTTAACTTTTTTGGGAAACCTAGTAACTGCGAATGTTTTTCTCGCTTGATGTCATTTTCATCGAATCATGAGGTTTTTGTAATAAACTTGATCCCATGGAATATTCTTTTCTTGGGAAAGAAGGCTCCAAGGTGGAAAGAGATATATAATGCATGTTTTGAGAAATGCCAAAGGGGGGAAATTGAAAATCACGAGAAAATTCTCGAGAGAAATCTCATCTTCTCGATAAACCCACCAAAGAACCAGGATAATGTCTTCTCGTGTTGGATCTTCATGTCTCGTGAGTTGGTTACAAGTGTATAGTCATCACACACGCTCTCTAAGATTATTCATGAAACTCTCCCCAATTGATGAATCTAATAAGATTTTGATTTAATCTATGTTTTTCTAGGAAATATGGTGTCTGTTATCATTTTTAAATGCCTGCAAATAGTTTTCATTGTTCTTGTTGTAATCTTGCATTGAAAGTCTTTAGAAATCACACAGGATCTCCATTTCTAGTTGATAGTTTAGTGGCATTTGCAATCTCATATTCAGAAGAGCCTTCATCTGATAAGGAGATAAAAAAATTTAAAATCACTTTACCTTCCTTGACTACAGAGATTGCTTGTAAGCCTTTGGGGGCACCTTAGGCGTGGTTTGATCAAGGATTTTTGTGTTTAATTGAGTTCTTTACTTCAAGCTTTTGTGGTGAGTTCTCAAAGATTATGTGAAGAGTGCTACTTGGGCTTCCATTTATGCCTCTTCTGGTTGAAAGAATGTCCTGATTATTTGAAGCATTTTATCTGATAGTTGTTTAAGTATTGTAGAGGTTGTCAAAGATCTGATATATCCTAGTTTGTCTTGTCAACACCCCACCAAAAATTTCATTCAAACAAACTAATCCTACCCACACTACCCCTACATTGCATTGTGTGTCAACAAAAGAATACAATCCATTTACAAAAATGCACAAGGAAAATCAAGATCATATAATGTCTCCAATAACCCTTGCCTTGCATTGAAAATATCTCCATAATCTAGGAGTGACAACTTGTGAAATTCATATTTGGAGTGTTGATCATATTTTCCCAAGGCCTTTTCATACTATTTGCATAAATTGAGGGATATCTTCATCTCCTTCACCATTTGGGGGTTACAATGTAGGTTCTCTTACCTTGGTTGAAAGGCACAACCTAAAATAGTGAGGGTCAGATCAAATCCTTTCAAAGTGCTATCGTTCTCTCCACAAATTTGTGTGCGAGTTAGATCACATCCCCTGCTACAAAATGACACACATCATGATCTATCCGACTTCAGGCTTCATACCATATCTCCGATGATGCTCGGACTAAAAAGGAGAACAAATTTGGTTACCAATAGTTAGAAGAGGGTTTGAGTAAATACTAGGATATATTTACCAAATCAAGGGAAAATAGGCTTAATTAGCCTATAATCACAATTTTAATGTTTTGAAGAGGATTTTGAGTTACGATTCATTGTAAAGTGGTATCCTAATGTGAAAGAGGTTTGGTGATCAATGAATTTATATTTAACCAACCAAAGTGGCAATAAACGTTAGTTAATTAGTAAAGAGCACTAATTATAATGGAATTGGGAAGAATAAGAGTGATTTGAATGCATTTTGGCAATAAGATTGTAAAAGTGGAATTTAGGTGTCTAGATTTGCCCCTGTTTGAGGTGAATTTAGTGACTTCACTTTGAACATAGAAGACAAGCATAAAATAGGTAAATTTTTAAATAAAAATTAGTATAATGAAGGATTCCCTCTCAAGTGTCGAGTGGGTGATAGAATAAGTCAATCGACGAATGAAAATATGATTGAAGAAAATAGGTTATAACAAGCATGAAACCCTTAGGTATTGAGAAGGAATAAGGACATGGATAAATCTGGTTGTATATTTCCTAGGTGCTTTGGAAGAAAAGTTAGTAATGGTAATAAATTATAATGGAGAAGAAATTATTAACAGAGAATACAAGAAAATTCCAACCTTTGCATCCAATCTTTCCATAAGCAACTATTTTATATCACTTTGGCCCTAGGTCTACATCATCATCCTTTATTTAAAATTAAAAAAGTGTAAGATAACATGAAAAGCTAAATTACTAAAAATTGTTTACTACTAAAAATATGTAACTCCATACAACATACATTATGCAATGCAATATGAGAAAGTAAAATGACTCTTAACTCCATGCAACAAATAGAATGCAATGCAATACGATAAAGTAAAATGAATCTTAACTCCATTCTCGTAAAAAATGTAATGCAATACGAGGAAGTAAACCAGCTAACCTAACAAATAAAAATTACAATCACATATACTCAAACAAACAATCGTTCAAGACATTTGTACCAATGTTTTTGCTATCAAGTTGTAGTTCCCTAATGTTCGTGTTGTAATGCCAAGGGTTAAAAATGATGCCCCAAACAATCAAACATGCAAGGGAAAAATGGAGGATACAATTAATCCTATGGAAAAGCTTTCGTATACTATGACACAGCTTCTGCGCAATTCACTATTCCACAGAGGACCGACATAGCATGCAACCTAGATTTTGTTAATGGATGTAGATCATGATGATCCACAAGTAATTTGAGACTAGAAAAAACAATAACCTTAGAAATATATTTTTATGACAAATTTCAATGTTATAAGATTATGCAAGTGATACAAGCTTCATCTGTATGTACGATGTTTACCAATTTTTGTAGAATTTTGATGTTTTTGAATTTTTAATAATTTTACCATAATTTTTTTTTTTTGAAACATATTTGAATGTTTTTTATTTTCTAGAATTTTTCTGAAGCTATGTATAGGAAACAAAGAAACGTGGATGCCCCCAGCAACATATGGGATGTACAAGGGCAGAATGCCATGTGCATGTGCAAGAAAGTGAAGATGTGAAAATGCCCCCAATGTTAGTTGGGAATATACAAAGGAAAAATCTTCATGCAAAAAGATGGATCAAGGCCAATATGGATAGGTTCAACATGATGATGAACGTAACCTAATGACGTGCTAGGAAGGAGAAAGGATGCCCCCAGCATAAGCTAGCCAAGAAGCACATGATAGAAAGAAGTGGAAGTTTGTTTTGAGAAAGGGTACAAAGGTGCCCAAAAACATGGAAAAAAAGGAAATATTATACACATGGATGTTCTGAAAAATTATAAGAACAACATGAATTTTTTGAATGTAGCTTAGAAGCCTCGTAATGAAGAACTGGTTATCCAAAGGCACGAATTATGAGACAAGATATAAACTAGAGTAATATTTTGAACAAGGTCTTAAAAAGACACTTGGTAACATACAAATCCTATTTTCTCATTGAGATCAAGTGTGTGAACGTGAAAATTTATTACCTCTTGGAGGAAGATTTGATAGACAACAAGTGAATGCACCCAAGCCAATGTGTAGGAATGATTTATTTTTCAAAGTTGATTTTATGGGTGTATTGCGTAAGAGATTCGTATATTGCTCCACCGTCACAAAGTGTCTATAGCCTCGAAGGAGATGCATTTTATTCTAATCACAACATTTCTCTATTACTAGTCATGCATCCATAACCCTGGTAGAGATTATTGAAATAACCCAAGAGAGAGTTATATATCAATATTATTTTTCTTTTAGCATTTGCTTTTAGTTTTATGATTTTTGATTTGATTGATTCTTTTTCTTTTTGAAAAATAGTTTTATCTCTCTTGTTTGACAAGGGGTTAATAACCACTTATGTCTTGATGGAAGGATGAGGAACTGATTGTGATGATCACATTAGCTAGTGTCAAAGAATATGTCCAAAATTTCTTCACAATTTTTTTAAATGTTCATTGTGATAGAACCTCTACAAGGGCAATCGTTATTTAATTTACCAAGGTAATAAAAGACCAAGGTCAAATGGATACCATAGAAATAAATGTCATAAAAGGCATGCAAATAGGCTAACCAAAATATCATCGAAGGAAGACTTGCGAGAAGAATAACAAGGAAGGGAAGAAAGAACATTCATGTGTATGCAATACCTAATTGCAATGTGTGTTTGTTTAACTTTGATTTTTTGAAATTTTTTCTCATTTTTTTGTATTTTTGTAATTTTTGAAAGGTGGGACTGACAAGGTCACTTGGTGTGATAAGATCCAACAATAATGTTAGAAATTTCCTTGATAAGGAAGACTATGCGTGTTTGCTTATCAAGAGTCATATTATCTTTGATATCAATGATCGTGGTGAGCTCATACTCAAGAGATGACTATGTTTTATTGTGAAATGTGGATTTTGTATGTAGGATATTGAGGTCCCTATCCAGAGGTTTCGTACTTTACACCATACTTGATGGGTGCATTGATGTGCATTTTTGAAGCACGTTTGATTCTAAAATTTAAGATTTTTTAAATTGTTGTGAGCTTTGGGGCTCTTATAATTATTGGTCTGAGCCTAATGAAGGAACAATTTTGGTTTCCTATGATCTACTATGTGACTTTTCTAATCTTGAAAAGTGGGAGAAGAAAGTGGAAGAAAAGAAATAATGTAAGGAATGACAGTGGGCTTTCCAAAATCATTGATAGAAGGAAAATGTGATGGATGTGAAGGGTACGGTCCAAGAATTGAAGAGGATGGGCTACCGGGAGGTGTCCCATAGACTGAAGATAAAGGAATACAAGGATGTGGCCCTAAGATTGAAGATGAAGGACTTCTGGTGGCATCCCATAGATAGAAGATGATGGGATACTAGGACATGGCCCAAGAATTGAAGATGAGGGACTTCTAAGACGTGCCCCTAGTATAGACAAAGATGGGCTGCTAGGAGGTGAGCCACATATAGATGATGTGGGGATACTTGGAGGTGGCCCACATATAGAAGAAGACGATGGGCTACCAAGTGGTGACCCAAGGTAAGATTGTGATGGAGGAATCCTGATAGATAAAGAATGATGTGAAGAAAAGATAGGATCTTCCTCAATGGTCTTAGGATCTTCCTTAGTATTCTGACAAAAGGAATCAATTTCTTCTTCCCAATACACAAGTGTATTGAAGTCAAGATTAAATCCTTGATTGTAATCCTCTAGGGGAATGCCATCATGTGACCCCAGGAATTTCATGATCGTCTCCTCATCTTGAGATGAATTAATTGGTAGGGGTATTTGTTATTTAACCATAAGAGGTTGATTGGAAGAAATGGGTCCAATTGGCATGGAAGATTGAGAAGATGATGACTTAAGAGACCAACTTGAATTTTCCCATATCTTCAATGGAGGAAGAGTTTCTCGAGGAGGTGAATAAGGGAGGTCCTACAAAGTAAGGGAGGAGTGCGGCTTAACAACCAAATTATAGTTTTCGTGGTGAATATGAAGAATCAGAATAATAGTTTGGATCGAGTCAGAAGAAGAGTGGGAGGAACCTGAATAATAATTTGGATCAGAAGTTTCCAAACCATACCACCAACTATGAGATGAAGGTGGGGAATAGGGTACCCGAATGAGCTCTCTAGCATAAAGAATCAAATAAGGTCTTGTTGTTATATGAATCCTTTAATGGGAATTTCAAACCTAGGTTCCTCATTCCACTTGATGGTGAACCCATACCTTTGTCTTTTAAACTCTATTTTGATTGTACTAATAATATTTCTAAATACGAAGCGCTCATACTAGGTCTCCAACATGCCTACGCCCTATATGTAAAATCAATCAACATCTTTGGTGATTCTCAATTGGTTGTAAACCAAGTCAACGGTATATACCAATGTCGTAACAAGATACTTTAGAAGTATAAACATCATGTGGACATACTTTTGACCACCTTTGACCATTATGCCCTGCAAACCATCCCTCATTCAACAAAAAAATTTACAGACACCATGGCCTACTTGGCTTCTCAAATACCCGCTTCACCCGCCGCTTCTAAAATATTTTTCACCATACAATGATTCCAATCACCCTCTTACTTACCTCATAGCATTTCCTCCATTGGAACCATCACGCCTGACCCGAGTGACCTTTGGTATAAACAATACTCTGACTATCTTTCTCTCTCCATCTTACCCCCTGATCTCACCCATAACGGAAAACGTGCCTTCCTTAAAAAGGTCTCTCATTATGTCATCATGGGGGGCCTCCTTTATAAGCGTGTATTTGCTAGTATTCTCTTACGATTCCTCACAAGTTCTGAAATTCCTTATACCATCAAGGAAGTTCATGATGGCATATGTGGAGGTCACTTCAAAGGGGCCTTGTTGTGGCTAAGCATATTATTCGCCCGGGCTATTATCAAGCTAACCCTTAACCATGATTGTTGTGACTATGTCGACGTTGTGTAAAATTCCAACAACATGCCAACCTTCATCACACACCCAGTCACGCCTTATAGGTCACCCATGACCTTTGGCCCTTCTCTCAATGGGGTTTGGATCTTGTCGAAGAGATCAACCCCCATTCTTCCCAGTGCCATCAATGGATCATCACCACTACTAAATACTACACAAAATGGGTGGAAGCCATAGCAATCATCTCTAGAAAAGCTGAGAAAATATGTGAGTTCATCAATCATCACATCATTTGTCACTTTGGTGTTCCTCATCGCCTCATCACTGATAATGGAAAACAATTCAAAAACAAAACCCTGCAAAATTTTACAATGCCTTCAGCATTCAACTAAGTTTCTCATCACCTTATTACCCACAAACTAATGGCCAAGCCAAATCCACTAACAAAACCCTAAACAAAATTCTCATGAAAGTGGTTAACGATACCGAGAAGGATTGGCATACGCACATTCCTTTTTCCTTATGGGCATACCACACTAGTATTTGCACTTCCACTACCGCCACACCATTTTCTCTGGTCTACGGTACCAAGGTTGTTCTACCTCTTGAAGTCCGATTCCCTCACTCCACATTTCTCTCCATGACATGCTCAATGATGATGAATTTCATCAAGATTGTTTAGCATAGCTTGAGTTATTAGATGAACATTGTCTTAACGCTCTTGATCACCTTCAAGTTTACCAAAAATGTATCAAACATGCCTACAACAAATGTGTCCATGAATGAACCTTCCAAGTTGGTGACCTTGTCCTGAAATAAAATCAACATGTAACCAAAGTAGAAAAAGTAAACAGGAAAATTTTCTCCTAATTAGCTTGGAGCATACATCGTGACCCATACTTATGGATCAAGTGGTTATCATTTGTCTTCACTTGATGGTAAACCTGAACATGAGCCCCTTAATACCTTACATCTTTGACCATTCTATTGTTTACTTTTTAGTATTACCTCACCTTTTTCCTCTTTCCATGCTCGTCCCTTGTATGCTCTCCACGTCATACACCTTACCAATGATTAAAACAAGAATCATGTGAGTACCCATCCCTTATTATCTTCTCTTTAATATGTGTACCACGGCGATGCACATAGCATGATTCTCATGGATACTTTGCATCTACCTTTAGATGAGATCCCATGGTCATTTCACCTTGCTTTTTGAACAAGAATCCTATTCTTCACCTTGGTCTTGTCCATGAATTCAAAGCCCCACATGGGACCCAACTAGAATCAAACTTATAATATAAAAGATGACTCACTCAAAAGGACATCTTCCTCTCAATAATCGCTGTTATAAATAGACTACTCTCTCAAAGGACAGCTATGTAAAGTATTTTAAAAAATAAAAAGAGAAAAGACAAAGAAAAATGAGATAATTTGAAGCTTCCCTCATTGATCAGCTTCACGAATACCTCAAGGAGTTAAATTCCTCATCCTATATAGACTTCTTGCATTGATCATTCTATCTCTAACACAAAAGTCAAAATAGAGAAATTTTTAGTCATAGACTTGCCCATTTTGACCTCAGATCTCTTGCCCAAAGAGTATGCCACCTCATACCATATAAAAAATTAACCACCTTTCACCTTTCTCACCATGCCCACTCCCATTTCCTACTACCTCAAGGGACCTCTTGGAAACCAAGATATTTGGCGATCATGTGACTACTTTTCACCTTAGAACATTCAATCATGCAATGTCTTTAGGGTCTTACGTTGATCACCTCCTCCAAGCTATGATCTACTTGGTATGATCCTAACCAATCAAGTGGATTTATTACCTCCTCTTATCTTTTAAATGTCTTTATTTACATTTTAGTTACCTTATACAGGATTTGGTCCTCGACACTTACCTTTGGGGTAATCTTCTTCTTTTGCCACAATCGACATAACCTATATCACTTTACCTATAACCCAAACATACCTAATAGACCTAAACCCACAACATGCCTAAAACATACTAACTCATTCTCATATCTCATCATATTCTTCCCAAGCTCATGGGAGAACTACATCGTCCTAAGGTCCCTTTTCCCCGGGACTATGTAGGTAGCACTCCAAGGGCATGGGGCCCTTGGAGGTTAGCTCGGCCACTCTCTACCCTAACCAATCCATCTTTCATCTTCCTAAAATACATCATACCCCTCTTAGTTTCCCTTTTATATCAACAATTGAAATTAAACCACATACATAGCAAGTTGCTTAACATTTTAATCTTCATAACAACATACATTTATTACGACTACCATTTCTCTACCATCGTCATGCGTATATTATAACACATCTCACACATGACCCATATTATCATTCATTACACAAAATAAAGACTCATAACTTCAAATACTTTAAATATAACCATGCCTAAACAAACTTGACTCGATCCATGCCTAAACCAACCTGACTCAACCATGCCTACACCAACCTGACTTGATCCATGCCTAAGACTGGACTCAACCATACCTAAACCCACCTGACTCAATCCATGCCTAAACCAACCTAACTTGATCCATGCCTAAACCAACCTAACTCGATCCATGCCTAAACCAACCTGACCCCATCATGCCTAACCTAATTTTTTTCCATATCACAACAACAACAAATCAAAAGTCTCAGTAAAACACCAACAAATCAAGCATCTCATGTATCTCATCATATAAATAAATATGTGTCTCAATACAATGTACACATGATATCCAATCATGTCCATCATCTCAAAATTGTCAGCACGCAGCCGATACTCAATACAAAATGTCATCGCATGCAGCCAGTCTCATATACAATAAAATAATAAACCAATACAAAATCTCTTCAGATGCATACTAGTATATGCTCAAAATATACAAAAACTCTCATACATCCTCACTATCTTCGGCACATAGGCCGATATATATCAAAAAATTAATAATAATAACTATAATACATCAACAATAAGAAGTTGTATCTTAGGCATCTCGATGCACATCCTCCATATTTGTGTCACCTATACCCTCTGCCTCCTCAGCCCTAGTCTGGGTCCCTACTGGTGCCTCACCTGGAGCTAGTCTTTGTGAGCTGGTGGCCTCTCCATGATCTGGCCTTGGAGCTCGATGGCCCCTTGTGCTCTCTACACTGTGAGTGTGGGATCTAGTCCTCTCACTCGAGGCTTGTTATGCTTGATACTCTCCATAGGATAGGAAATCTATCCCAACCGCCATCAACTGGTCCTGGTAGTATCTGGCCTCACCTAGGGCATCCCATAACCTAGATATAGGCACGGTCTGTGGTGGTGCCATAGGCCTTGGCCGCTATACCTGTCCTGTGGGACCTTGTCCCACTCCTACCTGTAAACTAGGACCCTATCCTCGCTCCTTCCCGTGGTGGTTACCTCTGCCCCGTGCTGTAAGGCCCCAATTTATGCCTCGAGTTGTGCCAATTGGACCTATAACCCTATCACCCGTGCCTATAAGACCACTACTCGATCATCATCCTCATCTCCATCTCCATCCCCACCATCAGCCATCTGGGTTTGTAGACTGACCACTTGTACATGTAGCTCTACTACCTCTACCTCTAAGCTCACCAACTGTATCTGCACTATACCCAATTGTGTAATCAGATTAGCCACCTACCCCTGTAGGGCATCTCTTTGCACCGTGATGGTGGATAGATATGACTGCCCTGGTCTGGGTGGTATGGCTCGTAAATGAGCTTCCCACCACTATCTATACCTTTCTATGACCCCAGCATCATCTATCCGCCGGTCCACTACTTACTCCTCCTACCCTGTGGGCACTGTCGGTTGTGGTAGAGGTAAGGGCCTCTCCATGTCGTCTCTCCTATACTACGGGAAGGGTGGAGGTATGTCTTGTAATAGCCCAAATTTCTACCTAACTTTGTCAACCGGGATCATCTCGTGCTCCCGGCATGGTGACCTTGTATCCATCTCAATAGTTGGAGCTCAGCTAGCTCCTCATGCATATGCCTATATGAGGGGAATCCCACATACGACCTCCATATGATGTCCACTCTGGAAAACCCCTCTAATAAACACCAAAAATAGGCCACATCATGTGTGGGCCTGTTTGATCTCCACTCTCTAATAGCAGAACCCATCGCCTATACCCCACCCACACCAATCTTGGTGGAAATGCATCTGCTTGGGGCATCCCTATTGGCCACAGACAAACTTTGTTCTCATAATCCCATTAATGAAGTTAAAAGGTACAACACATGATGAATCTATGAAGCTACCCATATGCTCATAACTCCCTGTATAGCTACACTAGGAATGTTGGAGCCTAGGCAAAGCGAGTCTGATCTATCATCATGTCATGTAATACCCCATGAACGAGTGAGGAAATCTACCACCCTTTGCATCTAGAAGTGCAAAGTAGCACACCGCTCCATCAATAGAACTACTAGCCTCGTCTCCTCCTGGATGGGCTAGGTACATCTCTCCATAGTGAATGCTGGCACTATGGAATGTCATCTCGGCCATCCCCTCTCCAAACACCGTCAGCATCAGCTCCTCCTAGGCCTTAGAGTAGACCTACGTACCTAATAAGGGTAGCCATAGAATCCTGAACACGTCCTCTAGGGTGACAGTGATCTCACCCATTACTAGGTGGAATGTGTTGGTTGTGGAATCCCATCTATCGATGAGCACAACCATCAAACTAGGCTATTGGACCGCATGCCGATAGCATCAAACCCCACTCAAGCCCACCACCTCCACATGTTGTAGCTCCTCAAGGGTCATTACACCATGTACTATCACAAGTAAGGGTGGAACCCTATCTTGCATGCATAGCTAATCTCTCCCCTACATCTAATACAAACAACACATTAATCTACATTTATCACACCCATACTTTCCCCCTATCATTTTCCAACACCCTATTTTACCCCTACCCATCTCAATCACCTAACCTGTGGCACTTTTGGCCCCTTGTCCCCCAAATCCCGACTTGTCTTTGGTTCTCTCTAACCGACCCCGGTCACCCCTTAACCGGCATCGGTCACCTATTTCGTGACCAATACTGGTTACACCCTACCGATGCTAGCCAAACCTGACCGATGCCGGTCACTATTGTGGTGAAAACCCGCGACCCCCAAACCCCCATTCTAAAAAAAAAACCACCCTGACACTTCTCCCACCTACAATCACCTACACCTCCCCTACACCTCATCAACTCCCCTCCTCTCCCACTTATCTCTCTTCCCCCTCCTCTTTTACCCAATTTACCCTCCCATTTCCAAATTTTATTTTTTCCCCCACCCAACACAAAACCAAAAAAACAATTTGGAAATCATCTAATCTATCTAACCAAATACAACTAGAGTTGGATGCTTACCTCATTGTGTTGTTGTTATCATGGTGGCACATCTGACCACTACACCCGGTGGCTTGCCCGATCCCTCTCCGCCTCTGCCATCACCAAATCTCTACCCATGTCTCCAACTGATCGAATCACACACACCAATCCTATGGACCCACCTCTCGATAACCAATCACCCACCATTCGGATCACCAACTCAACAATCCATTCCATCCGGACACTTTTCCCTTCTTTCTCTCTCTCTGTGTCATTTTCTCAATTCACTAAATGACAAATGAATAACAAAAAACACATATTTTTTTTTTTATAATAAACCCGACCTAACCAACACCGGTTTTCCCTTAATCGGCATCGCCAGATGCCCTACCTTATTGTGGTTGGTTGCAGTATACCGTCATCGATTACCCTTGACCGACATCCGTCACCCACACAAAACCCAACATTTTAACCTATTACCTTGCCTATCCCTCCTTTTTTATCTCACCTTCATGACCTCATCATTTACTACTTACCTTTGTCCTCCTTTGGGGACTCATTATTTTAGACATACCTTGGCCTTACTTGTGCCATGACCTAAATATTTGGACCTAGACCATCACTAGTGACCTCCGACCTCATGTGTTTTCTATACCTTACAAAGATCAAGTTACTGTGTTTTTGACCTAATGACCTTACCTTGCCTATTTCCGTGACTATTTATCCTGACCCTACCTTTGGTGTACTGGAACATACCTAAACATTCCTGCACCTAACCTACATTGTGTTTCCTAACCATATCTTATACCTTAGATACCGGAATCACTTAACCCTTGTTTGGATAAACCTATTGACCTTAGATGATATAGAGTTTGACTAATCTTCAACCCGGTAATGTGTTGTAGTGTATACGTGTGTGTGTATTTGACTATTCCTACCTTTGACCCTGACCCACTACCTAGATTGCCCAAGTCGACCTTTTTCCTTTTCCACCTACTCCCTACCTTTCCCTTTCTCACATTTACGTTTTATCAAACCACTCACCGATTCTTCCTTCTCGCTTCATTAGTTCTTAGTTTGTGGGGGATAACCTTCACCCACACATGGGGAAACCACATCTTATTTTTGTCGTTGTCACTTACCAATACAAGCTACGTAATAAACAAAGGGAAAAATGTAGACACCAAAATTAGGTAACACTCCCTTTGGTCCCTCAACAAATAAATACCTTCATTACATTCACTTAACCATGGTCCCCTTCACCCCACTAGCATTAATTGAATTAATTCATTAGCCTCACAATATTTATTATTTAAATATCTTAATTTAGACAATGTCCACACTTATACCTCACCTAGACACTTCACCAAGCCAACTCACCCTAAGAACTATTTTTAGTAAGTTGTTATAACTAACTAAGAATTACCCAAACCATAAAAATCAATGCCTACATTCCTTCTAACCACATTCTCATCTACCTACAAGAAGATTCTATCCCGATCTATGGGTTAACGACATGAGATCCCAAAAATCAAGGGGATCTACCTAGTTTAGTAAACCTAGGAAATCCTACCTTGACCGACGCCAGTTACCCCTAACCATCGCCGGTTAAGCTAGAACCACCGTCGGTCACCTTTTAATCCCCAAAACAACCTTATTTTTGAGGTTGGAAAAATGTTGGTGGATTCCTGAGAGATAACACATCTTTTGAGAACAAGTTTCCATGAGAACATGCATGCAAAGAAGGAGATCAAGCATTTTCTCTTGCATAGGCATCCAACATTCACCCAACAACCATCCAGCAATCACCTAGCACAAATTTGATCCAACCAAGAAAAAAGGAATGCACATGCAGCCCATGCAGGAGCTTTCCAATGTTTGGTGATCCTCAACAACATTCAACCTCTTACCAGCACCTTCATCCATCACTCACAAGCACCCAGAACTAGATTTCAAGTAAGTAGAACAATTTACTCCTCTGGTTCATTCATTTAATCATTATATCTTCATCCTTTGTTCTCCTAGCCACCCATTGACCTCCTTTAATACTCACCCCTCCACATACCCATTAAAACCTCACCAAATCCCATCCAAATAGCCTAATACCTCATTCGCCAACCAAGTCCTTTGTGCAATCACAAGGGAGACCTAAAGCTCATTCTGTGGCATTCCTAGTTTTCCACAGTAACCGGCACCGGTTCTCCCCAACCAGCATCAGTCACCCTTAACCGGCATCGGTCTCTATATTTACCAATACAATCCATAACAATGACCTACCCACCTATTCCCACATCACCCTTCGAGAACCAGAACCAACTACTTGACCTTCGATCTTATTTTAACCTAGCCTGTTAGATTAGATCTTTCTTATTGTGTTTTTAATGAGATACCTAAATCATTTCAATTACAATAGGATTTACTTCATTACCAGCATTAATTTTTTTTAAACATTGGAAGGACATCCATCTAGGAAGTATCACACTTCCTAGATCTAGCACACACTAGGTAGTTCACTGTCTATATTGTTTAACTCTTTATGGTGGTCTTGCTTTCCATTACAGGTAGTTCCTCCTAGCCAAAAGGAAGTTCTCATGATCAGCTATGGATTCAGAAGTCATACACATGCAACAACCCAACAACCAACATTTCAATAGGTATTCCTCCTATGCCCATTACCCTATCTATTTCATTAATATTTCAAAGAAACATCTAAGAATCAGGTGAAACACATGGCTTTTTCAAATGCGTAGGGACATAATTCATCAAACTAATACTTCTTATTATTGCTACCAGTTTTTCCCTCTTGTAATGCTTGAAGGTCATTCTTCATAGTAGACCATTCTTGGTGGAAGAGTTGGTCTTACATGGGTGGTGGCATAGGTCTATACAAAGGGTTAAGCCTAGGTGTATGCCCACCCCGATTCTTAGTGAAAAATTCCTCATAAGGATCCTTTTGTGTCTCTCATTGAGGAGTGTTTATTGGGAACTTGTGAAACAAAGCTTTAGGTTTTGCCTTTGGTATGGCTTGTTTCACAACTTTTGGTTGTTCCTTTTGTATATGCAAAGCCAAACTTGTCAATTGAGAGTGAGGGCTTGGACCTATTGTTCTAACGTAACCTCTTGAACGGGTATTTTGTTACGATCTTCATTAGGGGAGGTTATGCATGATGAACATGGTCTTCATCATCTTCACAATGAACCCTAACTATAGGTATGTGATAGTCCCCATCATTTTCAAAAGGTATTTCCTCATTATTTCATCATCTAGAAGTAGAGGCATGACCTAGGTTCAATATTTTGTTAAGAGTGCGACAGGAAGTCTACTTCTTCTTCTCCCCTAACCATGTTGGAGATAAGAGAAGGTTCTATCATGGAAGGTAATTTGGCCTCAATTTCCATAACCCGCATAATAACTTCATGTTTTTATGAAAAATCTATTCATCAAAATGGGATGAATGAAGCTTTGCATCCACACGAGGAGAATTTTCCTCTCCACCACTATGGTCAACCATGAGATTATCCTCCAAAAGATGGTTGTCACCTCCAAATATATTGGATTCTAACTTTTGTGACCCCATTCTCGTAGTAGGCATTACTTAGAATATAA
Organism: Taxus wallichiana var. yunnanensis; assembly: GCA_018340775.1. Taxonomy (NCBI): domain Eukaryota; kingdom Viridiplantae; phylum Streptophyta; class Pinopsida; order Cupressales; family Taxaceae; genus Taxus; species Taxus wallichiana. The sequence goes on along the minus strand of CM031236.1, from coordinate 241,137,028 downwards.
GGTACAATGAAAAACATTTCCACTAAGGTTTATTAACAAGGGACCCTAGTCAAATTTGTGCAGCATAACGAACCTAAGTCACCAAAAACAATAGTGACTACAAAATAGCCACAAATTATATAGGTCAATGTGAACCTAAGAATTAAATAACAAGCTACACTAGCAAGGTAATATATTAAACAAGTTTTTATATAACAATGCGATGATGTATAGTACCCAAATGTTAGTCATAACCAATAGTGTATCCCCTAGAATTTATCTAGATAGGTTTGAAAACCAAATAGTGACAACACAATATCACATGTTCGATCAATTTTGATCCAAAAAATCATAAATGATAAGAGAATGTTGATGTGACCTTCTAACAAGATATACTAAAAACAAGTTTCTAAACACTAGCAAAGTCTAAGTCTTGTAAAATGGACAATACGATTATGGACATAACAACGCTATTTAGACACATAATCAAGCTTTGTAAGAAAGCAAGATTTTAGTATCAAAATGGAATCATAGTGATGCTCACAAAGTAACCTCAAGAATTAAAAAATTAAAGACAAGGCTAGGGTGTAAAAACTATGTCTAAGTATAACAAGAAATTTCTATGCGTGAGAACAACGTAACAACACAATATAGAGATTTAGGCCAAGTTTCAGAATGAAAATGAGATGTAAATGTCACAATTATATGGCTATAATGTGGGAAGCGTAAAAATATAGAGACAATAGTGATAATAAAACCTAGCTATAATGATAGTAAGTCTCAAATATGGGTTTTGAGACACAAGGGGCTACTAGATTGTGAGTACATACTATGCACACTTTCAACACTTACGCTCTCGGCGTTGCAACCTAGTTGCTTGCAAGTAGAATACAAAAGTGGTGGAAATTTGATATCTAGTGGTATCTGTACGTACACAAAATTGTATGTATTGTACAGTCATAAATTGGTTACAGAAGCCCCAATGATGATTAAGATCTCTTCGCAAGGTGTTCGAATCCGAAATCTTGTTGAGTATACATTTGAATCCCAAAATCCTTGTCTAGCCTCTACGCGCTTTGTCCTAGCCTTTTCTCTCTTTTTTCCTCCTTGTTTTGTTGTTATTTACATGACCGCCTCCTTGCCAGGGCGGCGGTCCCAGTGAACGCCACCCAAGCCAAGGCGGCGGTCCAGTAATCGCCACCCGCCGTGGGCGGCGGTCTCAGAATCATGCCGCCAGAATCGCCTGCGGTGGCGGTCCTATACGCGCTTTCCAGAATGTTCCGACGATCGCGTCAAAGCGCGAAAATTCAATTTTCACTCGCATTTCTCAACCACTAAAGCTTGTATTTATGTTTTTGCTGACTGAACAGTGATTTATCTTTGTTTAATAGTGGGAGAGTTCAATTTGAACTTGCCTTCTAGTCATTGCAAATGCTATAAATATGTAGCTTGTTTACAAGTAAATGGTCTTGGTTCTTTGGTCTGGAGTCTTCATTCTTGAGCTTTAGTCTTCAATACTCACCCTATATTTATTTTATGAATCATTTTATTTTAGCATGGATTAGAATTCTGAGTATTTAGTTATGCCTCACTGTACACCGACAACGATCCTGCTAGGAATCGTATAGGCCAAGCTCTGTTCTCTTGTGCCATCCCTCTCCTACTTGTACTTCGTTGTATTTCTCTGAAGCTGCTATTATTCATTGTTTGAGTACCTGTTGTTTATCATTTTGTTTTATCATTGCTGCAACAACCCTGCTAGGAATCACATAGGCCAAGCCAGTTCACTTGTGCCATCCCTCTCCTACTTGTGCTTTGTGCCATTTTTACTTCAAAGTAATTGTCGTCCCAGTGTCTTCCCTTGCCGATGTTGCTATACTCCTACTCTTTCTGGATTCACGTGAACACGCAAGAACGAAGAGATCACTCTGAGGGGACAAGTTACAACAAAACTGGATTTTCCTCTGCTCAGTAAACTCCAGGTTTAAATTGTCAAAGTTATTATCAAATAGAGTAGTGAATCATTTTATTTCAGTTAAAGCTCGCTTTCAATATTGCCAGGGAAGCTGTGGGGAATGATAGTTTCTGAGAAACTATGATTTGTTCCTCACTTCTGAGGTAGGATTGAAGGTTTTCAATTAAGTTAATTAGCTGTCTTTTATTTAGATTCACACATCTGCACAGGTGAATAACCACACCGGGTTATCTCACTTGTTTAGTTTTAGTATAAAATTAGTTTAATTGTTGCTTGTAATTATAATATCATATATTTTGTTTAGATTAGTTTCCCTTTCAGTAGTAGTATAAATTGTTATTTTCAGTTTAAGTTAATTTGGAGATTCCATAACTAGATTAAACGCTTAAATTCTAGTTAGGAGGGTAAATCACTAGGGAATTTATGCTACCCGCTCATAGCCTCTAAATCTCCCCTTTTTCAGTTTAGCTACCAGGAGATCAAACTACCAGATCTTAGTCACTGATCCTCCCATGGTTAGCCATAAGAAAGTTGCTTGCCGATTCTCATCCTCGCTTGTAGCTTTTCTATCATAGAAAACTGACCATAATCCCGGCTATGACTTCATCTAAGTCACCCGCATTTCAAACCACCAGCTGTCTCGGCACGACCTCGGGAGGTCGGGTACGGGGAAGGTCACTTGTCGATTATCATCCTCGCATGTCACTTTCCCATCATACAAAATTGGTGAACCCAATGTGAATCAAACAAAATTAGTGAAGCTGACGTAAAACTTCCTACCTTCTCGTTCGGAGTCATAAATATCACGTTTCCCTTCACAAATCACCTTCGCTCCTTCCCATTATTCTCACGGGTATTCATATACCCCCCGAATATGTTAGGATTCGATGCATATGGCAGACCCCTCCTGGGTCTTGAGGCATACTATGCCCAACAGAATAGGGAATCATCACCCTCACTCTCAATATGGGGTGACAACTATTCAACTAATCAGTTGTCAACGCAAACGCCAAGGATTAGATATAGTTCGTCCTTCCAAGCAGAGGGGTTGGAGCAACAACTCGCTCAAACACAAACAGAGCCTTCAGGCTCAAACAATATGACATTGACTGGAGAATCTGCTTCATCTCCTCAGGTGCTACTTAGACCACATATTAGCAGACAATCAGATCCATACTCGGTTCTAGATGACGAGTACTCAATACGTTATCCTAGGAATGAACAATGCTCTCAAGGCATGTACCCACCTAGTAGGAATTTTACAAATACAGCCCGAGTTCTCTCCTCAAGAAAATACCTCTATGCCATCACGTATAGAAAATACTCTCAGAGAAACTTGGCAAGATAGCAATCAGTTCATGACAGGCTATCACATGCCTATACAACACCAGGATATACAACAAACGCCACCAAGGCACGATATCGTGACTTCACCAAACGAAGTCATTTCAACTCTAATAGAAAAGGTTAGAGGATTAGAACTTGCCCAAGCGAATCAAAATTTGAAATTCATACAAACAGGGAGTTCCAATCCTCCACACCATCCTAGCCAAGTAGATCTCCTCACAGGAGTAGGCACATTAGGTATGACTCCTCAGTATTCACAACAAGTACCAACTAGACCCACTATCGCTAGCACAGTTCCTCCTGGTCCGGTACAGAGCAATCCATTCCTGGATAGTACCCCTTCGTACTTAAACATGTATTCCAAATCACCACAAGGGGATATGTACTCATCCCCCGGCATGTTTACTCAAATGCAGGGATTGCCTTATGCCCCTGCCAACGCGTACGTTACGCCATATCAACAACCCGTTCCGCCACCGCCTCCTCAACAGGCACCATCAATGGTTGAGACGTATGCAATAGGGACTTATTCAGAATATTTAAAGGAGCCCTTAGATTTCGCCATAAGAAGCGTTATGCTTCCAAGGCCTCTTCCCGATTTGCCCAAATACAAAGGAGAAGGAGATCCGAATGCGCATATCAAAGCTTACTACTACAGCCATTCGAGAATTACTCCCATGGGATGGGGTCGTTGCTAAAATATTCCCCAAAACGCTGGAAGGCATTGCCCTCGATTGGTATTACAGAATACCCGAGGCTTCCATACATTCATTCAAACAACTCGTGTCTAAGTTCATCAAAGCCTTCGACATGAACAAACTATTAAGGACAGGAATCAGGGAGTTCTTGCACATCAAGCAAGAACATAACAAATCTGTCGCCCATTTCATCCAAAGGTGGCGCACAGTCCTTTATTCTTCAGCAAGTGCTCCAAACATGGATCAGATGGAACTATGTGATTTATTCCTTCATTCTCTCAGCAAGGAGGTGAAGGAAGAAGTCCAGAAGTTCCCACTAAGAACTTACGATGAAGTACTTGAGAGCGCTCTTCGAATAGACCAAGCAGCGATAGATAGTGGTCGTAAGACATATGGAGCAAACGGGAGGTTAATCGCCCCCAACCAGAACACTACAACTTATCCTACTACAACGAATGCCGATCAAGGACCCAATATCCTTAATGAAAACCATGGGGTTACAACAGATGGATTCACTGATCAAGTCAAAGGACCAAATGTTGTGAACACCCCGGCACCTACTAACAATCAACGCAATAATAACTTCACCCCAGCGATCAATACGGTGGATTCTAATCATCCTCCACAACAGAAAATCCAGCCACAAGGCCTTGCTCGGGGCCCAGATGGATATCAAAACCAAAGCCAAAGGCCACAACCTCGAAATTTCAACTATAACAACCAACAAATTAATCGAACTTTGGGCCACAACAGGATTCAAACCGAAGACCACGGAACTATAATCCCAATCTATATTGTGGTTTCCACAAAATCAGGGGTCATGATACTAGGACTTGCCATGACTATAATAAATTCATGCAACGCTTGCCAGAAGAACAAAAACAACTTTTCATAGATATGTTCTTGGCAGATCCTGTGTCACCAGCACCAAATACTTTTGCAGGGGCAGTTTCCCCTCAAAATGCACCTCTCAAGATCTTCAATGATCCTCTCCCAAATCATTCTAACAATAACAGGTTAGATCCAAATGGGAAAAACAAAGGTATCATAATAAGAAATAACAATCAAGACGCCTCAACTCCTGACAACTCTCAGGTTGCTCCTAACCTAGGTTCAAATGGTAATACAAAAATCTTGGGATTAGTTGAGCTAGAGGTTGAGTGTGAAATTAATGCAACAACTCGGACAAAGGAGTATGTTTCACAACCCCTACCCGATATTTTCTCCACACGAGATGAAGTTCCTACAAATGCTAAATCGGTAGGATCCTATGATTTAATATACGAGGTGGCAAAGACAAATAAAGATAAGTCAATTTCTGTGGAAACAGTCTCCACTAAAACCACAGCAGGAATTATGAAACTCTTGGAGAATGACGAGCCAATCTTTCTCCCATTCAAACCACAGGGAATGGGTAGTCTTCTCAGTATAGCACCTCTTCCCTCCGATGACCTAAATCTAGATATAAACATGATAGAATTAACAAATGAAGAAGGGCAATTTAAAATTGAAACGATGCCTATCAAAACCATCTCTAGGCACTACCCTATTCTAAAGTCTAGCTTCGACCCATGCGTGTCTAAAGCTAAGTTTTCCCTATCCATGGGGCAAGACCTCATCATTAACACAATGCTCACTATGAGAGAGAAGGTCGAGCAGCATAGTCATGCTCACCCACATGCCATCTCTCAAAAACATGACAAAGAGGTACGCGAATGCCTCTTTCAGAAAAATGTTTTTAATAATGGGACATATACACCTTTGGGCAAGGGTTGTAAGTTCAAACCTAGAATGGTAGGCCCTCGTCAAGAAAATGAAAAATTTGAGGATAATGGTTCTCCATTGTGTACTTCTAGGGGTGAAGAATTTGATATTCATCAACTTTCTTCACCTTAGACATCATGACATATAGTTCCACCTACATTTTCATATGTACATGGTTGCAGTTGCATTACATTAGTAATTTAGTTGGTTCATTTTGTTCACTCATTTCATAAATATTGTAGTCCAGGAACTTACTCTTAAGTAATCTGTTACAAATTTCTGAAGATATTGGCAAAATTATTCGAATCACATCTCTTCAAACATCATCAAGTACTTTCAAATCTTCTCATCAAGTTTGACAGACAAACATTGACGGAAACCATACCAAGACCTGCATACTTGGCTTTGCTCTTTCTTTCTACTAGGTAAAGTTGTCCTTGCCTACGGTCTGTTCTAGAAGCTTCTTGGTGTCACATCTATCCCTCTTAAAATCTCTTGGAACAAAAGGATATCCCAAAGTCATAGATCAGAAATGTCAAAATCAAATGAAATCAAAAGCGCCAAGCAAACAAAATATTTTATTTTACACACTTCTTTGCCCCATCAACCTTCGGTGATAAGCCCACATCTCTTACTGGTGATGTGAGGTTGGGAAAGGAAAGAAGTGCCCTTACTCGCCTATATCTTGCCTTTGGTGACAAACCCATGCTTCTTACTAGTGGCGTGAGGCAAGGTGTGGGGGGTCCAGTCACACAAACTAACAAATCTTGGTATGCTAAAAACACAAGTCAAATTCTGTTAAAAGAAGGAAAATATCCAAACATCCAAATTCCAAAGAGATCAAATCCTCAAAACCAGATTTTGTCAACCAGTTGCCATTTATGAATCTAAGTCTAGATAAACTGAAAAGTAAGTGGCCTTCTAAGCTTGGTAGTAGTTCTGAGTAGGGTGGGTGTGTAGGTCCAAATTTGGTTCTTGTTCTTGTTTTGTATGTCTCTCATCATTCCACTCAAATCAAACTCATACAACTTGTGCCCTTCCCAATTCTTGGTGTTGAGCCCTTGCATCTTACTAGTTGCATGGATTTGGGATTGGGGCAAGTTCATCTCTTTATCGCTACACATTCATCATGTTTTGCCAACATAAGAAGAAATCACAGACATTGTCTAAAGAGGCCAAAAGTTCAAAACTACATGATCGTCATCACATATCAGCATTACAAAAGCAAATAAAGTAAAAACATTCTGTTTAACATTTGTTATCACTTGTCATCCATTGCATACATTCTGAAAAGCATGTGAAAATTGGCAGCATTTCGACACATGGGCATGTCAGGTATAGCCTCTAACTCCCCATTTTGGGACCGCCATACTCGGACCCAACATTTTATGCCTCTTCATGGCTAAAATGCTTCTCCGAGGGGGCAATATGTATGTACCCAAAATTGTATGTACTTGCATGATACTGTAAATTGGTTACGAAGCCCCAATGATGATTAAGATCTCTTCGCAAGTGTTCGAATCCGTAAAGCTTGTTGAGTATACATCTGCATCCCAAACATCCTTGTCTAGCCTCTACGCGCTTTGTCCTAGCCTTTTCTCTCTTTTTCCTCCTTGTTTTGTTGTTATTTACATGACCGCCTCCTTGCCAGGGCGGCGGTCCAGAATCGCCACCCAAGCCGGGCGGCGGTCCAGAATCGCCACCTGTGCCGTGGCGGCGGTCTCAGAATCCGCCACCCTCGCGGCGGCGGCGGTCCTGTACGCGCTTTCCAGAATGTTCCGACGATCGCGTCAAGCGTGAAAATTCAATTTTCACTCGCATTTCTCAACCACTAAAGCTTGTATTTATGTTTTTGCTGACTGAACAGTGATTTATCTTTGTTTAATAGTGGGAGAGTTCAATTTGAACTTGCCTTCTAGTCATTGCAAATGCTATAAATATGTAGCTTGTTTACAAGTAAATGGTCTTGGTTCTTTGGTCTGGAGTCTTCATTCTTGAGCTTTAGTCTTCAATACTCAGTCCTAGATTTATTTTATGAATCATTTTATTTTAGCATGGATTAGAATTCTGAGTATTTAGTTATGCCTCACTGTACACCGACAACGATCCTGCTAGGAATCGTATAGGCCAAGCTCTATTCTCTTGTGCCATCCCTCTCCTACTTGTACTTCGTTGTATTTCTCTGAAGCTGCTATTATTCATTGTTTGAGTACCTGCTTGTTTATCATTTTGTTTTATCATTGCTGCAACAACCCTGCTAGGAATCGCATAGGCCAAGCCAGTTCACTTGTGCCATCCCTCTCCTACTTGTGCTTTGTGCCATTTTTACTTCAAATTAATTGTCATCCCAAAGTTGCCTTCCTTGCCAATGTTACTATACTCCTACTCTTTCTCGGATTCACGTGAAACGCAAGAACGAAGAGATCACTCGAGGGGAAAAGTTACAACAAAACTAGATTTTCCTCTCGCTCGAAACTCCAGGTTTAAATTGTCAAAGTTATTATCAAATAGAGTAGTGAATCATTTTATTTCAGTTAAAGCTCGCTTTCAATATTGCCGGGAAGTTGGGGGAATGATAGTTTCTGAGAAACTATGATTTGTTCCTCACTTCTGAGGTAGGATTGAAGGTTTTCAATTAAGTTAATTAGCTGTCTTTTATTTAGATTCACACATCTGCACAGGTGAATAACCACACCGGGTTATCTCACTTGTTTAGTTTTAGTATAAAAGTAGTTTAATTGTTGCTTGTAATTATAATATCATATATTTTGTTTAGATTAGTTTCCTTTCAAAGAGTAGTATAAATTGTTATTTTCAGGTTTAAGTTAATTTGGAGATTCCATAACTAGATTAAACGCTTAAATTCTAGTTAGGAGGGTAAATCACTAGGGAATTTATGCTACCCGCTCATAGCCTCTAAATCTCCCCTTTTCAGGTTTAGCTACCAGGAGATCAAACTACCAGATCTTAGTCACTGATCCTCCCATGGTTAGCCATAAGAAAGTTGCTTGCCGATTCTCATCCTCGCTTGTAGCTTTTCTATCATAGAAAACTGACCATAATCCCGGCTGTGACTTCATCTAAGTCACCCGCATTTCAAACCACCGGCTGTCTCGGCACGACCTCGGGAGGTCGGGTACGGGGAAGGTCACTTGTCGATTATCATCCTCGCATGTCACTTTCCCATCGTACGGTATCCATATATGTTTTTTTCCTTTTTTCAAAAAATGGGCAACAAGAAAACAAGGGTGTAGACCAAGTGGTGTTGAAATAAACTTGGTGTTATTTTGGCAGAGTTTTGCCTTGTCTTAAGCCAAGTGAAAAACTAGGAAAAAATGAAACTAATTAGATTTCATGATGAAATGTCACATAGTTTCAACTTAAAGACATTTTTTCTTTGTTTAAAAACAAGAGTTTGAATCTAACAAAGTTTTTACTTTGTGAGAGGTCTCAAGTATACTATCTAAGACAAAAACAATGCCTCCACGCTAGAAATCTTCCTAGGTGATTGTCTCTTTGGGTTGTCACAAGATATCTAGAGCGAGCTCAATTTACCAAAGCTTCCCAAGGAGCATCTCAGATTTACTTTACCCCTTTTAGTATAATGATCATAGAAGTGCATTTAGTTATACTTTCACTGGGGTTGTGGTATCTATATCTTTGACACTAATCTCACCAAGGCGTACTAGACAAGTCGGTAGTGTGGAGCACTTTCTTATTTTGTTCACAAGGTTCCCTCTTACATGAACTACTTTAGGGTTCCTAGGACCACCCCCATTATTGTAGCTTAAGGCTTATGCCAAAGGGGTTATGTCCTAGTTGAGCAGACGAGTCGTAGCTCTTAACTAAAACCTGCAAATACAATGTGATGATTATGGTGTATTTTTTTATCTTTTAGACTTAATGTGGTTTTTTTCATACTCCTTTTGGCAACCTACAATCACACGTGTAGTTAAAAAAGTTTAGGTCCTCCTTTCTTTGACTAGCATTAGGTCCTTCACAAAATGGTTAGTAGTTTCAAAATAGATTCACAATATCATAAGAAAATAACAATGAAAAATGCTTGTAAATCAACTAACTACCATCAAATTTTGCAAAAACAAGGTTTATTCCCAATTCATCCAAGTGATTTTTAATGAAAAGACTAAAATTTCTTTTGATTCCCAAGATCACACTAGGTGCAAGGGAAGAGCATACACAAATTCTAGCCTTGGTTATTTAGCAAGTGAAAAATCATTTAAACTAAAAGATGATTAAAAAAAAATTCTACTTACTCTAATGATATCAAAAGAATTTTTAAGAGTGCTTTTGATTATCTAGATCACATGAATTGCAAGAGAAGAGTATACACACCTTAACCCAAAATCATACAAATCATGGAAACAAGATTAATTCCTTGAAACCCTAAATGATTTTTATGAGAAAACTTACTCTAATCTATGAAATTGACAAAAATGGCATCTAAAAACCTCTGAAAAGTAATAAAAATTCTAAAACCCAAAAATGGAAACTTTGAGCTTGTAGGAAAAATTTATATAGACACACATGCATGCCCCTATCAATGTGTATGTGCCTATTTCAATGCCTGCACACCTCTATCGATGTCTACACTTCCCATTGTAAAAATGACCGACAACCGAAAAAATCAGCTAACATTTGCACTTCCAAAGAAGTGGGTGCACACCTATTTCAACACCTATACTTCCGTTATGATGTTTGTGTGCCTCTTTCAACACCTACGCACCTTATTCAATGCCTACACGCCCTTTGTGGAAGTAGTGAAAATGTGATTTTTGAAGAAAATTTCTTGAAAAAAGGTCCAATCTTTGGGATTTATTGGAAATTTTGAAAGGGCTTCACCTCCTTAAATCCTGTAAGGAACATAAAAACACAACTTCTACCACTAATCTAGTTGAAACAATTACCTAGCTTGAAAAAAATATCTAAAGCTTTGAAAAATACTCTAAAAATTTGAAATTAATCTAAAAAATCTTGAGAAATAACTAAATCTCTTTAAGAGTACTCTAGAAAACTTGAAATTAATCTAGGAAACTTGAAACTAATCTAAAAATTGAAATGAAAAACTTTGAAACTAAGTTTAAAATATTTAAAAAGTGAATGCAATGGGGTATGCTCCCACCGGGCGTGCCAAATGATGACACCCTAAAATTTACAAAGAAAATTGCATGACTAAACAAGGAAATATAACACCATTTCCATCCATCTAGCCAAGGTTATAAGTCTAGGAATGTAACATTAAGATAGAAGCTTAAAATAATGCTTAACTAGTATGAAAAATACAAACTCTAACTAAACATGTCTACTAATATGCTTGAATTACCTAAATGGGCCTAAATAGACCTAAGAGGGAAACCAAATGGTTATGGTTGTTACTCCAAACAATGTGAAATGGCCTCTCCAAATGACTACTTGGTCATTTTGGATATCCATATACTAACCCCATTGAACACTTTAAGTGAGTATTGAACTTGGCTATATATCATATTTATTATATGAGATGCAAATCAAGCATGGTTTAAAGTATAAAGGAATGAGGTGCACTTTTTTTATACTTTTCCTTTTGGGGAGAAACTTGTATTTTAGTACATGTGGGACTAAAATCCCTAAATTAGATTAGAATTTATAATCACGATTAGGCCTTGCTAATTGTAATTAATGAATTACTAAGTGATTAAGAGGTGTGGAACCTTAATCGACCACTTAGGGTCAACTAGGAGGCTAAGATAAGATTTTGAAGCTTGCTGAGACATTGTGGAGGTGAATGGGGTGATTTTGAGTGGTTGGTAGAGTGGTTTGAGTCAATACTAGGTTATATTGATGATCAACAAAGTGCTTTTTAACCAACCAAAGTGGATAGAAACGTTAGTTAATTATTAAAGAGCACTAATTATAATGGAATTGGGAAGAACAAGCATGATTTGCGTGTGTTTTGGAAATAAGATTGTAAAATTGGAATTTAGGTGTCTATAATGTGATTTGGTTAGCCCATAAGGCTATCTTGACATGCTCATGCCATGATATTTTATGCTCATCTCCCATTCTTTTTATAAGTCTTATCAAATTCTTGTTGGTAGACTCTACCAAACCATTACCTTGCGGGTAGTAGTTGGAAGATGTTTTTAGATAAATCTCATGCTTCATAGTGAAGTCAAACACTTAAGAACCTAGAAAATCCTTAGCATTATCTGATATGATTGTGCGTGCAGGTCCAAAGCGGTTGGTAATGTCACAAGGAATATTCACAATCATATTCTCGGTAGCTTCTTTCAACAAAACCACCTCTATCCATCGTGTGAAATCATTGGTGGCCATGAGAATCTATTTATGACATGTGCTTGAAATCAAGTTAACCATTCCAATGAAATCAATACCCCATTACGTGAATGGTTATTTGACTAGAATCGGGTTAACAGGATATGCTTTATTTCTCTGGAATCTCGAGTAGAATTGTAAAATCTTGCACTTTCTCACCATCATATGGTAATCCACAAACAAACTAAGCCATAAGTATCCCGCTTGTAGGACCTTTATGGCTATAGTTTTCACGAGAAGTGACCTTGTTAGCTACTATAATGTAACTAATTTAAGACCCTTTAGGCCTCCTCCTTTTCCAGACATCCGAGTAGGATCCCATATAAGTTCCTTTTTAAAAGGTTGTTATCATTTATGACAAAATTGGATCCATTTTGTCGATAATAAATTCTCTTTTTAAGAGGGAGGTGACTTGGATATTCACATGTCTAGCATAAAATTTATTCTATCTGATACCCAACTTTCATATTCCTCCTAGATATGGAGCATCATCTTAGATTCATCATTGGCTAGTGTCATTAGATCCTATGCGAGATATTGGACATAACCTTTCCCCTTAAAATTTTTGTGGGATTTATTTCAACATCATACTCTAAGATCTTGGTGATCCAGTTAGCCCTCTTATCAGTTATCTCACCTTCAGTGATGTATTCCTTGACACTGGAATGTGCCACCAAGATAGTGATCTTGTTATTGGTCATGAGGTGTCTGAATTTCTTCAACCCCTTGATAATGGCATAAGCCTATTTTTCCATGAAATTGTACCTTGTTTCATAATCATGGAGGGTATTTGAAAAGAAGGCAACTGGGTGTTCCTCTCCTGTGAATCTCCCTTCTGTGTTAGTATGGATGCTACATTGTGTTTGCTTCCATATACATACATGATGAAATATTTAGAGAATTCTAGGTTGTGTAACACTTTGAAGAAGATGAAATTTCTCTTTTGATTTCCTAGAAGGCTTGGTGACATTAGGTGGCCCATTTGAAATTTAAATATGTTTTTATCATCAATGTGATTGGGCGGATCATTCCAAAAAAGTCTAAAATGAACCTACTAATAAATTTAATCTTTCCTAAGAAAGATTGCATTGCCTTCTTATTGATATGTAAGGACAATTCCAAAATGGCCATGACTCTCTCTGGGTCAATTGAAATTCTATCTTTTGAGACAGCATGTCCCAGGAGTTTTCCTTACAGTACTATAAAAACACATTTATTTGGATTCAAAGAGATTGAAAATTTTGGACACTTCTTTAATACAACCTCTAAAGTATAAAAATGATCTTCTCTTGTTTTGGTGAAAACTATGAGATCGTCCAAATATATCAAGATTACCTAGTTAAGTAACTCTCCAAATGCAACATCCATGGCTCTCTGAAAGGTTGACCCAACATTTGTGATCTGAATGGCATCTTTGCATTGCAAAGGCTCCCCACTTTTTGTGAAGGTTGTTTTATGTTGATATTCATCTGCGAGGCATATTTTATTATAATCGAAAAACCATCAAGAAGAAAAAATAATTTTTTGAACTCTGGTACTCTTTATAGTATCTTCTTTATGGAAGGAAAGGGGTAGTAAACATCTTCTTCACATCTTTGAAATAAACATAGAGTTTGATTTCACCATTCTTCTTCCGTACAGGAACCAAATTGGAAACCCATGTGGAATGCTTAATAGGGAAGATTATTTTAGCCTCAAGGATCTTCTTGATTTCTTCGGCAATAAGGGATTCTATCTTCAAATTCACAGGCCTCTACTTATAATACACAAGTTTGGTCCCTTTTTCCAGATTAATGGTATGTTAAATGATATCCTTATTGTAACCATGTAGGTCATCATAAGTCCAAGCCACTACCTTATCATACTTATGACATAAATCCACAAGCCTTTCTCTTTCTCTCTGAGTAACTAATTTCCCTACCTTTAACTTTTTTCCATGGGCCACTTCTATCTCAGTATAGTCTTCCTTGACTGCCATGAACTTCCTCTTATCTGTATTTGCATCATTGGAGTCAAAAAGGTTTTCAAGTGTTATCAACCCCTTTGGAAGCTTGTTCATCCTAAGCTGGATAACTTGATCTCCATATGCTTCTTCAATCTTGGGTTGGAGTTGGTCTGCAAATTCATCAGATTGTTGCTTTGAAAGAGCAATATTTATTGGTCACTCTCAAAGACTTTCCAATGATCCACATTATCATGTATGGATGGGTGGATGATTAGTTTTATTATGCCCTTATTTTCTAGTAGATCCTTGGTAGGGTCAATTTATGATGTGATCTATGTTATTCTATCTACTTCTATATTTTGGTCCCAAGGGATAACCTTAATGTCAAAGGCCTCAAAGTATTCAATAAGATACCATACCCTATATCGGTACAACCTTGTTCTTGGGTTATTTTCTGCAAGATTATTTAAAACTTGAGTTACCACTAACTTGAAGTCTCCAAAGACTCTGATTTGCTAAATTCCTTATTTACATGCTAATGTCAGACCATGAACTAAAGCTTCATATTCCACTTCATTGTTGGTGCAAGTGAAGTTGAAGTGGAATGCCTGAATTATCTTCCTTCCACTTAGTGAAGATAGGCATATTCCAACTCTTGAGACATTTCTACTTCTAGCACCATTGAAGTGTAGAGTCCATATATGGGATTCCTTTGAAAGATTCTTTTCACTTTTTTATCCTCCTTCATGATATTTGGGATGATGGGATTCTCATCAAAGATCACATTATTACCTAATCCAGTTGAGTAAAAATTATCGAAGGGGTCTCTAGGTGATAAGTCAACCAAATATTTTATGCTTTGATGATCACCTTCATCCATATATGAATCTTCTTCTTGGGTGATCATAGCATGTGAGGCTTCAAAACATGAGGATACTTGATCCATTATATGTTCTTCAGTAAGGGGTTCTGATAGCACCTTCATTTTGGATCCATACTTAGTCCGTAGAATCATATGAGACCAATCGAGGGACATGTAGCCTCTAATATTAGTTGTAAAATCATGGGATAGACAAATTCCAAAGACTAGGGGAACATCAATCACCACTATATCATGTGGAAAAATTATGTTTGGGAAGGAGTAGAGCTGTAATGGAAGGGATCTAATAACACCAATGGTCTAAATCGACTTCCCATCTAGTTGTATGACTCCTCTTATTAGGGGTTCATATTTTATTCCCAAAGCATATACTATTTTTTAAGCATAATGTATTGATTGCGCTAGAGTCAATCATGGAGTTATGTAACAATTTCTTACCAATTATAAGAGTCATGAAGAAGGGTTGAGGTCTCACTTACTTACCCCTATTTCTAGTTTATTAATGATCATTATGTCTGAAGTTGAGTTGTTTTGAGTTTCTTTTTCCCCTTTCTGGTCACATTTGGAACGATATTGGATTTTAGCGATTCTTGAAGCAATTATTTTTACTTCGAATACCCAAGATATCCCACAAGGATAGATTCATTGGTGCCCTTTTGAGTTACTCAACTACATTCATTGGTCCGAGTGGTTGTGTGCTATGAAAACTTACCGGTATTTCATTTTCTTAGCTACTTGAATGGAAGGCACTTTGATTTTGAGTGGCCATCGGAGTCTCTTGTCTTGTTGTGGGTAGAGCGGCAATGAATTTTGGAGGTTTTTTCCTTGATTTAGGAACAATGAATGTAGCTTATATCATCTCGCTTCTTGGAGCGAGCATTGAAATTTGAATGCACTGGGTTAGAAGTAGATACCTCATTTGTGAACACAAACTCTTCTCCTTTGATCTAAGAGAAAATCACATGCTCAGGGAAAAATATTATCCTCTTGTTCTAGAGACATCCATTGCATTTGCATAACCAAGGTTGCATTTTGAAATCTCAAGGACTTGTAGGGTCTTCCATCAGGGACCTCATAGCCTTTCATTTCTCTTTTCTATTCTACCTTTTCCTATAGATTTCCTTTAGGGAAAATATCTTGGCATATGAGGGGTATTGCAAGGAAAACACCAAGCATTGGGATCTTCTGCCAAATTATTCTATCATGGAATCAATTCTCTCCCCTTATTGGGTGGGAGTGTCTAGAGTGTTGTCAAGATTAGGACAATTTGGTTAGATGTTTGTGTTGGTGGTGGTCTCTGGGCATTTTGATATTATGGAGGATAAGCGGGCCTATTCCCTTGGTAGCTTTGATAATTTTTTCTAGGGTACACACCTTGATTCCTCTTAAGGTTAACTATCTCATTAGAGAAACTCCTAAGAATATTTTTTACTTCCTCCATCTCTACATAATATGATGATGATGTTATTGCCATAAAGGTGGTGAATCCTTGAGAATATTGGTAGTTATATAGATGTAAGAGCTTGGGCAGAACTCAAGGCTTGTGCTTAGACAAGGGGAGCTATCTTAGGATATACTAGTAAAGGGATCCTTAGGGGAGTTTCCCAACATCTATCAAATTATTCTTAGCATGGACATCGATATCATATGCTTGAGGTACAAAATATCCTCCTAATGAATACATCATTATAGAAATATCAAAGTTTAGAGAATTAAGATAAAATATAATAGCCATACCCATGGGTGGTCCAAGCTAGAGCCAAAATTATTTGCCATGTTTTATGGAATATGGTATTGAAATTAGTCATAAGATCTTGCGATTTTTCTTAATATTAATAATTTTTGTAAGAGTGAATATCTATCACCCTTTTCATTGAATATTCCACCGAAAACATTTCCCAATTCATTCTAGGTACCGATGGAGTTAGGATTTAAGGATCGGTACCAGTCAAGATTTTTTCCTATAAATGAGGTAGTTAGTAATCTTAAGGCCACATCTTGCTCCGTGATATCATTTATGTGCATATCTCTACAACATCTTGAAGGTGTTCCTTTGGGGTTTAAAAATATTCTCTGCTAAACTTAGGAAGTTCCTTCAATTCATTTACTATGATAGGATTCCATCTTTTGCCGGATGCACTAGCAAAATGAGTGACCTATCTCGGAGGAGGAGGTAGTTAATGTACCATTATGATAGGTCTAAGAATCTGAGTGGATTGTAAGAAGGGTCTACTAGGTGGTGGTGTTGAAAACATATGGTTTGGAGGAGACAGAGATATTTGAATCTATCTACTTCTTCTGCCTCAACCTAGGGATAGCTACAGGTATTCAAATGTGCCTTCTTCCCTTGTTCTTGACCTTGTTTGGATTCTTCTCATGAACCAGAGAGGGTCAATCCACCAATATTGCTGAAACCAGTAGATATTCAAATGGGTTCTCCAGATGTGTAATTATAGAGCCTCAAAAGGCTATAAATTACTATGTCACACACCGAACCTAGAAATATTTTAAGTTTAAGCTTTCAATGGTTGTCCCATCAGGCATGCCAAGAAAATTTTTGACGATTATATTTGTATATGAACCATCAAAGTCATGGGAAATATTAGAGATGTGGGACTTAGCCCCTAAGATAACCTCCATATTTTATAGAATTTGGCTCTTCTCTACTTGTGTTTGAGATGAGGGTTAGAGAGAAAACAGAATGAAAATCCTAACTAAGGTGATATGCCAAAAGTTTACCGAAATAACTAATAAACCAGTTAAGGAACATTAAGCATGATTAATCCTTTTGGAGATATTTCATACTATCAAAGGCTAGAAGGAACTGAAACATAACCATCTGCAAGTAAACATATTTATGTAAGTATCTAAGGGTGTATAACATGATAGAAACATAAAAATTCATCAAGAACTGAAAGAAAGCATGAAGAAGGAAATAAGGACATAAGGTATTGCAAACTCCTTAGTGAAAAGAACAACTCTTAATTTATAGAGAAAATAGTACATAAGGATGAGAATGGCACATATTACAATATTTATTTACAATAGAGCCTTGCTAAGGCTGGTGAACACAAAACAACCGAACATGAAGATCTCCCTGAGCTCTTCTAACCAATTTTTTTTCCTCCCTCCTTTTTTATTGGCACCGAACCTTCTTTTATAGATCCTACAACTCGTGCTCCAACACGTCTTCCATCAATATTTCCACCATCCACATTAAGTTATTTACCTATATGATATTTAACCCATGGGTGTGAATCTCATTTTCTCACTTTGGGACTCGGGATCACATTGAATATGCTAAATTACAAGTCCTTTTGCTTCTTTGATTGGCCATTTGGATGGTGGTAGCTTCTTCGCATGACACGTGGAGGCTACGCAATACTTTAAGGCTACCTTTTTCTTTATCCCTTTGAAGTTGTGTTTGAGTGACACATGGGGCTTTGCGGGCTCTTCCCTTTTACTTTGAATTTTTTTCCCGCTTGGTATGGGCTGCAGCGCTCCTACCACATGGTCAATTCTCATTGTTTTGAGGACCCTTGTTCATTTTCCTAGCTCCAATATGTGCCGAAGTGACATGTGGATACTCTCCATGCTTAGTCTCATACTTATTCAAAATTGAGACCTGAAGAGGAACAAAATAACACAAATATAAAAGAAATGAGATATCCCTGAAATATGTAGAAAATATTCTACAATACTAGAGTAGTATTCAAAAATTCAAGTAATTTGTACATACATCATGGATCTATATTATGATCGTGTCTTTAACATCTTGAATACCCTTCCACTTGGCTAAAAGCATCACTCAAATTCCACCGTGTGTGGTGACACTTTTCTCTATTCTTCACATCCCCAATTTACTCTTGATAAAATTGTTGGATCACAAAATGCAAGAGCCAAAACATTGTCATATCTTTGATTGAATTTTATCTTTCCTTAAATTTATTTTCACCTCATTCAAGGATGCATAACATCATTCTCATGTTACTCTCAATGCGATCCTCAAACACCCTATTTTGAGATATCCCAAAACATATTTCTTTTAGGCCTTGGAATGTTCTACTAGCCATGTTTGAAACTCTTTTCTAACATAAATTTTGAATTATAGATCCATATGGAAAAGTGTTGATCTTTCTAAATACCCATTTGGGAAAATTTTTAATGTTCCAAGTTCCACTATTTCTTTATTTATAACAATTTCTTCAAAATATTGAATTTCATACCTTAGTTAGGTATTCTAAGGTGCATCTACAATATCATCAAAAGACTCACAACATTTATCATTAAATGAGCACTCCTCCAAGAAAACTTCTTCTCAATTCTGACTGAGGGACATTTGTAGGTTATTCCTTGAAATTTTAGGCTCTTAGAAATGAATTTAAGCATCCCAAACTTGGTTTATACTATAAACACTAGGTAGGGTTTTTCTACCATCCCGTAATGGTATTTTCTTCACAACATGACTTGTCTGGTCTCCAATGCTCTAAACCATTTTCAAGAGATCTATGCTAACATTTACCAACCTTAAAAATTACTACTAGGTGACATTGATTTCTTGAATCATATATTTGAGTCCATTTCTACTATACTTTTCCTTCTTGAACCAATGATACTTGTGCCTTTAAAGAGAATATTATATCAATATGAGGTCTCTCCTTATCGATTAGCATCTCTCGAGGTTCACACTCAAGCATAAAAAGGTTTATTTGCTAATTTTCACTTTAACATCTCCCCTCTTGATCCAATTCTTTCCCTGATCTTGGATTCTTTGACTAGGTTACAACTCACAACCCCTACTACATGATTCTTAAATTTTATGCACACTCTCATGGTTGTTTCAAGACTCTTGCACAAGTTCGAGCATATGACCCTTATTCTCATACATATATAATGGGCATGTAACTTGACACAAATTTATTGTACAATTAATCAAACCATGGGAACTTAACAACATTGACACACTTATAATTCTATGATGAGTTTGTTCTTGATGACTTGATAGATATCATGGACTATTAGAACATAATTTATCAGTACCCATTGAGATAATACAAACAAATACTCAAATACGTGCTATTATGATGCTTTTCACATATTTTTCATCTCTTAAGGATTCTCACAACCTATATGCAAAGTACACAATATGAATCTTTTGAAACACACACTAGTGATGGTAGCATAGACCTTTGGACTTGATGTACACTCTTTCATCTACTTGGAGAGTCAAATAGGACATTCAAACATATTATACATACCAATCATGCATAATGACTTTATGAATGAGCTTAACAACATACCTCTCAACTTTGTTCATACTTACAACATCTTAAAATCTTGGATCAACACCTATTGATGACATTGTACCCTCAAGAACAAAACATTCTTCTTTCAAAATGGTAAATGCCTTCTAGAAGCATAGAGAAGACACATATTTCTTATTAGATTACTTTAGAATATTAGATAGTAATCAAAGAAGCATGATGACTCTATTCTTACTCTTGTTTTCCTTGAGACCTTATCAATCTTATTATATGAACTTATAGGCATGATAATATCATCTCCTATGACTTCTTCTTTTGATTGGATTCTTGACAAACATACATGATGTGTCTCATGCATTTTTTCTACCACAACTAGGCGTAAGAGTTCTTAGATCTCATTTTTCTTATCTACCTTCTTCTTGGCTTGATCATCACCTTTTAATTCCTTTCTTGAATTGGCATCTCCTATGATTTTCATTGGTTTCCTTGTCTTTTCATCATTTTCCCATACTATTCTCTTGTCATTATTTGCTTCCTCAACTCTAGAATTGACTTCCTTGATTATATATATATATATATATATATATATATCATATTCTTCTTTCCAGTGTTCTCTTAGACATGGCTGACTTGGACTCATTCTTAGGATTATTCTTCATTTTCAATACCTTTTTCCTTGCCTTTTGAATGCATGAAGCTTGTTGTTATATCTAGGAGGTTCATAATAGTGTTTTGTAAAATGTCCTTGTCCATGACAATTGAACATGTTGTCCATTTTTGCACTCCTTGCAAAAATTAAACAACTTGGGAAAATTGGATTTGTGATCATTCATGTAATTTTAGTGATGAATCTAGGTTTCAGGCAATTTTCATGATTTTTGGGCACTTGGAATTATTTGGTTACATTTCTCTCCTTTCCTCCAAGATGAAAAGTCCAAGAAGTTAGTTAAATTTGTGAGAAAAATGAAAAAATGGCTATTTTATTGTATTACGGGTCTAGGGGACTGTGGATGGAACAACGGTTCCTTACCTTTGTTTTGGGCCCACAATTATAGAAAGATAGTGTTTTATGGTAAAATTGGCTATAAAAGACCCAAAGGGAACAAGTTATTTTAGGGTTTAAGTTACCTATAAACCCAATTTTACTAAAATATATAGGATTTTGGTCAGCCCATTTCATTGTGGAAACGCGGATGTTTGAAGGCACGATGGAACAAGTTCTATTGGGTCAAGTGTTCCACAGATTTCTAAAATCCCTGCAACTCAAAGGATGGGTGAAAATTAGTTTTGTGCGGATTGATGGGGAGATGCGGGTATAGAAGTCTCGAGATGATATAAGGTTCATGTGGGTCTCAAGTTCCCCATAGGAATGACTTATCCACATAAAAAGTAAGTGTTAACTACGGTGAAATGTGGATCGAGAGTTGGTGTGGGGAACATAAAGGCTGGAGGCTTGAGTGGTATAAGTTTCATGGGGACGTGGGTTCCCCAAAAGTGAAATACTCATAAACCAAAGGAGGTGTATCGATGTGGGTTTGGGGAACTCAAGCCCCTCATTATAAAGTAACCCATATACCCTAAATACCTAAGATACATGTATAAAGGGGAAAAGACTAAAATGAACAATTAAATGCAGATTCGATAGCTCATGTGGAACACCCCGACCCCGAAACTTTGAATGACCATAACTTTTGACCCATAACTCCATTTTTCACAAAATTGGACTATTTTGAAAGGTATTGACACCCTCTATGCCAACATTTAAATTGCATAGTTATAGGTAGTTGAACATCCATATGAATGAAGTAAGGTTGCCTTTTTTTTCTTCCACAATGCAAGGACATGGAGGGATGGATTTATGATTTTTCCCATACTTTTTTCAAGTAAATTAATGTATTTTGTTGGTGGGTGAAGGCATATTTCAGGTTTTCCTCTTCATCTCTTATTTCCTATATTGTAATAAGGAAACTCATTTAAGTGTTGAACACTTTTGAAATGTTTGCGAATTCTCTTCCAAAGAGTTACATTCTATGTTATTAACCTCAAACCTCATATTTGAATGTATTCATGGTGAATCTTACCTGATATCTCCATTATAATGTATTGTGCATTCATCCAAAGTAATTAAATACCCGTTTTATGAATCCAAATATGTCTTAGCTTGTATTTTTATGCTTCTCATTATTTTTACAGGTATTTGTGCATATTCTCATTCCATTGTTTAATATTTATATCTATTGTGTTTCATGGAATTAAAGGCTAAATATTGTTTTGGGACCGTGTCATCCATAACTTCTCTTTCCTTGCTATTTTTCCTTTATTTTTTTCATGTGGATCATGCACCGTTGAATCTATGAGTGATCTCGTGCAACATTGGAACATCCCTAAGGTGTGGGATCTTGTTTCCTTGTGATGAACATCTGAGAAGGATAAATTAATTTGAAAACTTGGTGCACTTGATTTATGATCAATGTGTAAGGCTAAAACACTTGAAATAAACTAATCTACTATTTTTTTGAGATAAAGGTGAGAGAATTTAAACAAAAACAATTTGAAATGGTGATGCACCAAACATGAAATGAACAGAAAGATCAACTTTGTTTTCATAATCAATATCTCAAAATAATGTATGACATGCACATCTCATATAATCTTTTCAACCTCTAATGCAACTAAATATACTGATCCAAAAAATAGAAAGGAAACAAATTTTTCCACAACTGAAATGTAGAGAATTTATATCACATTCCACAAAGATTAAATCAATATAACTGATCTAAAGGAAAATTAATTCATCATATCCAAGGAATTAAACATTCACAAGTAATAGATGAATCAATGAATAGCACAATATACCAAATATTAGATGACAAAGTATTGTTCTGAATATAACTGAAAGGTTTAAAGATGTTTTCAAACTCTTCCAATATTGAAGAGTAATCAACAAAAGATCCAAAAGTCCCCCTAACAACATAATGCATCTAACCAATTATAGATAAAGGAGGTTTAGCCTTTACAACTCTACCCGTGACTAATTAATTACTAAATATAGAGTGTATTAAATTCTTATGGAACATCCTCCCACAAAAATAGAAAAATAACGTGCATAGGTCTGACCAAGTCAACCCTGTAACTTTAACTGATCCTAATCTTGGATTTGTCCATAAATGTCTATCAAGTGTAACTAGAACTGAAGCATACTTTTCTACTTTAGGTTCTTCTTCATCATTTTCCCACATGGAAATATTGTGCTTGTACTCAATGAAACACTTGATAATTCCCTAGACCTCTTCTTCTTCTAGTCGGCATGCATACTACTTCACCACATCCGTAGTTTTGACCTCCTTGAAAACTTGTGTTGGTAATATCTTCACCTTGTTCATTGCTTTCTTCAACTAACTTATGAAATTTTGGTATGAAACCAACCTATAAATGGATTCAATGATAAAGGTATTTTTACATCATCATATTCTTTAACCAAACTCTTGTAATTTCCCAACATTTGATGAATAGGAAGGGAATGAATAGTCTCATTGATAAACTTATAGTGAATATTATCAAACTCTTCTGAAATGTCATTCAATCCATCCATCACTTCAACTCGTTTTTCATCCAATTTATTTATCAGATCCTGCAACACCTATGCTTTAAACTCCATGGCCTTCTGGAAATCGAATAACTTAGAAACATCATCAACCATGCCTTCTTGTAGGAGAAAATATGAATTAACATTTCTAATCTCTTTCCAAGTACTCAAATTGAGATCCAAATTATTATTGTCCTCAGAGAGAATCTCATCCAATTTCATGATGGAAGTTCTCTTAGCATATAAATCATTGTATAACTCTATAATCGTGTTGATTAGTGGATCAGCTTCTTGAAGCAGGCATTCCATCCATGTACCAACCGATCTTCCCTTCCGCCTATCTTCTCCACTATATGGTAAGATGTATCATCAAAGCTTGAGGAAATGGAAAGAGTAGTTGCAGGTTTGCACTAGGTGAGTAATATTGGTGAGAACTATAAATATCTATTCGAATTTCCCTTTCAACTCATATTTGGTTGCCTTATCTTTATCATACTTTTCCAAAAAATTACCAAGAGCCACATGTATGTCCTGTTTGGCTCCTTCATGAGTAACTTTTACCAATGCAAACTTGGAGATTTTATAATCTTCTACCGTGATAGTTTATTTTCTCTTTTCTATGGTGGGAGTAGTTATTTCTACAAATCTCTCTCTTAATCGATCAATTGACAGATTGGAGACAATCCTTGGCCACTTGGCCTATCTCTTGGGAATAGTATCTAAAACACTTAGGTCAATCACATCAACAATGGGTACGTTTTTCTTATGCTTAGGAATTTGGCAATATAACCATTCATGTATAGCAAAAGATGACATGTATGACATCAATGTCATGGTTATAGCAGAACTTTTTGTACTAGACACTACAACATCATTGGTGTTATCTATGAAAAGTGGAAGTGGCGTAGTGGTCAATATTGCCTCGGGAGAAATGAAATAGGAATGGAAGTAAAAGGTAATTTGTGAGAAATTGGAATGGAAAATGGAGATCATATCACCTCCTGCAAAGATTGGAGGAGAGAGTAAAATACTTGTGCCATGGATGGAGACAAAAAGGAAGATATGGGAAAGGAAGAAATAAAGAATAAAATTAGTTGAATTTGATTTGAAGGTTATGAATATGGAAGAGAGGGAGGAAGATAAAGTGAAAACAACTAAGGTACAACCAGAGAGGTTCTCGATCGAAAACTTCAAAACTTTCTAGAAGATATAATCTTGGTAGTGGAAGCCTTTTTGGAAGACAAACCTCCTACAACAAATGAAATCTTTCATTGATTTATAGTGACCTTGAACGTTTACCCCTTGAAGGTGTAGGCTGACTTGACACTTTGGGTGAGATTCTCAAAGTTTCAAACTATTCATATATTCTCGTTAAAATGGGTTTTGCCCTTTATTTTGTATTATTATATTGTTCTTTGTACTAGTCAATCCAAGGATAAGGCTGATTGGAAATATTATCCCTTTTGTAGGAAGGATAAAGTATCTCTTCATCATCCTCTAATCATACAAGAATATCTACATTACCAAATTATACCACTTCACTTAAAGTTAAACGTTCAAAATATTTTTTCCGTATAATTATCTCATCTCTACAATGAATCCAAATATCCTCTAATTGAGGAATATGTGTGCTAGCCAGCCCTGTCTCACTGAAATTACCCCAATAATAAAAATTAGTTCTTGGATGAAAAGTCTTCAGAGTGACTTGAGACATTTCTCCTTCTATATTCTTAGATTTTTAAATGTTGCCCCAAACATATATCCCTATTGAAATGGGAAATTGAGCACCTGCCTTGTGTTGTTTATTTTTGATATTGTGATAATCCAAAAATTGATGAACCAACTCCAATAATACCCACTTGTCACTTGGACATCTTGGAAACTTGTTTAGAGCACCTGAGAATTTGGGTATCCTGATATAAGTGAATGTCAGAAATTGTAGATAAATTCCTCCCCATTCTTATACTTCTCTAAAAGCCTCATCGGAAATCCTTCGATTATTCAATTCCATATCAAAACAATACTAAATAACATCAAAGAAAGTGTCATTTACTCTTCTAAAGTTCTTGGATGTTTCTTCCATGGTGAGTTGTGGGTAAAATTGATATATCTGGGAAGTGCTCCTAACCCCTTTAGGATTCAAACCCGTATAATCCCCAATTACAACTACTACATATATGAGAAAAGAGGTCATGAAAAATTTCTTTGAGGTCATTACATATCCCAGTTGGAAACATATTGAACTACTAATATGTTCACCCCACCATATGAATTATTTGTTTTTATTAATGGTGGATATGTAAAGAAACATCCACTACCAAAATTCTCTACCCGAGGCAAGACCCAAAAACTACTCAATAGGACGATGATATCATTGACTTCCTAAATAAAGTCTAAATGGGGAATTACCTTAGGAATTTTGGTTGTGGTACCTTTAGCCTTGACTAAGTAACTCTTGATCATGAACTTTGTGAAAAATTCATATTATTTATCCCAATGTTGAATCAAAGACTCAGGGGAAATCGTAGCATACTCTTCCACATCAGGAAGCCTAAAAAGATCTTCGAAAAAGTCACTGTCCAACCTAATCATGACCTTACCATTGTCTTCATTCACCATTCAAGTGGCTTTATGAAAGTATGAAGCTGTAGTCAAAAAAATTTAGACACTGCATGGATACAGGAAAAATAATGGAAAGAGGAAGCCCACTATTGTAAATAGCTTGCATATAAGGATTATTATTAGGAGATTTCACTCTCTCATAGAATTCGGCCATATCTATGTGCCCAAGATTGGTGTCCCCAATATTTTCAACATTTGAAGATAAAATGGTGGTGGGAGATACTCCCAACAAAGTATATTTCATCTTATATTTTTCCTTTAAAGAATAAGGAGACATTGGTTCACAAGAGATTTGGATTTCATAACCTAATTGAAATCTCGAAGAAACCTGTGAAAAACGTTTGGAATTTTGAAACTCTAAAGTTTGAAAATATGAAATATCTGATATATCTAAACTTTGAAATCACTGAATATCCTAAAATAGAGACTTCAAAATCCAAAGGGTCAAATATCTCAAACCCAAGAATTAAAAATCCCGAAATCTCATACCTATAAAATCTAAATCTAAACAAGGTCCAAAGGAAAAAGGTTCCGAAGTTTGAAATTTTCTATCTTTGAAACATGAATATGAGAATTTACAAAACCCAAAATCTTTCACATCCAAAAACCCAAAGAGGATAGTTTTGAAAACTCAAGAGGACACCTTCGAAATGCTTATTTCCAAAACCCCAAAGCTTTAGGATTTTTGTTTTCTAAATTTTTAAACCCCAAAAATTCCATGTTTTGAAACACAGTAAAATTAACTCCATAAACCTTCATTCCCCACAAAAAGATGATTTCTTCAATGCTTCAAGGTATAGAGCAATCTAGTGCCTACAAAGTATGAAGCTCATGATGTTGAATAAAACCACACTTCCTAGCCCAAAGAGAGTTGAGAATGTGTAAAACACAATGAAAAAAGCAATGATCGAGATAACAATAGGATGAAACAATGAAAGAAAGCGAGCCAAAAGAAAAACATGATAAAATAACAAAAGAAGACCCCGAATATCAAACCTAACAAAAATGAAGAAAAGACAAAAAATTGGCTTATAAAGATGATTTGGAAGTACGATTGGGGTTTTAGTAAAAATTAGAATGTCAAAGTAAATTGTCGAAAGAAAATGATGGGTGAAAATATAAATTTATATAGGTAAACTAGAAATTTAATGCTTAAAGGTCAACACATGTGGGGTCGTTGAAACATTAATGTTTCATAACTATGAACCCAAATTTTTCATGCAACCATTCTACTAGGAAATAGACTCTTGAAGTCCGAAACTTAAAAATCAAACTTCAAATTTAGGAAATTCAAACTTTTGGACTTCAAAACTCTTGGCTCGAATTCCTGAAAATGCAAGCCAAGAATCAAACCCGAAAACTCAAAGTTTAAAAGTTCGGACTTTCAGAATTCCAAATTCTTGTGAAGTATTTTCACAAGGAAAAAATAAAAATATTAGTTTCTAAAACTAAGAACCTCCGAAGTCTGAATTTTTGGATTTAAGAAACTTTAGCAATTTTGTGGATAAAACATAATTAAAACCAAAAATTGAATTTGTATGATGAGGAAAATTTATTTAATTAAAAATTTGGAATGGAAAGGAAGAGAATTTTTAAAAAATTAAAATGGCCCTCCTAACAAGGTAACTTGTAAATTTAACATTTTTGAAAACCTCTCAAGGATGTGTTCCTGCTAAGAAGTATCCTAGTAACCTTAAGCAATCCATTGGGAAAACGGGTCCTTAAACCCAAAAATACTCGAACACATAGAGAATAAAACAAAACAAATGAATTAAGGAAAAAACCAACAAATGACAACATTGTGTAAAGAACTTGGAGGAAAGAAAACTAGACTAAACTATACAGGGTGAAAACCTCTCAAAAACAAACTTTAAGATGTATTCCATTCAAATGAATGGGAAATTCTTCTCTGTCAAGTATAGATAAGAAAAATGAATGTACTTGATTAGCAAAAAAATGAAAACTAAACTAATACTATGATAAGTATAGCTACTTAGTTAATCTAAATAGGAGGACTAAAACGTTGTAATAAATGGACTAAAACAATATGGAATAATTCTAAATAATTATATTAAGTGAAATAAACCCTAAGTATACAAGCATAGAAGGAGAAATGAATTATCTAATTTAAAGAGGACTTTCACAAGTTGAAATAGGTCTAATTATAAAATCTAGAGGTAGGAATGAACACCAAAAATACCTTTCAAAGGGAAGATCTAGAGGACCTAAGCTAATTGGGTGCCAGGAAGGTACTTGGGTGCCATAGGGTGCCCCTGGTCTACATATTAGGTTCCTTTCTCTGTAAAATCCCCGGATATAAATTTTGTATGGTCCTAAGATGATTTGAAACATTGTCTGTCTATCGTGTTGGATTCCTTAGTTGCATTGAATGTGTTTAATGATGTAATGAAGATCTGTAAGAAGAAAGGAAGTATCAAACCCTAATAAAAATAAAATATGTAAAATGAATGGGTCAACTTACCTCACCACCAAACTAGTAGTCTTATCATTGATCAATGCACTATATTTTAGAGCCGATGTAGTTTTGGTGTGTGTGTGTGTGTGTGTACATGTATTTCCCTAGGTGCTCTTGTTCCACTCACACTTTGTGAAATAGAAAGCAATAATAGCTATAGAAAATGTAATAGAATATGTGTATGAAATAGAATAGAATCCCTCACCCTATGTTGTCCTGTGTTGATGCTAATCTCCTAGCCTTGATGTATGACACTATGTGGATGCAAGTGATGCAAAGAAATAAACTCTAGATGGAGTGATTATAGTATGTAATGCTAGGACCCTTATTATAGTCTTATAATTTTATATTTGTAGGGTTTTCTTGCTATTATTTTGTAATTAACCCTAACTTGATTATTTGGGAAAATGATAAGGATGAAAATGGCTAGAAAGACCCCAAAAATAATTGGGAAAGTGGAACATGGATCGAGGTGCCCCCAGTGGGACTAGGGTGTCTCGAGGCACCTCGGATAGGCCTCAGGTGCCTGGGTTTAGGATATAATGTCAGGACACTTGAAAAATAGGTGGATATGTGGGAGGAAATGTGCGGTAATGATGAAATAAAATATAAGATAAAGGTCACAAAAATATGGGATTAATTAGTAATTTATTAACTTGAGAACCTTCTAAATAGTAGTATAAGACCGAGATAAACAATGCCTAAAGTGCATGATTTTGTGTCTACATTTTTCCCCCACTTTATGTTGGTGAGCGGAACTCTCAGTAACATAAAGTAGATAGAGATATGTACCTGATCTCCATGTAGATTGTAAAATAAGATGTGATGATGGCATAGAATCAAGTGTGGAATAAAAAAATAAAACATGTGAAGGAGTGTGGATTCTAAAGATGAAAAATGTGCATAAAAAGTGATGAGAGTGAACCTAGGAAGGAACACATGTGTAACTAGTGATGTGTGTAGTGTACTTACATGGTCAGAAAGGCATGTACTTGTAGTAGTGTGTTGTCATTGTTGGCCCCAATTTAATTGCTTTTTTCTCATACAAGGACACTGCAAGGAGAAAATGATCAAGTAGTTAAATATGTATGTATGTAAAAACACCGTAAAATACATGTGTATAGAAATTTATAAAGTACATAAATGTAAAATATGTTAACATAAAAGTGTAAATGGAACATGTGCACCTGATCTATATCGATAAAAAGAGGTGTAGAAGAATATCATGTATCATGTCACAAGTGTTTTAAGTGATCTCACACCACCCTCGGTCAAGAAGTATAGGGAGGAAATGCTTTATATCCTCCAACATTTAACCTATTTTCTTGAAATGTGTGAAGATATATCTGCGACAAATCTCGGCTTTTAGGTGATCTCGACACCACTATATGGAGTAGTGTAGAGAGGCACAACCATTATAGCCACTTCTCTCGCACAATTTCCTAAGGACACCATGTCCTATAAAGGCCAATGTGTATGGAGTTTGTAGGCTATTTTAGTGTCCCTCTCATCCGTTTACTTGCTTAGGTAACTCCGGGGCACGTTTACGCCACCAACTATCCCCTTGGGATATTATCCAATTTGTGATTTAATCACTTATTCCAAATTTAATTCATCCCATCACATCTTACCCATGAGTGATTAAATATTAAATATTTAATTACGCTTCTTCCCATGCATCTTAATCACTTATCCACCCCAAATTTATTCTATCCATGTATCACATCTATTTTTAATCTTCCCTAAGCGGGATATTTTCCCGTAGTCGGATAAGTCTTATCTTTTCGATCATTTTTGGCCACCTCGAGTCTTTTTCCGCGATCGGCGCCGACCCATATGGTCGGCGCCGATTTTCTAGGAGCGGCGCCGATTATAAAAGCAAGTCCAGAACTCAGTTCTAAGGACCGAAGAGACCGAAAAGAGATCACGAACGAGCGAAAAAAAAAACAGTGCGAAAAAAAGAGAGCACTTACGCACGAACAGAGAGCGAGAGAGATACAGGGTGTGAGAAAGAGAGATCTTTTTAGCATCAATTGTCTCAGATTAGGACAGATCCTGTCCAAATCAATCCCTGAGAGGAGCACTATTACTCGTCCCTCGCTACGACCATCTATCATCTCGGTGACTCTGCTCCAAAGATCTCGCCAACTTCGCACATCCAGCACTACATTCACCTTCCACCTCGAATCTTGTCGCACACCCCCGATTGATTGATCTCGTCTCCGGGCCGACGCCGATCTTATCCAGTCGACGCCGATCCTCCTCAATCGACGCCGACCAGTCTCAATCGACGCCGATTCTACCTAGTCGACGCCGATTTCTCTGCAGATAGGTAAAAGGATACAGTAACACAAATCCAAGATTTATTTCATAGTTCCCTCGCTTTTCTCGTATTTCTGTCATGTGCTTAGATTCTTATTACCGCAATCGTAAAATCTAGTCTTTATTTACATCTTTTATCATGTATGCTTCTTTTCTTAATTGAAAACGTGGATCGACATCCGCCGAGGAAGCTTATCGCTTCTCGACTCCGCTTCTCGGGCAGTCCACTTAAATATCTTTTAACGTGGTCTTTTTCTCAAGCATCGGTGTTTTGCAGTTATTCGGATCTATTGTGCGAATTGCTCGTGTGCGCCGCCTGTCTACATCGCTTCCTCATCCGCCTACATCTTCGGATCTAATCCATCGTATCGATTTTATTGAGTTTTTCGTGGTTTTTGTGTTTAGTTTGGTGCATTAACTCGACAGTAATGCGCAAAATTCTTGATCTACATTCTGGCACGCCCGGTGGGACCCAACCAAAGTCCCTTATTGGTAAGTTCATTTCTTTCCTAGTTTTGAACTTTGTTCCTTTTTTTCACTGATTTCTATCAGTCCTATTTGAGCATTTCTTTTCATCATTTCAATCTTGCTTCTTTTTATGCGGAATCATTATCTTGAAATTTTTCTATTTCCTTAAAATAGAAATTTTTCATTTCACCATTATCCGGATATATCTTTCTGGATTTTGTTTGTTGTTTGCTTAACCTCTTCTTGCGGAGCACCTTGCTTGTTCGTGGGATTGTTCGAGGGGAAGAGCTCAACAACGCGCTTTTTGAAGTCCACACACCTTGGAGAGCTAAATCTACAGGTATTCCTCTTTTACGGTGTTTTCTCCTTTTTAGGATTTCTTTGTCGGTTGCCTATCACATCCAAACACTTCGATTTTTGGTGTTTAAAAAGAACTTAATCGCATTTGGGAAAGAATCTGTTTGACTTGTCTTCATTGAAATCAAACACTTCGTTTTTAAGTGCTTAAAAAGAACTTTTTCTTTGTCATTGCTGCCTGCTTTTCATCTAGTTTTAATTAGGCTGGAAAATTGATCAAAATCGGTAGTGACACTATTTGATTTTTATTTTTCACCCTTGCACACAAAGCCAAAATCACTAGGTATAAAGCATTTAAACAAAACTCCTTCCCGGCCTCGCCTACTGGAAGTGATATCCAAGAGGAAGAGCCTACGCGGTACTCAGGCCGCGCTATAAATTCACGGAAGATTTTGGTATATATTGGCAAAGCACCCGACTCCCTTATCGCAGCGGTGTGTGAAGTGCGGGGGTAGGCCCCTATATCAAGCCACGACTGTCTTTTTATCAAGTGCCTTCGACTCCTCACCAAACATTACCCAAACCATCCTTAGTTTGGCTATCTCGAGTAGTTCCTGCTTCTAAAAGCCTTCCCTAACATTTTCTTTTCTTAAAAGCATTAAAATTTAAAGGAGATAATCACTGCATGCGCTTGAATTATCTGTGCATTAGTTAGGTCACTTTTCTTGTCTGTGTGTTTATGACGGTTATCACCCGATCACAATCCAGAAGAATGGCTCAACTAGTTCCTTCTTCCTCCGAGATCACCACTAGTGTGGAGGTTTCGGCACCCCCCCAATCTTCCTCGGGACCGCTGTTAGTTGGGTCCCCATCCTGGTCATATAACCCTTTCCATCAAGCCAAAGCAATCCCATCACGTCCAGCTTCCCCTAGTCCTTCGGAAATATCATCTGACTCGGAGTATGTTCCCGCGGGGATCCTGAATTCTAGGCATTCCTCGACCGTAACCCGATAGCCCTCATGGACTACCTAGTACACAAGTCCATTCGAATATCTGATCAAGGGCCACCAATCCAACAAGTGTACGATTATCCTCGTGGATCATCCCAAGCCTTTGTAGAGCAGTTTGCACCATCTCTTTTACCTCGAGCCACGGAGAAGGGCGAGGCCCCTATGCCTCCCTTTTCTCTTCCACCTTCCATATCGACTAATTCCCAAATAGTCTTACCTATCCCTAACACCGCAGTTACCTCGAATATTCCACCACCTACTTCTGAGAGGTCTTCTGCCCTTGCTATAATGAATGCGTCTGCACACCCGCATGTTGCTGTTAATTCATCTATGCCCTCCATTGTGTCCCAAGGTCAGTACCTCTTCATGAGCCAACCCCCTCCGAATAGTCAGTTGGCTCCTACTTCTCGTCCTCTAGGGGGTATTTCCTCCAATGTTCCAGCAACTGTGACCTTCGCCCATCAGCTAACATCGGCACCCTTAATACCTAACCCGGCAGTAGAAGGCCCCTTTCAGGTCTTGTTCCCCAACATGTCCAATCCAACCAACACCCATGTTCCTCAATCCATCCCGATCCAATCAACAAACATAGGAGTCCACCAATCACAGGCTCCATCCGTCATCCAACCTTCATTTTCTCAACCCCTTATTATCTCACAGCCTGCCTATACGCAAGCTACCTCACAGCAAATACCCCACCCGGTGTCACCCAGAACACCTGGTTATTCCTCTTATCATCCTATCCATCAACAGATGAATCCCCCATTGACACCTC
Organism: Taxus wallichiana var. yunnanensis; assembly: GCA_018340775.1. Lineage (NCBI taxonomy): Eukaryota > Viridiplantae > Streptophyta > Pinopsida > Cupressales > Taxaceae > Taxus > Taxus wallichiana. The sequence goes on along the minus strand of CM031236.1, from coordinate 241,103,286 downwards.
AACAACATCCACCACTTGCTTCTTATGTAGGACATACCAATGTACCGCCTCCTCAATCGGATGTGGTTCAAATTCTCTTCAAGAAAATCGCAGACTTGGAAGCCTCCACAAAAGGGGCTCGTCCCTCATACTCCTTTGAAGAAGTGTGTAATGAACCCATTCACCCTTCAGTGGCTTTTAAGCCTTATCCTCCCCAATGGGAACTTCCTAAATTTTCAAAATTCCATAGTCGGGAAGACCCTCAACAACATCTGCGAGCATTCAAACATGCTTGCTATCTCATAGTCCAAGATCAGGAGCTCATGCTCCGTACCTTTCCTATGTCTCTAGCAGGTCCTGCTTTAGACTGGTATAATAACATCCCTCAACATTCTTTGTTTTCCTTCTCTCAATTGGCCCAGATGTTTGTTGAAAACTTTTCAATAAATATCGCACATAAGATCTCGATCACAGATCTTTATAACATTCGCCAATTCGATGATGAGTCTATTGCAGACTTTGTCACTCGTTGGAGAGGGATAATCAACCAATTGTCTTTCTCCCTTCCTCAATCCCAACAAATCGAGTTGTTTACTCGATCTTGTGCTAATCACATTTCTTCCACTTTAAGGATCCAAACCTTTCATACCTTTGAGGAAGCCTTCACGATGGCACGCAAACTTGAATCTCGCGCCATTGAGCAAGGGAAGCTAAAACTTCGCTCTAAATCCAAACCAGATTTTTCTCGGTTTACCAAACCAAATTCTTCTCCTTCTAAAGACAAAAATCAAGGATCCACCAACGCCATCGTATTAAAAGCATCACGAGCCGATAATACTTCTAATCAAACACCACGAAGAGACCCTTCATCTGCTCGAAAAGGGGCTTCATCATCTCGATCCTTCGCTCCATTGGGGGAATCATATGCCTCTATCTTAGAAAAAATGTTGGAAGTTCGCATGATCGAACTTCCCCCCATTAGGGATATTGATGAAAGCCGAGAGCGCCCATTCTGGTATAGGGAAAACGATTTCTGTCATTATCACAGAACCAAAGGTCATGACATCGAACGATGTCAGACTTTCAAAAATCTTGTCCAAAATTCATCGATAAAGGCGAGCTCATTCTAGATAACCCAAATGCTCCCCCAAATCAGGCACTTGATGTTTTTAAACAACCTTTTCCCAATCATGCCCCGAACCATAATGCTTCAGAATCTCAAAAATCAAACACTCACACCATCAACTTCATCTCTACCGAGGACTCTTCTTCTGAAACCAATCCATCTGCAAACCCATCAATCGAATCAGGACCTCCTTCCACTTCATCAATCACTGGAATTCCATTATCTTCAGATGGCCCACCTTTGAATATTCCTACATTACTAAGCACGGAGTCATCTTTCTCCGTTCCTTTGTCTGACCTTCCATCCATACCCGAGACAGTATCATCCTCATCTGTCTCATCATCAGACATTCTTTCAATACTCGAGGCAATTACATCCCTTCGAGTTTCCACTTCAGACACATCCACTTCTGTTGCTCCCATTCCCGCTGCAACTATGCCCTTGGTGAACGTACCTATCATTGTGCCAACTTCAACGGAAGCATCTTCGATTTTGACTCTTCCTATCTCTTTTCCTACAGTAGTTTCACCCATGATTACTGCATCAGAAGTAGTCCCTTCGCAAGGAACTGCTTCTTCATCAACCCCTTCTTCCATCACCAATGTTACTTCGTCTATTAAAGAAAAATCAAAAGAAGTAGCACCAACACCTATACACTTGGTTCCGGAACCTAAACCGAGACAAGCAAAATCTAACGTTACAACATCAGTACCTCCCCATTTGTTTCCCCCAAAAAGGTTACAATCACCTTATGCCGTTGAAGTTGTCACCATCCCTGAAAAAGGAAAGCCCATATTTCGGACCATCAAGACTCTTGGTGCTCTTCCACAAAAATCTCTCTCTACGCCTCATAAACGATTGGATTTGCCCGCTGAGAAGGCGTTTTCTTCTACACACTTATCAAAGCCATCGTCTTCTTCTACAACACATTCTTCACCAATACCCCGAAAATAGACTTACCTACTAAAAAGACGTCACCTCTTCTATCAGGATCATCATCTTCATTACCAAAAACCAAGACACCCTATATTCCCCCGATTTCACCTACTTTGGGAGCTTCTTCCTCTTCTAAACCGACATTATCTAAATCATCAGTACATCCGACCAAGCAACCCCCTTTGTCTCCAAAGACCGCAAAATTTGTCACATATCCATCATCTTCAAAATCTATTTTAGGGGCTCCTCCTCCACCAAAGTCAATCATGTCTCACTTACTCCCATCTCAAGTGCCCAAGACTGCTCCTCCAAATGTCCAAACAAATAAGAGGATTCCTAAACAAACTGTTAAACCTAACATGCAAGTCCTCTTACCTCGGCAGTCGGTTAATGTGAAAGAACCATCTCCATCATCTCTATCCTCCTCTTCGTCTACCGGATTCTACACCGAAATCCTTCATCAACTTATCCAATCTTCATCCATAACCCTTCCTCCGATTAAACCTTATAACCCTAAAGGAGTGAAACCTACCTGGTTTAACTCTGATCTGATTTGTGCTTACCACCGTACTCCGGGTCATGATACTGAGGGATGTAAAGCTCTTCAAGCCGTTATCAAGAACCTTCTGGAAGAAAGTGACCTTTTGCTGGAGGAGGAGGAACAAATACCTCCTGTCACCTTAGCCCCATCCAAACCTCAACCATCCACTCAGACCTCTAGTGGTTCCACTCCACTTGATCTTCCACCTTCTCAAATTGACACAATCCATATCGCCACTAGAACCCAACACTATGATAACCCATCTTCATCTTCAGCATCTCGACCACGGGTTGTCATTTCTGCAGCCCCTAAAGGCGTTTCTCCTTCCTCATCAGCACCACGACCCAGGGTCTCTATTCGTGCTGCACCTCGGGCTCAAGTTCCCGTATCCGTTGAGGAGAGTGTTATGAAACAACTCACCTGTGCTCCGGCAAAATGTCTCTTTTTGACCTCATCCAATCCTCTCCACAACATCGCCAAAGCTTCTAATTGATAATCATCGCATCGCAGTTGAATTCGATGAGCCCCACCTCTTCGAGTTGGTTGTTGATCAATGGACCATCAACCGCCATTTCTTTTGAAGATTCAAAATTCCTCCTCTTTCTTCCGAGGATTTGAGGCTCCTCTTTATCACACCCAAATCAATAACACTACCTTAAAACGTGTCATGATCGATAGTGGAGCTGCACTCAACGTCATCTCCTCGCACACATTTGAGCAACTTAAGTTACCAAAGAATGTGGTGTCACCCCCGCCTTTCGCCCTTCGATCATTTAACGATCAGCTAGCAGTCACTCTAGGAACTGTGGTCTTACCCATTCGAGTAGGTAAGAAGCTGCTTCATGAACTCTTCTACATTGTCGAAGGAAAATTCCACTATAACATGATCCTCAGACGCTCCTGGATTCGCGCAATGCATTGTGTCCCATCCACCCTCCATCGATGCTTAAAATATCAATATGAGGGCAAAATATATACTCATCCAGGAGATCCTTTTCCTTCCGCACAATGCGACATGACCACAAGATCTGCCCCTTTAAAAGAAAATCCATGTTCTCCTGACGGGGCCTCATCTTCTTCTATACCTGCAACCAAACTACCGGATTTACAAAATCTAGAAGAGACATCAGCAGCGCTTTCTCACTAGAGAGCTTCCTCTCTTTTCTTTTGATGCCCATCTCAAACCTAATGAGTATGGTAGACCGCATAAACAACTCGAATATCAACCAGTGTCTCGGTCGCATCGTCACCATTGGTCTGCCCAATCAACAGACCAATTTCATCTACGGTGGTCTTGATACGCCTCATTATCGCCCGGATTCTCCTCCTAGAGCCAAACCTTACCTAACAGGGTTTGATTATCTACAGAATCCCACGTTTGCAAAAACTTATCTATATCGATGCGCGTGGAAAGGTTTTGGCCTCGGAAAATATGAACAAGGTATACATGACCTCAAGTCCATTCCTACTCTCATGCCACATCAGAAATTTGGTTTAGGATTTAAACCTCTTTCAAAGGCCACTGTCACTATTCTTGATGAGCCTCTTCCTACTGAAGAACCACCTTCCCCCACTAAATCAGAAGCATCACTTGATGTGGACGATGACATTTCCATCCCACCTAACTTTTTTTTTTGATCAATACCATTTCCTTAGGGCCGTTAGTCTATGAGACTAACAATCGGTCCGCTTCTATACCATTAATCTTCCCTGAAATAGTTGGAGACGACTCTCCTACTATCAACACTATCCACTGTGCGGATGACGATTCTGTCCTCACCTATCTAGGGGCAGAGGATTCATATCTTCCCAAGACTATTCCTTCTGACACGTCTACCCTTCTCAACGAAGCCACTATCGACCTTAATATAGGGACTTCTGAAGACCCTCGCATCATTAAGGTCGGCCAATCCCTTAATCCACAGGAATTAGGGGACTTTACCGCTTTTCTTTCCAAACATCGTCAAGCCTTTGCTTGGTCATACGAGGATATGCCAGGACTCGATCCCGATATTGTGGTCCACAATATCGTTACCCTTCCCAACATCAAACCAGTTAAGCAAAAATTACGTAAAATGCACCCTAGAGTAGCCCTTCTTGTTAAAGAAGAATTACAGCGCTTGCTCTCGGCTAACTTCATCCAACCCATCGATTATCCGCAATGGGTGTCCAATGTAGTACCAGTAACTAAGGCTACTGGGAAGATTCGAATTTGTACCGACTTCCGGGATCTTAATCTTGCCTGTCCAAAGGATGATTTTCCTCTTCCTAATATCGACCAACTCGTAGATTTAATCAAGGGTCATGAGATGCTTTCTTATGGATGGTTTCTCTCGATATAATCAAATCCTCATCGCACTGTAAGACCAACATAAGACTTCCTTCATAACCCCTCGGGGACCTTTTGTTATCGTGTCATGCCTTTTGGCCTTAAGAACGCAGAGCAACCTATCAACGAGCAATGACATACATCTTCCATGATCTCTTACACAAAATCGTGGAGGATTATGTTGACGATCTCCTCGCAAGTCCAAGCGCCGCCGATCATCTTTTCATCCTCGCACTTCTCTCTTTCGAGAGGCTTATCCGCTTCTGTCTTCGTCTAAATCCAGCTAAGTGCGTGTTTGGCGTTCTCACTGGTAAACTTTTAGGTTTTATCATTTCCATCAGGGGTATTGAAGTCGACCCCGCAAAAATAAAAGCTATCCTTGAGATGCCTCCCCTTCTAACTTGAAGCAACTCCGCAGTCTCCAAGGACGCCTTTCACCCAAGCAAGCTGCTTTATCTCCCAATTGTCGGACCGTTGTCAACCTTTTCACCATCTTCTCCGTAAGAATGTTCATTTTGAATGGGATGAGCATTGCCAAAAGGCCTTTGATGATCTCAAAGCTTATCTTCTTTCTCCACCCGTGCTTACACCTCCACGCGAGGGGGAGCCTTTCTATCTTTATATCTCTGTGACTGACCATGCTCTGGGAGCCATGATCTCGCATCGGGACACTTGTGGTAAAGAACAAGCTGTCTATTACATCGCCGCACCTCCATGAGTATGAAACACGTTACTCCGAAGCTGAAAAACTATGTTGTGCTCTCTTCTTTGCAACTTCTAAGCTTCGTCATTATCTCCTTAATCACAAAACTTACATTGTCACAAGTGTCAATCCCCTCAAGACAATCCATGCAAAACCTTATCACAATGATCGCATCACTCGTTGGCTTATGCTTATGACTGAGTTTGACCTCGAGTTTATCCCGCAAAAGGCTATCAAGGGTCAGGTTATTGCAGATCAATTAGCTGATGCTCCTCTTCCGGACACTCAAGACCCCCTTGCTCAATTCCCCGATGAGTATATCCAACAAATTGATTTTGGTCTATCTCCATTTAAAGTAAAGCTCTTCTTTGATGGATCCAAATGCCAGCAAGGGGGAGGTGCGGGTTTCGTGATGATTCCTCCTTGGGGTACGCCTATCCCAGTTGCACACAAATTGAACTTTGAGTGCACCAATAATGTGGCTGAGTATGAAGCTCTTGTCTTAGGTCTTCAAAATGCCATTAATCTCGGCGCTCGTCATATTGACATCTTTGGTGATTCTGAACTCATCGTTAATCAAGTCACGGGTGTCTATCAATGCAAGAATGATATCCTTCAAAAATATCGTGACATCGTTCTTGCTCAACTCCAATCTTTCGATAAATTCACCATCCAAGCCATTCCTCGCACTGCAAATCGATTCGCGGATACCATGGCCTCATTAGCCTCACTTATCCCGCCTTTTACCGAAGACTCGCGTCTTTATGTGGCTGTGCAACGATTAGATCAACCATCTCATCTTCAACAACTAACGTCAATCAATGCTGTCACAACCCATACTCAGGATGAGTGGTATCAACAGATAGTTGATTATCTATCTCATTCGGTGCTTCCTCCAGATCTGACTTCCAATGGTAGAAGATCTTTTGTCCAACGCGCCAACCGCTATACTATCCTAGGCGGGATTCTTTACAAACGCGGCTTTGATGGTATTTTGCTTCGATGCCTCAAAACCCATGAATCATCTAAAGCTATCCAGGAGGTCCATGACGGTATCTGTGGTGGACATTTTAGTGGCTTAGTCTGAGCTGCCGCGCATCTTACGTTTGGGATATTATTGGCCTTCTCTTAATCGAGATTGTTGTGAATACACTAAGAAGTGCGTCAAGTGTCAAGAACATTCCAATCTCACGCACATCCCTAGTCGCTTTCAGAACTCGCGGCGGATTTGTGGCCTTTTTCGCAGTGGGGTCTTGATCTTATTGGTCTCATCAATCCCCGTTCTTCACAACGTCATCATTCTATCATTACTGCCACTGAGTACTTTACTAAGTGGGTAGAAGCTATCCCTCTTTCTTCAACAAAGGCTAAACCCATAGTTGATTTCGTCTATCAACACATCATTTGTCGCTTTGGCGTTCCACACAAGCTAATCACAGATAATGGTAAGTCCTTCAAGAACGCCGATTTGCAAAATCTCTGCAACGCTTTCAATATCAAGCTCAGTTTTTCTTCTCCATACTATCCTCAAGCTAATGGTCAGGCCGAAGCTTCCAATAAAACTTTGCGTAATATCCTCGCAAAGGTAACTAGTCGAGCTGGTAGGGATTGGCATTTACATATCCCTTTCGCTCTCTGGGCTTATCGGACTAGCATTCGTACTCCTACTGGTGCTACTCCCTTCTCTCTCGTCTATGGGTCTGAGGCTGTCCTTCCTTTGGAAGTCCAAATCCCATCTCTCCGTGTTTCTCTCAGAGAATTTGTCTCCGATGAGGATTATCGTCAAAATCGTCTAGCACAACTTGAATTATTAGATGAGCGGCGTCTTAACGCTCTTGAACATCATCAAGTCTATCTTGAGCGTGTCAAACGTGCTTACAACAAGCACTTGCAACACCGTGACTTCAAAATTGGTGACCTTGTTCTTAAGGAAAATCAAAATGTCACTACACTCGAAAGAAGTCAACGTGGTAAGTTTGCTCCCAACTGGATGGGCCCCTACATTATCACTCATAAATATGGGTCTGGGGCTTATCGTTTATCTTCCATGGATGGTGTACCTGAAGCGGAACCTCTTAATGCTTTGCATTTACGGCCCTTCTATTGTTAAAATCTATCTTACACAAATCTAGTCGCAACTCAGATCTTTCATCCGTCCTAATAACCAGTCATCTACTTTCGTGGTGATTTGAAATTGTGTGGCTCTCCGCCTATTGCCTCGTTTACCTTAAATATGAGTATCGCGGCTCTACTCATTGCACGTTTCTTTTGGATATGTTCCTCCTCATGGTAGGAATACCTTAATCACCACTTCATCTGTCCCAAGTACTTATCTTAATCGGATCTGCTCGGGGCATGAGTACATGTTCTTCTATGTTCTCCTCCCCTTCATCTGATCTATCTAGGTCTAAACTCAGCTTCTTCCAAAAAGTTTCAAAAAAAAAAAAAAAAAAAAAAAAAGAAAGAAAAGAAGATGCTATCCAAAAGATAGACCGATCCTCAAGGACAAATGCTATCCATACATTATCAAGTGAATCAAAAGAAAATAGACCATACCCTCGAAGGATGGCTATCATTAAAATTCAAAATACGCACCGCTCCTTCAAGGACGGTTGTTTCTCAAAGAAATATTCAAGGCTTCTTGTAATCAATCAGCCTTCCAAATACTTTTTATACACTTTTAGATCACCGAAAGACTTCCCGCATCGATCGGGCTTTTTCCATATCAAGCAAACTTCCCGCATTGATCGGGCTTGCTTTTCTTTTCAAAAATCATGAAGCCGAGATTTAAGACCTTTTTGTCGATCATATGGAGAATCCTATTTTCCTATCATGGACATGTATCCTGTCCCTTGTAAATTCCGACAAGATACTTACTTTTCTTTCCATTTCTATCCTAGATCTGGTTTGCGACTAGTTAGTGTCGGATTTATTTTAATCTTATATAGGGCCTTATATGCTTGGTCTTTTGGTTTCTTATCTGGATTTTATCTATGGTCGGTTGGAAGTCCAACTTATCATTTCCCTTCTTTTCCGAGTGTCTTCTCTTCTAAGTCACGGTTGTTTCCATTTACATCTTTGGCTCTTGCATCCTGTTAAATTGACATTTCATATGTTAATTCAATCAAAATTTATCTTCTATCAAAATTCCTCTTATCTATCAAAACATCTATCTTTATTCATTTCTCATTAAAATTACATCTATCTATACATCAAACACATCTATCTATTTATCCATCAAAATATTTAAAAATGTACATCTAAGGTACATTATATCTAATCTATACATCAATCACATCCATCAATCTATCCACCAAAATGTACATCCAAGGTCACATTATATCTATCCATATCTAATCCAAACATCAAACACATGTACATCCAAACTACATCACATCCATCTATCAAAGTTCAAACTAAATCTAATCTATTAATCTATCATCTATATCCTATCCAATCACATCTATTTTCTATCCTCTATCATCTATATCTATAAATCCATCTATCCATCAATATATCCAAAATTAAAAGCATGAGTTAGTTTGGTCGCGCCGATTATATGACATTTTTTTATGATATCCTTATCTATCTCGATTCATTGTGGTGGTGCTGAATTTTGCCTTTGACGCATCTTTTCGATATCATTGTCTATTTCGGGTTTGTTCCCTTGCGTGGGACACTTGTACTTTTTGGCAGCTTAGAGTTAAACGGGTCTGTAGGCACTAACGTCGTCTGATTTATGGACCGTCTAGTTGTCCCTACCAATGTGTCTCTCTTTAGATGCTGACTATTTTTGCAGTTCTCCTTACACTCATGGGTCTGTAGGCACTAACGTCGTCTCATGAGGAGACCGGCTAGTTTTCCCTACCAATGTGAGTTCCTTAGGTTGCTGCCTTTTTGTTTATTTTTATGCGTCATCAATGATCAGATCTACTCCAGACATCCGACTGGGGCATCCTGCGTTTTCATCTACCTTTTTCAAACTCGGGATCGTCTGTTCTATCATCCATCCCATCCCTAGTTTGAGGGGGATCACATCACCACAAATTCTTCTCTTCTTCCATCTCCTTGTTTTTGTCTCATAACCTTGCTTATCGCAAGTTACTTGACAAAAAGGGGCAAAATGTAGACACTTAAAATTGGTTACCCAATTTAGTGTCCCTCTCATCCGTTTACTTGCTTAGGTAACCTGGGGCACGTTTACGTCACCAACTATCCCCTTGGGATATTATCCAATTTGTGATTTAATCACTTATTCCAAATTTAATTCATCCCATCACATCTTACCCATGAGTGATTAAATATTAAATATTTAATTACGCTTCTTCCCATGCATCTTAATCACTTATCCACCCCAAATTTATTCTATCCATGTATCACATCTATTTTTAATCTTCCCTAAGCGGGATATTTTCCCGTAGTCGGGATAAGTCTTATCTTTTTCGATCATTTTTGGCCACCTCGGGAGTCTTTTCCGCGATCGGCGCCGACCCATATGGTCGGCGCCGATTTTCTAGGAGCGGCGCCGATTATAAAAGCAAGTCCAGAACTCAGTTCTAAGGACCGAAGAGACCGAAAAGAGATCACGAACGAGCGAAAAAAAAAAAACGAACAAAGGCGAAAAAAGAGAGCACTTACGCATGAACAGAGAGCGAGAGAGATACAGGGTGTGAGAAAGAGAGATCTTTTTAAGATTATCAATTGTCTCTGGATTAGGACAGATCTCGCCCAAATTAATCCCCGAGAGGAGCACCGCTTACTCGTCCCGTCACGACCATCTATCATCTCGGTGACTCTGCTCCAAAGATCTCGCACCAACTTCGCACATCCAAAGACCACATTCACCTTCCACCCCGAATCTTGTCGCATGCCCTCCCGATTATTGATCTCGTCTCTGCCGACGCCGATCTTATCCAGTCGACGCCGATCCTCCTCAATCGACGCCGACCAGTCTCAATCGACGCCGATTCTACCCAGTCGACGCCGATTTCTCTGCAGATAGGTAAAAGGATACAGGTAACACAAATCCAACATTTATTTCATAGTTCCCTGTTTTCTGTACTTTCTGTCTGCTGTTTAGATTCTTATTACTGCAATCAGAAAATCTAGTCTTTATTTACATCTTTTATCATGTATGCTTCTTTTCTTAATTGAAAACGTGGACTGACATCCGCCGAGGAAGCTTATCGCTTCTCGGACCCGCTTCTCGGGCAGTCCACTTAAATATCTTTTAACGTGGTCTTTTTCTGTCAAGCATCGGTGTTTTGCAGGTTATTCGGATCTATTGTGCGAATTGCTCGTGTGCGCCCGTCTTGTCTACATCGGCTTCCTCATCCGTCTACATCTTCGGATCTAATCCATCAGGTATCGATTTTATTGGAGTTTTTCAGGGTTTTTGTGTTTAGTTTGGTGCATTAACTTGGACAGGTAACAAGCGCAAAATTCTTGATCTACAATAATGACATATAAGAAAGCAATCTAGCATGTGTAGTAAAGTGAGCATGAAAACACTAGTAGGAAAGAGGGAATGCCCAAGCCAATGCAATGTGCTATGGATGGATGGTATGGAATGTAAGATGGAATGATACGAGTGACATTTCCCCTAGTGGATGTAATGTGTATGTAGTGTGGTTCATTTTGTTTTCCCCCTCAGTAGTCAAGAATGAAGTGTAAACGAGACTGCATCATTAGGAAATGGTCGAGTAGTGTTGGTTATGTCTAACATGTTGTGATGAGTGTGTATATGTAATGGTGATGAAATGTGACATGTGGAAATATGTGCATGAACCCTATAGCCAAAGCGTATATCATGACTTGTTAAATAGAGGAGTGATGATTTAGCCCTAAGAGTATATCACTATAAGATGGAAAAATGGGTGATGATTTAGCACTAAGTGTATATCACTATGAGATGAAAGGATGAGTGATGATTTAATGTAAGGGTGTATACCACTACAAGATGATAATGGGGGTGGTGATTTAGCCTAAAGTATATACCACTACAATATGATAGAATGGGTGATGATTTAACCTAAATTGTATATCACTAACGCTAGAAATGTCACCTAAGGAAAATGTTGCATGATGAAAGTAAGGTCCATTTGATTGGTAAACCCTTGGAATTTGAGTATGGACCAAGGAACTAAAGTGCATCATAGGGTGGTGATTGCAGTGCGTAGAAAACAACATAGTATAAATGACCAAGTGATAAAGAGGGTATGTAAATGTGCGAGTGGGTAATGTAATATAGGATGTGTAGTGTGTGTAGGATATGTAATGTGTGAAATGCAATAATAGGTGCATATAGAAATAGAATGTATAATGATAAAATGTAGAGCTAGACCCATATGAAATGTAATCTAGTGTAGTATGTAGAATATAGATTATGTACAAATGCATCATGTAAACAATGCAATGTAGTATGCGGAGGGTGTGTAGAATAGGAAATATGTAAGATGTGGTGATAGGGGTAAATATAAATAGAATATGTAGTTATAAAATGTAAATCTAGACCCATATATATGATGTAACCTAGCATAAATGTAAGATGATGTAGGGATGAAAATGTAAAACTAGACTCATATGTAATGATGACTAGTGTAGTGTATGGAAGATGTATGATATGAAAAATGGGTTGTGTATAATGTGACAAAATGTGTAGATGAATATAAGGCATAGATGAGGATTAGGATAATGTAGAAAGAATAATAGGATGAACGGGGTATAATATGCAGTGTAAGATGAAAATGGAATATGTGGTGCCTATGGTGTAGTGTGTGGGGTTCAGTGTAGTGGTAATCCCTCAACAGTCCAGTGTGAACCGAAGCACAAGAGTGCGTCATCATGTAACAAGGGTGGGATGATGTATGATATGCTTATAACTATTAGGAGTGATAATAATTGAAAGATACGGGTGTCTAATATAAGACTCTATAACTACACTATAAAAAAAGATGGGGGATACATAATGATTATGCCCCCCAAGCGTGCATGAATAAAAAGTTAACTAGAAGGTCGAGGGTCGAAGGTCCCTCAAATGGTGCCTTGGATGATGAAAGTGGAGGGCCATGATCTACCAGTGGGGATATAGTAGATAAAATAGGTTTTGGGAAAAAAATTATGAGCACGAGAAGGATGAATGAATGATGAAGATTGAGAGAAAAGAACTTGTTGGAGCGATGAATTCGACGGGGATTTGGGAATGATTGATGAAATTATGCTACTAAGGTGGGTCATGGGTATTTCTATCTCGATACGTATGAGCTAAATGAGCCTCCACCATTGAATGTAGAATGGGGGAGGTTGTGTAGAAAATTAAAGGAGCCCTAGTTGTTGGAGCTCTCTAATAATATGGGCTAGATCATGGAAATAATTAGTATGATGTCCTTGAATGCGATGGTAGTGGAAAAATAGATGATCACAATATTGTATTAGTTGGGAAGGAGGATAGCGATGATTAGATGGAAGAACAATAATTTGATGATTAAGAATATGTTGAAAAAGTTCATCCGGTGTAGCATTGGAGAGAAATATAAGGGGTGGGGATAGTGGTATACCAGGAGGGTCAGTGAGATGACAAGTAGGGGATGTAGATGGTGTATGAGGTGTAGTAGGAGTATGGACATGTGATGGAGAGGCATCCTTAAGTTATTTGAGCTCAGCAAGGAGAGACACAATCGTCATTTCCATGGATAGACATTGATGTTACAAAGCATGTATGGCTTCCCATAAGTGTATATTATATGGGAATAATGATAGTGATAGTGGTGAACTAACTATGTTAGTATAAGACTTATTGGATGCAATGTGGGAGTATCATTAATGCAAGAGCATAATAAAGGAGGAAAATCATCAAAAATCTCATCATTACTATTGTCAAAATCATGTCAAACGACGTGGGAAACCTGATAAGCAATGGTATTTTGCTGGGCATCTAGATAAATATGAGTGCATAAAATATACATCACCATGGCATATTGTTTATCCATGGAGGGAGGTAGTGGATATCCTTTAGCATAAAAAATAGTGAAATGAGTTGAATAGAAAATAAAAGAACTACTATAAATGAGTACCGTGTACAAACAACATGGGGAATGCGATATCAATGTGATCAAGATCAAGTGTTCCTCCAATATAATATAACCAAGGCTAGAAAAGTGTGAATGGAGAAGTAGTATGATAACACGCGAGATGGACAAAAATATGGAAAAGAGGAAGGCCATAAGTGATAATGAGAATGATAGAACCATGATACAAGTGTGGGTCGTATAGAGGATAATGGAGGTATTCAAATTTAATCCCAAGCTGAAATAGGCCATCATGCAAACATACAATGGCCATGCATGAAGTATCAAGGGGTATGTGCTCCCAATAAGAATTATTCATGAAGAGAGTGTAGGTAAATGGTGGGCATACTAAAGAGGATGACGTTGGTGTACTTGATGAAACTACATCCATGGATGGTAAAAATCCTTGATATGGTATAGTAGCGGTAGTGGTGACAGTCAGCGAGGAAGGGATCAAGGGGAGCATGTGAATAGTGGTCATAAGTGGCATCTCGTATAGAAAAGGAGATAATGGGGGAATAGGTAAAGAAACTGAGTATTGTGGAGTAGGCTTTGCACATGGTATCGAGCATTGGTAATGACAGAGTAAGTGGTGAAGAATAAAAGACCATATTAATCATGTAGATCGTATCGGCTAAGTCATGTGGATCTTCACAAGGTTGAGAGTCGACCATAAGAAGAGAAGAGGGAGATGTAGGGATAACTATTATATCTCTAAAATCATCTATGCCTAATGTAGGAGAATGAACAAGTGAATGTAAGTGGTCTTGTGGTTCACTAATGGTAGCAGTGGGACTATGGGATCGGGGGAGAGCTTTGACCTCTATTACAAGTTGTGCTAAAATAGTAGGATCAATGGTGCATAGATAAGTAGAAACAACATCTTCAATAGTATGAGGATCCATTCCAGAAGATGGAAGTTGAATGAATGAAGGGCAAGGTCTATAGCCAGAAGGAGCAGTAGGAGTATCCACAAAATCATGGCCACGACTATCAAATTGCAAAGTAACTAAAGACTTAGAAGAAGAATATTTCCTATGACGCTTACCCATGATGGGTAAATGCAAATGCAAAAACCCTAGAAGGTGTTATGAAGAAACATGGGGTTCACCAAAATGATTAACTAAAAATGGAAAACTAAACTAATACTATGAGAAATATAGCCACTTAGTTAATCTAAATAAGAGGACTAAAACGTTGTAATAAATGGACTAAAATAGTATGGAATAATTTTAAATAATTATACTAAGTGAAATAAACCCTAAGTATGCAAGTAAAGAAGGAGAAATGACTTAACCAATTTAAAGAAGACTATCATATGTATGATGATAAAATCCAAAGGTAGGAAAGAACACCCACAAGTCATACGAAGGGAAGATCTGTAAATATGAGATAACCTGGGGTACTGGAGTTCTTGGTGCACCCCACGGCACTCAGTGCAGATTAGGCACCCTAGTCTATATAAAAGCCCAGAATCTGAATTATATTTGGTCATAATATGATCTAAAACACTATCTATGTGTGTGTTGGATTCACCTGAGTTACACTAAATGTGTTAAATGATGAAATTATAACTTGCAAGAAGAAAAGAAGTATCAAACCCTAAGAAAAATAAAAGATGTAGAATGAATGGGTCGACTGACCTCAGCCACCAAACTAGTGGTCTTATCACTAAAAGTTGTAGTACATTTCAAACCTGGATGTAGTTTTGGTGTGTGTGTGCATGTCATGCCCTTGGTGCTCTTTTTCCAGTCACACTTTGTGAAGTAGCGAGCAATAATAACTATAGAAAATGTAATAACATGTGTGCATGGAATAGAATATAATCCCCCCCTATGTTTTGTGTGTTAATAGAAATATCCTAGCCTTAATGCATGAAATTTTGGATGTAAGTGATGTAATGGATGAAACTCTAGATGGAGTGATAGTAGTATGTGCTACTATGACCCTTATTATGGTCTTATAACTTTATATTTATAGGGTTCTCTCACTCTAATTTCATAATTAACCCCAACATGGTCAAATGGGAAAAAGATAAGGATGAAAAATGGCTACAAAACCCCAAAAAGAAGGGAAAGTGGAACATGGATCGGGGTGCCCCAGGTGGGACTAGGACACCCCAAACATGCCTGGGAGACTAGATTTAGGATAAAATTTTGGGATAGTTGCGAAATAGGTGGATATGTGGGAGGAAATGTGTGGGAATGAAGAAATAAAATATAAAATAAAGGTGGCCAAAAGGTGGGATTAATTAGTACTTTATTCACTTGAGAACCTTCTAAATATTAGTATAAGACCGAGCTAAATAATGGATAAAGTGCATGATTTTGTGTCTATATTCACCTCCTTGCAACTTGTGATAATAAATGGTTCACTCCATAGGGCATCAAACTTAATGTGCATGCCTGCCTAGCCTTGTCGAAGATCCCATTTGAGACTTAAATCTCGCTCTTGAAATTTCTGTTGGAATCCTTCTTACCAAAGGATTTCTTAACTTGAGCTTGATGTTTCTCCAAATTCTTCATTTCCTTATTCTAAATCTCTTCTAACTTTATCAGTTTGAGAAAACCATACTATCATAAGATCATTTTCCATAAATTATAGTTGGTGTGTCATCTCCAAATAAGGTAATTCCGAGAGACAACATAAGTTTTTCTTCTCTCCCAAACACATGCATCAAAGGATACTTTCCAATATCTCTCTTAGGCATGATCTGATCCACCAACAAAGCATTTTTAAGCTATGTGTGCTAAGTATTTCTATTGGTTTCCATTGTGTGCTTGATGATCCATATGAGGTTCTTATTACTAGACTCAACCAATCCAGTTCCTTGCAAATAGTAATTGGATGAAGTCTTGAGATAAACCCCATTTTTAATGTCCCATTCACTAAATTTCAGACCAAGAAAGGCCATTACATTATGTGAAATAATAGTAAACAGGACACCAATCCTTATCATTATACCTTATATAAATTCAAGAACAACCTTTTCATTGTCTTCCTTTAATGCCATGACCTCTTTCCATCGAGTGAAGTAATCCATTACAGTAAGGACCCATTAATGTCCATCACTGAATGGAGGATTAATCATTACAATGAAATCTAACCCCCATTGGAAAAAATGTTGAACAATTGAATTGGATGAAGGGGAAGAGATGTCAACCTATGTTTCCCAGTGAAAAATGCACACTCCTTGCATTTATTTACCCAGAGATGTGTGTCTTTGAATAAATTTAGACAAGATTAGCTAGATTGCATGCTCTTCACAATAATTATTTGTGCGAGTAACGCCCTTTCGATAGACCATTGTGAAACTCTTCCAATATATCATCTACCTGCTCTTTCCTTATACATCGAAGGAGAACACCATTTAAATCCCTACGAAAGAGAACAATATCTACCAGAACATAAGAAATAGAATCAAGATGAAAGTTTCGTATTTGTTTCCTATCCATGCCAACAAGATATGTTCCTTAGAAAAGTAAGGCCTTCATCTTTGATATCTAGTCATCCTGATCATCTCCTACATCATTATTCATAAGTATTACACCCTCTTCACTTTTTTATTCTGAATCTACAGTAAGTTGTTGACATAATCCTTTACCTATAACTAGTTTAGTAACCTTGATGTGTAAGTCATACTCCATCACCTTTGTAATCCATCCATCTTGTTTCTCATTCATATTTGTATTCATCCCGGATGAGAGACCATCGATGAATCTTGTTGTTAGATAACATGTGCCAAAACTTATTCAAATCCCAAATAATAGTGAATACTTGCTTCTCAACAAATGAATATTTGAGCTCATAATCCTTCAATGAATTGCTGAAGAAGGTAATGGTTGTTCCAAAGATCATCATTTTGCTGCATGAAAATTCCAAAACACTTTCTTGACCCGCAAAAATCATAAATAAGAGAGTCCTTTTCAAATCTAGGGTTTACCAATGTAGGAGTCTAGGAAATAACAAACTTAATGGCTTTAAAACTTTCCTTTCCTTTCTTAGTCCAAGAAAAAGGTAAGTTCTTCTTCAACATGGTCGTTAACGGCTTAGCCAAGGCTACAAATTGAGGAATGAATCTCCACACAAAATTTATGGTCCCTAGAAAACTCAAGACCCTCCTTATGATTTGGGAAAGATAAGAACAAAATTGAACGAATTCAATATGAATCGATAAAAACTCCATTCTCTCAAACAACGTGCCCCAAAAAATTTCCTTCATGCACTTTGTAAAAATACATTTCTTAGGATTGAGTGAGACCCCAAAATCTCTGAATCTCCCAAATTTTTCTCGAGATCGAAATTTGGTATTTTGAATACTTGGAATAAACATTTATATCATCAAGATACACTAAAATAATATCATTGATCAACCCTTTAAAGGCCATGTCCATAGTTCTTTGAAATTTAGCTCCGCAGAATTAGATAATCCGAACGACATTTTTTTATAGGCATATATTCCCCACTTGGTAGTGAAAGTCATATTGAACCGATCGAACTCCTTGACCAAAATATGGTTATAACCTAAATATCCATCAAGCAAATAAAATATCTACACTCTTGCTACTTTTTGAAGGATTTTATCCATGGATAGAAGGGAATAATGGAATTTTAATGACTCCTCATTTAGATCCATGAAGTCTACAAAAACTAGATATCCACATTTTTCTTCCTAACAGAACTAAATTATCCATCTAAGAGGAATTCTTGATTAGAAAAATAATGCAAGCCTCAATTATCTTGGAAAGCTCCTTACTCATCGGTGATTCAATGTTTGGATTCATTGGCCTTTGTTTTTCCAAGTGGTTTAGCATTAGGGTCAAGTTTGATGGTGTGCTACACCAAACTTAGATCAAAACCACACAAATCCTTATAGATCCATGAAAATATCATTATATTCTTGATAAATTTCTACAAAAGTCCTTTTCTCTTGAGGAGTGCACACTTTTTCAATTTTTAGGACCTTTTCCTTTGCTACCTCAACCTCTTCAAAATCATCCTCTTTGATTACCATATTAGAAGTATGTCTTCTAAACTAATCATCAATTTAAATATTGACTCAAGAGTAACCAAACCTTTGGAAATATTGTTTATTTTCAAATATATAATTTTGTCACTTTATGCTTCTTGTAGCTTAGCTTGATTCTTTGTAGCAAATTTTGTTTCTTCTTCTAGGAAGAGAATGATTTGTTTGTCGTTGTCAAAAACTTTCCAACTACTTGCATTATTAGGGACTACAAGTACAAAAACCATTTTAAAAGGTTTTTATTCATCCTTCATGATATCAATAGGTACCTCATATTGTGAACCAATTATAGCGATCCTGACAAAGATCTTGATTTTTATTTTGAGGAACCACAATGATTCCAAAAGCCTCAAAATCCTCAATCAAATTCCAAACCCGCTTCTTGTATGATCTTATAAAATCATTATTTAATGCACTACAAGCTCTTACCTGATGTATAACTAATTCACTATCACCATAAATAATTAAGGCCTTGATTCCCTTCATTTGAGCCAACTAAAATAATTACACAAGAACTTCATATTCGGTGACATTGTTAGTGTAGCTAAATTACAATTGAAAAGATGATAAATAATTACCTTCTTCGGAGAAATTAGCATGACACCATCACCTACTCCATTTTTACTCATTGAGACATCAAAAATAGCTTCCATAGCCCTTCCGAGTTATTTCAGATTTTAACAAGTTGTGGTATGACTATGCCTTCTTCATGAATATAATACGTACACAATATTGTCTCTTGTAAAAGAAACAAACCAGTCTCTTCTTCCACCAAAGTGCATTAGCATAAGGATCAAACCGATGGTCTCTACTTACTTCATCCAACATGGTATTAGGGACCTCTTCCACAAGAGTAGATGGTTCATGATTGGTAACCTCTTCTTCTTCATCGAGAATAGTGTAGTTTACATTTAGGAGACTAGCCATATAAGGCTCAACATGGTTATGAAAAATTGGCTCTTACCTTATAGTTCTGTTGGAACATAATGATTAAGTGGTCTCGCCCAACCCTTAATGTATATGGGTCCATCACTAATATATAGGTTAATATTTAATAATATGAAATATTTATATTTCTATTATTAAATATGCTAACTGGTAAATAATTTAGGTTAAATATTTAATATCATGAAATGATTATATTTCTAATATTAAATATTATAAACCTAATGTATGTGTCAACCATTTTAGGTTGAAAAGGTGGGTTGGGAGATATACCCGATCACCTTATATAAAAAGGACTTTAGGTACTCATTTGATATATTCAATATATCAAAGGTGTGTAACTCAAATGATTTTGTTTTACCCTTGGTAAATAGGGTTTCAAAGGAGGAGGTGATCTTCTTGGATGTAAAATAAGTACTCAAGTAAAATTTTATTTTCAAAGTGGTTTTTACCCTATTGGGTTTTCCACTATAAATATTGTGTCACATGTGTTATTTATTTCCTTTAAGTATTTATTTATTTATGTTATGATGTAATCTCTATTTAAATATTTATTGTAACATTATATAATATGTAAGTTTATTAAATCCGTATTTATTAGAATCCTCAAATTCTAACATTACTTTAGTTCCATACCGAGTCCCGAGAATCATATGTGACCAATCAGGTAGATAGATAACCACCCATTTTTGTAGTGAATTCTTGCGATAAACATATGGCACGAGTAGAGGGGGAAGATCAATAATTGATATGTCTTGTGTGAATGATAAGCTAGGACATGTATGGATAGTAAGTTGAATTCCTTTGATGATTCCATTGGTCCAATCATTATACCATCCAATTGAACAACCCCTCTTGAGACATATGTTTATTGAATTCCTAGCACATCTACAATTTTTTTAGGCATGACTGAATTTCTTGAACTGATTCAATCATGCAATTATCTACCAAATGATTGCCAATGATTAGATATATATAGAATGTTGTAGGTTTATTAATTTTAGGAATAACTCGTCCTTCTAGTTGGTCCAAACTTGTAGGCGTTGATGATCCATGGTGCGTTGCCTCATTGGACATACCAAAACTATTTAGATCTACCCGTAACAATTCCTTTGAGAGGGAATTGAAATAACTTCCCAAATAGTAATGTTCAAGTTAGTCTTTTTCATTTGTTCAACAATGCTGAAAGGGATACCGCCTAATTTTCCAACATTATTCTAAATGTTGGGATCCTATTTTGGAAAGTGCTTATTTGGTGTTGTGATGCCTAAAGATATTTCCTTCCTTGCATCCCGATTAACCTACATTTCTAGAAACTTCTTTCTTATATCTTTATCAATCACCACTTATGGCCGAGGTTTAGAAGTGGATGCTCGATCAGATTTGGAAGGTTGGGATTCCATTTCCTTTTTTTATATGAGTATTAGCTGCTACTCGATGAGGAATCCGTATTCAAGCACACAAACATCATCCTCTTACCAATTCAACAAAGTGGTTTCCTCAGTGCCTATGGTTGATTTGCTACTTCTTGCATGGATGCATCTTTTGTTGGCTATGTAGGAACATATATGATTTGAACCATAAGATCTTGGATACGAAACCCATTGGGAAAAAGGTTGGGATTGTGAGGTGAGAAAACAGATAACACCACTCATAATCTTGAACTAGATTATTTTGGATGGATATAAGGGATATAAAAGAGCTAGCAATAAGAGGATTCCTGAAGTTAAAAGGCTTAACATTCACAACTGGTTTTAAGACTAGTTATTACCTTGAGGGGTTGATGGTTAGTTTGGTATTATTGATTTTGGGGCTAATAAGGATGGGTATTATGATTTTGTTTCCTTTTTAGGGCCATAAGTTCATTTCCAAAGCTTTGTAGCAGGTGACTTCACTTCAAATAGATGATTCGAAGGGGATGGTGTAGGATCGGGATGGTTGTTTAGAGGCTAACGTAAGAGGGGAAATAGTAGGTTAATTGTTGGGAATCTCAGGTGAGACAAAGGAATTGAGGGTCATAGAGTAATCTCACCACTTGAATTAAATAATTTTCTGCTCTTATGGCAACGTCATAAGAATGCGGAAAAGTAGTTCCTATCATTGATTGGATCATAATCATGTTACATCACTATTGAAGGATCTTAAATAGTAGTGTAGGGAATTATTAGGAGAAGGTTTTATCGGTGCCATAATTCTATTCCATGTCTTTTGGAATCAGAAATTGAAATCACTCATATACTCTTGAGTTACTCTCTTAACATCATGAATTATTCCATGAGTGATAAGTGGTCACTCTTATCTTCAAACTGTTGACAAATATTTTCCCCAATTCATCCTGTGTGCATGAAACCAACGACTAACCCATGGAACCATTGGAGTGCCTTTCCCTTAAAGGAAGTAGCAAGGAGTCTAACGGCAACATTTTCCTATGTAATATTATACACTCGCACAAATACTAGCCACATCCAAAATGTGTTCCACTGGAGTAATACTAGTTTCCCCTGTATAGAAGGGTAAAATTTTGAGAGCAGCAATAGGTATAACATCTCGTTGGGCTAATTGAAGTGGACTACTAGCATTGAAAGGAGGAAAACCTGATTCCTTACAACCATAGGGTTGAGTGGTTGATTGCTCCTAAATAGCTAAAACCTTTTGAAAGGAGGTGTTGAGTGACCTCTATAAGGCGATGACATGACTAGTGATGTTGAAATACCTATCCCTCTTCTTCTTGAGGGAGAAAAATATAGTTCAATATGCTGATAATTTCCTTGCTTTGAAGAAGCTCTAGTCTTAATTCTTTGCATAAGTAGATACACCGAGACTTGAAGTCCAGAGATGTGGAGTCACTAGGTAGTTAAATAAATGAAATATTAAGACAAGTAACAACTCTTTGTCCCACCAGGTGTGCCAAAAAATATTTTCATGCATATAATGCACCCATTGAATCTCTCGAGTGATATTGTGCAACGTTAGAAAAACCACAATGTGTTGAACCTTGTTGTATTAGGATGAACCTCCGAGAAGGGATTTTTTTTGAAAAATTGGCACACTTGATTTAGGGTCAATGGGCAATGCTACAACACTTGAAATAAACTAATCTATAGTTTTATTGAGATAAAGGTGAGAGAATTAAATAAACAACAATTTGAAATAGTGATGCACCAAGCATGAAATAAACCAAAAGATCAACTTTGTTTCCACAATCAATATCTCAAAAAAATGTATGGCATGCACATCTCATATAATCTTCTCAACCTCTAATGCAATTGAATACATTGCTCTAAAAAATAGAAAGGAAATCAATTTTTGTACAACTTAAATGTAGAGAATTTATATCACATTCCACAAAGATTGCATCAATATAATTGATCTAAAGCAACAATAATTCATCATATCCATGGAATTAAACATTCAAAAATAGTAGATGAATCAATGAATAGAACAATATTTGATATATTCAATGATAGAGTATTTTTCTTAATATAAGCTGAAAGGTTTAAAGTTGTTTCCAAACTATTCCAAGATTAAAGAGTAATAACAAAATATCCGAAGTCCCCTAACAACATAATGCATATAACTATTTATAGATAAAGGAGGTTGATCCTGTTACTTAAAATAGAGTGCATTAAAGTCTTAGGAAAATACTCCCACAAAAATAGCAAAATTAGTTGCACGCTTTTGACCAAGTCAACCCTATAACTTTGGTGATCTTGAGCTTGTGAGTTGTCCATCAATGGATGCCAAACCTAATTAGAATTGGAAGTTTCCTTTCCTAGTTTAGGTTCTTCATCATCCTTTTCCCAAATGTCCATCTATACTTGTACTCAATGAAACACTTGATAATTATGTGAATCTTATCTTCTAGTTTGCATGCATACTCGTTTACCACTTCCATAGTTTGGACCTCCCCGACAACTTTGTTGGTAATCTCTTCACCTTGTTCACGTATTTCTTCAACTGATTTATAAAATTTTGGTATGAAAGCAGCCTATAAATGTATTAAATGCTAAAGGTATTTGTTACATCATCATCTTCTTTAACCAAAATCTTTAAATTTCACACAATTTGATCAGCAGAAATGGAATCAATAGCCTCATTGATAAACTTGCAGTGAATATTATTGAACTCTTCTAAAATTTTGTTCAATCCATCCATCACTTCAACTCATTTCTCATCAAATTTCTTTATCAAATCCTACAACACTTGTGCTCTGAACTCCATGGCCTTTTGAAACTCAAATAACTTGGAAATATCATCAATCATGCCTTCTTATAGGATTAAATCTACATTAACATTTAAAATCTCTTTCCAAGTACTCAAAATGAGATCCAAATTATTATTCTCTTTAGAGATAATCTCATTCTATTTCATGATGGAAATTCTCTTAGCATATAAATCATTGCAGAACTCTATGGTCGTGTTGATTAGTGGATCAATTTCCTGAAGTAGGAATTCCATCCATACACCAACCGATCTTCCCTTATTGCCTATCTTATCCACTATAGGGTAGGATGTATCATCTAAGCTTGAGGAAATGGAAAAAGTGGTTGTAGTTTTCACTAGCTATATAATTTTGGTGAGAAGAAGCGAGAGAGATATTCAAATTTTCCTTTTAACTCATCTTTGGTTTCCTTGTCTTTATCATAGTTTTCCAAAAAATTATTAAGAGCCACATGTACGTCCTGTTAGTCTCCTTTATGACTATATTTTCCCAATTCAAACTTAGAGATTTGATAATCCACCGATGTGATAGTTTCTTTTGTCTTTTTCTATAAGCGGGAGTAGTTATTTCTATAAATCTCTCTCATGATTGTTCAATTGAAAAATTAGATAAAATCCTTGGCCACTTTTCCTATCTCTTAGGAATAGTATATAAAATAGTTAGTTCAATCACATCAACAATGGGAAACTTATTCTTCTACTTGGGTGTTTGGTGATATAACCATTAGGGTATAACAAAAGATGACGTAGATGACATCAATGGAATTGTTATAGTAGAACTTGGTGTACTATAAACTACAACGACACTAGTGGCATCTATGGTTTTGGTGCTCAATTTGATCTCGCCCCGTTTGTCCTTGAAATTCTTCAATTTGTGGGCTCATCATCTTTTCTATATTCTCGTATTGATGCATGAAATTTTTTTCCTACGTTTGGTTGTCATGATCAGTCCCTTCCTTTGGTATAGGATCACTCTAAATCTAGTGTTTTTTTCCGTTCCTCTGTCCATGTGAAAAGAATTTGTAACTTGGGCATAAAATCAGGTTTTTCCCTTCCTTTCATTCTTCCACAGTCACGTTTTGTTTTACCTATCAATTTTTGTCCCAATATCTATGCAAACATGATTAGATGTAGCTTGGAGGATAATATTTGGGCCTTATATCATTTCCAAATTCTCTATCTTGAAAGAAAGATTCATTTTTAGGCGCAAATGGTGATTTCCCTACATTTTATGGTTTAACATGTCTGTTTTCCTCGTCAAATTTATATCTCAAAGATCTATGGAAGCATTGTCGTTTCTGGTTAGATGCGAGGCTCGGAGGGTACTTTGAAAATATAAGGCCCGATTTAACTCAAATATTGTCAACGTGGAGGGTTGACCCTCATCTGAAAATTCACCTTTTGGTTTGACCTTGGAGTTACGCTAAGGAGACACGTGGAGGTTTCCGCTTCATTTCCCAGAGACTTAGAAAATTATTTCATGTGGTCAGTTCAGCTTTAGCGGACCATGGACACATGGATGGATGACGCTAATTTAAGGATCTACCTCAGGGTCCTACCTTAATAGTTCCACCTAGGGGACACATGGAAGCTTTCGCTGGCTCCGCTCTATACTTAAAATTTTCAAAGCAATTTTTGAGGCTTGGGACATGTGGAGGGACCACCGCTGTTTGGGGACTAACCCATAAATTTTATTTTGAAGAATCTCAAGGACACTTGGAGGCTTCCACTCACTCTACCCTTGCTTGGACTTTTCAACAGCCAAGGAAAACTGTGTCGGACCCTAGACACATGGCACCTTCCACTGATCCTTCAAATTTTTTAACAACTCTGTCAGACTGAGACATGTGGTGAGTTTTCCCTTGTTTGGGGTATCTGATTTTGGAGACCATATTAAAGGTGCACCAAGGTGACACATAGAGGATTCTGCTGGCTTGGTTTTTATTGAGACTTTTTGAAGGCCAAAAGGCATTTTTCTTAGGCCCAGGGCACGTGGAAGGCCCGCGCTTATTTGGAAACTTGCCACTTTGTACCTCACCTTTGTATTTGTGCCAAGAAAACACATGGATGGCTCTAATCTAGAGTTGAGAAGTGGAAGAATCAATGGTTGTTGTGCATTTCACCTATTTTTCACCATTTTCCTCCAAGACTCCTAGAGATGCGAATACACACTTTTTTCATAAATTTTGATGAAATTTCTTGTTGTTTTTGTCTGCAAAGTTCCATTGAATGGATTTAGAACTTAATTTGTGAGTCTAAGAATTATTAAGGTTGAAATTTTGAAATTGGAATTGTTCAGGCACTTGCAAAAATGTGAATTACCAGAGAAGATAAATGCGGGGTAGATTTGCAGAGGAAAGAGAGGGAAAAGGATGAAATGATGGAGGTTGTAGGTGTAAAAGATGAAAAACTTGTTGCCTCAAGAGTGAAAAGGATTACCTATCGATCCAACTCGTATGCAGAGCCTCCAGAGAAATATTAAAATGGGGATTCTTGTATTATAGAATCAAAATGATTAAAAAGATCATCAAAAAGGTTATGGCATGACATCCTAGTCATTAGTCGATTGTCCTAAGAAATGTGATCGGTTATAATTGGTCCACTGGAAGATTTCGGATGTGAATTTGTTAAACGTCACTTTACTCGAGGCAAATTGTTAACAAGAAAAATTCCCTTGAATATTCTTCTTTTTGGGGGAAAATTTGGGATGAGTGAGCAAGTGAAATGTAGAAATGAAATGAGAATACTCTTGTAAATGGTCGAGGGTTGAATTCTTAATAGAAAATGTGAGAGAGCCCATCTTCCCGAAAGACCAATCCAAGAAACCTATTAATTTCCTATGTATTAGATCTCAATCACGTTAAGTTGGTTACGAGTGTACAACCATTGATAAGGTCTAAGACTGTTCGAAGAAAAGTTTCCCTTCTGATGAATCTAATCAATTTTGAGTTAATTTGTGTCAATCTTGGAGCAATTTCTCTACTTTGTTTCAGAATGTTTGCAAGTAGTTTTTCTTATTCCTATTACAATCTTGTGTTAAATTCCCTCTAAATCACATAGGATCTCATCCCTATGACAGTTTAGTGGCATTTGTAATTTCATTTCAAGAAGAGCCTTCATCATGTGATGAGATAAACAAATTTAAAATCACTTCACTATCATTTTTTCATAAATATTATCTGTAAACCTTTGAGTGTATCTTGGCTTTGATGTTTATTTGAGTCTTTAGCTTGAGATTTCGTGTTAAATTATTGGAGATTGAGTGAAACCATGCTAATTTGGGCCTCCATTAAAGCACACCTTGTGGTTGAAGGAATATCTTAGCTATTACAAAGCTTTATGTCATTTATCTTTCCAATTGTTGTGAATTCTCTCAAATATCTAGTATAATCAATTTTATCCTTCATCTCCCACAAAAAATATTCAAAAACCATGAATCCATCCTAAACTACCCATGTTTTCCTTGTGTGTCCACAAATGTATAAATTCTACTGCTAAAATATGTAGAAGCAATTAGGATCCCATAATGTCTTCAGTAACCTTAGCCTTGTTTTGAAAGTATCTCCATCTTTTAGAAGTGACAACTCTTGAGAGTTAAATTATGGAGTATTGATCATACTTTCCCAAGGTTTTCTTCATAAAATTTGTGCAAAATAAGGATATCTCCATCTCCTTCATCAAACAGAGGTTACACTAAGGGTCCTCTCACCTGGTTGAAGAGGCACAACCTAAAGTAGTGAGGATAGGTCAAATCCTCTTGAAGGTGCTATCCATCTCTCCACAATATGAGTGACAAAGGTCCAGTTAGATCTCATCCTCGGCTACAAAATGACATACATTATGATCTATCTATCTCTAAGATCTATGTCAAATATGTGATGCTGATCATCTTGAAAAGGATAAAAAAATTGGATACCAACACTCATGACATCATTGCCAGGGATTATTTGAGCTTCAAGACTTATTTTTGTGGCAATAACACTCATGGTGTTGTTGTTGGGGATTATTTGAGCTCCGAGATTTATTTGTGTGGCAACAACACTTGTGGCACCATTGCCAAGGACTATTTGAACAAAGATGTACACATAACGACACTAGAAATGCTTCTTACAAATTTTAAAGTGTAAATACATTGCTTGAAACAATATTATTTGTTCGATCTATAAGAATTGTTCAAATTTGTAAGTTCTAAGTGTAATATTTCCAGCTTATACAATTATTGCACTAAATTTTTATCATCATTGACAAATTTGGGTAGAAGAAGAGAAGATCTTGTAATATTTACATGAATCTGGTATTGATGATATTTGGTAGGTCTTTCATAGTGCATTTACACAAACTAAGGTAAAAATACTTAGTGCTGAATCATCTTTTTTAAATTCTTAATAAATACCAGTTTCTTAACATATATCAAGTAAGATTTGTCATTAATCTCTACAAAGCTGGAAGGAAGAAGATATTTCTTCACCAAGGACCCTAGTAGAAGGTTGTTTCCAGAGTTGGGAAAGTCTAATTCAGAAGGAAGAAGAATTTGGAAGGTTGTTGGAGATCAAGCATCAAGAAAAGAGATCTCCATTGGTGAAACTGATCATCCTGTGATTGAAGATTGCAATACTTCCTCAAGTTCTTCTGAATTAGGTAGTCTCTTTGTAAATCTAAATTCTCTAACTGGAGAGGGTCCTTCTTTTGTATTTGAAAGATTTGCATCTCATTTTTTCCCTGTATTCTCCAAAGTTGATAGGATCTTCCAAGAAACAGTTTTTAGAGAACATCCATTATGAGAATTGTATTCCTATGCCCCACAGACCCCTCACTCCTCATCATTTTGTTTCTCCTATAAGATCACCTCCCCAAAACAATATGGCCTAGCCCCCACCCAGACCTCCATTTGTTGTGAACACTTTTGGTCCTATAGATTTCAAAGGTATGGTTGGATCTCCAAATTTTGTGCCAAAAGATGTAAGAAATAGATTTTCTAAGATTCAAGAAATAATGCAATCACTTTGGTGATCGTAATTAAATATTTTTGTCAATATGATGGAGGAATTTGAAATAGAATTTTAGGATGTGTATATTAAATTATTTATCCATACTCTAGAAGAAGATGCAAGGGACTGGTATAAATCTTTGCCAGACAATTCCATTGATTCTTGGACAGAAATGAAGAATGCTTTTAGATTACAGTATGGAGATAAAACAGACCCTAGGTTTCTTTTATCAGAATTTGAAAATATAAAAAATAATCCTAATGAGTCTATTCATGACTTCAATACAAGGTTCAATAAGACCCTAAATAGGTTGCATGTGATCCTAAGGCCAAGTGATGTTTCTTGTTTGATAAAATACTCTGATGTTTTTGAACAGAAAGTTACCTATTATTTAAGAGACAAGAACCCAACAACATTAAGGCAGGACTTCACCATGGCTTTGTAGATTGAAAATAATATCAAAGCAGTTGGTAAGCCTCCTAAGATGGAAGGTATCAATATATTCAATCTAGAGAAGCCTCGGTTAAGTAAGGTTGTGGATCTTGAGGAAGATGTAAAGATTTTGGCCAGAGCTATCAAAGAAATATCTTTCAAGCTAGCCAGGTAGAGAAAGGAATTGGACAAGGTTCTCAAGGTCAACATAGGCAACAAGGACAAGACATATTTACAAATCATCCTAGAAATGATCAGAGATCTAATGAAAAAGGTAAAGGAACCATAGGAGCTAGACAAACCCAAGCTAGGGAAAATAGAGTAGTTCCTGATCCTCTAAATGCCAAAGTTGTTGTTGTTGAAGAGACAAATGAAATTTATTGGTGTGAAAAATGTTTCTTACCCCACCCACCATGTGAAGTAGATTAGCAAGTTGAAGAGGCTGATGATGATGATAACACTGATGATGATGCATGCATGGTGGACTGCTCTACAAGCTCACAACAAGGAGCAACTTCAACTGAAGTAATAAGTGCAAGAAATGTTACAAGTTTTGGGATTGCATTCACTAGGTACCTCTTCTTCCTCCCTCTCATACTTTAGAAATAGATATGGTACAAGCTTTTGAACTTCCTAATAATGATTTTGAGTATCTAAGGGATTTAATGATTAAGAAGTATGATGGAGGAATCCCATCAGAAGAGGATATGTAGTTGTTAATAAACACTGTTTTTGCCCAAGAAAAGGAGTATAACATAAGAAGTAAAGCTGTCAAAGGGGTAGGGCCTCAAGAAAAACCAAAAACCTAGTTCTCACCAATATCCCAAAAGAAACTCCAAAGAAAGATGCATCTGAAAAAGGCCTTGTTGTCTCAAGTAGAACTGGTGTTCCCACCCTTGCTCAAAATGTGAAAAATCTTGTGTCATCTGATGACTTTGTCAATATTTCTTCAAATGTTGCTTTACCCAAATACATTCCTTATGACATTGCCCAAGTCTTGAGTTAAATCAAGATTTATGTTCAAATTGTTGAACTACTTAGGATTCATGAGCACAAGAAGAGGGCATTTGAGTATTTGGGATTGGAAGAAGATAGGAGTACCCAAGGCATAAATATAAATAATGTAGAAACTCCTCCTCCAACCATTGTAGACCTAGAAAAACCACCAACATTGGAGGAGATAGGTGAACCACTTGAAGTTTACTTGGGAACATCTTTGGTTGAGTCTCAATTAAATGTTGATCCATTTTTTACAACGTTGATTATTAAGGATAGACTGCTACACAATTGTATGTTTGATTTTGGAGCATCATGCAATGTTATGCCTCTAGAGGTCATGAATGAATTGAACATTAAAGTGATAACAGCTTATGGCAAGTGTACTACAATGGATTCTAGAGAGGTGTTAGTTGTAGGGTGTGTAAAAGGTTTGGTGGTACAACTTGTAGCTTATCCGGGTAAAAATTGAAACTTGATGTTGTTATTGTTGATTGCCCTACCAAATGGGGCATGTTGTTATCAAGAAAGTGGGTTGTAAGTGTTGGTGGAAGTGTTCAGATGGATATGTCTTTTGCCACCATTCCAATTAAAGGCAACCTTGTAAAGCTGTATGGAGAGAAGAAGATGTTGCACCTCATTGAAGATCCCAATAATTCTTCTTATGAAGTGTTGTATGCTGATGTAGATGCTAATAAATTTTTTGGATTTGATGATGGCAAAGAGCACAAGATTTATCAATGTAAATTTCTTGAACAAGTAGGTTTTCCTTGGACCCTGTTATTCGATGGAGCTTGTTCTAAGTTTGGAAATGGTGCTGGTATTGTTCTGATTTCTCTAGGACATGAAGAGTTTGTTTTTTCTTTCAAACTCAACTTTGAATGCACTAAAAATATTTCTAAATATGAAGAACTATTATTGGGTTTGAGAATTGCATGGAAATATGGTGTAAAGGATAGCATTGTCAAAGGATATTCAGAACTGATTATCAAGAAAATTAGAAAATTGTATGCTACTAAAAACTAGAGAATAAAACAATACAAGCATGCACTCTAGGATTTAATTGAAATGTTTGACTCATTTAATATTGTGCACCATGATAGAAAGTTTAAATTTTTTGAAGACAAGTTAGCGATCTTAGGGTCCATATTTGGAAATTGTGCAAGATATCTTCATTTTGTGAGTATGATGTTGAAATACTAACAAGGCCATTTGTCCCAAAAAAATGTTAAAAATTGGAAATTGTTCGATGATGATGCTTAGGTGAAATGGTTTTTGCAGAACCAAGGCAAGTTTTCTCGACAAAAATATAAATTAGGAACCAATGGTGTGTGTTATTCTCAAGAAAGGAAACTTTATTTGGTAAATACATCATCCACTAAAGACAAACATGATTCACAAAGTTTTGGTGGCACTTGAATCAAACTTTGATAATGTTGATTGCATTATTAATTGAAGTATGTCAATTTCAAGAGATGTGGAAGAGCACGGCACAGTACAAAGGAAAAACCACATGAAATCTGGTTAGGAATTATTCTAAGCAAGGAATAGAAGTAGTCCTATGTTCAATTGTTGAAGAAATATCAAGACTTTGCCTAGCTTGGTCTTACTCTGAGTTGAAGGCATACAGGGAAGATTTTTTCCAACATGAAATTCCTCTTGAATCTAATGTTGAGCCTTTCAAGAAAAAATAGAGGCCGATCAATACGCTCCTTTCTTTTAATATGCATGAAGAATTGAGGAAGTTTAGGGATGGAGGGATCATTCATCCCACAAGGTACTCATCTTGGGTTGCAAATTTAGTACCTATCATAAAAAATGGTGATATAAGGCTTTGCATAGACTTTAGGAACTTGAATAAAGCATCATTGAAAGATAATTACCCTCTACCAAACATGGAGAATATGCTACAATTGGTAATTGGTTCTGAATTATTACCCACTTTAGATGGTTTCTATGGCTATAATAAAGCTATTGTGAAGGAGTCAGAAAGAATAAAGACTACCTTTACCACTCCTCAGGGAACTTATGTCTATGTCATTCTAAATTTTGGATTAATGAATGCTAGAGCAACTTTCCAAAGAGCAATGGATGTAGCATTTTCTGGTTATATTAATGATTTCATTGTTGTTTATCAAGATGATGTAACTGTGTTTTCCAGAAAAAGAAATGATCACTTGCAACACTTGGAGAGAATGTTGTTAAGGTGTAGAGATTATGACATATCATTGAATCCCAAGAAGTTCCATTTTGGAGTGTAAAAGGAAAAGTTGCTTGGTCACATTGTATCAAAGGAAGGGGTCATGATTGATCCCGAGAGAGTGGAAGCCATCAGCAAGGTTCCAATTCTAATAACTAAGAAGGGAGTTCAATCCTTATTTGGATAAATAAAATTTGTCAAAAGATTTGTGTCTAACTTTATTGAGCTTACCATCCCCATTACTAGCATGTTGAAGAAGGACCAAGTTATCAAATGGGAAGAAGCTTCTATTCAAGCTTTCAATGGGATCAAAGAAGCAATAAAGTAGGCCCATGTTTTGGCAGCTCCAAATTACAAGAAGCATTTTAAAATGTTTTCTTTTGCTTCATGAAACACCATTGTTGTCTTGTTGCAGAAGGATGATGAAGGGGCTAAGAGACCAATTTCCTTTTTTAGTAAGGCATTGCAAGGAGATGAGTTGAAGTACACCATCATGGAGAAGCAAGAATTTTCCTTGGTGAAAGCAACAAAGGTTTTCAGACCTTACATCTTGAGCTCTAAATTTTTTGCTTATGTTGCCCACACCATGGCAAAAGGTATTTTATCGAGATGGAGGTCTCAAGAAAAAGATGCGAGATGTGTAAACAAGTTATAGGAATATGACATGGATATCCAAACCATGAAATTGATAAGAGGTTTGGGCCTAGCTAAGCTTATGGCTGAGAGCAATATGTGAACTATTGAGGTGAATCATGTAGAAGGATAAATGATGGATGTCCTTGAAAAGTTGGTAAGCTTTGAATGGTACAAAGATATAATATTTTATCTCAGACATCTATGCTACCCTGAACATTTGACTAAAAATAAGAAAATATCTCTTAAGTTATCCTTTCAAAAATATGTCATTACTAATTTTGGGTTATCTTGGAAGAACCCCGAGGGAGTGCTCTTGAGATGCATCATTGAAGATGAGGCCCCCAAAATAGTTATTGATCTCCATGGAGGAGTATGTGGGGAAATTTTGTCAAGAGTTATAGCACATAAAATCTTGAGGGTTGGTTATTGGTGGCCAACTCTTTTCAAGGATACAACTCTATTGGTTAGGAAATGTGAAAGTTGTCAACATTTTTCTGGAAGACTGAAAGCTTCAAGTTCCCTTCCTTTGCATCCTATGTCAATTGAAGCCCCATTTAAGAAATGGGGAATGGATTTCATTGGCGATATTTCATATCCTTCTAGTACTTGTCATAAATGGATTCTTGTAGCCAATGATTATTTCACTAAGTGGGTGGAAGCAATCCCCACCAAGAAAGCAACACACCAAGTCATCATGTAATTCATGCTGATTCAAATCATATGTAGATTTGGAGTGCTAGATAAGATTGTTGCTGATAATGCCATGAGTTTCAGAGCCAAACCTTTGGTTGCAATGTGTAACGGGTATGGAATCAATTTAACATATGCTTCTAACTACAATCCCCAAGGAAATGGACAAGTTGAGTCCAACAATAAAAACTTGTTGAAGATCACTAGAAGAACCTTAGAGCTGAATAAAATAAGTGGGGTGAGTAACTGAAGTTTGTTGTTTCGGTGTGTAATCACTTGTCAAAAAAGCTACCGTAAAAGCCTATTTGAGTTGGTATATGGAACTCAAGCTTTACCGCCCCTTCATCTGCAATTGTCTTCATTTCAATTTGTTCAAAAAATTGAAGATCAAGAAGCTAGTCCATATGATGCTCAAATCAATTAGATTATTGAGTTAGATGAAGAAAGAAGGGCATACCATGAGTGGCATGTGAAGTTCGGAAAAATTTAAAGAATTTATTTTATAAGAAGGTGAATCCAAGAGATTTCAAAAATGGGGATCTTGTGCTATTATGAGATACTGGCATGAAGATAAGGGCAAGCATGGTAAATTTGATGCATTTTGGATGGGCCCTTATTCCGTTGACATTCGAATTGGTGAAAATACCTTCTTCCTAAAAGACATAAGAAGGGGAACTACTTGAATTTCCTATTAATGGAAAGCATTTGAAACATCCCTTGATTGATTTCTCAGAATCAATGTATACTCCATTATATAGTGTATAGTCTTTTGGTTTCTTTCTACTTTAATATTTTTCTATTTTTGTTTGTCCTAGTCCTTAGCAACCATTTTTTTGGTTTCTCAGTTCGTCCTTTGGGGAGTTGGTTATTACTGTTCTTCTCTTCAAGCTTATTCTTCGACTTTGTTGCCCAGTGGTTTTTTTTGGCACTTGGTCTGATTATTTTTCTTATGGCACACAGGAGTGTCCATCCCCGAGTCAGTGATGTTGGTGCTCAATTTGATCTCGCCCCATTTTTCCTTAAAATTCTTCAACTTTCGGC
The DNA here is from genome assembly GCA_018340775.1 of Taxus wallichiana var. yunnanensis. Lineage (NCBI taxonomy): Eukaryota > Viridiplantae > Streptophyta > Pinopsida > Cupressales > Taxaceae > Taxus > Taxus wallichiana. The sequence continues at coordinate 241,068,431 of CM031236.1, read as the reverse complement.
TCTGTTGTCTTTTCTATCTCCTAACATTGATGCATGAAAACTTTGTCCTCCATTTGGTTTCCATGATCAGTCCCTTCCTTTGGTCAAGGATCACTTTAAATCTAGAGTTTGTTTTCCATTCCTCTATCCATGTGAAAGAATTTGTAACTTGGGCGTAAAATCAGGTTTTTTCCTTCCTTTTGTTCTTCCATAGTCACGTTTTATTTTCCCTATCAATTTTTGTCCTAGTATCTATGGAAACATGATTGGATGTGGCTTGGAGGATCATATTTGGGACTTATATCATTTCTAAATTCTCTGTCTTGAAAGAAAGATTCATTTTGGGTGCAAATGGTGATTTCCCTACATTTTATAGTTTGACAGGTGTGTTTTCCCCATCAAATTTATATCACAACATATATGGAAACGTGGCCCTTTCTAGTTGGATGTAGCTCGGAGGGGCACTTTGAAACTCTAACACTCAATTTAACTCAAAGCTTGTACACGTGGAGGGTTACCGCTCATCTAAAAAATCACCTTTTGGTTTAACCTTGGAGTTGCACTGGGAGACACATAGAGGTTTTTGCTACCTTGCCCAGACTTACACAATTTTTTCATGCATTTGGTGTAGCTTTGGTGGACCATGGACACATGGAGGCTCGAAGTGCTCATTTCACGATCCGCCTCGGGGTCCCACCTTAACAGCTTGTGCCGAGAGACAAGTGGAGGCTTCCGCCGCCACTCTATGCATAAACTTTTATAAGTAATTTTCTAAGGCTTGGGACATGTGGAGGGACTGTGTTTGTTTGAAGACCAGCCCATGAATTTTATTTTAAAGAAGTGCTAGGAGGATACTTGGAGGCTTTTTCTCACTCGATCATGCTTGGATTTTTCAGCGACCAAGGAAAACTATCTAGGACCCTAGACACATGGTGCCTTCTATTTATCCTTCAAAAATTTTAACAACTTTGCCGAACCGAGACACGTGGTGAGTCCACACTTTTTGGGGTCTCCTCTTTTGAGGACCATACTAAAGGTGCACCAAGGCGACACGTGGAGGCTTCCACTAGCTCCTTTTTTGAGACTTTTTCAAAGGCCAAAAGGTGTTTTTCTTGGGCCCAGGGCACGTGGAAGGCCCGCGCTTGTTTGGAAACTTGCCACTGTACCTCACCTTTGCAATTGCGCCAAGAAAACATGTGGAAGACTCTAATCTAGAGTTAAGAAGGGTAGGAGTAATGGTTGTTGTGTATTTCACCTGTTTTTCTACCATTTTTCTCCAAGACTCCTAGAGATGTGAATACACACTATTTTTCATCATTTTTGATGAAATTCCTTTTCGTTTTTGTCTACAAAGTGCCATTGAATGGATTTAGAACTTAATTTGTGAGTCCAAGAATTGTTAAGGTTGATATTTTGAAATTGGAATTGCTCGGGAACTTGCAAAAATGTGAATTACTAGAGAAGATGGATGCGGGGTAGAGTTGTAGAGGAAAGAGAGGGAAAAGGATGAAATGATGGAGGTTGTAGGTGTAAAAGATGAAAAAGGTGTTGCCTTGAGAGTGAAAAGGATTACTTGTCAGATCTAGTTGTATAGAGCCTCTGGAGAATGATTAAAATGGGGATTTTTGGCATGATAGAATCGAAAGGACTATCAAAATGATTGTGGCATGACATCCTAGTCATTATTTGAGGTTACGAGTAAAGTGATCAGTTCATAATTGGTCCACGTGGTAGCTTTCGATGTGAATTTGTTAAACGTTGCTTTTTTAGGAAAATTAGTAACAAGAAAGGTCCCTTGAATATTCTTCTTTTTGGGGGAAATTTGGAATGAGTGAGCAAGTGAAATGTAGAAATGCAATGAGAATACTCTTGCAATCGGTCGGGGTTGAATTCTTAAGAGAAAATTTAAGATAGCCCACCTTCATGAGAGACCAATACAAGAAACCTATTAATTTCTTGTGTATTAGATCTTAATTACGTCAAGTTGGTTGCGAGTGTACAACCATTGAAAATCTCTAAGACTATTTGAAAAAACTTTCCCCTACTAATGAATCTAATCAATTTCAAGTTAATTTGTGTCAATCTTGGAGAAATTTGTGTTTTCTTTATTTCAAAATTTCTGCAAGTAGTTTCTCTTATTCCTATTGCAATCTTGTGTTAAAGTCCCTCCGAATCACACAGATCATGTTCCTATGACAGTTTAGTGGAATTTGCAATTTCATTTCAAAAATATCCTTCATCCCGTGATGAGATAAACAAATTTAAAATCACTTCATTGTCATTTGCTCATAAATATTGTCCGTAATCCTTCAAGTGTATCTTAGGCGTGAGGAACTAGGGTTCTTTGATGTTTAATTGAATCTTTAGCTCAAGCTTTCATGTTAAATTCTTGGAGATTATCTCAAACCGTGATAATCTAGGCCTCCATTGAAGAACACCTTCTAGTTGAAGGAATATCTTAGCTATTCCGAACCTTTCTATCATTTCACTTTCCAATTTTTGTGAAGTCTCTCAAAGACCTGGTATAATCAGGTTTTATCTTGGTTAATCTCACAAAATAATTATTCGAAACCATGAATCTATCCCGAACTACCCCTTCTTGCCATGTGTGTCCACAAATGTATAAATTCTACTGCTAAAATAGACAGAAGCAATCATGATCCCATAATGTCTTGAGTAACCTTAGCCTTGTTTTGAAATTATCTCCATCTTTTAGAAGTGACAACTCTCGAGAGTTAAATTATGGAGTATTGATCATACTTTCTAAGGGTTTTCTTCATAAAATTTACGCAAAATAAGGATATCTCCATCTCCTTCATCAAACATAGGTTACACTAAGGGTCCTCTCACCCTAGTTGAATAGGCACAACCTAAAGTAGTGAGGATAGGTCAAATCCTCTTGAAGGTGTTATCCATCTCTCCACAATTTGAGTGACAAAGGGCCAATTAGATCTCATCCCCGACTATAAAATGACATACATTATGATCTATCTTTCTCTAAGCTCCATGTCAAATCATGATGTTGATCACCTTGAAAAGGAGAACAAATTTGGATACCAACATATGGAAAGTGGAAGTGACGTTTTGATAATTGAGGGCGTAGTGGTCAAAACGGCCTCGGAGGAGATAAAATGGGAATGGAAGTAGAAATGAATTGTTGATGAAGTGAAATAGAAAATGGATATCCTATCTCCTCTCCTACCGAGAGTGCGGGGAGAGAGGAAAATAATCTTGCCATGGATGGAGATAGAAAGGAAGATACGGGAAACAAAGAAATGGAGGATAATATTGGTGGATGTGGATTAAAAGGTGGTGAAGATGGTAGAGAGGGGAGGAAGAGAAAGTGACAACACCCGAGATACAACTAGAGAAGTTCTCAAATCAGCTACTTTCAAAACTTGTAACCTAGGAATGTAATCTTTGTAGTGGAATCCTTTGTGGAAGATGAACCTCCTACAACAAATGAAATATTTCACAAATTTATAGTGGCCCTTTTGGTTGACCTTTTACCCATTGAAGTTATAGGCTGACCTATCATGCATTAGTCTTGAACTATTGTTGTAGGTTGATCTAACACTTTGGGTGACATTCCCAAAGTTGTCAAATAGTCATATGTTCTCCTTAAAATGGGTCTCACCTTTTCTTTTGTATCATTATACTCTTATTTGTACCAGTCGAATCCAAGGAAAAGGGTAATTGGAAATATTATCCCTTTTTTAGGTAGGATCAAGTATCTCTTCATCATCCTCTAACCCTACAAGAATATCTACAGTACTAAATTATACCACTTCACTTAAAGTTAAATGTTCAAACTCTATTTTCCTTATAATGATTGCATCTCTACAATGAATCAAAATAACCTCTAATTGAGTAACATGTGTGTTGTCCATCCATGTCTCACTGAAATTACCCCCAATAATAAACATTAATTCTCAGATGAAAATTCTTCAGAGTGACTTGAGACATTTCTCCTTCCACATTCTTAGCTTTGTAAATGTTGGCACAAGTATATCATCCTATTGAATTGGGAAATTGAACACTTTCCTTGTGCCATTTATTTTGGATTTTGTGATAATATAGAAATTGGTGAACCAACTCAAGAATACCAACTTGTCACTTGGGCATCTTAGCAATTTTTTTGAGCACCTAAGAATCCGGGTATCTTTATATGAGTGAATGTCAATTTTTTAAAATAAATTCCTCCTCGTTCTCCTACTTCTCTAAAATCCTCATCTGAAATCCTTCGATTGTATAAGTCATTATCAAAATGATACAAAGAACAATAAAGAAAGCATCATTTACTCTTCTAAAGTGTTTGGATCCTTCTTCCATGGTGAGTTGAGGATAGAATTCATATATTTGGGAAGTTATCGTAACCCCTTTTGGATTCAAACTTGTATAATCCCCCATTATAGCTGTTGCATAGATGAGAAAAGAGATCACGAAAAATTCGTTGAGGTCAAGACATCTTTCAGCTTGGAAACATATTGATCTACCGATATATTCACCCCACCAAATAAATTCCTTGTTTTTCTTAATGGTGGCTATGTAAAGAAACATCCACACCTTAAATTCTCTCGCTAAGGTAAGACCTAAAACCCTACTCAATAGGAAGAGGATATCATTTAATTCCTAAATAAAATTCAAGTGGGGAATTGCCTTAAGAAGTTTGGTTGTGGTAGCATTAGCCTTGGCTAAGTAATTATTGATCATGACATTTGTGAAAAATTCATATTCTTTATCTTAATGTTCAATCGTAGAATCATGGGAAATTGTAGCATACTCTAACACATCGTAAGCTGAAAAAATATTCAAAAATTCATTTTCCAACATAATCATGTGATATTTCTATCGCTTTCCTTCATCGTTTGAGTGGTTTTATCAAAGTCTGAAGTCAGTAGTTAGAAAAAAATTTGGACACTTTGCACCGATGCGAGAAAATAAACAAAAAGAGGAATCCCACTATTGTAAATAGCTTGCATCCAAGGCTTCTTATTAGGATCTTTCACTCTCTCCCAAAATTTGGCCATATCTATGTGCCTAAGATTGGTGTCCCAATATTTTCAACATCTGAAGATAAACAGGTGGGAGGAGATACTCCCAAATAAGTATACTTCATCTTATATTTTCCCTTCAAAGAAGAAGCAGACATTGGTTCACAAGAGATTTTTATTTCGAACCCGAGTGAAAACTCGAAGAAAATTTGAATAACTCTTAGACTTCTAAAATTCCAAATTCTAAAATCTAAAATATACAACATATCCGAACTCCAAAATCACTCGAATATGTTTAAAAAGAGACTTCTAAAATCTAAAGGGTAGAATGTTTGAAACCCAAAGATTAAAAATCCCGAATGCTCATACCTCTGAAATCCAAATTCAAACAAGGTCTGAAGGAAAAAGCTTCCGAAGTCCAAAATTTTCTATCTCCAAAATGTGAAGTCGAGAAGTTCCAAAACCCAAACTCTTGTACTTCAAAACCAAGAGGAAAGTTACGAAAACCCAAAGAGGAAACTTCCAAATGCTAATCTCGAAACCCCGAAGCTTTAGGAATTTTTATTCCAAATTTGATAAACCCCAAAAACACCAAGTTGTGAAACCCGTGATATGAACTCCAAAATACTCAATTCCCACAAAATGATGATTTCTTCAATGCTTCGAGGTAGAGAGGAATCTGATGCCTGCAAAGTATGAAGCTCATGATGTTGAGTAAAAACCACACTTCCTAGGCCGAGGAGAGTTGAGAATGAGTAAAACACAATGGCATAAGCCATGATTGAGATAACAATAGATGAAACAATGAAGGAAAGAAAGCCAAAAGGAAAATAGGAGAAAATAACAAAACAAGACCCCGAATATCAAACCTAACACAAAAATGAAGAAAACATAAAAAATTACCTTAAAAATATGCCTTGGAAGTATGACTAGGGTTTTAGTTAAAATCAAAATGTGAGAGTAAATTTTCAGTGAAAATGATAGGTGAAAATATGGATTTATATAGGTAAACAAAAATTTAATGCTCAAAGGCTAACACATGTAGGGTCATTGAACCATTAATGCTTAAGAAGTCCAAACTCAAATTTCGTGTGTAAATTTTCTAACAAGAAAAAAATCCCAAAGTTTGAAAAGAAAACTTAAAGTTCTGAAATTTTAGAACTTTGTACTTTTAGACTTCGAAACTCTCCACTCAAAATTCCCTAAAATGCAAGCCAAAACTTTGAAACCCGAAAACTGAAAAACCTGAAGTTCCAAAATTTTAGAACTTCAGACTTTCTGACTTTGGAATTCTTGCAAATTATTTTCACAAGGAAACAATAAAAAGTTGAGTTTCTTTAACTAAGAACCTTCAAAGTCTAAATTTGTGGATTTCTAAAACTTTCTCAAATTTTTGGATAAAACATAATTAAAACCTGAAACTACATTTGTATGATAAGGAAAAATTATTAAAGTAAAAATTTGGAATGGAAAGGGAGAGAATTTGTGAAAATTTTAAAATGGCCCTCCCAAAAAGGTAACTTGTAAAGTTAACATTTTTGGTGACCTCTCGGGATGTTTTCCGCTAAGCATTATCCTAATAGCCTTAAGCAATCCATTGGGAAAACAATTCCTTAAACCCAAAAATAATCGTAACACATAGAGAAAAAACAAAAAAAAACAAAACAAGGAAAATGAGAATCAACAAATGACAAAAATGTGCAAAGCACTTGGAGGAAACAAACCTAGGCTAAACTATATACAGTGAAAACCTCACAAAAACAAGCTTTGAGATGTATTCCATTCACATAAATGGGCAATTCTTCTCCATTGAGTCTAGATAAGAAAAATGAATTTTCCACTTTGCAACTTGTTATAATATATGGTCCACTCCAGAGGGCATTAAACTTAGCATGCATACCTATCTTGCACCGCACAAGTATCCCATTTGAGAACTAAATCTCCCTCTTGAAACTTTCTTGGAATCCTTCTTGTCAAAGGATTTCTTAACTCGGAGCTTGATGTTTCTTCAAATTCTTCATTTCCTTCTTCGAATCTCTTCTAACTCCATCATTTCAGAAACCTCGACTATCATAGGACCATTTTCCATTACCTCCAATTGGTGTGCCAACTCCAAAGAATGTAATTCCAGCGACAACAAGTTTGGATTCTCTCCCGTACACCGGCATGAAAGGATAGTTTCTAATATATCTCTTAGGTGTGATCCGATCCACCCACAAAGAATTTTTAAGCTATGTGTCCCAAGTATTTCTATTGGTTTCCATTACGTTCTTGATGATTTATAAAACGTTTTTCTTACTAGAATCAACCAATCCATTTCCTTACGGATGGTAATTGGATGAAGTCTTGAGATAAACCACATTTTGAAGGCCCATTCACTCAATTTTAGACCAAGAAATGGCCATTGTATTGTTTGGAATAATGTAAATGGGACACTAAAGCTTGTCATTATACCTTCTAGAAAATCAAGAACAACCTTTTCATTGTGTTCTTTTAACTATCCATCAAGTGAAGTAATCCATTGTGGTAAGGACCCATTTAGGTCCAAAGCACTAGATGGAGGAATAATCATTCCAATGTAATCTAACCCCCATTGGAAAAATGGTTGATCAACTTGAATTTGTTGAAGGGGAAGAACTTCCAACCTCTGTTTCCTAGTGAAAAAGGCACACTCCTTGCATTTTTAGCGAGAGATGTGTTTCTTTGAATAAATCTAGCCAATAGTAACTAGCTCACATGATCTTCACAACAGCTTGTTTGTGTAAAGTAATGCTCTTCCGATAGACCATTGTTAAAATCTTCCAATATCTTATCTACATGCTCCGGCCTTATACATCGAAGGAGAGCACCATTTAAATCCCTATGAAAGACAATATTATCTACCGAACATAAGGAATAAAATCAAGACAAATTTTTTTATCTTTGTGTGCTATCCATGTCAACAAGATATGTTCCTAAGAGAAGCAAGCATTCATCTTTGATAACTAGTCAAACTGATCATCTCCTATATCATTATTCATAAGCACTACTTCCTCTTAAATTTTTTATTCCAAATCTGCAAAAGTTGTTGACATAAGCCTTTAGTGTCCGGCATGGTTTTTACCTTTGGTTTTTTATTGGTTCAAGGGTTAACAACCAAGCTTGACCTCAATATTGTGGGGTTTCTAGGGTACCCGTAATGTTGATTATGTCTTATTGTACACTATGTGAATTTATGGATAAAATATTTTTTCCCGTAAACAAGCTTACAAAGATCACACTTAAACAAGATAATGTTACCACTCGAAAAATGCCTTAAGATTTTATTGATGTTTATGATCGTACTACAAGATAATAAGATAAAAATGTGACTATCAATTATTTAGATTAGATACATATATAACTAATATTAGTCATGGTTTAAAACCATAAATTACACTCATGTCTGTGTAAAGGTTTTTAGACACGTTAGAGGCTACACAATCAATTATTTCTTCCTCCCCTACAATCATGTCAGAATATGGAATGGAAATATAATCCTCCATAAAAAAATTAAAGGATTCTTCTAGGGTGTTAAAGAGGTGAGCAAGTGGATTGTTTGTACTTGATATGCTGATGTGGTTGTGGTCTTCAACTATATGTGTTGTGTTGTAGTCTTCTGATAAGTCATTTCTTGTAAGTGTACGCGTATTGTGCTAGGTATGCATGAAGTATTATAGCTTCATTGGACGCAGCCCAAAATGCTTCAAAGGCCTCCCGTATGAAATGATCTATTTTGAATATTTTCTCTAGACACTTGGAGAGCATGTTTTGAATCACATAGATTTCAAGATCATGGAGGATCTCGTATTGTTCCGAGTACAAAGGATGTTAGATGATAGGAAAAGCACCAATATCACCAGGATAATTTGTACCACCTAATGTCATCCGAAAGTAACATTATGGACAAGATATTAGCACATATCAAGTAAAAACAAGAAATTTTGATCATATTTGACAAGAAATGATGAAAAATAGAGAAATATAAGAATCGTTAGAGATTCGGAGGAATCACTGCAATTTAGCAATAACTAGAGATTATCAAGTAGTTCTAATAGTTGATAAAAACAAAGTTAAAAATTTGATTAAGATACAAATTTTGATGATAATAGAACCTTAAAAGTGTATGAATTATATCTAAATGAAATTTTTCCCGTGATCGGTCAATAGTAAAAAAGATAGATTACCTTGCACGATGGATTAGCTAGATGGATTAATGAAAGAAGATGGTTAAACACTGAAAAACAAGCAATTCAATGATGGATTTGACATTCTTTGGATAGTGTGGCATTGAAGAGTTGATATGAAGTTCTTTGATGTCTTATATGTTACAATTGAGGAAAAATACACCTATAAAGTGTGAGAATCCATTCTAGAAAGGAAGTGTGAATGCTTGTATATAAAGATTGTCTCGTGATTAGGAAAACTGTTGGAAATTGTGGAAGATCTTAGTTGAGTTAGAAAACAAAGTGATTTTCTTCTATTTCAAGCAAGATATGATAGCTTTGAGGTTGTTAAAGTGGTGGCATGGGTAAGTATAGTTAGGATAAGAGGAGTTATTCTTCTTACAAGGTTTACTTAGTTAATGTTTTTGGAAGGTTTAGTTAATTAGGTGTAAGTTAGCATTTTTAGAAGGATTTATTAGTTAGGAGTAAGTTAGTGTGTTTTTAGGAAGGTTGTTTTTAGAGGTAATTAGGTGGTTGATGAGGTTTCGTAGTGAGGTGTCTTAGTTAACATAGTGAGGTGTAAAAGCGGGATTGTTTTAATAGTTAAATTAATTAAATAATTTAGATGTGAGGGGTGTGTGATTAATTAATTAACTAAATATGATTTAAGAGGGCACAATGTTGTAAATGTGGTGCTTTCGATCGTGAGTGTGTCTGAGTTGAGGGATGAAAATTTTTAGTGTCTACATTTACCTCTAACTAGATTAGTAACCTTGATGTGTACTTCATACTCCATCACCTTGGTAATCCATCGACATGTTTCTTATTCATATCTTTATTCAAATTGGATGAGACACCATCAGATGATTCTTGTTTTTATACAACATGTGCCTAAACATCTTCATATCCTGAATGACAAGTGAAGACTTGCTTCTCAACAAATGAATATTTGAGCTCATAATCCTTAAGAGACTAAATGAAGAAGGAAATGAGTTATTCCAATAGATCATCATTTTGATGCATTAGAATTGAGACAAAATGCACCTATAAAATGTGAGAATCCATTCTGGAAAGAGTTGTGAATTCTTGTATTTATAGATATCCAACAATCGGGAAAATCGTGGGTGATTATGGAAGATCTTAGTTTAGTTAACAAAACAAATTATTTTATTCTATTTTGAGCAAGATATGATGGCTTTGAGGTTGTTAAGGTGGTGGCATGGGTAAATTTAGTCGGGATAAGAGGATTTAGTCTTCTTAGAAGGTTTAGTTAGTGTTTTTGAAGTTTTAGTTAATTAGGAGTAACTTAGCATTTTTAGAAGGCTTATTTAGTTAGGAGTAAGTTAGTGCTTTTAGAAAGGGTTTTTAAGAGGTAGTTAGGTGGTTGATGAGGTGTCATAGTGAGGTGTCTTATTTAATAAAGCAATGTGTAAAAGGGGGATTATTTTAATTAGTTAAATTAATTAAATAATTTAGTTGTGAGGGTATGTGATTAATTAATTAACTAAAGATGATTTAAGAGGGCGTAATGTTATAAATGTGGTGTTTTTGACCATGAGTGTGTCTGATTCGAGGGATGTAAATTTTTGGTGTCTACATTTTCCCCTTTTTGTCTGGCGATTTTTGACAATTCGCTAGACAATAATGATGAAAAAAGCGATTGTGTTGATATGGGTGAGTCTACTATAGTGTAATACAGTGAACACCAAAGGTGTGCTTTCGTATTCTTCAAAAGGGATTTTGCTAATCGGAGAGGGTACAAAGTGAAATGTCTTTGGCGAACCAATTTTTAGGGTGGCTAAAGGGATTGGCAGCTACAGGACGTATGATCCTTACTAGGTAAAATTGTTGAGTGGGAAAACCAAGTGATGGGGGCCAAAGGGCTCGCTCCTATGACATATGGAAAATCCCGATGTTGTGCTTATATTATTCTAAAAAAAAAGATCTTGAGGGCTAAGACCCTTTTAGGAGTATGACACACTTGTGCGGAGGGTAAAATGTTATACTTTTTAGCAATATAGGCATAAATTCTTAGACAAGGGAATCATAGGTGATTGGGAAAATCGCTAGTAATTAGATTACATGGAAAATTGGGGGTATAAATACCGAGCACATTTTTTATTCATCACTTTACACTGCCTACGACAATGAATTGTTAGAAAGGAGTGAAAAACATGTTTTGGGAATGAAAACGCATCAAATGGCCTCCTCAAGCCACAAATGGAAGTTGATCCTTATCGAGGTAGGTCTTAATCACATTTTTGTTTTATTTTTCATAGTTTTTATAGATTTTTAGGGTTTTTTCAAAGTGATTTATGGTTGTATCGAGGTGTGCAGATTCCTAGGAAATATTTACAAGAATCACTAGTGATTACTTTAATCGCTAGCAAATGAGATGAATTGTCATCGATTCAATTGCAAAATAATTGAATGGTGTTTAAGTGAGAAGATAAAAGTGTTTTAAACTTATTGAATGTTTAAGACAACATTATGCATGTTTGATTATTAGGCATTTCTTTTATGAGGATACTTTTCGGTTATAAGTTATTATTTTTAAATTTTTACATTGTTATTAATGTTTGCTTTCATGTGTGTATTTTGCAAATGGATGCTCAGTTGACTATCCGAGAAAACATCCCCTTGATGTTAGATGAGGTCAAAGAGGAGTTGTCTTATGATGACCGTGGGACCATTTGGAGGCTATGGGAATTGGTGGGATGATATTTTATAGGTGGATTTATAGGTGCCACAGCTTGATAATTGCATTACTACAGAGGTGGAATCCTTCCACCAACACTTTTTCGCTACCTACAAGGGATATGACCATCACCCTAGAGGATGTTCATCATATTACTAGAATGCCACTAGGGGGAGCCTATTTATTGTATTTCAAATGCAAAGAAAGGAGATACCATATAATGATTGTACGGAGGCGAGGCTTGGGGTGTGAGATATTCCTCAAGAGCTTTTGATTATCAAACCCTATACGAGTCTGACTATGATGATTTTGGGAATTTCATGTTTTGTATTGCCATATTTTGGACATGAAAGATTCCCATGGATAATGAAAAGGGTAGCTATGGAGATGATGGAGTATCACATAGTCTTTGAGTGGGCTCCTACCTTGTTAGCACAGATATATATAGAGTTGTGGGGTTGAACTACCCACAATCATTATGGGATTGATGTTGGATTTTTACTGCACTATTGGGCCAATGAGAGAATTTCCATTACTTTTTCATTTGGATTTCCTAGTGTTATTCATCCGAGCTACCCATGATTCATGAGATGGAGTGTGATTATTTGTAGAGCAAGGAAGGCCAAGGGGCCTACCTATTATAAAGACTTGATATCTAGATTACAGGTTGGTGACATGATTTGGTAGCCATATGTGGATTTTCATGATTGGCTAGATTTTTCTAGGGATTTACTATACTTACAATAGGACACCGGGTCCAGGCCACAAAATTGTAGAGGATGAGTCGATATACTTTAGTCGGTGATGAGACAGCTTTTGGTTTATTTAGGATAGACCTAAGGATCTAATTTTATATAGGTGGGAGGATGGGGATACCGATACCCCACAGGTAGTTGTGATAAGGCCAACACCCATTATTGAGAAGTTAGGTGTGATGGGTCCGGATGAGGATGGTCATGTGGTGTCGATTGATGATGTGAGGGTCACCCTAGATTTTACCGCTTGGTGGTTTCATTTATTGAGGATTTTTGAGAGGATGAGGGAAGTGGAGAGGGAAGTTCAATCGCTTAGATGAGCACAGGATAAAGAAGAGGGAGGAGCCAAGGAGGGTGGTGAGGATGATTAGGAGAGGGTTAAACCGGATATTGTTATAGCTCTAGACATTTCTACAGTGATGGTCAAGAAGGCCGTAGTTGAGGCAAAGAGAGATTCCATTTGGAGAGAGCGAGATAACTTAGTAGGAGTGTGAGATACTCTTATTGAAGAGAGAGATAGCTTAATCACAGAGTGTGACGGGATCCAAGAAAAACTTGTACATGTCTCCTCCAATAGGGACCAGTATACGAGTCAGAGAGATAATTTTACAAAGGTCTTTGGGATCACTGGGCCTTGTATTTCTGGAATGGAGTTATTAGCATTGGTTAAACATAGAGAAGAATCTCCATGACCTTTTGGTATGATTGTGCTGTCCCATTATGAGGTTGTGATAGCAGAGAGGGACTATTATGTGTATATGATCATCGTGAACTATCCCGATGCCACTTTGTACGTTGATCATATAGCTACCCAATGGGGATGCCACAAGAGGGCCGTGCCCATGATGCAAAGGCAAATGAGTGTGGTGTGCACCCATCATTGAGACTGGCGAGAGGGGATGACATTGCATGAGGATTCAATGGTGATATAATGGGAGGCACTCCCAATCCTAGTTTGATGAGCTTTCCAATTTTATTGTAGGCTCGTAAAATCCCTTTTCCTATGTATAACATTATTTTGATTGTATGGATAGTGGAATTATATATATATATATATGATGGTGATGATTTTATTTCTTGTGTTAATAGGCTTAGAAAATACCCCGATGTGATATGGTTATTTTATTTTATATATGATGATGATTATGATTCTTGTGATTGTTATAATGTTTATGATGTTCTTGTTGTCGACAAATCACCGCACCCTTGAATGTCTAGGGAATTAATCACAACATTCGGTGTGATTGGGACACATGGGATCACCTCTCAAGCTGTGGGACTTGCGCTTGAGGTGAACCTCTGGAGAAGGTCGGCTTCCTCTTCCTAAACTAAACACAACACTACTTCTAATGCAAGAAAGATGGCTAACTAGACCTATGCTAACATTTCATGGGATTAGGGAGAGAGAATGCAAGGAAATAAAATCTATGCTAGAAGTGGTGATGCACCAAGAAAAGGGATGTTCAACTTCTAGAAGGGTTAATGTGGGTAGGATGCTCGCATCATTGGCCACCTTCACCTATTGCAACTTGGAAAGGGTACAAAATACCACATACTGGAAGCACATGTTCCTTCGTTAAACTTTAAACATACACAATAGAAAGATCAGCTTTGATTTGATACACAAATAATTTATCAAGAGGATAATCACAAGCACATGTTAAGCATCTACTTAAGTGATAATAATAATGCAAATTTTAATCAACAGAAGGAAAATAGTTTCTCACAACTGATGAAAGGTAATCACACTATTTTTTTCGCAACATGAAATAGATAATCTGAAGTAAAGGTAAACTAATCAATAATGCCAAGGAATCACATTCACAAAGAATACAATGACCGATCATTCAACACAATAAAATAGATCTTTAAGTGCAACGTATAAATCTGAATATAATTAAAAGGTTTCAATAAATATTTGAAAGAACTCTTCCAAGATTGAAGAGAAACTTCACCAAAATCTCTAAAAATATGTATCTCAAATAATGGAAGCATTCCACTATTTATAAGTTCCTAGGTTGAGCCATTACAACTGGGCCCTTAACTAACATTTAACTAAAAATAGTAATGTCATTAATATTAAGGGAACAAATCCCATAAAAATAGAATTTTTTTGAGAGGATTTGACTCGACCAACCGTGCAACTTTGAATAATCTTGTCCTTTCATGGCCGCTCGCTTTGGCCGATTCATCTACATCTCCCTTACCCGTAAGTTTCGATGTCCTCCCTCCCATACAGCCATTGAATGTCTATACTCGAAGAAGCACTTGATAACACCCCGAGTTTCTTCATCTCCGCACCCACATGCATAGTGATTCACCACGTCTGCTGCTCCCAAGATTACATCACATGCGCCCTTTGACAGCACTAGTTGAAGTCGGTGAATTTCCTAGTGTCATCTAGGATCCAACACATCTTCTCCTTCCTCCATTATCACTTCCAATATCAATTCTTTCCACTTCCACATCATTTCTTATTTCCCATCCTCTTCTATGGCCCAATTATTCTCGTCACTTCCAGTTCTATCAGTTGGGGAAAATATTGGGTCATCCATTTCCTCCTCACTTCCTTTAATACTTCCATTTTCTTCAATCACAACCCCAACATTGCTTTGTCAATTCCTATGGCTGTCCTTACATCCACACCTTCCATCATTGCTACCTCTGCTCACATATCAGCTGGTATTTCTAGTGATCTTTCTCTAACTAATGTTTCAAGTATTGGATCTGTCACTCCATCTTCGTCAGCTCTAGCCATACCAAATGGCTGTTTAGACAAACTCCCAAGCAAAAGAAAAAGGTTCCTCTGGGGGATGTTATAGATCTCAAGGTGTATTGGAGTCCATGTCGAAAAGACATGCCAAGAGAACAAGAATCATATTAAGTCTAACAGCTTAATTCATCCGGAGAGAATGTGATAGAAGTGGCTACCCCGTTGAGGAGAAAACTAAAGAAACAATCAAAACAACAGATTACCGTATATCAACGTTCTCATTGGGCAAGGATACTCATGAAGGAGCCAAGTAAGATGTACACACCGCTGCTCTTGGGGCCCTTTTGGAGAAATATGACAAAGACAAAGCCACCAAGAATGAGCTCAAGGCCAAGGGTGAGCAACTCACTCACCGCATCGCTACGTAAAGTAACCCAACCAAATCCATCCACCGATGTCTCAACTACTATGGCTATGAAAATTTCATATACAATCGATGATATTTATTATCATGAGATCAAGAAGCTAGGACATAAAGGGAGATCGGTAGGACTGGATGGATGGAAATAATTCTTCAAGAAGCTAATCCTTTGATGAAGGAATCCATTGAGATATTTAATGATTTGCGGTGTTGTAAAAATCACCATTTCTAAGATGGATGAATCCTTCTCTAAGGATAATAATAATTTAAATTTAACTTTGGCAACATGGAGTGACATTAGAGAAGAGGATTCTGACTTGCTTCTTCAGGAAGAGGTGATTGATGATGCCTCTAAATTATTTGAATATCAAAAGGCCATGGAATTATGGTGTCAAGTATTACAAGATATGATTAAGAAATTGGAGGAGAAACAAGTGGAGATTACAGATGCCCTAAATGACATCTCAGAGGATTTTGACAACGCCAATTGTAAATTCTTCAATGAAAATATCGATGCTCTTCTTGAGGATCAAATTAAGGAAAATTTCAAATATTTGGTGAAGCATGATGATGATGTCACCAAGACTTTCAATAGTGACTCCATTGACCGACTGGTCTTATGTCAAAATTTCATAGGGAGACTAAATAAAGTCACACATAAACTTTGAAGGTTTCCAGCCAGATCATGAAAGAGATTGAGACAAAAGAAACTTTTAGGTAAGGGAGATGCGGATGAATCGAGGCCAAAGCTGAGTGGCCATGAAAGGACAGGATTGGTCAAAGTTGTAGGATTGATCGATTCAAACCCTCTCAAAAAATTTCTATTTTTATGGGAGCCTGTTCTCTTAATATTAATGACATTACTATTTTTAGTTAAATGTTAGCTAAGGGCCCAACTATAATGGCTCACCCTAGAACTTATAAATAGTGGAATGCTTCCATTATTTGAGATACATATTTTCGAGAGATTTTTGGTGAAGTTTCTCTTCAAGCTTGGAAGAGTGCTTTCACGAGATTTGTTGAAACCTTTTAATTATATTCAAAGTTATACCTTACACTTGAAGATTTGTTTCATCATTTTGAATGATTAGTCATTGTATGCTTTGTGAATGCAATTCCTTGGCATTATTAATTAGTTTTCATTTACATCAGATTATCTATTTCATATTGTGAAAAGAATAGTGTGATTACCTTTCATCAATTGTGAGAAAATTTTTTTCCTTCGTTGATTAAAAGTTGCATTATTATTATCACTTAAGTAGATGCTTAACATGTTCTTATGATTATCCTCTTGATAAATTATCTATGTATCAAATCAAAGCTGATCTTTCTATTAGGTATGTTTAAAGTTTAACGAAGGAACGTGTGCTTCCAATATGTGGTATTTTGTACCCTTTCCAAGTTGCAATAGGTTAAGGTAGCCAATGAGGTGAGTATCCTACACACATTAACCAGTTTGGAAGTTGAATATCCCTTTTCTTGGTGCATCACCATTTCTAGCATATATTTTATTTCCTTGCATTCTCTCTCTCTAATCCCATGAAATGTTAGCATAGGTCTAGTTAGTCATCTTTCTTGCATTAGAAGTAGTGTTGTGTTTGGTTTAGGAAGAGGAAGCCAACCTTCTCCCGAGGTTCACCTCAAGCACAAGTCCCACACTTGAGAGGTGATCCCATGTGTCATGATTAATTCCCAGTGCCATTCGGGGGTGTAGTGATTTGGTGACAATAATTTTTGGCATGCCCAGTGGGACAGAGAGTTGGTACTTCTCTTCTCATTCCATTGACATAAGGTACCTGGTGACTCCATCTCTCTAGATTTCAAAGTTTAGTACATCAAATTATGTGAATAATTCACACAAGAGATTCTTCAAGGCAGACAATTATAATCATATAGAGCTTTCTTTGTCTCCCTTAAGAAGATGGGAAAGAAACCTTTCAAAGTCATCTCTTGTGACTTTACCTTGTAGAGGGCATTAAACTCCTCCTGAAGGAATTTTTTTCCCATCAAGACACAACCAACTTTTGAATGTCATGGCAGCCAATACTTGTCCTCCTTTCAATGCCAGTAGTCCTTTGTTGTTAGCATAAAGAGATGCCATACTAGCAGATTGCCTTGAAAATTTTACCATTTTACATTGGGGAGACTAATGTTTCACCTCGGGAGCACATACTGGATTTACCTAGTATCTGCACAGTACACAATATCACAGAGGATAACATGGAAATTTGAATCCTTACTACTTCATTCAAAGGAAAATAACTTCAATGGTTCCAAAGTTTAGTTGTTGGATCCATTACCACTTGGAATGATTTAGGCACGAAGTTGTGTAAACAGTTTCGAAGACAAAAGTGATAATCTCTCACTTGGAGAACAATTTCATACTATCAAGTGGTCTCCTCAAGATTATATGAGAGATTTCAACCTTCAATTTGACAAGACTTAGAAACAAATCCTAGCACTTATAAGGCCATCCCTAGAAAGCACATTTCTA
Organism: Taxus wallichiana var. yunnanensis; assembly: GCA_018340775.1. Taxonomy (NCBI): domain Eukaryota; kingdom Viridiplantae; phylum Streptophyta; class Pinopsida; order Cupressales; family Taxaceae; genus Taxus; species Taxus wallichiana. Next base: position 241,050,193 of record CM031236.1, on the reverse strand, counting down.
TATTACTTATGGGTATTGAATAGTGATGTTGCCGTCATGATTCAATCCATGGGGGTGTTATCCCCGATTCTTACAAATTTTCTGCAAGCTGAAAATTGCTCCTAGACCTCCCATTCCTATTTTTACAGAGCTTGTAGGCCAACAACCAGTCATTGCCCCAATTCTAGCAGCTTCTATTCCAGTAGCCATGCATGCATCCAATCCCTCAAATGATTTGGCTGAGGTAAAGTCACTATTACAAACTTTTGGGAATGAACTCGTAGCAATGAAGAGGCAGCAGTCCTAGTATGCTCACCCTTTCAACCCCAATATTAGATGAACCATCCTCCATTCCATGGAAATGGTCAGTCATAAAATCAGGCCACAAGCCAAGCTGCAAATGTAAAACCTTTGAATTTTTGGAACCCTTCTACTGCCAATTCTTCCCAAGCTATAGTCTCGGTCCAAAACAACCTCATCCAAGAATATGAATGGTGCTACCCTTGTTCTTAGCCCCATAATCAGAATCTCTTCCCAAATGGAGTTTTGAGTCAATCCCTCATGGTTGACCAAGCTCTTGATGAAACCACATTACTAAATTGGCAAGCAAAGGACTTTTGTGGTTTGAATACTGATTCCTCCACCATAACATCTAACACATGTTCCAAGAAAAGGGAAATAGATTCATAGTCTTCCAATACGATCGTGTGTCCACTTCTTAGGCCCCAACATAGATACCTTGATGATAAAGGCACAAGAAAGAAATCATCGAAATATCTCGTGATCGACTACAAAGAAAGATGGGACTTCAAGTATCACGATACCAAATAAGAATTATCCAAAAGGAGACCCCAAAGCCCCAAAAGGAATTAACATAGTGGGAGTGATTCCGTTCAACATTGGGGAATAGATGAAGAAGACCAATTTGAGAGTCATAATATGGGATGCACTTTCGATTCCTTCCCAAAGGAACTTGCTATGAGAGGCTTTGAATAGCTTTGCACTACTACTGACACCATCGTGTCAAGAAGTAGTAGTGACAACCAGCTTATGCCAACCCGAGACAAAAATACATGCTAAGACCAACAAGCCTCCACCATTATATATCTCCATGATTATTGGTGACCATTTGGTGCACAATTGTATGATCGATTCTAGAGCCAGTAGTTCCGTGATGCCTAATCAGGTCACGGATGTACTACAAATTCCATATGCTCCAATTTCGAGAGGGGTTGTTCATCTAGATGGTACGTAGTCTAAACAATGAAGGTCATTAAGGGGCTTGAACTTACTATCCACGCATGTCCTAGTTTAAAATTCACACATGACATATTTTTCATTGATCTCCTCCCCTCTTCACCATCTATTTATCATGATATTTTCACCACAAAAATGGGAGGTTATTTGTCATCAGACTGGTCACATATGATCCTGAGGACCTGATATGGGACTAAGGTAACTATAAGGGAAGAACCAATCTGTCATAATCATGTGGAACCTTACACATCCAAACCCATAGATGGTAATTACACCATTTGTGATCATGAAGATGAGGATGCAGATCATGAGCCAACTACTCTCATCGAAGAGGTTCCAGATATGATTCTTGATGAAGTGAGTATAAACCATCAATATGACCCCTATGTTGATTTATTGGAAAATGAAGAATTTGGTCTGTTGTTCTTGGAGGAGATTGGATTAGGTACATATTGCATTCATGAAGAAGATGCCATCGTACCTCAGTTGGTTAAGGCATCAAGTGATACAAATGGACTGTGGTAGATTTTCTTTAATGGATCACAAAGTAAAAATAGATATGGTGCAGGGGTTATGTTAGTATCTCTAGAAGGAAACAAATATTTCTCTTCCTTTCAGTTGCAGTTCAGTTGCACTAATAATGTCGCTGAATATGAAGCTCTTATACAAGGAATTCAATTGGCCCAACAAAGAGGAATCCACACCTTGACTGTCTTTGGTGATAGTGAATTGGTTGTGCACCAAGTTACAACCCGTAGTGCATCAAAAAATGATTTACTGTGGTCATACAAAAATCAGGTCTAGGATCTAATAGAAGATTTTGAAGCTTTCAAATTCATGCAATCCCTAGGAAACAAAATCAAGATGCTGACAGGCTGGCTACCATTGGTTCTCAATATGACGTACCAACAGACATCATGAAAGAAGGGCAGGAGATAGTTAAAATGGTGGTTCATCCTGTGGTACCAAATAATTTGATTAGTTGACAGTGTTTAATAGCAATCAATGATTGTTCTCTTCCTTCAACAAGAAGTAGAATTCACTGCCAAACATCAGGATAAACTCCAAAACTCTTACAGTGATCAGATTATATAGCTGAAAGGAAATAAGCTACCAAAAGGCTTGGTTACATTGGAATCCATTTTCAATCTAGATGATCAAGCCAAATAGAGCACCAATATGGTGGTCAAAGAAGAATATTTTGAAGAGGTTGAGGTGGCAAGCAAGAAGGTCCTGAAAATTGGTAAGGTATGCACTACTCAGGAGAAAGAGGATTTCATTTGATTATGTCAGGAATACCACAATATTTTTGCATGGAGCTATAAGGACTTGTGTGGTTTTGATCCCGGATTAGCTCAACATACTATTGAACTAGATCTAAAATCCAAACCAGTTCATCAAAAATAGAGGCCAATTAATCCCAAAATCAAACCACTCATGCAGAAAGAGCTAACCAAACTTATCGAGGCCTGTATAATGTTCCTATTAAGTATTCTTTGTGGGTAGCTAATTTGGTACCCTTAAGGAAAAAGAATGATGAAATTTATCTATGCATAGATTTCAGAACCTGAACCGTGTCTCTTTCAAGCATCACTACCCTCTCCCCTCAATGGAACAAATCCTCCAAAAAGTGGCAGGGGATCAAAGATTTTCCTTTCTTGATGGATATTTAGGATACAATCAAATTCTGGTTCAAGAATATGATCAATTCAAGACGGCTTTCACCACCAAATGAGGCACGTATGCTTACAAAAAGATGCCTTTTGGATTATCTAAGTACAGGGGCCACCTTTCAGAGAGCCATGGATATGGCGTTTAAAGGACTCATCAATGATATGATCTTGGTTTACCTTGATGATATCACTATCTACTCCAAACATGTTGAGGATCATATCACCCATATAAGGAATGTTTTTCAAAGGTGTAGGGAATTTGGCATCTCACTGAATCTAAAAAGTGCATTTTCATAGTGTAGGAAGGAAATTTGTTGGGACATATTGTTTCAGCAAAGTAGGTTTGTCTATCGACCTAGCTAGGATTCAATCAATTATGTCCTTATCCCTCCCAAGTCATAAAAAGGGTCTCTAGAGTTTTTTAGGAACTATAAATTTTGTGCGGAGATTTATTCCTCTGTTTGCAACGTTGGAAAAACTGCAGATGGCCATGCTTAAAAAGAATATCACATTTTCATGGATGAAGGAGGGAAGAGAAAGTTTTGAAGCCATCAAGACAACTATCTCCCAAGCTCCTACATTGGTGAATCCTTGGTTTGATAGGGATTTTATTCTCTATGATTTCATTTCTTAGAAATTATTTTAGGGATTCTCACTCGGTAAAATGATGACCGATGGAGAAACCCATTACTTTTTTATTTAGTCTCTAAAGAAATATGAACTCAAATATTACTTTGTCGAAAAATAGGTCTTTTCAGTCATTCAAGCCCTAAAAAAGTTTAGGCATCTATTGTCTAACAAAAAAATCCATTTAATGGTTTCTCATCCTGACGTCAAAGAGTTTTTGTTGAATAAGGAGATGAATGAGAAATGAGCTAGGTGGATTACAAAAGTAATGGAGTATGATGTACACATCAAGGTCACTAAGCTTGTTAGGGGCAAAGGGTTATGTCAACAACTGGCCATGGACATGGAGACCAAAGATATAGAAGAAGTCATGCTTCTGCATGATGATGAAGGAAATGATCAGATTGATTGGTCAACTAAGATGTAGAATTTTCTTCTCTCGTGGATATATCCTCCAAACATGAATAAAGTCTAGAGAAAAACTTTCCATCTATAGTCTATTCCATATGTCGTGATAGATAACGTTCTCTTCTGAAAGGATCTAAATTTTCTTCTATGTTGTCTCGGGCGAACATGTAAACAAGGTAATAGAGGAATTCCATAATGGCATGTTCGAAGGACATTTCTCTGTATGAACAACCACCACTAAGATCATGTAAGCTGGTTATTACTGGATGGACTTGTTCAAAGACTCTCATATTTGGGTGAGGAAATGTAAAGAGTGTGCTCTTTTCATAGGAAAACAGAGGCTGACAACTCTCCCATTATGCCCCATTCAGGTGGATCAACCCTTCGTTCAGTGGGGTTTAGATTTCATCGAGATGATTAATCCTCCATCAAGCGAGGTGAATAAATGGGTCCTTACTACCAAGGATTATTTCACTCGTTGGATAGATGCATCTACCTTAAAAGAAAGTAATGAAAAGGTTGTTCTAGATTTTCTAGAAAGTTTGATGATAAGGTTCGGTGTTCCTTTTCTCAAGTATCTTAGACAATGCTATGTCTTTCCTCAAGATGAAGATAAGTGAATGGGCCATCAAGAATGGAGTATACCTCAAGAATTCATCTAACTATTACCCACATGGAAATGGGTTGGCCAAATCCAAAGCAACAAGAATCTTTTATAATCATTAAGCGCACTATGGAGGCCAATAGAAGAACTTGGCATACACAGCTCAAGACCGCACTATGGGCTAATCGAATAATGCCTAAAAAGGCCATCGGGATTTCTCATTTCATGCTTGTATATGGAAGGGAAGAAAAATTCCACTTTCCTTGAAACACCTTCCTTGGATTTGGCTTATCGGCTTGAATTATGGAAGATGAGGCCTTAACAGTGAGGTTTTCTAAACTCATGGAGCTAGAGGAGATTCAAAACACCGTCATGAATATGTTGACAGAGCATTAGGCTCAAGTTAAGAAATCCTTTGACAGGAAAGCCTCTGATAGGTTGTTTAGGGAAGGGGATTTGGTTTTAAAATGGGATGAATATTGCACCAAACCCGGCAAGCATGCCAAGTTCAATGTTTTCAAAGCGGACCCTATATTATTACAAGATGTAAAGAGGTGAATTCTTTTTTCCTATCCAGACTTAATAGAAAAGAATTTCCCATTCATGTGAATGGGATACACCTCAAAGCTTTCTTTTGAGGAGGTTCCACCTCAACAGTGTTTTTTGTCTTTTCCTCCAAGTGCTCTGCACATTGTTTTGTTTTTCTTTTTTTTTCTTGCGTGTTTTCTATTTTGGTTTTGGTTTTTAAGACTCCTTTTACTAATGTTTTTCTTAAGGCTATTGGTCTAAAATCATAGTAGGAAATATTTACTTGGAGATCACCAAAAATGTTAACCATTTAACCTAGCCAGAAGAAGGCTATGTGTCAGACCAATGTTTCTTACATAAATCCTTGCACAATGAATTTTTGCTAAGGCTAAGAATCCGAACATTTTCATTTTCGGATTCGGAGTTTTTCCTCTTTTGGATTTTTTTAGCTCAAATTCAGAATTTCATTTGAAATTTTTTGAAGTTTGTGTTAGGAAATTAATATTTACATGAGTATTTACTAGATGATATTTATGATGTGATGAATATTATGGCTAGGTTGTTATATTATTGTTTTATAACAATAATGTTATTATAAAGTGATTATACGTGAATTGTGGTGGTTGTAACCACACTCGTATATAGGAGTTAGGTGAGATATTTGTGGAGGAGGTTTTCCTTAGATATAGGAGCTACCTCTCCTATATTATTGTAACTCTTCTAATCATAATTGATGAAGTACGTTTGTATATTCTATGGTGCATTCTTAACCAAACATTATTTGAAACTCTGAAAGTCTAAATTTTCAGACTTTCGGGTTTCAGGACCTTTTGGCTCTTTTTGTTTAAATCCCTCTCGACTTCTCCTGTCTAATTCTCTAAAAACCTGAAATTCAGGTTTTCGGAGTCCTTCGAGTATTTTTAGGATTTTCACTTGAATTTTTCCAAAGTTTGAATTTTCAAAATCCAAATTTTTGAGATTTTAGGTTTTCGAGTTTTAAATTTTCCATCACCAATTCATCTTTTTGCCTCCCAATCCCCGAAGTCTGAAATCCCAAATTTTCAAATTTTTGGGCTTTTTAGGTTTTGGACCTTTAGAGATTCTACATGTAATTAATTTTCACCTACCTCTGTATGGATCAGATTTTTACCATTAATATTAGGATTTCTATTTAAACTCGATTTTTACTTGTCATTTTTACTTGACACATTTTCTCTGACATTCCATTCTTGTACTTTGCGACATCTTTTTCAAGGTATGGTTTTTGTTTATATTATTTTGGTTTTAGGTATTTTCCTCTGTTTCCTTCTCATTTGGGTTTTTCTTTTGGTTTCCCTCTGTGTTTTTTATGATGTCATTCTTTTGGTTCACCATGTTTCATTTTTTGAGTTTCCTCTAGGTATTTGAAGTTGTTTAAAGGATCCTTTTAGGCCTCCCATGCTTCTTTTCGTTTCTCGTATTCCAACTTTGGTGGTTTAACATCGTCTTGCAAATTCCTCAGACTTGTTTGGAGAGACTTGTTTGGAGAAACTCGTTCAGAGAATTATTTTGGGGAATTCCTTCGGAAGATCATTAAGCGGGAAATTTGTTTGGGAAACTCCTTCGGAGAAAATCTTCAGAGATCTCAGTTTGGGAAGTTTCTTTGGAACTTTCTCATTTAGGAATTTCGTAGAGAGTTTTTCTTTCAGTTTTCAAAACCTCCGGCTTTGGGAAAATCTTTTGGAAAATTTATTTTTAGAAAAAATTGGTTTCAAATATTTCCTTCAAAACTTTTGATTTCAGAAATTTTAGTTCGAGAAACTCTTTCGGGATTTCGATTCGATGATTTCTTTCTAAATTTTTCGATTCGAAATTTCGAGAGGTTTGTTTTTTTTTTTTTAGGTTTTCAAAATTTCTATGACATTCAACTCCCGAAACACAGGGTTTGATGTCTGCTTCCACTTCAAAGGAAAAGAGAAGATGAAATACTCATTTCTTGGGGTTTCTCCCCAATCCTGCCTATCCTCCGACTTAGGAAATATTGGGGACACTGATCTAGGACAAATTGATCTTCCCGATTTCTGGGAGAGATTAAAGGCTCCAAACAAGAAACCATGGATGCAAGCCATCTATGACAGTGGTCTTGCCCTTGCCACTTTGGTTTTCCCACATCCGTGCATTGCCTAGAATTTGTTTTAGATGCGAGCCCACTTCGACGAGGACTCCATGTCAGTTAGGGATAGTGATGATAAGGTGGTAATCTGTTTGGACCCAGATTTCTTCAAGGATTTACTTAAACTTCTAGACATTCAATATTATGCCACAATTTCACCAGAAATAGTAGTGGAACATTGGGATAAGAAAGAGGAAGTATGCTCAAAGGTTATGATTAGCCAAAACTATGCATCGATTAGATTTTATTTAGGAAGTCAACAATCTTATTGTCTTTATTAAGTAGAGTCTCAAGTCTCTCTTATGTAAAGGAATTCTAGGAATGGATGTTTTTGTACATAGAAAATATCAAGAAGAAGGACAAGTTTATCGATTGGGGAACATATTAGTAGCAACATTCGTTATCGGTTGGGTAAAGTGTCGAAACAAAGAACTTCTATATGAAATATTTCTGGTATATGTGGCTTTTTCTATGGGATATTTTGAGAGTTTGAATACTGGGGGTGTTCGCGAGCACCTCCCAAATATATGAGTTTTATCCCCAACTCACTCTGGATGAGGGAAGCAAGCATTTCTAAAGAGTCAATGATGCTTTCTTTGCTATCGTCCTCTATCATTTTAACAAAGAACTATACAATCGGAGGTTTTCGATGAGGCTTTCTAAGAGGTGCGAGAATGGGGAGCAATCTACTTTTACTTTCCTACATTCACCTACATTTGGATTCTGGGTTTCATAGGTGCCCGAAGCAAATTACTAAGGTGTCCCACTGACAAATGGATTCTATTAGAATTAGTTCGGTAGTTGTTGGATTATCATCAAATCCAAAATAAGCATCACAAAGTGGGAATGCATTTCCCTATTTTGATTGGTAGGTATTCTTGCCCAAATATTCACAAGGAAAAAAATGTTGATGCAGAAATGGTTGAGGTAACCTTGTGGAACTTCCATCCACAGACTAATTTTGGGGTAAGTTTGGGGAGATAGGTTGGTCTAGTGAGCTCACGTACCCCAATTAGAAGATATCTAGATTCATTGTGGGGAAAAATATATCATGTGACAAAGGGACTATGAAATATTAACCCTTGACGAAGTTCAGAAATTTGGTTTGGATGATGTGCCAAAGGACATGCAAGACAAAGATGAGGTGTTGGATTCATCATACAAGAGAGATAATATTTCCAATCAACTGTTGTCATGGGTTGATTGGTATGTGGAATAATTCAGCAATACCAAGGAAAGGGTGGGACCCATTCTAAAGAGGACTTTCAGTTAGTTGACCACCATGGGAATCTCACCCAAAGGGGAAAATAAACCTACAAATATAGGGGCTACACCACCAATAAACCAACCAACACCCACTATAGGCAAGAGGTCGACTCAAAGGGTTCCTACAATTCCAAATATGATTTCATTTGTTGTTGTTGGCTCATCTCTCTCTCTCTCTAAGTTTTCTGCTCCCAAGATTACATCATCTGCAGTGCCTGTGACAAAAGTATTTGAAGTCAGTGACTCTCCTAGTGTCATCCAAGATCCATCACATCTTCTCCTTCCTCCATTATCACTTCCAATATCAGTTCTTTCCACTTCCACCATCATTTCTTCTTTCCCATCCCCTTCTATGGACCAAGTATTCTCATCACTTCTAGTTCTATCAGATGGGGAAAATATTGTGTCACCCATTTCCTCCTCACTTCCGTTAACACTTCCATTTTCTTCAATCACAACCACCAACATTGCTTTGTTAATTCCTATGGCTGTCCTTACATCCACACCTTCCATCATTGTTACCTCTGCTCAAATATCAATCGGTATTTCTAGTGAACTTTCTCTAACTCGATGTTTCGGATATTGGATCTGCCACTCCATCTTTGTCACTCTAGCCATACCAGAATGATTGTTTAGAAAAACTCCTAAGAAAAAGAAAAAGGTTCCTTTGGGGATGTTATAGATCTTAGTATATTGGATTCCATGCCTAAAAGACAGGACAAGAGACCAAGAACCATATCAAGTCTGATGGTTAATTCATCTGGAGAGCATGTGATAGAAGTGGCTACCCCCGTTGAGGGGAAAACTAAAGAAACAATCACAGTAGTAGATTACCAGATATCAAAGTTCTCATTGGGAAGGCTACTCATGAAGGAGCCAAGCAAGATGTACACACTACTCTTGGGGCCCTTTTGGAGAAATATGACAAAGACAAGGCCACCAAGGATGAGCTCAAGGCCAAGGTCGAGCAACTCACTACACTACTACGTAAAGTAACCCAACCCACTCCATCCATTGACGTCTCAACTACTACGGCTATGAAAATTTCATCTATAATCGATGATATTTCTTATCATGAGCTCAAGAAGCTAGGCCAAAAAGGGAGATCAATGAGTGGATGGATGGAAAAAATTCTGCAGGAAGCTAATCCTTTGATCAAGGAAGTCATTGAGATATATAATGATTTGTAGGTTGCAAAATCACCATTTCTAAGATGGACGAATCCTTCTCTGAGGATAATAATAATTTAAATTTAACTTTGGCAACATGGAGTGACATTAGAGAAGAGGATTCTGACTTGCTTCTTTAGGAAGAGGTGATTGATGATGCCTCTAAATTGTTTGAATATCAAAAGGCCATGGAATTCCGGTGTCAAGTATTACAAGATCTTATTAAGAAATTGGAGGAGAAACAAGTGGAGATTACAGATGCCCTAAATGATATCTCAGAGGAGTTTGACAATGCCAATTACAAATTCTTAAATGAAAATATCGATGCTCTTCATAAGGATCGGATTATGGAAAATTGAAAATATTTGGTGAAGCGTGATGGTGATGTCACCAATACTTTCAATAGTGACTCCATTGACCGACTAGTCTTATGTCAAAATTTCACAGGGAGACTAAAGAAAGTCGAAATAAACTTTGAAGGTTTCCATCCAGGATCACGAAAGAGATTGAGACAACGAAACTTGTAGGTAAGGGAGATGCGGATGAATTAGGCCAAATCTAAGGGGCCATAAAAGGACAGATTGGTCAAAGTTGTAGGGTTGAATGAGTCAAACCCTCTCAAGAAATTTGCTATTTTTATGGGAGCTTGTTCCCTTAATATTAATGACATTACTATTTTTAGTTAAATGTTAGTTAAGGGCCCAGCTATAATGGCTCAGCCTAGGAACTTATAAATAGTGGAATGCTTCCATTATTTGAGATACATATTTTTAGAGATTTTTGGTGAAGCTTCTCTTGAAGCTTGGAAGAGTGCTTTCAGATTTTTTTGAAACATTTTAATTATATTCGAGTTATACCTTGCACTTGAAGAACTCGCTTTTTATTGTGTTGAATGATTAGTCATTGTATTCTTTGTGAATGCGATTCCTTGGCATTATTGATTAGTTTTCCTTTACTTCAGATTACCTATTTCATATTGTGAAAATAATAGTGTGATTACCTTTCATCATCGTGAGAAACTATTTTCCTTACGTTGATTAAAAGTTGCATAATTTTTTTATTAGAGATAAAAAGGGTTAGGGGACCCTACCCCATACAAAATGTTACCAGTTTATTATAAAGAGGTGAAGGGAATACCATTGAATCCCAACTAAAAAACAAAAGCAACACAAGATAAAAAACAAAGAGATATAACCATAAAGGAAAGTATCACCTTTTGGTTTAACCTTGGAGTTACACTGGGGAGACACATAGAGGTTTCTGCTACCTTGCCCAGACTTACACAATTTTTTCATGCATTTGGTGTAGCTTTGGTGGACCATGGACACATGGAGGCTCAGTGCTCATTTCAGGATCCGCCTCAGGGTCCCACCTTAACAGTTGTGCCAGAGAGACAAGTGGAGGCTTCCGCCGGCTTCACTCTATGCATAAACTTTTATAAGTAATTTTCTAAGGCTTGGGACATGTGGAGGGACTGTGTTTGTTTGAAGACCGGCCCATGAATTTTATTTTAAAGAAGTGCTAGGAGGATACTTGGAGGCTTTTTCTCACTCTGATCATGCTTGGATTTTTCAGCAGCCAAGGAAAACTATCTCGGACCCTAGACACATGGTGCCTTCTATTTATCCTTCAAAAATTTTAACAACTTTGCCGAACTGAGACACGTGGTGAGCCCACACTTGTTCAGGGTCTCCACTTTTGAGGACCATACTAAAGGTGCACCAAGGCGACACTTGGAGGCTTCCACTAACTCCTTTTTTATTGAGTCTATTTCAAAGGCCAAAAGGTGTTTTTCTTGGGCCCATGGCACGTGGAAGGCCTGCGCTTGTTTGGAAACTTGCCACTGTACCTCACCTTTGCAGATACGCCAAGAAAACATGTGGATGACTCTAATCTAGAGTTAAGAAGGGGTAGAATCAATGGTTGTTGTGCATTTCACCTGTTTTTCTACCATTTTTTCTCCAAGACTCCTAGAGATGTGAATACACACTATTTTTCATCATTTTTGATGAAATTCCTTGTCGTTTTTGTCTATAAAGTGCCATTGAATGGATTTAGAACTTAATTTGTGAGTCCAAGAATTGTTAAGGTTGATATTTTGAAATTGGAATTGCTCGGAAACTTGCAAAAATGTGAATTACTAGAGAAGATGGATGCGGGGTAGAGTTGTAGAGGAAAGAGAGGGAAAAGGATGAAATGATGGAGGTTGTAGGTGTAAAAGATAAAAAGGTGTTACCTTGAGAGTGAAAAGGATTAGGTGTCATCGAGATCTAGCTATCAGAGCCTCGGAGAATGATTAAAATGGAGATTTTGGCATGATAGAATCGAAAAGGATTGTCAAATGATTGTGGCATGACATCCTAGTCATTATTTGAGGTTCTAAGTAAAGTGATCAATTCATAATTGGTCCATGTGGTAGCTTTTAGATGTGAATTTGTTAAACGTTGCTTTTTTAGGAAAATTAGTAACAAGCAAAGGTCCCTTGAATATTCTTCTTTTTGGGGGGGAAATTTGGAATGAGTGAGCAAGTGAAATGTAGAAATGCAATGAGAATACTCTTGCAATCGGTCAGGGGTTGAATTCTTAAGAAAAATTTAAGATAGCCCACCTTCATGAGAGACCAATACAAGAAACCTATTAATTTCTTGTGTATTAGATCTTAATTACGTCAAGTTGGTTGTGAGTTTACAACCATTGAAAATCTCTAAGACTATTTGAAAAAACTTTCCCCTACTGATGAATCTAATCAATTTCAAGTTAATTTGTGTCAATCTTGGAGAAATTTGTGTTTTCTTTATTTCAAAATTTCTGCAAGTAGTTTCTCTTATTCCTATTGCGGTCTTGTGTTAAAGTCCCTCCGAATCACACATGATCATGTTCCTATGATAGTTTAGTGGAATTTGCAATTTCATTTCAAAAATATCCTTCATCTGTGATGAGATAAACAAATTTAAAATCACTTCATTGTCATTTGCTCATAAATATTGTCTGTAATCCTTCAAGTGTATCTTAGGCGTGAGGAACTAGGGGTCTTTGATGTTTAATTGAGTCTTTAGCTCAAGCTTTCATGTTAAATTCTTGGAGATTGTCTGAAACCGTGATAATCTAGGCCTCCATTGAAGAACACCTTCTAGTTGAAGGAATATCTTAGCTATTCCGAACCTTTCTATCATTTCACTTTCCAATTTTTGTGAAGTCTCTCAAAGACCTGGTATAATCAGTTTTATCTTGGTTAATCTCACAAAATAATTATTCGAAAACCATGAATCTATCCCGAACTACCCCTTCTTGCCATGTGTGTCCACAAATGTATAAATTCTACTGCTAAAATAGACATAAGCAATCATGATCCCATAATGTCTTGAGTAACCTTAGCCTTGTTTTGAAATTTTCTCCATCTTTTAGAAGTGACAACTCTCGAGAGTTAAATTATGGAGTATTGATCATACTTTCTAAGGGTTTTCTTCATAAAATTTACGTAAAATAAGGATATCTCCATCTCCTTCATCAAACATAGGTTACACTAAGGGTCCTCTCACCCTAGTTGAAGAGGCACAACCTAAAGTAGTGAGGATAGGTCAAATCCTCTTGAAGGTGTTATCCATCTCTCCACAATATGAGTGACAAAGGGCCAATTAGATCTCATCCCGACTATAAAATGACATACATTATGATCTATCTTTCTCTAAGCTCTATGTCAAATATGTGATGTTGATCAGCTTGAAAAGGAGAACAAATTTGGATACCAACATATGGAAAGTGGAAGTGACGTTTTGATAATTGAGGGCGTAGTGGTCAAAACGGCCTCGGGGAGGAGATAAAATGGGAATGGAAGTAGAAATGAATTGTTGATGAAGTGAAATAGAAAATGGATATCCTATCTCCTCTCCTACCGAGAGTGCAGGGAGAGAGGAAAATAATCTTGCCATGGATGGAGATAGAAAGGAAGATACGGGAAACAAAGAAATGGAGGATAATATTGGTGGATGTGGATTAAAAGGTGGTGAAGATGGTAGAGAGGGAGGAAGAGAAAGTGACAACACCTGAGATACAACTAGAGAAGTTCTCAAATCAACTACTTTAAAAACTTGAAACCTAGGAGATGTAATCTTTGTAGTGGAATCCTTTGTGGAAGATGAACCTCCTACAACAAATGAAATATTTCACAAATTTATAGTGGCCCTTTTGGTTGACCTTTTACCCATTGAAGTTATAGGCTGACCTATCATGCATTAGTCTTGAACTATTGTTGTAGGTTGATCTCACACTTTGGGTGACATTCCCAAAGTTGTCAACTAGTCATATGTTCTCCTTAAAATGGGTCTCACCTTTTCTTTTGTATCATTATACTCTTATTTGTACCAGTCAATCCAAGGAAAAGGGTAATTGGAAATATTATCCCTTTTTTAGGTAGGATCAAGTATCTCTTCATCATCCTCTAACCCTACAAGAATATCTACAATACCAAATTGTACCACTTCACTTAAAGTTAAATGTTCAAACTCTCTTTGCCTTATAATGATTGCATCTCTACAATGAATCAAAATAACCTCTAATTGAGTAACATGTGTGTTGTCCATCCATGTCTCACTTTGAAATTACCCCCGATAATAAACATTAATTCTCGGATGAAAATTCTTCAGAGTGACTTGAGACATTTCTCCTTCCACATTCTTAGCTTTATAAATGTTGGCACAAGTATATCATCCTATTGAATTGGGAAATTGAACACTTTCCTTGTGCCATTTATTTTGGATTTTGTGATAATATAGAAATTGGTGAACCAACTCCAGTAATACCAACTTGTCACTTGGGCATCTTAGCAACTTTTTTGGAGCACCTGAGAATCCGGGTATCTTGATATGAGTGAATGTCAATTTTTTAAAATAAATTCCTCCTCGTTCTCCTACTTCTCTAAAATCCTCATCGAAAATCCTTCGATTGTATAAGTCATTATCAAAATGATACAAAGAACAATAAAGAAAGCATCATTTACTCTTCTAAAGTGTTTGGATCCTTCTTCCATGGTGAGTTGAGGATAGAATTCATATATTTGGGAAGTTATCGTAACCCCTTTTGGATTCAAACTTGTATAATCCCCATTATAGCTGCATTGCATAGATGAGAAAAGAGATCACGAAAAAAATTTGTTGAGGTCAAGACATCTTTCAATTGGAAACATATTGAGCTACTGATATGTTCACCCCACCAAATAAACTCCTTGTTTTTCTTAATGGTGGCTATGTAAAGAAACATCCACTTCTTAAATTCTCTCGCTAAGGTAAGACCTGAAACCCTACTCAATAGGAAGAGGATATCATTTAATTCCTAAATAAAATTCAAGTGGGGAATTGCCTTAAGAAGTTTGGTTGTGGTAGCATTAGCCTTGGCTAAGTAATTATTGATCATGACATTTGTGAAAAATTCATATTCTTTATCTTAATGTTCAATCGTAGAATCATGGGAAATTGTAGCATACTCTAACACATCAGAAGCTCTGAACAAATATTCAAAAATTCATTTTCCAACATAATCATGTGATATTTCTATCAGTTTCCTTCATCGTTTGAGTGGTTTTATCAAATCTGAAAGTCAGTAGTTAGAAAAAAATTTGGACACTTTGCACCGATGCGAGAAAATAAACAAAAGAGGAATCCCACTATTGTAAATAGCTTGCATCCAAGGATTATTATTAGGATCTTTCACTCTCTCCCAAAATTTGGTGATATCTATGTGCCTAAGATTGGTTTCCCCAATGTTTTCAACATCCGAAGATAAATAGGTGGGAGAAGATACTCCCAAATAAGTATAGTTCATCTTATATTTTCCCTTCAAAGAAGAAGTAGACATTAGTTCACAAGAGATTTTTATTTCGGAACCCGAGTGAAAACTCAAAGAAAAATTTGAATAACTCTTAGACTTCTAAAATTCCAAATTCTAAAAATCTAAAATATACAACATATCCGAACTCCAAAATCACTGAATATGTTTAAAAAGAGACTTCTAAAATCTAAAGGGTAGAATGTTTGAAACCCAAAGATTAAAAATCCTGAATGCTCATACCTCTGAAATCCAAATTCAAACAAGGTCTGAAGGAAAAAGCTTCCGAAGTCCAAAATTTTCTATCTCCAAAATGTGAAGCTGAGAAGTTCCAAAACCCAAACTCTTGTACTTCAAAACCAAGAGGAAAGTTATGAAAACCCAAAGAGGAAACTTCCGAAATGCTAATCTCTGAAACCCCGAAGCTTTAGGAATTTTTATTCCAAATTTGATAAACCCCAAAAACACCAAGTTGTGAAACCTGTAATATGAACTCCAAAAATACTCAATTCCCACAAAATGATGATTTCTTCAATCCTTCAAGGTATAAAGGAATTTGGTGCCTGAAAAGTATGAAGCTCGTGATGTTGAGTAAAAACCACACTGCCTAGGCCGAGGAGAGTTGAGAATGAGTAAAACACAATGGCATAAGCCATGATAGAGATAAAAATAGATGAAACAATGAAGGAAAGAGAGCCAAAAGGAAAACAAGAAAAAATAACAAAACAAGACCCCAAATATCAATCCTAACATAAATATGAAGAAAACAAAAAAAAACCTTAAAAATATGCCTTGGAAGTATGACTAGGGTTTTAGTTAAAATCAAAATGTGAGAGTAAATTTTCAGGTGAAAATGATAGGTGAAAATATGGATTTATATAGGTAAACAAAAATTTAATGCTCAAAGGCTAACACATGTAGGGTCATTGAACCATTAATGCTTAAGAAGTCCAAACTCAAATTTCGTGTGTAAATTTTCTAACAAGAAAAAAATCCCAAAGTTTGAAAAGAAAACTTATAGTTCTGAAATTTTAGAACTTTGTACTTTTAGACTTCAAACTCTCCACTCAAAATTCCCTAAAATGCAAGCCAAAACTTTGAAACCCGAAACTGAAAAACACGAAGTTCCAAAATTTTAGAACTTCGGACTTTCTCGACTTTGGAATTCTTGCAAATGATTTTCACAAGGAAACAATAAAAAGTTGAGTTTCTTTAACTAAGAACCTTCAAAGTCTAAATTTGTGGATTTCTAAAACTTTCTCAAATTTTTGGATAAAACATAATTAAAACCTGAAACTACATTTGTATGATAAGGAAAAATTATTAAAGTAAAAATTTGGAATGGAAAGGCAGAGAATTTGTGAAAATTTTAAAATGGCCCTCCCAACAAGGTAACTTGTAAAGTTAACATTTTGGTGACCTCTCAGGGATGCTTTCCTGCTAAGCATTATTCTAGTAGCCTTAAGCAATCCATTGGGAAAACAATTCCTTAAACCCAAAAATAATCGAACACATAGAGAAAAAAAAAAAAAAAACAAAACAAGGAAAATGAGAATCAACAAATGACAAAAATGTGCAAAGCACTTGGAGGAAATAAACCTAGACTAAACTATATACAAAGTGAAAACCTCACAAAAACAAGCTTTGAGATGTATTCCATTCACATAAATGGGCAATTCTTCTCCATTGAGTCTAGATAGGAAAAATGAATTTTCCACTTTGCAATTTGTTATAATATATGGTCCACTCCGAGAGGGCATTAAACTTAGCATGCATACACCTGTCTTGGCTTGCTCACAAGATCCCATTTGAGAACTAAATCTCCCTCTTGAAACTTTCTTCGTTGGAATCCTTCTTGTCAAAGGATTTCTTAACTGGAGCTTGATGTTTCTTCAAATTCTTCATTTCCTTCTTCTCAATCTCTTCTAACTCCATCATTTCAGAAACCCGACTATCATAGGACCATTTTCCATTACCTCCAATTGGTGTGCCAACTCCAAAGAATGTAATTCCAGCGACAACAAAAAGTTTGGATTCTCTCCGTACACTTTGGCATGAAAGGATAGTTTCTAATATATCTCTTAGGTGTGATCCGATCCACCCACAAAGAATTTTTAAGCTATGTGTCCCAAGTATTTCTATTGGTTTCCATTACGTTCTTGATGATTTATAAAACGTTTTTCTTACTAGAATCAACCAATCCATTTCCTTACGGATGGTAATTGGATGAAGTCTTGAGATAAACCACATTTTTGAAGGCCCATTCACTCAATTTTAGACCAAGAAATGGCCATTGTATTGTTTGGAATAATGTAAATGGGACACTAAAGCTTGTCATTATACCTTCTAGAAAATCAAGAACAACCTTTTCATTGTGTTCTTTTAACTATCCATCAAGTGAAGTAATCCATTGTGGTAAGGACCCATTTAGGTCCAGCACTAGATGGAGGAATAATCATTCCAATGTAATCTAACCCCCATTGGAAAAATGGTTGATCAACTTGAATTTGTTGAAGGGGAAGAACTTCCAACCTCTGTTTCCTAGTGAAAAAGGCACACTCCTTGCATTTTTTAGCGAGAGATGTGTTTCTTTGAATAAATCTAGCCAATAGTAACTAGCTCACATGATCTTCACAACATTGTTTGTGTAAAGTAATGCTCTTCCGATAGACCATTGTTAAAATCTTCCAATATCTTATCTACATGCTCGGCCTTATACATCGAAGGAGAGCACCATTTAAATCCCTATGAAAGACAATATTATCTACCGAACATAAGGAATAAAATCAAGACAAATTTTTTTATCTTTGTGTGCTATCCATGTCAACAAGATATGTTCCTAAGAGAAGCAAGCATTCATCTTTGATAACTAGTCAAACTGATCATCTCCTATATCATTATTCATAAGCACTACTTCCTCTTAAATTTTTTATTCCAAATCTGCAGTAAGTTGTTGACATAAGCCTTTAGTGTCTGGCATGGTTTTTACCTTTGGTTTTTTTATTGGTTCAAGGGTTAACAACCAAGCTTGACCTCAATATTGTGGGGTTTCTAGGGTACCCGTAATGTTGATTATGTCTTATTGTACACTATGTGAATTTATGGATAAAATATTTTTTCCCTGTAAACAAGCTTACAAAGATCACACTTAAACAAGATAATGTTACCACTCAGAATAATGCCTTAAGATTTTATTGATATTTATGATCGTACTACAAGATAATAAGATAAAAATGTGACTATCACTTATTTAGATTAGATACATATATAACTAATATTAGTCATGGTTTAAAACCATAAATCAAACTCCTGGTCTGTGTAAAGGTTTTTAGACACGTTAGAGGCTACATAATCAATTATTTCTTCCTCCCCTACAATGGTGTCAGAATATGGAATGGAAATATAATCCTCCATAAAGAAATTAGAGGATTCTTCTGGGGTGTCAAAGAGGTGAGCAAGGGGATTGTTGGTGCTTGATATGCTGATGTGGTTGTGGTCTTCAACTATAGGTGTTGTGTTGTAGTCTTCGATAAGTCATTTCTTGTAAGTGTACGCGTATTGTGCTAGGTATGCATGAAGCCTTATAGCTTCATTGTACGCAGCCCAAAATGCTTCAAAGATGGCCTCCCGTATGAAATGATCTATTTTGAATATTTTCTCTCTAGACACTTGGAGAGCATGTTTTGAATCACACAGATTTCAAGATCATGGAGGATCTCGTATTGTTCCGAGTACAGGTGGATGTTAGATGATAGGAAAAGCACCAATATCACCGGCAGGATAATTTGTACCACCTAATGTCATCTGAAAGTAACATTATGGACAAGATATTAGCACATATCAAGTAAAAACAAGAAATTTTGATCATATTTGACAGAAATGATGAAAATAGAGAAATATAAGAATCGTTAGAGATTCGGAGGAATCACTGCAATTTAGCAATAACTAGAGATTACTTGCTAGTTCTAATAGTTGATAAAACAAAGTTAAAAAATTTGATTAAGATACAAATTTTGATGATAATAGAACCTTAAAAGTGTATGAATTATATCTAAATGAAATTTTTCCTGTGATCAGTGCCTGTAATAGTCAAAAAGATAGATTACCTTGCACGATGGATTAGCTAGATGGATTAATGAAAGAAGATGGTTAAACACTGAAAAACAAGCAATTCAATGATGGATTTGACATTCTTTGGATAGTGTGGCATTGAAGAGAGTTGATATGAAGTTCTTTGATGTCTTATATGTTACAATTGAGGAAAAATACACCTATAAAGTGTGAGAATCCATTCTAGAAAGGAAGTGTGAATGCTTGTATATAAAGATTGTCTGTGATTAGGAAAACTGTTGGAAATTGTGGAAGATCTTAGTTGAGTTAGAAAACAAAGTGATTTTCTTCTATTTCAAGCAAGATATGATAGCTTTGAGGTTGTTAAAGTGGTGGCATGGGTAAGTATAGTTAGGATAAGAGGAGTTATTCTTCTTACAAGGTTTACTTAGTTAATGTTTTTGGAAGGTTTAGTTAATTAGGAGTAAGTTAGCATTTTTAGAAGGATTTATTAGTTAGGAGTAAGTTAGTGTGTTTTTAGGAAGGTTGTTTTTAGAGGTAATTAGGTGGTTGATGAGGTTTCGTAGTGAGGTGTCTTAGTTAACATAGTGAGGTGTAAAAGCGGGGATTGTTTTAATAGTTAAATTAATTAAATAATTTAGATGTGAGGGTGTGTGATTAATTAATTAACTAAATATGATTTAAGAGGGCACAATTTTTTAAATGTGGTGCTTTAGACCGTGAGTGTGTCTGAGTTGAGGGATGAAAATTTTTAGCGTCTACATTTACCTCTAACTAGATTAGTAACCTTGATGTGTACTTCATACTCCATCACCTTGGTAATCCATCTGACATGTTTCTTATTCATATCTTTATTCAAATTGGATGAGACACCATCAGATGATTCTTGTTTTTATACAACATGTGCCTAAACATCTTCATATCCCGAATGACAGTGAAGACTTGCTTCTCAACAAATGAATATTTGAGCTCATAATCCTTAAGAGACTAAATGAAGAAGGAAATGAGTTATTCCAATAGATCATCATTTTGATGCATTAGAATTGAGACAAAATGCACCAGTAAATGTGAGAATCCATTCTAGAAAGAGGTGTGAATTCTTGTATTTATAGATATCCAACAATCGGGAAAATCGTGGGTGATTATGGAAGATCTTAGTTTAGTTAACAAAACAAATTATTTTATTCTATTTTGAGCAAGATATGATGGCTTTGAGGTTGTTAAGGTGGTGGCATGGGTAAATTTAGTCGGGATAAGAGGATTTAGTCTTCTTAGAAGGTTTAGTTAGTGTTTTTGAAGTTTTAGTTAATTAGGAGTAACTTAGCATTTTTAGAAGGCTTATTTAGTTAGGAGTAAGTTAGTGCTTTTTAGAAAGGGTTTTTAAGAGGTAGTTAGGTGGTTGATGAGGTGTCATAGTGAGGTGTCTTATTTAATAAAGCAATGTGTAAAAGGGGGATTATTTTAATTAGTTAAATTAATTAAATAATTTAGTTGTGAGGGTATGTGATTACTTAATTAACTAAAGATGATTTAAGAGGGTGTAATGTTGTAAATGTGGTGTTTTATAGCATGAGTGTGTCTGATTCAAGGGATGTAAATTTTTAGTGTCTACATTTTCCCCTTTTTGTATGGTGATTCTTGACAATTCGCTAGACAATAATGATGAAAAAAGGATTGTGTTGATATGGGTGAGTCTACTATAGTGGAATACAATGAACACCAGTGTGCTTTCGTATTCTTCAAAAGGGATTTTGCTAATCGGAGAGGGTACAAAGTGAAATGCTGGCGAACCAATTTTTAGGGTGGCTAAAGGGATTGGCAGCTACAGACGTATGATCCTTACTAGGTAAAGTTTTGAGTGGGAAAACCAAGTGATGGGGGCCAAAGGGCTCGTCTCCCATAGACATATGGAAAATCCCGATGTTGTGCTTATATTATTCTGAAAAAAGATCTTGAGGGCTAAGACCCTTTTAGGAGTATGACACACTTGTGCGGAGGGTAAAATGTTATACTTTTTAGCAATATAGGCATAAATTCTTAGACAAGGGAATCATAGGTGATTGGGAAAATCGCTAGTAATTAGGTTACATGGAAAATTGGGGGTATAAATACCTGAGCACATTTTTTATTCATCACTTTACACTGCCTACTTACAATGAATTGTCGAGAAAGGAGTGAAAAAACATGTTTTGGGAATGAAAACGCATCAAATGGCCTCCTCAAGCCACAAATGGAAGTTGATCCTTACTTGAGGTAGGTCTTAATCACATTTTTGTTTTATTTTTCATAGTTTTTAGGGATTTTTAGGGTTTTTTCGTGATTTATGGTTGTATCGAGGTGTGCATTCCTAGGAAATATTTACAAGAATCACTAGTGATTACTTTAATCGCTAGCAAATGAGATGAATTGTCATTGATTCAATTGCAAAATAAATGAATGGTGTTTAAGTGAGAAGATAAAAGTGTTTTAAACTTATTGAATGTTTAAGACAACATTATGCATGTTTGATTATTAGGCATTTCTTTTATGAGGATACTTTTCGGTTATAAGTTATTATTTTTCAGAACTTTTACATTGTTATTAATGTTAGCTTTCATGTGTGTATTTTGCAAATGGATGTTCAGTTGACTATCGGAGAAAACATCCCCTTGATGTTAGATGAGGTCAAAGAGGAGTTGTCTTATGATGACTGGGACCATTTGGAGGCTATGGGAATTGGTGGGATGATATTTTATAGGTGGATTTATAGGTGCCACAGCTTGATAATTGCATTACTACAGAGGTGGAATCCTTCCACCAACACTTTTTGGCTACCTACAAGGATATGACCATCACCTTAGAGGATGTTCATCATATTACTAGAATGCCAGCTAGGGGGGAGCCTATTTATTGTATTTCAAATGCAAAGAAAGGAGATACCATATAATGATTGTACGGAGGCGAGGCTTGGGGTGTGAGATATTCCTCAAGAGCTTTTGATTATCAAACCCTATACGAGTCCGACTATGATGATGTTGGGAATTTCATGTTTTGTATTGCCATATTTTGGACATGAAAGATTCCCATGGATAATGAAAAGGGTAGCTATGGAGATGATGGAGTATCACATAGTCTTTGAGTGGGATCCTACCTTGTTAGCATAGATATATATAGAGTTGTGGGGTTGAACTACCCACAATCACTATGGGATTGATGTTGGATTTTTACTTGCACTATTGGGCCAATGAGAGAATTTCCATTACTTTTTCATTTGGATTTCCTAGTGTTATTCATCCGAGCTACCCATGATTCATGAGATGGAGTGTGATTATTTGTAGAGCAAGGAAGGCCAAGGGCCTACCTATTATAAAGACTTGATATCTAGATTACATGTTGGTGACATGATTTGGCAGCCATATGTGGATTTTCATGATTGGCTCGATTTTTCTAGCGATTTACTATATTTACAATAGGACACCCGGGTCCAGGGCCACAAAATTGTAGAGGATGAGTCGATATACTTTAGTCGTGGTGATGAGACAGGTTTTGGTTTATTTAGGATAGACCTAAGGATCTAATTTTATATAGGTGGGAGGATGGGGATATTGATACCCCATAGGTAGTTATGACTATGCCAACACCCATTATTGAGAAGTTAGGTGTGATGGGTCCGGATGAGGATGGTCATGTGGTGTCGATTGATGATGTGGGGGTCACCCTAGATTTTGCTTGCTTGGTGGTTTCATTTATTGAGGATTTTTGAGAGGATGAGGGAAGTGGAGAGGGAAGTTCAATCAGTTAGATGAGCACAGGATAAAGAAGAGGGAGGAGCCAAGGAGGAGGGTGGTGAGGATGATTAGGAGAGGGTTAAACCGGATATTGTTATAGCTCTAGACATTTCTACAAAGTGATGGTCAAGAAGGCCGTAGTTGAGGCAAAGAGAGATTCCATTTGGAGAGAGCGAGATAACTTAGTAGGAGTGTGAGATACTCTTATTGAAGAGAGAGATAGCTTAATCACGAGTGTGACGGGATCCAAGAAAACTTGTACATGTCTCCTCCAATAGGGACCAAGATACGAGTCGAGAGATAATTTTACAAAGGTCTTTGGGATCACCGGGCCTTGTATTTCTGGAATGGAGTTATTAGCATTGGTTAAACATAGAGAAGAATCTCCATGACCTTTTGGTATGATTGTGGTGTCCCATTATGAGGTTGTGATAGCAGAGAGGGACTATTATGTGTATATGATCATCAGGAACTATCCCGATGCCACTTTGTACGTTGATCATATAGCTACCCAATGGGGATGCCACAAAGTAGTGGCCGTGCCCATGATAGTGCAATGCAGCGAGTGTGGTGTGCACCCATCATTGAGACTGCTGAGAGGGGATGACATTGCATGAGGATTCAATGGTGATATAATGGGAGGCACTCCCAATCCTAGTTTGATGAGCTTTCCAATTTTATTGTAGGCTCGTAAAATCCCTTTTTCCTATGTATAACATTATTTTGATTGTATGGATAGTGGAATTATATATATATATATATATATGATGGTGATGATTTTATTTCTTGTGTTAATAGGCTTAGAAAATACCCTGATGTGATATGGTTATTTTATTTTATATATGATGATGATTATGATTCTTGTGATTGTTATAATGTTTATGATGTTCTTGTTGTCGACAAATCACTGCACCCTTGAATGTCTAGTGAATTAATCACAACATTCGATGTGATTGGGACACATAGGATCACCTCTCAAGCTCTAGGACTTGCGCTTGAGGTGAACCTCTGGAGAAGGTCGGCTTTCTCTTCCTAAACTAAACACAACACTACTTCTAATGCAAGAAAGATGGCTAACTAGACCTAGGCTAACATTTCAGGGGGACTAGAGAGAGAGAATGCAAGGAAATAAAATCTATGCTAGAAGTGGTGATGCACCAAGAAAAGGGATGTTCAACTTCTAGAAGGGTTAATGTGGGTAGGATGCTCACATCATTGGCCACCTTCACCTATTGCAACTTGGAAAGGGTACAAAATACCACAGACTGGAAGCACATGTTCCTTCGTTAAACTTTAAACATACACAATAGAAAGATCAGCTTTGATTTGATACACAAATAATTTATCAAGAGGATAATCACAAGCACATGTTAAGCATCTACTTAAGTGATAATAATAATGCAACTTTTAATCAACAGAAGGAAAATAGTTTCTCACAACTGATGAAAGGTAATCACACTATTCTTTTCACAATATGAAATAGATAATCCAAAGTAAAGGCAAACTAATCAATAATGCCAAGGAATCACATTCACAAAGCATACAATGACTAATCATTCAACACAATAAAATAGATCTTTAAGTGCAACGTATAAATCTGAATATAATTAAAAGGTTTCAATAAATATTTGAAAGAACTCTTCCAAGATTGAAGAGAAACTTCACCAAAATCTCTAAAAATATGTATCTCAAATAATGGAAGCATTCCACTATTTATAAGTTCCTAGGTTGAGCCATTGCATTTGGGCCCTTAACTAACATTTAACAAAAATAGTAATGTCATTAATATTAAGGGAACAGAATCCCATAAAAATAGAATTTTTTTGAGAGGATTTGACTCGACCAACCATGCAACTTTGAATAATCTTGTCCTTTCATGGCCGCTCGCTTTGGCCGATTCATCTACATCTCCCTTACCCGTAAGTTTCGATGTCCTCCCTCCCATACAGCCATTGAATGTCTATACTCGAAGAAGCACTTGATAACACCCCGAGTTTCTTCATCTCCGCACCCACATGCATAGTGATTCACCACGTCTGCTGCTCCCAAGACACATCACATGCGCCCTTTGTGATGAATTAGTTGAAGTCGGTGAATTTCCTAGTGTCATCTAGGATCCATCACATCTTCTCCTTCCTCCATTATCACTTCCAATATCATTCTTTCCACTTCCACATCATTTCTTATTTCCCATCCTCTTCCATGGCCCAATTATTCTCGTCACTTCCATTTCTATCAGGTTGGGGAAAATATTGGGTCACCCATTTCCTCTTCACTTCCTTTAACACTTCCATTTTCTTCAATCACAACCCCCAACATTGCTTTGTTAATTCCTATGGCTGTCCTTACATCCACACCTTCCATTATTGCTACCTCTACTCAAATATAAACTGGTATTTCTAGTGATCTTTCTCTAACTAATGTTTCAAGTATTGGATCTGTCACTCCATCTTCGTCGGCTCTAGCCATACCAGAATGGTTGTTTAGACAAACTCCCAAGAAAAAGAAAAAGGTTTCTCTGGGGGATGTTATAGATCTCAGTGTATTGGAGTCCATGTCGAAAAGACATGCCAAGAGAACAAGAATCATATTAAGTCTAACAGTTAATTCATCTGGAGAGAATGTGATAGAAGTGGCTACCCCCGTTGAGGAGAAAACTAAAGAAACAATCACAACAACAGATTACCGGATATCAAAGTTCTCATTGGGGAAGGATACTCATGAAGGAGCCAAGTAAGATGTACACACTGCTCTTGGGGCCCTTTTGGAGAAATATGACAAAGACAAAGCCACCAAGAATGAGCTCAAGGCCAAGGGTGAGCAACTCACCGCATCACTTCACGTAAAGTAACCCAACCCAATCCATCCACTGATGTCTCAACTACTATGGCTATGAAAATTTCATATACAATCGATGATATTTATTATCATGAGATCAAGAAGCTAGGACATAAAGGGAGATCGGTGGACTGGATGGATGGAAATAATTCTTCAAGAAGCTAATCCTTTGATGAAGGAATCCATTGAGATATATAATGATTTGCAGGTTGTAAAAATCACCATTTCTAAGATGGATGAATCCTTCTCTAAGGATAATAATAATTTAAATTTAACTTTGGCAACATGGAGTGACATTAGAGAGGAGGATTCGACTTGCTTCTTCGGAAGAGGTGATTGATGATGCCTCTAAATTTTTGAATATAATGAGGCCATGGAATTCTGGTGTCAAGTATTACAAGATATGATTAAGAAATTGGAGGAGAAACAAGTGGAGATTACAGATGCCCTAAATGATATCTCAGAGGATTTTGACAACGCCATTTGTAAATTCTTCAATGAAAATATCGATTCTCTTCTTGAGGATCAAATTAAGGAAAATTTCAAATATTTGGTGAAGCATGATGATGATGTCACCAAGACTTTCAATAGTGACTCCATTGACCAACTGGTCTTATGTCAAAATTTCATAGGGAGACTAAATAAAGTCACAAATAAACTTTGAAGGTTTCCAGCCAGGATCATGAAAGAGATTGAGACAAAAGAAACTTTTAGGTAAGGGAGATGCAGATGAATCGGGCAAAGCCGAGTGGCCATGAAAGGACAGATTGGTCAAAGTTGTAGGGTTGACTGAGTCAAACCCTCTCAAAAATTTCTATTTTTATGGGAGCCTGTTCCCTTAATATTAATGACATTACTATTTTTAGTTAAATGTTAGTTAAGGGCCCAACTATAATGGCTCAGCCTAGGAACTTATAAATAGTGGAATGCTTCCATTATTTGAGATACATATTTTTAGAGATTTTTGGTGAAGTTTCTCTTCAAGCTTGGAAGAGTGCTTTCAGAGATTTGTTGAAACCTTTTAATTATATTCAAAGTTATACCTTACACTTGAAGATTTGTTTCATCATTTTGAATGATTAGTCATTGTATGCTTTGTGAATGCAATTCCTTGGCATTATTAATTAGTTTTCATTTACATCAGATTATCTATTTCATATTGTGAAAAGAATAGTGTGATTACCTTTCATCAATTGTGAGAAATTTTTTCCTTCTGTTGATTAAAAGTTGCATTATTATTATCACTTAAGTAGATGCTTAACATGTTCTTATGATTATCCTCTTGATAAATTATCTATGTATCAAATCAAAGCTGATCTTTCTATTGTGTATGTTTAAAGTTTAACGAAGGAACGTGTGCTTCCAGTCTGTGGTATTTTGTACCCTTTCCAAGTTGCAATAGGTTAAGGTGGCCAATGAGGTGAGCATCCTACACACATTAACCAGTTTGGAAGTTGAATATCCTTTTCTTTGTGCATCACCACTTCTAGCATAGATTTTATTTCCTTGCATTCTCTCTCCCTAATCCCATGAAATGTTAGCATAGGTCTAGTTAGCCATCTTTCTTGCATTAGAAGTAGTGTTGTGTTTAGTTTAGGAAGAGGAAGCCAACCTTCTCCAGAGGTTCACCTCAAGCACAAGTCCCACAACTTGAGAGGTGATCCCATGTGTCATGATTAATTCCTAGGCCATTCAGGGGGTGTAGTGATTTGGTGACAATAATTTTTCGCATGCCCAAAGTGGGGACAGAGAGTTGGTACTTCTCTTCTCATTCCATTGACATAAGGTACCTGGTGACTCCATCTCTCTGGATTTCAAAGTTTAGTACATCAAATTATGTGAATAATTCACACAAGAGATTCTTCAAGGTGGGACAATTATAATCATATAGAGCTTTCTTTGTCTCCCTCAAGAAGAAGGGGAAGAAACCTTTCAGTATCATCTGCTGTGACTTTACCTTGTAGAGGGCATTCAACTCCTCCTGAAGGAATTTTTTTCCCATCAAGACACAACCAACTTTTGAATGTCATGGCAGACAATACTTGTCCTCCTTTCAATGCCAGCAGTCCTTTGTTGTTAGCACAAAGAGATGCCATACTAGCAGTTGCCTTGAAAATTTTACCATTTTACACTAGGGAGACTAATGTTTCACCTCGGAGCACATACTTTGGATTTACCTAGTATACGCACAAGACACACATATCACGAGAGGATAACATGGAAATTTGAATCCTTACTACTTCATTCAAAGGCAGAGAACTTCAATGGTTCCAGAGTTTAGTTGTTGGATCCATTACCACTTGGAATGATTTAGGCACGAAGTTGTGTAAACAGTTTGAAGACAAAAGTGATAATCTCTCACTTGTAGAACAATTTCATACTATCAAGTGGTCTCCTCAAGATTATATGAGTGATTTCAACCTCCATTTTGACAAGACTTGGAAACAGATCCTAGCACTTGTAAGGCCATCCCTAGAAAGCACATTTCTATATTACTTATGGGCATTGAATAGTGATGTCGCCATCATGATTCAATCCATGGGGGTGTTATCCCCGATTCTTACAAATTTTCTGCATGCTGAAAATTGCTCCTATACCTCCCATTCCTATTTTTACAGAGCTTGTAGGCCAACAACCAGTCATTGCCCCAATTCTAGCACCTTCTATTCCAAAGAGTCATGCATGCATTCAATCCCTCAAATGATTTTGCTGAGGTAAAGTCACTATTACAAACTTTTGGGAATGAACTCGTAGCAATGAAGAGGCAGCAGTCCTAGTATACTCACCCCTTTCAACCCCAATATTAGATGAACCATCCTCCATTCCATGGAAATGGTTAGTCACAAAATCAGGCCACAAGCCAAGTTGCAAATGTAAAACCTTTGAATTTTTGGAACCCTTTTGCTGCCAATTCTTCCCAAGCTATAGTCTCGGTCCAGAACAACCTCATCCAAGAATATGAATGGTGCTACCCTTGTTCTTAGTCCCATAATCAGAATCTCTTCCCACATGGAGTTTTGAGTCAATCCCTCATGGTTGACCAAGCTCTTGATGAAACCACATTACTAAATTGGCAAGCATAGGACTTTTGTGGTTTGAATAGTGATTCCTCCACCATAACATCTAACACATGCTCCAAGAAAAGGGAAATAGATTCATAGTCTTCCAATACTGATCAGGTGTCCACTTCTTAGGCCCCAACATAGATACCTGATGATAAAGGCACAAGAAAGAAATCGTCAGAAATATCTGTTGATCAGACTACAAAGAAAGATGGGACTTCAAGTATCACGATACCAAATAAGAATTATCCAAAAGGAGACCCCAAAGCCCCAAAAGGAATTAACATAGTGGGAGTGATTCCGTTCAACATTGGGGAATAGATGAAGAAGACCAATTTGAGAGTCATAATATGGGATGCACTTTCGATTCCTTCCCAAAGGAACTTGCTATGAGAGGCTTTGAATAGCTTTGGCACTACTAACAGACCATCAGGTCAAGAAGTAGTAGTGACAACCAGCTTATGCCAACCCGAGACAAAAATACATGCTAAGACCAACAAGCCTCCACCATTCTATATCTCGTTGATTATTGGTGACCATTTGGTGCACAATTGTATGATCGATTCTAGAGCCAGTAGTTCTGTGATGCCTAATCAGGTCACAGATGTACTACAAATTCCATATGCTCCAATTTCGAGAGGGGTTGTTCATCTAGATGGTACTGTAGTCTAAACAATGAAGGTCATTAAGGGGCTTGAACTTACTATCCATGCATGTCCTAGTTTAAAATTCACACATGACATATTTGTCATTGATCTCCCTCCCCTCTTCACCATCTACTTATCATGAGATTTCACCACAAAAATGGGAGGTTATTTGTCATCATACTGGTCACATATGATCCCGAGGAATTGATATGGGACTAAGGTAACTAGAAGGGAATAACCAGTCTGTCATAATCATATGGAACCTTATACATCTAAACCCATAGATGGTGATTACACCATTTGTGATCATAAAGATGAGGATGCGAGATCATGATCCAACTACTCTGTCGAAGAGGTTCCTGATATGATTCTTGATGAAGTGAGTATAAACCATCAATATGACCCCTATGTTGATTTATTGGAAAATGAAGAATCTGGTTTGTTGTTCTTGGAGGAGATTGGATTAGGTACATATTGCATTCATGAAGAAGATGCCATCATACCTCAGCTGGTTAAGGCATCAAGTGATACAAATGGACTGTGGTAGATGTTCTTTGATGGATCACAAAGTAAAAATAGATCTGGTGCAGGGGTTATGTTAGTATCTCTAGAAGGAAACAAATATTTCTCTTCCTTTCAGTTGCAATTCAGTTGCACTAATAATGTTGCTGAATATGAAGCTCTTATACAAGGAATTCAATTAGCCCAACAAAGAGGAATCCACACCTTGACTGTCTTTGGTGATAGTGAATTGGTTGTGCACCAAGTTACAACCCGTAGTGCATCAAAAAATGATTTACTGTGGTCATACAAAAATCAGGTCTGGGATCTGATAGAAGATTTCAAAGCTTTAGGAATTCATATAATCCCTAGGAAACAAAATCAAGATGTTGACAGGTTGGCTACCATTGGTTCTTAGTATGACGTACCAACATACATCATGAAAGAACGAAAGTAGATAGTTTAAATGGTGGTTCATCCTGTGGTACCAAATAATTTGATTAGTTGACAGGTGTTTAATAGCAATCAACAGATTGTTCTCTTCCTTCACCAAGAAGTAGAATTCACTGTCAAACATCAGGATAAACTCCAAAACTCTTACAGTGATCAGATTATACAGCTGAAAGGAAATAAGCTACCAAAAGGCCTGGTTACATTGGAATCCATTTTCAATCCAGATGATCAAGCCAAACAGAGCACCAATATGGTGGTCAAAGAAGAATATTTTGAAGAGGTTGATGTGGAAAGAAATAAGGTTATGAAAATTGGTAAGGTATGCACTACTTAGGAGAAAGAGGCTTTCATTAGATTATGTCAGGAATACCATGATATTTTTGCATGGAGCTACAAGGACTTGCGTGGTTTTGATCCCGACTTAGCTCAACATACTATTGAACTAGATCCAAACTCCAAACCAGTTCATCAAAAATAGAGGCCAATTAATCCCAAAATCAAACCACTCATGCAGAAAGAGCTAACCAAACTTATCGAGGCCTGTATAATGTTTCCTATTAAGTATTCTTTGTGGGTAGCTAATTTGGTACCCTTAAGGAAAAAGAATGATGAAATTTATCTATGCATAGATTTCAGGAACCTGAACCGTGCCTCTTTCAAGCATCACTACCCTCTCCCCTCAATGGAACAAATCCTCCAAAAAATGGCAGGGGATCAAAGATTTTCCTTTCTTGATGGATATTTAGGATACAATCAAATTCTAGTTCAAGAATATGATTAATTTAAGACGGCTTTCACCACCAAATTAGGCATGTATGCTTACAAAAAGATGCCTTTTGGATTATCTAGTACAGGGGCCACCTTTCATAGAGCCATGGATATGGCGTTTAAGGGACTCATCAATGATATGATATTGGTTTACCTTTAAGATATCACTATCTACTCCAAACATGTTGAGGATCATATCACCCATCTAAGGAATGTTTTTCAAAGGTGTAGGGAATTTTGCATCTCACTGAATCTGAAAAAGTGCATTTTCATAGTGTAGGAAGGAAATTTTTGGGACATATTGTTTCAGCATAGCAGGTTTGTCTATTGACCTAGCTAGGATTCAGTCAATTATGTCCTTATCCCTCCCAAGTCATAAAAATGGTCTCTAGATTTTTTAGGAACTATAAATTTTGTGCGGAGATTTATTCCTCAGTTTGCAACGTTGGAAAAACTACTGATGGCCATGCTTAAAAAGAATATCCCATTTTCATGGATGAAGGAGGGAAGAGAAAGTTTTGAAGCCATCAAGACAACTATCTCCCAAGCTCCTACACTGGTGAATCCTTGGTTTGATAGGGATTTTATTCTCTATGCTTTCATATGTTAGGAAATTATTTTAGGAATTCTCACTCAGCAAAATGATGACCTGATGGAGAAACCCATTACTTTTTTAGTTAGTCTCTAAAGGAATATGAACTCAAATATTCCTTTGTCGAAAAATAGGTCTTTGCAGTCATTCAAGCCCTAAAGAAGTTTAGGCATCTATTGTCTAACAAAAAAATCCATTTAATGGTTTCTCATCCTGGCGTCAAAGAGTTTTTGTTGAATAAGGAGATGAATGAGAAATGAGCTAGGTGGATTACAAAAGTAATGGAGTATGATGTACACATCAAGGTCACTAAGCTTGTTAGGGGCAAAGGGTTATGTCAAAGCATCGGCCATGGACATGGAGACCAAAGATATAGAAGAAGTCATGCTTCTGCATGATGATGAAGGAAATGATCAGATTGATTGGTCAACTAGGATGAAGAATTTTCTTCTCTCGGGGATATATCCTCCAAACATGAATAAATTCTAGAGACAAACTTTCCATCTGCAGTCTATTCCATATGTCGTGATAGATAACGTTCTCTTCGAAAGGATCTAAATTTTCTTCTATGTTGTCTCAGGCCGTAACATGTAAACAAGGTAATAGAGGAATTCCATAATGGCATGTTCGAAGGACATTACTCTGCATGAACAACCACCACTAAGATCATGCAAGCTGGTTATTACTTTGGCTAGACTTGTTCAAAGAATCTCATATCTGGGTGAGGAAATGTAAAGAGTGTGCTTTTTCACAGGAAAACAGGTGACAACTCTCCCATTACGCCCCATTCATGTGGATCAACCCTTCGTTCAGTGGGGTTTAGATTTCATCGGGATGATTAATCCTCCATCCAGTGAGGGGCATAAATGGGTCCTTACTACCACAGATTATTTCACTCGCTGGATAGAGGCAGTACCCTAAAAGAAAGTAATGAAAAGGTTGTTCTAGATTTTCTAGAAAGTTTGATGACAAGGTTCGGTGTTCCTTTTACTGTTATCTCAGACAATGCTATGTCTTTCCTCGGGATGAAGATAAGTGAATGGGCCATCAAGAATGGATTTTACCTCAAGAATTCATCTAATTATTACCCACAGGGAAATGGGTTGGCCAAATCCAGCAACAAGAATCTTATAAGAATCATTAAGCGCACTATGGAGGCCAATAGAAGAACTTGGCATACATAGCTCAAGACCGCCCTATGGGCTGATCAAATAATGCCTAAAAAGGCCATCGGATTTCTCCTTTCATGCTTGTATATGGAAGGGAAGAAAAATTTCCACTTTCCTTGGAAATGCCTTCCTTGGATTTGGCTTATCGGCTTGAAGTTATGGAAGATGAGGCCTTAATAGTGAGGTTTTGAACTCATGGAGCTAGAGGAGATTCAAAACACTGTCATGAATATGTTAATAGAGCATTAGGCTGAAGTTAAGAAATCCTTTGACAGGAAAGCCTCTGATAGGTTGTTTAGGAAGGGGATTTGGTTTTAAAATGGGATGAATATTGCACCAAACCCGGCAAGCATGCCAAGTTCAATGTTGTCTCAAGCGGACCCTATATTATTACAAGATGCAAAGAGGTGAATTATTTTTTCCTATCCAGACTTAATAGAAAAGAATTTCCCATTCATGTGAATGGGATACACCTCAAAGCTTTCTTTTGAGGAGGTTCCACCCTGTACAATGTTTTGTCTTTTCCTCCAAGTGCTCTGCACATTGTTTTGTTTTTCTTTTCTTTTTCTTTCGTGTTTTTATTTTGGTTTTGGTTTTTTAGACTCCTTTTCCCAATGTTTTTCTTAAGGCTATTGGTCTAAAATCATAGTAGGAAATATTTACTTGAGATCACCAAAAATGTTAACCATTTAACCTAGCTGTAAGAAGGCTATGTGTCGACCAATGTTTCTTACATAAATCCTTGCACAATGAATTTTTGCTAAGGCTAAGAATCCGAACATTTTCATTTTCGGGATTCGGAGTTTTTCCTCTTTTGGATTTTTTTAGCTCAAATTCAGAATTTCATTTGAAATTTTTTGAAGTTTGTGTTAGGAAATTAATATTTACATGAGTATTTACTAGATGATATTTATGATGTGATGAATATTATGGCTAGGTTGTTATATTATTGTTTTATAACAATAATGTTATTATAAAGTGATTATACGTGAATTGTGGTGGTTGTAACCACACTCGTATATAGGAGTTAGGTGAGATATTTGTGGAGGAGGTTTTCCTTAGATATAGGAGCTACCTCTCCTATATTATTGTAACTCTTCTAATCATAATTGATGAAGTACGTTTGTATATTCTATGGTGCATTCTTAACCAAACATTATATTTGGTATCAGAGCATATTTGATCCTTTGCATACTCAATGGAGTTTTGAAATTATTGGCATGATGTTTTTGTCAGGTGAGAGGTGACTCGAGGATTTGTACGATGGTCAAATACCATTAGATTACAGTCCTTCCACCATTAGTTTTTTCACGTTGAATATTAACAGCCTGCTCAAGATATATTGGCCATATCATATATGTATCATCATGCTTGAGCCAGTACTTGCAGGTTGTAGACGTATGCACACGTGGGTCGATTGTGTTTAATGATATAGATGGTAGACCAGAGCATCTTATCAATCGGTCTACAACTATATTCACTCCATTCAAGCCTGCATACACGTGGCATCGATCCACATTAAATAGCCACCTATTTTTGAGCCGGAAATCCAAAAGAGAGAATTATTTTTGATTGGCATATGAATCCACTGATCTTCACAGATTTTTGATCAAGTCTGCTTCTGAAAATCGTGCAAAGCCGTGGCGCTAGAAACAAAGATCAAAGGAACTCCACGTGTCGGCATGCATGAAAGTCGAACCTACAATTTGTATGTGTCTGTGTGTGTGGCTATCCAGATCTACCCTCTCGGGAGTCTTCAAATGGCTTATCATCTTGCCAGCAGCAAAAGCTCTCACCTCATACATGGTAGAGGCTTCCTCTGATATCAACACACAAAGAGTTCGCAGAGTTTTTTTTTGAATGTACGAAGTTTCGTTTGTAGTACCACTGTCATGCAGCCTATTCAACGGTATCATGATCTTCACATTGTTGTAATTGTTGTGTACATAGATCTGAATAGAATTAAGTGACTGATACAAATAGGACTGCATGAGGGATATATCATAGATTGGGTCCATAGTTATTATTTGTGTCTAGAAAGTAATCAAATATTACTTTCTAAGGTAATGGTTTATCTCACTGAGTGTCATTAAAATTGGGTCAAGATTTATTTTCTTGTCCTTAGCATTGAGTTGTGTTAGTCAAAAGTCATATATGAGTGTGTGAGATTCTATTCGAAATTTGAGTCATTTTGTTATTTTATTTGTATATGTCAAAATTTTAATTATTTGTAAAAAAAAAAGGGGTGCATTTTCGGTTGTATCCGACACCTATTTTTTTAATTTGTGAAGCGTCATAATGGATAAGTTGAGTCACATTGAAAAATTTGAAGGTAAAGATTTTCATACCTGGCAAGTACGAACTCAGCTGTTCCTAATTAACAAAGACTTGTGGGATATTGTTGATGGAAAAGAGAAGAAACCGACAAATGCAGATGAAGCAGCAAAATGGGCAAGCAGAGATTGAAAGGCTACAACTGATTATTGGATTGGGTCTATCAAATTCCTATTTGCATCATATAGACTTAAAAAGTCCTCTCACACAATTTGGGAGACATTGAACAAATTGTTTGGATCACAAGCTGGAAGTGCAGCAATATCTTTAAAGCAGAGATTGTTCGGCCTCAAGATGGAAGAAGGCGATAACATGGTGGAACATATTAGTAAGTTTCGTTCTATTTGCAATCAACTAGTAGGAATAAGTGTAGATGTCCCTGATGACGATGCTAAAGTAGTGTTACTCAATAGCATGCCTCCATGCTATTCTAACATGGTCTTTACATTGAGTAAAATAAATCCAAGTTTAGAAGAACTTATTTCTTCTTTGTTAGATGAAGAAAAGAGAATCATGTTTGCGGAACTAGAGGAAAAAGCCCTATATGGTAAGAAACAAGATAAAAGAAGATCTAAATATTCTTTCAGACCTGGATCATCTTCTAAAGATTCAAAGAAGCGGCTCACTTGTTATTACTGTAGACAATCTGCCACTTGTCCTCAAATTGCAAGAAAAGAGCACAAGACTTACTTGATGGAAAACTGCAAGATAATGCCATGGCTACTGATGACGAAGGAGAAAATGAAGAGGAAGAAAATACCGCACATCAAAGTGATGAATATTTTCTCTTTTAGATGATTTTTGACTGGAGGATGGAGGATGGAGGCCGGAGGTCATCCAGGTGACCTCTCGTCGACCAACGATGGGGCCGCATGAGAATGATTTGGTGGCACAGTGTGCGGTGTGAGTGAGTTTTCTTTCATTTCTAAATTGTAGTTTGTTGTGTGCAGTATGATTTTAGAGTTCTGTTGTGTGTTGAATAAGTGAAATGTTCACATTGAGGGGGGAACATGATCAACATGATCCAATGTTCCATTTTTCAGTTTTTCAATTTTTCAGTTGAGTATGTGGCTTTTCCTATTTCCCCAAATGAAAAAAACATAGTACAGAACAAATAACATAGTGAAATGCAGCATCATGAGGCTTGATGAGGTAGAAACGATCGGATGTGTTCCTGTTCATACCTAGGTTTGTGGTTAGCCTCTTGCAAACCATTGAAGGCTGTTTAGATGTGTTCCTGCTTGAGTTCCCACACTGCTAGGTCAGATGTGTTCCCTAGAGTGACTAGTTGATAAGCAGATGATTCCTGAGCGTGTTCCCATCCTCGTCGGTCAGATGTGTTCCCGACAGTGCTTGGTCGATAAGAAGTTGATGTGTTCCTTCTTCTACCTTCGCCGAGTGTGTGCCAAGATCATGAGCGCGCAGAGGCGGTAGGCTGCAGAGGAAGTGTGAAAGTTCTTTTGTTACCATGTAAACATTAAGGGGGGGAATGTTAGGAAATTAATATTTACATGAGTATTTACTAGATGATATTTATGATGTGATGAATATTATGGCTAGGTTGTTATATTATTGTTTTATAACAATAATGTTATTATAAAGTTATTATACGTGAATTGTGGTGGTTGTAACCACACTCGTATATAGGAGTTAGGTGAGATATTTGTGAGGAGGTTTTCCTTAGATATAGGAGCTACCTCTCCTATATTATCAGTAACTCTTCTAATCATAATTGATGAAGTACGTTTGTATATTCTATGGTGCATTCTTAACCAAACATTATAGTTTGAAACTCTGAAAGTCTAAATTTTCAGACTTTCGGGTTTCAAGACCTTTTGGCTCTTTTTGTTTAAATCCCTCTCAGACTTCTCCTGTCTAATTCTCTAAAAACCTGAAATTCGGGTTTCTGAGTCCTCCGAGTATTTTTAGGATTTTCACTTGAATTTTTCCAAAGTCTGAATTTTCAAAAGTCCAAATTTTTGAGATTTTAGGTTTTCAGGTTTTAGAATTTTCAATCACCAATTCTTCTTTTTTCTTCCAATCCCCGAAGTCTGAAATCCCAAATTTTCAAATTTTTGGCTTTTCAGGTTTTGGACCTTTAGAGATTCTACATGTAATTAATTTTCACCTACCTTTGTATGGATCAGATTTTTACCATTAATATTAGGATTTCTATTTAAACTCGGATTTTTACTTGTCATTTTTACCTGACACATTTTCTCTGACATTTCATTCTTGTACTTTGCGACATCTTTTTCAAGGTATGGTTTTTGTTTATATTATTTTGGTTTTAGGTATTTTTCTCTGTTTCCTTCTCATTTGGGTTTTTCTTTTGGTTTCCCTCTGTGTTTTTTATGATGTCGTTCTTTTGGTTCACCATGTTTCATTTTTTGAGTTTCCTCTAGGTATTCAAAGTTGTTCAAAGGATCCTTTTAGGCCTCCCATACTTCTTTTCGTTTCTCGTATTCCAACTTTGGTGATTTAACATCGTTTTGCAAATTCCTCAGACTTGTTTGGAGAGACTTGTTTGGAGAAACTCGGTCAGAGAATTATTTTGGGGAATTCATTCGGAAGATCATTAAGCGGGAAATTTTTTTCAGAAACTCCTTTGGAGAAAATCTTCAGATATCTCAGTTTGGGAAGTTTCTTTCAGAACTTTCTCATTTCGGAATTTCAGAGGTTTTTTGCTTTCGGGTTTTCAAAACCTCTAGCTTTGGGAAAATCTTTTGGAAAATTTATTTTTAGACAAATTGGTTTCAGATATTTCCTTCAAAACTTTTGATTTCAGAAATTTCAGTTCGGGAAACTCTTTCGGGATTTCAATTCGGTGATTTCTTTCTAAATTTTTCATTCGAGAATTTCGAGAGGTTTGTTTTTTTTTTTTTAGGTTTTCAAAATTTCTATGACATTCAACTCCCGAAACACAGGGTTTGATGTCTGCTTCCACTTCAAAGGGAAAAGAGAAGATGAAATACTCATTTCTTGGGGTTTCTCCCCAATCCTACCTATCCTCGACTTAGGAAATATTGGGGACACTGATCTAGGACAAATTGATCTTCCCGATTTTTGGGAGAGATTAAAGGCTCCAAACAAGAAACCATGGATGCAAGCCATCTATGACAAAGTGGTCTTGCCCTTGCCACCGGTTTTCCCACATCCATGCATTGCCTAGAATTTGTTTTAGCTGCAGTAGCCCACTTCGACGAGGACTCCATGTCAGTTAGGGATAGTGATGATAAGGTGGTAATCCGTTTGGACCCAGATTTCTTCAAGGATTTTCTTAAACTTCTAGACGTTCAATATTATGCCACAATTTCACCAGAAATAGCAGTGGAACATTGGGATAAGAAAGAGGAAGTATGCTCAAAGGTTATGATTAGCCAAAACTATGCATCGATTAGATTTTATTTAGGAAGTCAACAATCTTATTGTGCTATTAAGTAGAGTCTCAAGTCTCTCTTATGTAAAGGAATGCTAGGAATAGATGTTTTTGTACATAGAAAATATCAAGAAGAAGGACAAGTTTATCTCGATTGGGGAACATATTAGTAGCAACATTCGTTATCAGTTGGGTAAAGTGTCAGAAACAAAGAACTTCTATATGAAATATTTCCTGGTATATTTGGCTTTTTCTATGGGATATTTTGAGAGTTTGAATACCAGGGGTGTTCGCAGCACCTCCCAAATATATGATTTTTATCCCCAACTCACTCTGGATGAGGGAAGTAAGCATTTCTAAAGAGTCAATGATGCTTTCTTTGCTATCGTCCTCTATCATTTTAACAAAGAACTATACAATCGGAGGTTTTCGATGAGGCTTTCTAAGAGGTGCGAGAATGGGGAGCAATCTACTTTTAGTTTCCTACATTCACCTACATTTGGATTCTAGGTTTCATAGGTGCCCCAAGCAAATTACTAAGGTGTCCCACTGACAAATGGATTCTATTGGAATTAGTTCGGTAGTTGTTGGATTATCATCAAATCCAAAATAAGCATCACAAAGTGGGAATGCATTTCCCTATTTTGATTGGTAGGTATTCTTGCCCAAATATTCATAAGGAAAAAAATGTTGATGCGAGAATGGTTGAGGTAACCTTGTGGAACTTCCATCCACGAGACTAATTTTGGGGTAAGTTTGGGGAGATAGGTTGGTCTAGTGCTCACGTACCCCAATTAGAAGATATCTAGATTCATTGTTGGGATGAATACATCATGTGACAAAGGGATTATGAAATATTAACCCTTGACGAAGTTCGACAATTTGGTTTGGCTGATGTGCCAAAGGACATGCAAGACAATGATGAGGTTTTGGATTCATCATACAAGAGTGATAATATTTCCAATCAATCACTGTCATGGGTTGATTGGTATGTGGAATAATGCAGCAATACCAAGGAAAGGGTGGGACCCATTCTAAAGAGGACTTTCGAGTTAGTTGACCACCATGGGAATCTCACCCAAAGGGGAAAATCAACCTACAAATATAGGGGCTACACCAACAATAAACCAACCAACACCCACTAAAGGCAAGAGGTCGACTCAAAGGGTTCCTACAATTCCAAATAAGATTTCCTTTGTTGTTGGTGGCTCATCTCTCTCTCTCTCTAAGTTTTACGCTCCCAAGATTACATCATCTGCGCAGTGCTCGTGACAAAAGTATTTGAAGTCAGTGACTCTCCTAGTGTCATCCAAGATCCATCACATCTTCTCCTTCCTCCATTATCACTTCCAATATCAGTTCTTTCCACTTCCACCATCATTTCTTCTTTCCCATCCCCTTCTATGGCCCAAGTATTCTCATCACTTCTAGTTCTATCGATGGGGAAAATATTGGGTCACCCATTTCCTCCTCACTTCCGTTAACACTTCCATTTTCTTCAATCACAACCACCAACATTGCTTTGTTAATTCCTATGGATTTCCTTACATCCAAAACTTCCATCATTTATACCTCTACTCAAATATCAACTGGTATTTCTAGTGAACTTTGTCTAACTGATGTTTCAGATATTGGATCTGCCACTCCATCTTTGTCAGCTCTAGCCATACCAGAATGATTGTTTAGAAAAACTCCTAAGAAAAATAAAAAGGTTCCTTTGGGGGATGTTATAGATCTTAGTATATTGGATTCCATGCCTAGAAGACAGGAAAAGAGACCAAGAACCATATCAAGTCTGATGGTTAATTCATCTGGAGAGCATGTGATAGAAGTGGCTACCACCGTTGAGTGGAAAACTAAAGAAACAATCACATTAGAAGATTACCAAATATCAAATTTCTCATTGGGGAAGGCTTCTCATGAAGGAGCCAAGTAAGATGTACACACTACTCTTGGGGCCCTTTTGGAGAAATATGACAAAGACAAGGCCACCAAGGATGAGCTCAAGGCTAAGGTCGAGCAACTCACTACACTATCTGCGTAAAGTAACCCAACCCACTCCATCCATCGACGTCTTAACTACTACGGCTATGAAAATTTTATCTATAATCGATGATATGCATTATCATGAGCTCAAGAAGCTAGGCCGAAAGGGAGATCGGTGAGTGGATGGATGGAAAAAAATCTTCAGAAGCTAATCCTTTGATCGAGGAATTCATTGAGATATATAATGATTTGTAGGTTGCAAAATCACCATTTCTAAGATGGACGAATCCTTCTCTAAGGATAATAATAATTTAAATTCAACTTTGGCAATAAGGAGTGAAATTATAGAGGAGGATTCTGACTTGCTTCTTCAGGAAGAGGTGATTGATGATGCCTCTAAATTATTTTAATATCAAAAGGCCATGGAATTCTGGTGTTAAGTATTACAAGATCTTATTAAGAAATTGGAGGAGAAACAAGTGGAGATTACAGGATGCCCTAAATAATATCTTAGAGGAGTTTGAAAATGTCAATTACAAATTCTTAAATGAAAATATCGATGCTCTTCATAAGGATCGGATTATGGAAAATTGAAAATATTTGGTGAAGCGTGATGGTGATGTCACCAATACTTTCAATAGTGAATCCATTGACTGACTGGTCTTATGTCAAAATTTCACAGGGAGACTAAAGAAAGTCAGAAATAAACTTTGAAGGTTTCCATCCAGGATCACGAAAGAGATTGAGACAACGAAACTTGTAGGTAAGGGAGATGCGGATGAATTAGGCCAAATCTAAGGGGCCATAAAAGGACAGGATTGGTCAAATTTGTAGGGTTGAATGAGCCAAACACTCTCAAAAAATTTGCTATTTTTATGCGAGCTTGTTCCTTAATATTAATGACATTACTTTTTTAGTTAAATGTTAGTTAAGGGCCACCTATAATGGCTCACCTAGAACTTATAAATAGTGGAATGCTTCCATTATTTGAGATACATATTTTTAGAGATTTTTGGTGAAGTTTCTCTTCAAGCTTGGAAGAGTGCTTTCGAGATTTTTTGAAACCTTTTAATTATATTCAGAGTTATACCTTGCACTTGAAGATCTGTTTTATTGTGTTGAATGATTAGTCATTGTATGCTTTGTGAATGTGATTCCTTGGCATTATTGATTAGTTTTCCTTTACTTCAGATTATCTATTTCATATTGTGAAAATAATAGTGTGATTACCATTCATCACCGTGAGAAACTATTTTCCTTCTGTTGATTAAAAGTTGCATAATTTTTTTATTAGAGATAAAAAGGGTTAGGGGACCCTACCCCATACAAAATGTTACCGATTTATTACAAAGAGGTGAAGGGAATACCATTGAATCCCAACTAAAAAAAAAAAAAGCAACACAAGATAAAAAACAAAGAGATATAACCATAAAGGAAAGTATCACCTTTTGGTTTAACCTTGGAGTTACCGGGAGACACATAGAGGTTTCTCGCTACCTTGCCCAGACTTACACAATTTTTTCATGCATTTGGTGTAGCTTTGGTGGACCATGGACACATGGAGACTCGGTGCTCATTTCAGATCCGCCTCGTGGTCCCACCTTAACAGCTGTGCCGGAGAGACAAGTGGAGGCTTCCGCCGGCCACTCTATGCATAAACTTTTATAAGTAATTTTCTAAGGCTTGGGACATGTGGAGGGACCGTGTTTGTTTGAAGACCGGCCCATGAATTTTATTTTAAAGAAGTTCTAGGAGGATACTTGGAGGCTTTTTTCTCACTGATCATGCTTGGATTTTTCAGCAGCCAAGGAAAACTATCTCGGACCCTAGACACATGGTGCCTTCTATTTATCCTTCAAAAATTTTAACAACTTTTCCAAACTGAGACACGTGGTGAGTCCACACTTTTTTGGGGTCTCCTCTTTTGAGGACCATACTAAAGGTGCACCAAGGCGACACTTGGAGGCTTCCACTAACTCCTTTTTATTGAGTCTATTTCAAAGGCCAAAAGGTGTTTTTCTTGGGCCCAGGGCACGTGGAAGGCCCGCGCTTGTTTGGAAACTTGCCACTGTACCTCACCTTTGCAGTTACGCCAAGAAAACATGTGGACGACTCTAATCTAGAGTTGAGAAGGGGTAGGATTAATGGTTGTTGTGCATTTCACTGTTTTTCTACCATTTTTCTCCAAGAATCCTAGAGATGTGAATACACACTATTTTTCATCATTTTTGATGAAATTCCTTGTCATTTTGTCTACAAAGTGCCATTGAATGGATTTAGAACTTAATTTGTGAGTCCAAGAATTGTTAAGGTTGATATTTTGAAATTGGAATTGCTCGGGAACTTGCAAAAATGTGAATTACTAGAGAAGATGGATGCGGGGTAGAGTTGCAGAGGAAAGAGAGGGAAAAGGATGAAATGATGGAGGTTGTAGGTGTAAAAGATGAAAAAGGTGTTACCTTGAGA
This sequence comes from Taxus wallichiana var. yunnanensis, assembly GCA_018340775.1. Taxonomy (NCBI): domain Eukaryota; kingdom Viridiplantae; phylum Streptophyta; class Pinopsida; order Cupressales; family Taxaceae; genus Taxus; species Taxus wallichiana. The sequence goes on along the minus strand of CM031236.1, from coordinate 241,006,677 downwards.
GTGAAAAGGATTAGTCATCGAGATCTAGGCATGTCAGAGCCTCTGGAGAATGATTAAAATGGTGATTTTTGGCATGATAGAATCAAAAAGGACTGTCAAAATGATTGTGGCATGACATCCTAGTCATTATTTGAGGTTCTGAGTAAAGTGATCAGTTCATAATTGGTCCACGTGGTAGCTTTCAGATGTGAATTTGTTAAACGTTGCTTTTTTAGGAAAATTAGTAACAAGCAAAGGTCCCTTGAATATTCTTCTTTTTGGGGGGGAAATTTGGAATGAGTGAGCAAGTGAAATGTAGAAATGCAATGAGAATACTCTTGCAATCGGTCAGGGGTTGAATTCTTAAGAGAAAATTTAAGATAGCCCACCTTCATGAGAGACCAATACAAGAAACCTATTAATTTCTTGTGTATTAGATCTTAATTACGTCAAGTTGGTTGCGAGTGTACAACCATTGAAAATCTCTAAGACTATTTGAAAAAACTTTCCCCTACTGATGAATCTAATCAATTTCAAGTTAATTTGTGTCAATCTTGGAGAAATTTGTGTTTTCTTTATTTCAAAATTTCTACAAGTAGTTTCTCTTATTCCTATTGCAGTCTTGTGTTAAAGTCCCTCTGAATCACACAGGATCATGTTCCTATGACAGTTTAGTGGAATTTGCAATTTCATTTCAAAAATATCCTTCATCCTGTGATGAGATAAACAAATTTAAAATCACTTCATTGTCATTTGCTCATAAATATTGTCTGTAATCCTTCAAGTGTATCTTAGGCGTGAGGAACTAGGGGTCTTTGATGTTTAATTGAGTCTTTAGCTCAAGCTTTCATGTTAAATTCTTGGAGATTGTCTAAAACCGTGATAATCTAGGCCTCCATTGAAGAACACCTTCTAGTTGAAGGAATATCTTTAGCTATTCCGAACCTTTCTATCATTTCACTTTCCAATTTTTGTGAAGTCTCTCAAAGACCAGTATAATCAGTTTTATCTTGGTTAATCTCACAAAATAATTATTCGAAACCATGAATCTATCCCGAACTACCCCTTCTTGCCATGTGTGTCCACAAATGTATAAATTCTACTTTGCTAAAATAGACAAAGCAATCATGATCCCATAATGTCTTCAGTAACCTTAGCCTTGTTTTGAAATTATCTCCATCTTTTAGAAGTGACAACTCTCGAGAGTTAAATTATGGAGTATTGATCATACTTTCTAAGGGTTTTCTTCATAAAATTTATGTAAAATAAGGATATCTCCATCTCCTTCATCAAACAGAGGTTACACTAAGGGTCCTCTCACCCTAGTTGAAGAGGCACAACCTAAAGTAGTGAGGATAGGTCAAATCCTCTTGAAGGTGTTATCCATATCTCCACAATATGAGTGACAAACGGCCAATTAGATCTCATCCCCGACTATAAAATGACATACATTATGATCTATCTGTCTCTAAGCTCTATGTCAAATCTGTGATGTTGATCAGCTTGAAAAGGAGAACAAATTTGGATACCAACATATGGAAAGTGGAAGTGACGTTTTGATAATTGAGGGCGTAGTGGTCAAAACGGCCTCAGGAGGAGATAAAATGGGAATGGAAGTAGAAATGAATTGTTGATGAAGTGAAATAGAAAATGGATATCCTATCTCCTCTCCTACCGAGAGTGCAGGGAGAGAGGAAAATAATCTTGCCATGGATGGAGATAGAAAGGAAGATACGGGAAACAAAGAAATGGAGGATAATATTGGTGGATGTGGATTAAAAGGTGGTGAAGATGGTAGAGAGGGAGGAAGAGAAAGTGACAACACCTGAGATACAACTAGAGAAGTTCTCAAATCAACTACTTTAAAAACTTGTAACCTAGGAGATGTAATCTTGGTAGTGGAATCCTTTGTGGAAGATGAACCTCCTACAACAAATGAAATATTTCATGGATTTATAGTGGCCCTTTGGGTTGACCTTTTACCCCTTGAAGGTATAGGCTGACCTATCATTGACTAGCCTTGAACTATTTTTGTAGGTTGATCTAACACTTTGGGTGAGATTCCCAAAGTTGCCAGCCAGTCATATGTTCTCCTTAAAATGGGCCCCACCCTTTCTTTTGTATTGTTACACTCTTCTTTGTACCAATCAATCCAAGGAAGAGGTTGATTGGTAATATTATCCCTTTTGTAGGTAGGATCAAGTATCTCTTCATCATCCTCTAACCCTTCAAGAATATCTACAAGTACTAAATTATACCACTTCACTTAAAGTTAAATGTTCAAACTCTATTTTCCTTATAATGATTGCATCTCTACAATGAATCAAAATAACCTCTAATTGAGTAACATGTGTGTTTTGTCCATCCATGTCTCACCGAAATTACCCCAATAATAAACATTAATTCTCGATGAAAATTCTTCGAGTGACTTGAGACATTTCTCCTTCCACATTCTTAGCTTTGTAAATGTTGGCACAAGTATATCATCCTATTGAATTGGGAAATTGAACACTTTCCTTGTGCCATTTATTTTGGATTTTGTGATAATATAGAAATTGGTGAACCAACTCCAGTTAATACCAACTTGTCACTTGGGCATCTTAGCAATTTTTTTGAGCACCTAAGAATCCGGGTATCTTTATATGAGTGAATGTCAATTTTTAAAATAAATTCCTCCTCGTTCTCCTACTTCTCTAAAATCCTCATCGAAATCCTTCGATTGTATAAGTCATTATCAAAATGATACAAAGAACAATAAAGAAAGCATCATTTACTCTTCTAAAGTGTTTGGATCCTTCTTCCATGGTGAGTTGAGGATAGAATTCATATATTTGGGAAGTTATCGTAACCCCTTTTGGATTCAAACTTGTATAATCCCCATTATAGTCATTGCATAGATGAGAAAAGAGATCACGAAAAATTTGTTGAGGTCAGACATCTTTCAGGTTGGAAACATATTGATCTACTCGATATATTCACCCCACCAAATAAATTCCTTGTTTTTCTTAATGGTGGCTATGTAAAGAAACATCCACACCTTAAATTCTCTCGCTAAGGTAAGACCTGAAACCCTACTCAATAGGAAGAGGATATCATTTAATTCCTAAATAAAATTCAAGTGGGGAATTGCCTTAAGAAGTTTGGTTGTGGTAGCATTAGCCTTGGCTAAGTAATTATTGATCATGACATTTGTGAAAAATTCATATTCTTTATCTTAATGTTCAATCGTAGAATCATGGGAAATTGTAGCATACTCTAACACATCAGGAAGCCTGAACAAATATTCAAAAAATTCATTTTCCAACATAATCATGTGATATTTCTATCAGTTTCCTTCATCGTTTGAGTGGTTTTATCAAAGTCTGAAGCTGTAGTTAGAAAAAAATTTGGACACTGCACCGATGCGAGAAAATAAACAAAAAGAGGAATCCCACTATTGTAAATATCTTGCATCCAAGGATTATTATTAGGATCTTTCACTCTCTCCCAAAATTTGGTGATATCTATGTGCCTAAGATTGGTTTCCCCAATGTTTTCAACATCTGAAGATAAATAGGTGGGAGAAGATACTCCCAAATAAGTATAGTTCATCTTATATTTTCCCTTCAAAGAAGAAGTAGACATTGGTTCACAAGAGATTTTTATTTCGAACCTAGTGAAAACTCAAGAAAAATTTGAATAACTCTTAGACTTCTAAAATTCCAAATTCTAAAAATCTAAAATATACAACATATCCGAACTCCAAAATCACTGAATATGTTTAAAAGAGACTTCTAAAATCTAAAGGGTAGAATGTTTGAAACCCGAAGATTAAAAATCCTCGAATGCTCATACCTCTACGAAATCCAAATTCAAACAAGGTCCGAAGGAAAAAGTTTCCGAAGTCCAAAATTTTCTATCTCCAAAATGTAAAGTGAGAAGTTCCAAAACCCAAACTCTTGTACTTCTAAAACCGAAGAGGAAAGTTACGAAAACCCAAAGAGGAAACTTCCGAAATGCTAATCTCTGAAACCCCGAAGCTTTAGGAATTTTTATTCCAAATTCGATAAACCCCAAAAACACCAAGTTGTGAAACCTGTAATATGAACTCCAAAAATACTCAATTCCCACAAAATGATGATTTCTTCAATCCTTCAAGGTATAAAGGAATTTGGTGCACGAAAAGTATGAAGCTCGTGATGTTGAGTAAAACCACACCGCCTGTGCCGAGGAGAGTTGAGAATGAGTAAAACATAATGGAATAAGCCATGATAGAGATAAAAATAGATGAAACAATGAAGGAAAGAGAGCCAAAAGGAAAACAAGAAAAAATAACAAAACAAGACCTCGAATATCAATCCTAACATAAATATGAAGAAAACAAAAAAACCTTAAAAATATGCCTTGGAAGTATGACTAGGGTTTTAGTTAAAATCAAAATGTGAGAGTAAATTTTCAGGTGAAAATGATAGGTGAAAATATGGATTTATATAGGTAAACAAAAATTTAATGCTCAAAGGCTAACACATGTAGGGTCATTGAACCATTAATGCTTAAGAAGTCCAAACTCAAATTTCGTGTGTAAATTTTCTAACAAGAAAAAAATCCCAAAGTTTGAAAAGAAAACTTAAAGTTCTGAAATTTTAGAACTTTGTACTTTTAGACTTCAAACTCTCCACTCAAAATTCCCTAAAATGTAAGCCAAAACTTTGAAACCCGAAAAACGAAAAAACCTGAAGTTCCAAAATTTTAGAACTTCGGACTTTCGACTTTGGAATTCTTGCAAATTATTTTCACAAGAAACAATAAAAGTTGAGTTTCTTTAACTAAGAACCTTCAAAGTCTAAATTTGTGGATTTCTAAAACTTTCTCAAATTTTTGGATAAAACATAATTAAAACCTGAAACTACATTTGTATGATAAGGAAAAATTATTAAAGTAAAAATTTGGAATGGAAAGGGAGAGAATTTGTGAAAATTTTAAAATGGCCCTCCCAAAAAGGTAACTTTTAAAGTTAACATTTTTGGTGACCTCTCGGGGATGTTTTCCTGCTAAGCATTATCCTAATAACCTTAAGCAATCCATTGGGAAAACAATTCCTTAAACCCAAAAATAATCAGAACACATAGAGAAAAAAACAAAAAAAAACAAAACAAGGAAAATGAGAATCAACAAATGACAAAAATGTGCAAAGCACTTGGAGGAAACAAACCTAGACTAAACTATATATGGTGAAAACCTCTCAAAAACAAGCTTTGAGATGTATCCCATTCACATGAATGGGCAATTCTTCTCCATTGAGTCTAGATAAGAAAAATGAATTTTCCACTTTGCAACTTGTTATAATATATGGTCCACTCCAGAGGGCATTAAACTTAGCATGCATACCTGTCTTGGCACTGTCAGTATCCCATTTGAGAACTAAATCTCCCTCTTGAAACTTTCTGTTGGAATCCTTCTTGTCAAAGGATTTCTTAACTGGAGCTTGATGTTTCTTCAAATTCTTCATTTCCTTCTTCTGAATCTCTTCTAACTCCATCATTTCAGGAAACCTGACTATCATAGGACCATTTTCCATTACCTCCAATTGGTGTGCCAACTCCAAAGAATGTAATTCCAGCGACAACAGAAGTTTGGATTCTCTCCATTACATGCGGGCATGAAAGGATAGTTTCTAATATATCTCTTAGGTGTGATCCGATCCACCCACAAAGAATTTTTAAGCTATGTGTCCCAAGTATTTCTATTGGTTTCCATTACGTTCTTGATGATTTATAAAACGTTTTTCTTACTAGAATCAACCAATCCATTTCCTTACGGATGGTAATTGGATGAAGTCTTGAGATAAACCACATTTTGAAGGCCCATTCACTCAATTTTAGACCAAGAAATGGCCATTGTATTGTTTGGAATAATGTAAATGGGACACCAAACCTTGTCATTATACCATCTAGAAAATCAAGAACAACCTTTTCATTGTGTTCTTTTAACTCCATGGCCTATCCATCAAGTGAAGTAATCCATTGTGGTAAGGACCCATTTAGGTCCAGCACTAGATGGAGGAATAATCATTCCAATGTAATCTAACCCCCATTGGAAAAATGGTTGATCAACTTGAATTTGTTGAAGGGAAGAACTTCCAACCTCTGTTTCTTAGTGAAAAAGGCACACTCCTTGCATTTTTTAGCGAGAGATGTGTTTCTTTGAATAAATCTAGCCAATAGTAACTAGCTCACATGATCTTCACAACAGCTTGTTTGTGTAAAGTAATGCTCTTCTGATAGACCATTGTTAAAATCTTCCAATATCTTATCTACATGCTCGGCCTTATACATCGAAGGAGAGCACCATTTAAATCCCTATGAAAGACAATATTATCTACCGAACATAAGGAATAAAATCAAGACAAATTTTTTTATCTTTGTGTGCTATCCATGTCAACAAGATATGTTCCTAAGAGAAGCAAGCATTCATCTTTGATAACTAGTCAAACTGATCATCTCCTATATCATTATTCATAAGCACTACTTCCTCTTAAATTTTTTATTCCAAATCTGCAGTGAGTTGTTGACATAAGCCTTTAGTATCCTGGCATGGTTTTTACCTTTGGTTTTTTTATTGGTTCAAGGGTTAACAACCAAGCTTGACCTCAATATTGTGGGGTTTCTAGGTACCCGTAATGTTGATTATGTCTTATTGTACACTATGTGAATTTATGGATAAAATATTTTTTCCCAGAAACAAGCTTACAAAGATCACACTTAAACAAGATAATGTTACCACTCGAATAATGCCTTAAGATTTTATTGATATTTATGATCGTATTACAAGAAAATAATATAAAAATGTGACTATCAATTATTTAGATTAGATTCATATATAACTAATATTAGTCATGGTTTAAAACCATAAATTACACTCATGTCTGTAAAGGTTTTTAGACACGTTAGAGGCTACAAAATCAATTATTTCTTCCTCCCCTATAATCATGTCGAAATATGGAATGGAAATATAATCCTCCATAAAAAAATTAAAGGATTTTTCTAGGGTGTTAAAGAGGTGAGCAAGTGGATTGTTTGTACTTGATATGCTGATGTGGTTGTGGTCTTCAACTATAGGTGTTGTGTTGTAGTCTTCGATAAGTCATTTCTTGTAAGTGTACGCGTATTGTGCTAGGTATGCATGAAGTATTATAGCTTCATTGTACGCAGCCCAAAATGCTTCAGTGGCCTCCCGTATGAAATGATCTATTTTGAATATTTTCTCTAGACACTTGGAGAGCATGTTTTGAATCACACAGATTTCAAGATCATGGAGGATCTCGTATTGTTCCGAGTACAGTGGATGTTAGATGATAGGAAAAGCACCAATATCAGCTGCAGGATAATTTGTACCACCTAATGTCATCTGAAAGTAACATTATGGACAAGATATTAGCACATATCAAGTAAAAACAAGAAATTTTGATCATATTTGACAGGAAATGATGAAAAATAGAGAAATATAAGAATCGTTAGAGATTCAGAGGAATCACTGGCAATTTAGCAATAACTAGAGATTACTTTAGTTCTAATAGTTGATAAAACAAAGTTAAAAATTTGATTAAGATACAAATTTTGATGATAATAGAACCTTAAAAGTGTATGAATTATATCTAAATGAAATTTTTCCCGTGATCGATTACTGTAATAGTCAAAAAAAGATAGATTACCTTGCACGATGGATTAGCTAGATGGATTAATGAAAGAAGATGGTTAAACACTCAAAAAACAAGCAATTCAATGATGGATTTGACATTCTTTGGATAGTGTGGCATTGAAGAGAGTTGATATGAAGTTCTTTGATGTCTTATATGTTACAATTGAGGAAAAATACACCTATAAAGTGTGAGAATCCATTCTAGAAAGGAAGTGTGAATGCTTGTATATAAAGATTGTCTGTGATTAGGAAAACTGTTGGAAATTGTGGAAGATCTTAGTTGAGTTAGAAAACAAAGTGATTTTCTTCTATTTCAAGCAAGATATGATAGCTTTGAGGTTGTTAAAGTGGTGGCATGGGTAAGTATAGTTAGGATAAGAGGAGTTATTCTTCTTACAAGGTTTACTTAGTTAATGTTTTTGGAAGGTTTAGTTAATTAGGTGTAAGTTAGCATTTTTAGAAGGATTTATTAGTTAGGAGTAAGTTAGTGTGTTTTTAGGAAGGTTGTTTTTAGAGGTAATTAGGTGGTTGATGAGGTTTCGTAGTGAGGTGTCTTAGTTAACATAGTGAGGTGTAAAAGCGGGATTGTTTTAATAGTTAAATTAATTAAATAATTTAGATGTGAGGGGTGTGTGATTAATTAATTAACTAAATATGATTTAAGAGGGCACAATTTTTAAATGTGGTGCTTTAGACCGTGAGTGTGTAATGAGTTGAGGGATGAAAATTTTTAGCGTCTACATTTACCTCTAACTAGATTAGTAACCTTGATGTGTACTTCATACTCCATCACCTTGGTAATCCATCCGACATGTTTCTTATTCATATCTTTATTCAAATTGGATGAGACACCATCAGATGATTCTTGTTTTTATACAACATGTGCCTAAACATCTTCATATCCTGAATGACAAAGTGAAGACTTGCTTCTCAACAAATGAATATTTGAGCTCATAATCCTTAAGAGACTAAATGAAGAAGGAAATGAGTTATTCCAATAGATCATCATTTTGATGCATTAGAATTGAGACAAAATGCACTGTAAAATGTGAGAATCCATTCTAGAAAGAGGTGTGAATTCTTGTATTTATAGATATCCAACAATCGGGAAAATCGTGGGTGATTATGGAAGATCTTAGTTTAGTTAACAAAACAAATTATTTTATTCTATTTTGAGCAAGATATGATGGCTTTGAGGTTGTTAAGGTGGTGGCATGGGTAAATTTAGTCAGGATAAGAGGATTTAGTCTTCTTAGAAGGTTTAGTTAGTGTTTTTGAATTTTTAGTTAATTAGGAGTAACTTAGCATTTTTAGAAGGCTTATTTAGTTAGGAGTAAGTTAGTGCTTTTTAGAAAGGGTTTTTAAGAGGTAGTTAGGTGGTTGATGAGGTGTCATAGTGAGGTGTCTTATTTAATAAAGCAATGTGTAAAAGGGGGATTATTTTAATTAGTTAAATTAATTAAATAATTTAGATGTGAGGGGTATGTGATTAATTAATTAACTAAAGATGATTTAAGAGGGTGTAATGTTGTAAATGTGGTGTTTTATAGCATGAGTGTGTCTAATTCAAGGGATGTAAATTTTTAGTGTCTACATTTTCCCCTTTTTGTATGGTGATTTTTGACAATTCGCTAGACAAAAATGATGAAAAAAAAGATTGTGTTGATATGGGTGAGTCTACTATAGTGCAATACAAAGTGAACACCAAAGTGTGCTTTCGTATTCTTCAAAAGGGATTTTGCTAATCGGAGAGGGTACAAAGTGAAATCTTTGGCGAACCAATTTTTAGGGTGGCTAAAGGGATTGGCAGACTACGGACGTATGATCCTTACCAGGTAAAGTTTTTGAGTGGAAAAACCAAGTGATGGGGGCCAAAGGGCTCGTCTCCCATAGACATATGGAAAATCCCGATGTTGTGCTTATATTATTCGAAAAAAAAAGATCTTGAGGGCTAAGACCCTTTTAGGAGTATGACACACTTGTGCGGAGGGTAAAATGTTATACTTTTTAGCAATATAGGCATAAATTCTTAGACAAGGGAATCATAGGTGATTGGGAAAATCGCTAGTAATTAGATTACATGGAAAATTGGGGGTATAAATACCGAGCACATTTTTATTCATCACTTTACACTGCCTACGACAATGAATTGTCGAAAGGAGTGAAAAAACATGTTTTGGGAATGAAAACGCATCAAATGGCCTCCTCAAGCCACAAATGGAAGTTGATCCTTACTGAGGTAGGTCTTAATCACATTTTTGTTTTATTTTTTCATAGTTTTTATAGATTTTTAGGGTTTTTTCAGTGATTTATGGTTGTATCGAGGTGTGCATTCCCTAGAAATATTTACAAGAATCACTAGTGATTACTTTAATCGCTAGCAAATGAGATGAATTGTCATCGATTCAATCTGCAAAATAAATGAATGGTGTTTAAGTGAGAAGATAAAAGTGTTTTAAACTTATTGAATGTTTAAGACAACATTACACATGTTTGATTATTAGGCTTGTGTTTTATGAGGATATTTTACGGTTACAAGTTATTATTTTTCAACTTTTACATTGTTATTAATGTTTTCTTTCATGTGTGTATTTTGCAGGTGGATGCTCAGTTGACTATCTGAGACAACATCCCTTGATGTTAGATGAGGTCAAAGAGGATTTGTCTGATGATGACTGGGACCATTTGGAGGCTATGGGATTTGGTGGGATGATATTTTATAGGTGGATTCATAGGTGCCACAACTTGATACTTGCATTACTAGAGAGGTGGAATCCTTCCACCAACACTTTTGGCTACCTACAAGGGATATGACCATCACCCTAGAGGATGTTCATCATATTACTAGAATGCCAGTTAGGGGGAGCCTATTTATTGTATTTCAAATGCAAAGAAAGGAGATACCATATAATGATTGTACGGAGGCGAGGCTTGGGGTGTGAGATATTCCTCAAGAGCTTTTGATTATCAAACCCTATACGAGTCCGACTATGATGATTTTGGGAATTTCATGTTTTGTATTGCCATATTTTGGACATGAAAGATTCCCATGGATAATGAAAAGGGTAGCTATGGAGATGATGGAGTATCACATAGTCTTTGAGTGGGCTCCTACCTTGTTAGCACCGATATATATAGAGTTGTGGGGTTGAACTACCCACAATCATTATGGGATTGATGTTGGATTTTTACTTTGCACTATTGGGCCAATGAGAGAATTTCCATTACTTTTTCATTTGGATTTCCTAGTGTTATTCATCCGAGCTACCCATGATTCATGAGATGGAGTGTGATTATTTGTAGAGCAAGGAAGGCCAAGGGGCCTACCTATTATAAATACTTGATATCTAGATTACAAGTTGGTGACATGATTTGGAAGCCATATGTGGAATTTCATGATTGGCTAGATTTTTCTAGCGATTTACTATATTTACAATAGGACACCTGGGTCTAGGGCCACAAAATTGTAGAGGATGAGTCGATATACTTTAGTCGGTGGGTGATGAGACAGCTTTTGGTTTATTTAGGATAGACCTAAGGATCTAATTTTATATAGGTGGGAGGATGGGGATATTGATACCCCATAGGTAGTTGTGACAGTGCCAACACCCATTATTGAGAAGCTAGGTGTGATGGGTCTAGATGAGGATGGTCATGTGGTGTCGATTGATGATGCAGGGGTCACCCTAGATTTTTCTTGCTTGGTGGTCTCATTCATTGAGGATTTTTGAGAGGATGAGGGAAGTGGAGAGGGAAGTTCAATCGGTTAGATGAGCATAGGATAAAGAAGAGGGAGGAGCCAAGAAGGGTGGTGAGGATGATTAGGAGAGGGTTAAACCGGATATTGTTATAGCTCTAGACATTTCTATAGTGATGGTCAAGAAGGCCGTAGTTGAGGCAAAGAGAGATTCCATTTGGAGAGAGCGAGATAACTTAGTAGGAGTGTGAGATACTCTTATTGGAGAGAGAGATAGCTTAATCACAGTGTGACGGGATCCAAGAAAAACTTGTACATGTCTCCTCCAATAGGGACCAGATATACAGAGTCGAGAGATAATTTTACAAAGGTCTTTGGGATCACTTTGGGCCTTGTATTTCTGGAATGGAGTTATTAGCATTGGTTAAACATAGAGAAGAATCTCCATGACCTTTTGGTATGATTGTGCTGTCCCATTATGAGGTTGTGATAGCGAGAGAGGGACTATTATGTGTATATGATCATCGAGAACTATCCTAATGCCACTTTGTACGTTGATCATATAGCTACCCAATGGGGATGCCACGGTAGTGGCTGTGCCCGATGTGATGCGGCGAGTGTGGTGTGCACCCATCATTGAGAGGCTGGCCGAGAGGGGATGACATTGCATGAGGATTCAATGGTGATATAATGGGAGGCACTCCCAATCCTAGTTTGATGAGCTTTCCAATTTTATTGTAGGCTCGTAAAATCCCTTTTCCTATGTATAACATTATTTTGATTGTATGGATAGTGGAATTATATATATATATATATATATATGATGGTGATGATTTTATTTCTTGTGTTAATAGGCTTAGAAAATACCCCGATGTGATATGGTTATTTTATTTTATATATGATGATGATTATGATTCTTGTGATTGTTATAATGTTTATGATGTTCTTGTTGTCGACAAATCACTTTGCACCCTTGAATGTCTAGTGAATTAATCACAACATTCGATGTGATTGGGACACATGGGATCACCTCTCAAGATGTGGGACTTACGCTTGAGGTGAATCTCTGGAGAAGCTCGGCTTCCTCTTCCTAAAATAAACACAACACTACTTCTAATGCAAGAAAGATGGCTAACTAGACCTAGGCTAACATTTCAGGGGACTAGAGAGAGAGAATGTAAGGAAATAAAATCTATGCTAGAAATGGTGATGCACCAAGAAAAGGGATATTCAACTTCTAGAAGGTTAATGTGGGTAGCATGCTCCCATCATTGGCCACTTTCACCTATTGCAACTTGGAAAGGGTACAAAATACCACATACCGGAAGCACATGTTCCTTCGTTAAACTTTAAACATACCCAATAAAGATCAGCTTTGATTTGATACACAAATAATTTATCAAGAGGATAATCACAAGCACATGTTAAGCATCTACTTAAGTGATAATAATAATGCAATTTTTAATCAACGAAGGAAAATAGTTTCTCACAATCGATGAAAGGTAATCACACTATTTTTTTCAGAATATGAAATAGATAATCCAAAGTAAAGGCAAACTAATCAATAATGCCAAGGAATCACATTCACAAAGAATACAATGACTGATCATTCAACACAATAAAATAGATCTTTAAGTGCAACGTATAAATCTGAATATAATTAAAAGGTTTCAATAAATATTTGAAAGAACTCTTCCAAGATTGAAGAGAAACTTCACCAAAAATCTCTAAAAATATGTATCTCAAATAATGGAAGCATTCCACTATTTATAAGTTCCTAGGTTGAGCCATTGCAGCTGGGCCCTTAACTAACATTTAACAAAAAATAGTAATGTCATTAATATTAAGGGAACAGAATCCCATAAAAATAGAATTTTTTTGAGAGGATTTGACTCAGTCAACCGTGCAACTTTGAATAATCTTGTCCTTTCATGGCCGCTCAGCTTTGGCCAGATTCATCTACATCTCCCTTACCTGTAAGTTTCTGATGTCCTCCCTCCCATACAGCCATTGAATGTCTATACTCGAAGAAGCACTTGATAACACCCCAAGTTTCTTCATCTCCAGACCCACATGCATAGTGATTCACCACGTCTGCTGCTCCCAAGATTACATCACATGCAGTTCCTTTGACAGAATTAGTTGAAGTCAGTGAATTTCCTAGTGTCATCTAGGATCCAACACATCTTCTCCTTCCTCCATTATCACTTCCAATATCAATTCTTTCCACTTCCACCATCATTTCTTCTTTCCCATCCCCTTCTATGGCCCAATTATTCTCGTCACTTCCAGTTCTATCAGTTGGGGAAAATATTGGGTCACCCATTTCCTCTTCACTTCCTTTAACACTTCCATTTTCTTCAATCACAACCCCCAACATTGCTTTGTCAATTCCTATGGCTGTCCTTACATCCACACCTTCCATCATTGCTACCTCTACTCAAATATCAACTGGTATTTCTAGTGATCTTTCTCTAACTAATGTTTCAGGTATTGGATCTGCCACTCCATCTTCGTCGGCTCTAGCCATACCAGAATGGTTGTTTAGACAAACTCCCAAGAAAAAGAAAAAGGTTCCTCTGGGGATGTTATAGATCTCAGTATATTGGAGTCCATGCCCAAAAGACAAGCCAAGAGACCAAGAATCATATTAAGTCTAACAGCTTAATTCATCTGGAGAGCATGTGATAGAAGTGGCTACCCCGTTGAGGGGAAAACTAAAGAAACAATCACAACAACAGATTACCAGATATCAAAGTTCTCATTGGGGAAGGATACTCATGAAGGAGCCAAGCAAGATGTACACACTGCTCTTGGGGCCCTTTTGGAGAAATATGACAAAGACAAGGCCACCAAGGATGAGCTCAAGGCCAAGGTGAGCAACTCACCGCCTTCTGCACGTAAAGTAACCCAACCCACTCCATCCACTGATGTCTCAACTACTATGGCTATGAAAATTTCATCTACAATCGATGATATTTATTATCATGAGCTCAAGAAGCTAGGACAGAAAGGGAGATCAGTGAGTGGATGGATGGAAATAATTCTACAAGAAGCTAATCCTTTGATCAAGGAAGCCATTGAGATATATAATGATTTGCAGGTTGTAAAAATCACCATTTCTAAGATGGATGAATCCTTCTCTAAGGATAATAATAATTTAAATTTAACTTTGGCAACATGGAGTGACATTAGAGAAGAGGATTTTGACTTGCTTCTTCAGGAAGAGGTGATTGATGATGCCTCTAAATTGTTTGAATATCAAAAGGCCATGGAATTCTGGTGTCAAGTATTACAAGATATGATTAAGAAATTGGAGGAGAAACAAGTGGAGATTACAGATGCCTAAATGATATCTCGAGAGGATTTTGACAACGCCAATTGCAAATTCTTCAATGAAAATATCGATGCTCTTCCTGAGGATCAAATTAAGGAAAATTTCAAATATTTGGTGAAGCATGATGATGATGTCACCAAGACTTTCAATAGTGACTCCATTGACCGACTGGTCTTATGTCAAAATTTCATAGGGAGACTAAATAAAGTCACAAATAAACTTTGAAGGTTTCAAACAGGATCATGAAAGAGATTGAGACAAAAGAAACTTTTAGGTAAGGGAGATGTAGATGAATCAGGCCAAAGTTGAGTGGCCATGAAAGCACAGGATTGGTCAAAGTTGTAGGATTGACTGATTCAAACCCTCTCAAAAATTTCTATTTTTATGGGAGCTGTTCCTTAATATTAATGACATTACTATTTTTAGTTAAATGTTAGTTAAGGGCCCAACTATAATGGCTCAGCCTAGGAACTTATAAATAGTGGAATGCTTCCATTATTTGAGATACATATTTTCAGAGATTTTTGGTGAAGTTTCTCTTCAAGCTTGGAAGAGTGCTTTGAGATTTATTGAAACCTTTTAATTATATTCAAAGTTATACCTTACACTTGAAGATTTGTTTCATCATTTTGAATGATTAGTCATTGTATGCTTTGTGAATGCAATTCCTTGGCATTATTAATTAGTTTTCATTTACATCAGATTATCTATTTCATATTGTGAAAAGAATAGTGTGATTACCTTTCATCAATTGTGAGAAATTTTTTTCCTTCTGTTGATTAAAAGTTGCATTATTATTATCACTTAAGTAGATGCTTAACATGTCCTTATGATTATCCTCTTGATAAATTATCTATGTATCAAATCAAAGCTGATCTTTCTATTGGGTATGTTTAAAGTTTAACGAAGGAACGTGTGCTTCCAATATGTGGTATTTTGTACCCTTTCCAAGTTGCAATAGGTTAAGGTGGCCAATGAGGTGAGCATCCTACACACATTAACCAGTTTGGAAGTTGAATATCCCTTTTCTTGGTGCATCACCATTTCTAGCATATATTTTATTTCCTTGCATTCTCTCTCTCTAATCCCATGAAATGTTAGCATAGGTCTAGTTAGTCATCTTTCTTGCATTAGAAGTAGTGTTGTGTTTAGTTTAGGAAGAGGAAGCCAAACTTCTCCTGAGGTTCACCTCAAGCACAAGTCCCACACTTGAGAGGTGATCCCATGTGTCATGATTAATTCCCAGGCCATTCGGGGGTGTAGTGATTTGGTGACAATAATTTTTCGCATGCCCAGTGGACAGATGAGAGTTGGTACTTCTCTTCTCATTCCATTAACACAAGGTACCCAAGGTGACTCCATCTCTCTGGATTTCAAAGTTTAGTACATCAAATTATGTGAAGAATTCACACAAGAGATTCTTCAAGGCAGGACAATTATAATCATATAGAGCTTTCTTTGTCTCCCTTAAGAAGAAGGGAAAGAAACCTTTCAAAGTATCATCTCACGTGACTTTACCTTGTAGAGGGCATTAAACTCCTCCTGAAGGAATTTTTTTCCCATCAAGACACAACCAACTTTTTGAATGTCATGGCGGCAATACTTGTCCTCCTTTCAATGCCAGCAATCCTTTGTTGTTAGCATAAAGAGATGCCATACTAGCGTTGCCTTGAAAATTTTACCATTTTACACTGGGGAGACTAATGTTTCACCTCGGGAGCACATCTTGGATTTACCTAGTATCCGCACATTTTACAATATCACGAGAGGATAACATGGCAATTTGAATCCTTACTACTTCATTCAAAGGCAGAGCACTTCAATGGTTCCAAAGTTTAGTTGTTGGATCCATTACCACTTGGAATGATTTAGGCACGAAGTTGTGTAAACAGTTTGAAGACAAAAGTGATAATCTCTCACTTGTAGAACAATTTCATACTATCAAGTGGTCTCCTCAAGAGTATATGAGCGATTTCAACCTTCATTTTGACAAGACTTGAAACATATCCTAGCACTTGTAAGGCCATCCCTAGAAAGCACATTTCTATATTACTTATGGGTATTGAATAGTGATGTCGCCGTCATGATTCAATCCATGGGGGTGTTATCCCTGATTCTTACAAATTTTCTATACAAGCTGAAAATTGCTCCTATACCTCCCATTCCTATTTTTACAGAGCTTGTAGGCTAACAACAATTCATTGCCCCAATTCTAGCACCTTCTATTCCAGTAGTCATGCATGCATTCAATCCCTCAAATGATTTGGCTGAGGTAAAGTCACTATTACAAACTTTTGGGAATGAACTCGTAGTAATGAAGAGGCAGCAGTACTAGTATGCTCACCCCTTTCAACCCTAATATTAGATGAACCATCCTCCATTCCATGGAAATGGTTAGTTGTAAAATCAGGCCATAAGCCAAGTTGCAAATGTAAAACCTTTGAATTTTTGGAACCCTTCTGCTGCCAGTTCTTCCCAAGCTATAGTCCCGGTCCAAAACAACCTCATCCAAGACTATGAATGGTGCTACCCTTGTTCTTAGCCCCATAATCAGAATCTCTTCCCAAATGGAGTTTTGAGTCAATCCCTCATGGTTGACCAAGCTCCTGATGAAACCACATTACTAAATTGGCAAGCAGAGGACTTTTGTGGTTTGAATATTGATTCCTCCACCATAACATCTAACACATGTTCCAAGAAAAGGGAAATAGATTCAGAGTCTTCCAATACTTGATCAGGGTCCACTTCTTAGGCCCCAACATAGATACCAGATGATAAAGGCACGAGAAAGAAATCACTAGAAATATCCGCTGATCAGAATACAAAGAAAGATGGGACATCTAGTATCACGATACCCAATAAGCATTATCCAAAGGAAGACCCCAACGCCCCAAAAGGTATTAGCAAAGTGGGAGTGATTCCGTTCAACATTGGGGAATAGATGAAGAAGACCAATTTGAGAGTCATAATATGGGATGCACTTTCGATTCCTTCTCAAAGGAACTTACTATGAGAGGCTTTGAATAGCTTTGCAATACTAATCAAGACAGTCAGTCAAGAAGTAGTAGTGGCAACCAGCTTATGCCAACCCGAGACAAAAATACATGCTAAGACCAACAAGCCTCCACCATTCTATATCTCGTTGATTATTGGTGACCATTTGGTGCACAATTGTATGATCGATTCTGGAGCCAGTAGTTCCGTGATGCCTAAGCAGGTCACAGATGTACTACAAATTCCATATGCTCCAATTTCGAGAGGGGTGTTCAGCTAGATGGTACTGTAGTCCAAACTATGGGGGTCATTAAGGGGCTTCAACTTACTATCCACGCATGTCCTAGTTTGACATTCACACAGGACATATTTGTCATTGATCTCCCTCCCCTCTTCACCATCTACTTATCATGGGATTTCACCACAAAAATGGGAGGTTATTTGTCATCAGACTGGTCACATATGATCCTGAGGACCTGATATGGGACTAAGGTAACTAGAAGGAATAACCATCTGTCATAATCATATGGAACCTTATACATCCAAACCCATAGATGGTAATTACACCATTTGTGATCATGAAGATGAGGATGCAGATCATGAGCCAACTACTCTTGTCGAAGAGGTTCCAGATATGATTCTTGATGAAGTGAGTATAAACCATCAATATGACCCCTATGCTGATTTATTGGAAAATGAAGAATTTGGTTTGTTGTTCTTGGAGGAGATTGGATTAGGTACATATTGCATTCATGAATAAGATGCCATCATACCTCAGATGGTAAAGGCATCAAGTGATACAAATGGAATGTGGTAGATTTTCTTTAATGGATCACAAATTAAAAATAGATATGGTGCAGGGGTTATGTTAGTATCTCTAGAAGGAAACAAATATTTCTCTTCCTTTCATTTGCAGTTCAGTTGCACTAATAATGTTGCTGAATATGAAGCTCTTATACAAGGAATTCAATTAGCCCAACAAAGAGGAATCCATACCTTGACTGTCTTTGGTGATAGTGAATTGATTGTGCACCAAGTTATAACCCGTAGTGCAT
Source organism: Taxus wallichiana var. yunnanensis (assembly GCA_018340775.1). Classification (NCBI taxonomy): domain Eukaryota; kingdom Viridiplantae; phylum Streptophyta; class Pinopsida; order Cupressales; family Taxaceae; genus Taxus; species Taxus wallichiana. The sequence goes on along the minus strand of CM031236.1, from coordinate 240,987,938 downwards.
CAAAAAATGATTTACTGTGGTCATACAAAAATCAGGTTTAGGATCTAATAGAAGATTTTAAAGCTTTCAGAATTCATATAATCCTAGGAAACAAAATCAAGATGTTGACCGGTTGGCTACCATTGGTTCTTAGTATGACGTACCAACATACATCATGAAAGAACAATAGTAGATAGTTTAAATGGTGGTTCATCCTGTGGTACCAAATAATTTGATTAGTTGGTAGGTGTTTGATAGCAATCAATAGATTGTTCTCTTCCTACAGCAAGAAGTAGAATTCACTACCAAACATCAGGATAAACTCCAAAACTCTTACGGTGATCGATTATACAGCTGAAAGGAAACAAGCTACCAAAAGGCCTGGTTACATTGGAATCCATTTTCAATCTAGATGATCAAGCCAAATAGAGCACCAATATGGTGGTCAAAGAGGAATATTTTGAAGAGGTTGAGGTGGCAAGCAAAAAGGTTCTGAAAATTGGTAAGGTATGCACTACTTAGGAGAAAGAGGATTTCATTGGATTATGTCAGGAATACCATGATATTTTTGCATGGAGCTACAAGGACTTGTGTGGTTTTGATCCCGGCTTAGCTCAACATACTATTGAACTAGATCCAAAATCCAAACCAGTTCATCAAAATTAGAGGCCAATTAATCCCAAAATCAAACCACTGATGCGAAAGAGCTAACCAAGCTTATCGAGGCCTGTATAATTTTTCCTATCAAGCATTCTTTGTGGGTAGCTAATTTGGTACCCGTAAGGAAAAAGAATGATGAAATTTATCTATGCATAGATTTCGAACCTGACCGTGCCTCTTTGAAGGACCACTACCCTCTCCCCTCAATGGAACAAATCCTCCAAAAATGGCAGGGGCTCAAAGATTTTCCTTTCTTGATGGATATTTAGGATACAATCAGATTCTGGTTCAAGAATCTGATCAATTCAAGACGGCTTTCACCACCAAATGGGGCATGTATGCTTACAACAAGATGCCTTTTGGATTATCTAATACAGGGGCCACCTTTCAGAGAGCCATGGATATGGCGTTTAAGGGACTCATCAATGATATGATCTTGGTTTACCTTGATGATATCACTATCTACTCCAAACATGTTGAGGATCATATCACCCATCTAAGGAAAGTTTTTCAAAGGTGTAGGGAATTTGGCATCTCACTGAATCTAAAAAGTGCATTTTCATAGTGTAGGAAGGAAATTTTTGGGACATATTGTTTCAGCAGTAGGTTTGTTTATCGACCTAGCTAAGATTCAATCAATTATGTCCTTATCCCTCCCAAGTTGTTAAAATGGTCTCTAGATTTTTTTAGGAACTATAAATTTTGTGCGGAGATTTATTCCTCAGTTTGCAACGTTGGAAAAACTGCAGATGGCCATGCTTAAAAAGAATATCCCATTTTCATGGATGAAGGAGGGAAGAGAAAGTTTTGAAGCCATCAAGACAACTATCTCACAAGCTCCTACACTGGTGAATCCTTGGTTTGATAGGGATTTTATCCTCTATGATTTCATTTCTTAGGAAATTATTTTAGGGATTCTCACTCAAGAAAATGATGACCGATGGAGAAACCCATTACTTTTTTAGTTAGTCTCTAAAGAAATATGAACTCAAATATTACTTTGTCGAAAAATAGGTCTTTTCGGTCATTCAAGCCCTAAAAAATTTAGGCATCTATTATGTCTAACAAAAAATCCATTTAATGTTTTCTCATCCCGACGTCAAAGAGTTTTTGTTGAATAAGGAGATGAATGAGAAACGTGCTGGGTGGATTACGAAAGTAATGGAGTATGACGTACACATCAAGGTCACTAAGCTTGTCAGGGGCAAAGGTTTATGTCGCCAATCGCGGCCATGGACATGGAGACCAAAGATATAGAAGAAGTCATGCTTCTGCATGATGATGAAGGAAATGATCAAATTGATTGGTCAATTAGGATGTAGAATTTTCTTCTCTCAGGGATATATCCTCCAAACATGAATAAATTCTAGAGAAAAAATTTCCATCTATAGTCTATTCCATATGTCGTGATAGATAACGTTCTCTTCTGAAAGGATCTAAATTTTCTTCTATGTTGTCTCAGGCCAAAACATGTAAACAGGGTAATAGAGGAATTCCATAATGGCATGTTCGAAGGACATTTCTCTGTATGAACAACCACCACCAAGATCATGTGAGCTAGTTATTACTGGCTAGACTTGTTCAAAGACTCTCATATCTGGGTGAGGAAATGTAAAGAGTGTGCTCTTTTCACAGGAAAATAGAGGTGACAACTCTCCCATTATGCCCCATTCAGGTGGATCAACCCTTCGTTCAGTGGGGTTTAGATTTCATCGAGATGATTAATCCTCCATCCAGTGAGGGGAATAAATGGGTCCTTACTACCATGGATTATTTCACTCGTTGGATAGAGGCAATCACCCTAAAAGAAAGTAATGAAAAGGTTGTTCTAGATTTTCTAGAAAGTTTGATGACAAGGTTCGGTGTTCCTTTTACTGTTATCTCAGACAATGCTATGTCTTTCCTCAGGATGAAGATAAGTGAATGGGCCATCAAGAATGGATTTTACCTCAAGAATTCATCTAATTATTACCCACAGGGAAATGGGTTGGCCAAATCCAGCAACAAGAATCTTATAAGAATCATTAAGCGCACTATGGAGGCCAATAGAAGAACTTGGCATACACATCTCAAGACCGCACTATGGGCTAATCGAATAATGCCTAAAAAGGCCATCAGGATTTCTCATTTCATGCTTGTATATGGAAGGGAAGAAAAACTTCCACTTTCCTTGGAAATGCCTTCCTTGGATTTGGCTTATCGGCTTGAAGTTATGGAAGATGAGGCCTTAACAGTGAGGTTTTCTGAACTCATGGAGCTAGAGGAGATTCAAAACACTGTCATGAATATGTTGATAGAGCATTAGGCTCAAGTTAAGAAATCCTTTGACAGAAAGCCTCTGATAGGTTGTTTAGGGAAGGGGATTTGGTTCTAAAATGGGATGAATATTGCACCAAACCCTAAGCATGCCAAGTTCAATGTTGTCTCAAGCGGACCCTATATTATTACAAGATGCAAAGAGGTGAATTCTTTTTCCTATCCAGACTTAATAGAAAAGAATTTCCCATTCATGTGAATGGGATACACCTCAAAGCTTTATTTTGAGGAGGTTCCACCTTTAACAATGTTTTGTCTTTTCCTCCAAGTGCTGCTCTGCATATTGTTTTGTTTTTCTTTTCTTTTTCTTTGGTGTTTTCTATTTTGGTTTTGGTTTTAAGACTCCTTTTACTAATGTTTTTCTTAAGGCTATTGGTCTAAAATCATAGTAGGAAATATTTTCTTGGAGATCACCAAAAATGTTAACCATTTAACCTAGCCAGAAGAAGGCTATGTGTCGACCAATGTTTCTTACATAAATCCTTGCATAATGAATTTTTGCTAAGGCTAAGAATCCGAACATTTTCATTTTCGGATTCGAGTTTTTCCTCTTTTGGATTTTTTAGCTCAAATTCAGAATTTCATTTGAAATTTTTTGAAGTTTGTGTTAGGAAATTAATATTTACATGAGTATTTACTAGATGATATTTATGATGTGATGAATATTATGGCTAGGTTGTTATATTATTGTTTTATAACAATAATGTTATTATAAAGTGATTATACGTGAATTGTGGTGGTTGTAACCACACTCGTATATAGGAGTTAGGTGAGATATTTGTGGAGGAGGTTTTCCTTAGATATAGGAGCTACCTCTCCTATATTATTGTAACTCTTCTAATCATAATTGATGAAGTACTTTTGTATATTCTATGGTGCATTCTTAACCAAACTTTATATTTGGTATCAGAGCATATTTGATCCTTTGCATACTCAATGGAGTTCTGAAATTAGTGGCATGATGTTTCAGTCAGGCGTGAGGTGACTCGAGGATTTGTACGATGGTCAAATACCATTAGATTACAGTCCTTCCACCATTAGTTTGTTCACGTTGAGATTAACGGCCTGCTCAAGATATATTCGCCATATCATATATGTATCATCATGCTTGAGCCAGTACTTGCAGGTTGTAGACGTATGCACACGTGGGTCGACTGTGTTTGGTGATATAGATGGTAGACCAGAGCATCTTATCAATCGATCTACAACTATATTCACTCGATTCAAGCCTGCATACACGTGGCATCGATATCCACATTAAACAGCCACCTATTTTTGAGCCAGAAATCCAAAAGAGAGAATTAGTTTTGATTGGCATATGAATCCACCGATCTTCACGATTTTTGATCAAGTCTCGCTTCAAAATCGTGCAAAGCCGTGGCGCTAGAAACAAAGATCAAAGGAACTCCACGTGTCGGCATGCATGAAAGTCGAACCTACAATTTGTATGTGTCTGTGTGTGTGGCTATCCAGATCTACCCTCTCGGGAGTCTTCAAACGGCTTATCATCTTGCCAGAAGCAAAAGCTCTCACCTCATACATGGTAGCGGCTTCCTCGATATCAACACACAAAGAGTTCGCAGAGTTTTTTTTTGAATGTACGAAGTTTCGTTTGTAGTACCACACATGCACGCACCTATTCAACGGTATCGTGATCTTCACATTGTTGTAATTGTTGTGTACATAGATCTGAATAGAATTAAGTGACTCGATACAAATAGGACTGCATGAGGGATATATCATAGATTGGGTCCATAGTTATTATTTGTGTCTAGAAAGTAATCAAATATTACTTTCTAAGGTAATGGTTTATCTCATCGAGTGTCATTAAAATTGGGTCAAGATTTATTTTCTTGTCCTTAGCATTGAGTTGTGTTAGTCAAAAGTCATATATGAGTGTGTGAGATTCTATTCAAATTTGAGTCATTTTGTTATTTTATTTGTATATGTCAAAATTTTAATTATTTGTAAAAAAAAAAGGGCATTTTCGGTTGTATCCGACACCTATTTTTTTAATTTGTGAAGCATCATAATGGATAAGTTGAGTAACATTGAAAAATTTGAAGGTAAAGATTTTCACACTGCAAGTATGAACTCGCTTGTTCCTAATCAACAAAGACTTGTGGGATATTGTTGATGGAAAAGAGAAGAAACCGACAAATGCAGATGAAGCAAAAAAATGGGCAAGAAGAGATTGAAAGGCTACAGCGATTATTGGATTGGGTCTATCAAATTCCTATTTGCATCATATAGACTTAAAAAGTCCTCTCACACAATTTGGGAGACATTGAACAAATTGTTTGGATCACAAGCTGGAAGTGCAACAATATCTTTAAAACAGAGATTGTTCGGCCTCAAGATGGAAGAAGGCGATAACATGGTGGAACATATTAGTAAGTTTCGTTCTATTTGCAATCAACTAGTAGGAATAAGTGTAGATGTCCCTGATGACGATGCTAAAGTAGTGTTACTCAATAGCATGCCTCCATGCTATTCTAACATGGTCTTTACATTGAGTAAAATAAATCCAAGTTTAGAAGAACTTATTTCTTCTTTGTTAGATGAAGAAAAGAGAATCATGTTTGCGGAACCAGAGGAAAAAGCCCTATATGGTAAGAAACAAGATAAAAGAAGATCTAAATATTCTTTCAGACCTGGATCATCTTCTAAAGATTCAAAGAAGCGGCTCACTTGTTATTACTGCAGACAATCTGGCCACTTGTCCTCAAATTGCAAGAAAAGAGCACAAGACTTACTTGATGGAAAACTGCAAGATAATGCCATGGCTGCTGATGACGAAGGAGAAAATGAAGAGGAAGAAAATACCGCACATCAAAGTGATGAATATTTTCTCTTCTAGATGATTTTTGACTGGAGGATGGAGGATGGAGGCTGGAGGTCATCCAGCTGACCTCTCGTCAGTCACCAACGATGGGGCCGCACAGAATGATTTGGTGGCACAGGTGTGCAGTGTGAGTTTTCTTTCATTTCTGAATTGTAGTTTGTTGTATGCGGTATGATTTCGAGTTCTGTTGTGTGTTGAATAAGTGAAATGTTCACATTGAGGGGGGAACATGATCAACATGATCCAATGTTCCATTTTTCAGTTTTTCAATTTTTCAGTTGAGTATGTGGCTTTTCCTATTTCCCCAAATGAAAAAAAAACATAGTACAGAACAAATAACATAGTGAAATGCAGCATCATGAGGCTTGATGAGGTAGAACAGTCAGATGTGTTCCTGTTCATACCTAGGTTTGTGGTTAGCCTCTTGAAAACCATTGAAGGCTATTCAGATGTGTTCCTGCTTGAGTTCCCACACTGCTAGGTCAGATGTGTTCCCTAGAGTGACTAGTTGATAAGCAGATGATTCCTGAGCGTGTTCCCATCCTCGTCGGTCAGATGTGTTCCCGACAGTGCTTGGTCGATAAGAAGTTGATGTGTTCCTTCTTCTACCTTCAGTTCGAGTGTGTGCCAAGATCATGAGCGCGCAGAGGCGGCAGGCTGCAAAGGAAGTGTGAAAGTTCTTTTGTTACCATGTAAACATTAAGGGGGGGAATGTTAGGAAATTAATATTTACATGAGTATTTACTAGATGATATTTATGATGTGATGAATATTATGGCTAGGTTGTTATATTATTGTTTTATAACAATAATGTTATTATAAAGTGATTATACGTGAATTGTGGTGGTTGTAACCACACTCGTATATAGGAGTTAGGTGAGATATTTGTGGAGGAGGTTTTCCTTAGATATAGGAGCTACCTCTCCTATATTATTGTAACTCTTCTAATCATAATTGATGAAGTACGTTTGTATATTCTATGGTGCATTCTTAACCAAACATTATAGTTTGAAACTCAAAAGTCTAAATTTTTAGACTTTCGGGTTTCGAGACCTTTGCTCTTTTTGTTTAAATCCCTCTCGAGACTTCTCCTGTCTAATTCTCTAAAACCTAAAATTCAGGTTTTTCTGAGTCCTCCGAGTCATTTTTAGGATTTTCACTTGAAATTTTCCAAAGTCCGAATTTTCAAAAGTCCAAATTTTTGAGATTTTAGGTTTTCGTGTTTTAGAATTTTCAATCACCAATTCTTCTTTTTCCTTCCAATCCCAAAGTTTGAAATCCCAAATTTTCAAAATTTTGGGCTTTTCAGGTTTTGGACCTTTAGAGATTCTACATGTAATTAATTTTCACCTACCTCTGTACGGATCATATTTTTACCATTAATATCAGGATTTCTATTTAAACTCAGATTTTTACTTGTCATTTTTACTTGACACATTTTCTCTGACATTTCATTCTTGTACTTTGCGACATCTTTTTCAAGGTATGGTTTTTGTTTATATTCTTTTGGTTTTAGGTATTTTTCCTCTGTTTCCTTCTCATTTTGGTTTTCCTTTGGTTTCCCTCTGTGTTTTTCATGATGTCGCTCCTTTGGTTCACCATGTTTCATTTTTGAGTTTCCTCTATGTATTTAAAGTTGTTTAAAGTATCCTTTTAAACCTCCCATGCTTCTTTTCGTTTCTCGTATTCCAACTTTGGTGGTTTAACATCGTCTTGCAAATTCCTCAGACTTGTTTGGAGAGACTTGTTTGGAGAAACTTGGTCGAGAATTATTTTGGGGAATTCATTCGGAAGATCATTAAGCGGGAAATTTTTTTCAGGAAACTCCTTTGGAGAAAATCTTCAGATATCTCAGTTTGGGAAGTTTCTTTCGGAACTTTCTCATTTAGGAATTTCAGAGATTTTTTGCTTTCAGGTTTTCAAAACCTCCGGCTTTGGGAAAATCTTTTGGAAAATTTATTTTTAGACGAATTGGTTTCAAATATTTCCTTCAAAACTTTTGATTTCAAAAATTTCAGTTCGAGAAACTCTTTCGGGGATTTTGATTCAGTGATTTCTTTCAGAAAATTTTCAGTTCGGAATTTCAGAGGTTTGTTTTTTTTTCAGGTTTTCAAAATTTCTATGACATTCAACTCCCGAAACACATGGTTTGATGTCTACTTCCACTTCAAAGGGAAAAGAGAAGATGAAATACTCATTTCTTGGGGTTTCTCCCCAATCCTTCCTATCCTTTGACTTAGGAAATATTGGGGACACTGATCTAGGACAAATTGATCTTCCCGATTTTTGGGAGAGATTAAAGGCTCCAAACAAGAAACCATGGATGCAGGCCATCTATGACAGTGGTCTTTCCCTTGCCACCGGTTTTCCCACATCTATGCATTGCCTAGAATTTGTTTTAGCTGCAGTAGCCCACTTCGACGAGGACTCTATGTCAGTTAGGGATAGTGATGATAAGGTGGTAATCCGTTTGGACCCAGATTTCTTCAAGGATTTTCTTAAACTTCTAGACCTTCAATATTATGCCATAATTTCACCAGAAATAGCAGTGGAACATTGGGATAAGAAAGAGGAATTATGCTCAAAGGTTATGATTAGCCAAAACTATGCATCGATTAGATTTTATTTAGGAAGTCAACAATCTTATTGTGCTATTAAGTAGAGTCTCAAGTCTCTCTTATGTAAAGGAATGCTAGGAATAGATGTTTTTGTACATAGAAAATATCAAGAAGAAGGACAAGTTTATCTGATTGGGGAACATATTAGTAGCAACATTCGTTATCGGTTGGGTAAAGTGTCGAAACAAAGAACTTCTATATGAAATATTTCTGGTATATTTGGCTTTTTCTATGGGATATTTTGAGAGTTTGAATACTGGGGTGTTCGCAAACCTCCCAAATATATGATTTTTATCCCCAACTCACTCGGATGAGGGAAGTAAGTATTTCTAAAGAGTCAATGATGCTTTCTTTTCTATCGTCCTCTATCATTTTAACAAAGAACTATACAATCGAGGTTTTCTCGATGAGGCTTTCTAAGAGGTACGAGAATGGGTAACAATCTACTTTTAGTTTCCTACATTCACCTACATTTGGATTCTGGGTTTCATAGGTGCCCTAAGCAAATTACTAAGGTGCCCCACTGATAAATGGATTCTATTAGAATTAGTTCGGTAGTTGTTGGATTATCATCGAATCCAAAATAAGCATCACAAAGTGGGAATGCATTTCCCTATTTTGATTGGTAGGTATTCTTGCCCAAATATTCACAAGGAAAAAAATGTTGATGCGAAATGGCTGAGGTAACCTTGTGGAACTTCCATCCACGACTAATTTTGGGGTAAGTTTGGGGAGATAGGTTGGTCTAGTGAGCTCACGTACCCCCAATTAGAAGATATCTAGATTCATTGTCAGGAAGAATACATCATGTGACAAAGGGATTATGAAATATTAACCCTTGACGAAGTTCAGAAATTTGGTTTGGCTGATGTGCCAAAGGACATGCAAGACAATGATGAGGTTTTGGATTCATCATACAAGAGCGATAATATTTCCAATCAACTGTTGTCATGGATTGATTGGTATGTGGAAGAATGCAGCAATACCAAGGAAAGGGTGGGACCCATTCTAAAGAGGACTTTCAGTTGGTTGACCACCTTGGGAATCTCACCCAAAGGGGAAAATAAACCTACAAATATAGGGGCTACACCAGCAATAAACCAACCAACACCCACTAAAGGCAAGAGGTCGACTCAAAGGGTTCCTACAATTCCAAATAAGATTTCATTTGTTGTTGGTGGCTCATCTCTCTCTCTCTCTAAGTTTTACTGCTCCCAAGATTACATCATCTGCAGTGCTAATGACAGAAGTAGTTGAAGTCAGTGACTCTCCTAGTGTCATCCAAGATCCATCACATCTTCTCCTTCCTCCATTATCACTTCCAATATCAGTTCTTTCCACTTCCACCATCATTTCTTCTTTCCCATCCCCTTCTATGGCCCAAGTATTCTCATCACTTCTAGTTCTATCAGCTGGGGAAAATATTGGGTCACCCATTTCCTCTTCACTTCCTTTAACACTTCCATTTTCTTCAATCACAACCCCCAACATTGCTTTGTCAATTCCTATGGATTTCCTTACATCCACACCTTCCATCATTTCTACCTCTGCTCAAATATCAGCTGGTATTTCTAGTGATCTTTCTCTAACCGATGTTTCAGGTATTGGATCTGCCACTCCATCTTCGTCGGCTCTAGCCATACCAGAATGGTTGTTTAGAAAAACTCCTAAGAAAAATAAAAAGGTTCCTTTGGGGGATGTTATAGATCTTAGTATATTGGATTCCATGCCCAAAAGACAGGACAAGAGACCAAGAACCATATCAAGTCTGATGGTTAATTCATCTGGAGAGCATGTGATAGAGGTGGCTACCCCCATTGAGGGGAAAACTAAAGAAACAATCACAATAGAAGATTACCAAATATCAAATTTCTCATTGGGGAAGGCTACTCATGAAGGAGCCAAGTAAGATGTACACACTACTCTTGGGGCCCTTTTGGAGAAATATGACAAAGACAAGGCCACCAAGGATGAGCTCAAGGCCAAGGTCGAGCAACTCACTACACTGTTGCGTAAAGTAACCCAACCCACTCCATCCATTGAAGTCTCAACTACTACGGCTATGAAAATTTTATCTATAATCGATGATATGCATTATCATGAGCTCAAGAAGCTAGGCCAGAAAGGGAGATCAGTGAGTGGATGGATGGAAAAAAATCTTCAGGAAGCTAATCCTTTGATCGAGGAATTCATTGAGATATATAATGATTTGTAGGTTGTAAAATCACCATTTCTAAGATGGACGAATCCTTCTCTAAGGATAATAATAATTTAAATTCAACTTTGGCAACATGGAGTGACATTAGAGAGGAGGATTCTGACTTGCTTCTTTAGGAAGACGTGATTGATGATGCCTCTAAATTGTTCAAATATCAAAAGGCCATGGAATTCGGTGTTAAGTATTACAAGATCTTATTAAGAAATTGGAGGAGAAACAAGTGGAGATTACAGATGCCCTAAATAATATCTTAGAGGAGTTTGAAAATGCCAATTACAAATTCTTCAATGAAAATATCGATGCTCTTCATAAGGATCGGATTATGGAAAATTGAAAATATTTGGTGAAGCGTGATGGTGATGTCACCAATACTTTCAATAGTGAATCCATTGATCGACTGGTCTTATGTCAAAATTTCACAGGAGACTAAAGAAAGTCGAAATAAACTTTGAAGGTTTCCATCCAGGGATCACGAAAGAGATTGAGACAACGAAACTTGTAGGTAAGGGAGATGCAGATGAATTAGGCCAAATTTAAGGGACCATAAAAGGACAGATTGGTCAAATTTGTAGGGTTGAATGAGCCAAACACTCTCAAAAAATTTGCTATTTTTATGCGAGCTTGTTCCCTTAATATTAATGACATTACTTTTTTAGTTAAATGTTAGTTAAGGGCCCACCTATAATGGCTCACCTAGAACTTATAAATAGTGGAATGCTTCCATTATTTGAGATACATATTTTTAGAGATTTTTGTGAAGCTTCTCTTCAAGCTTGGAAGAGTGCTTTCAGAGTTGTTTTGAAACATTTTAATTATATTCGAGTTATACCTTGCACTTGAAGAATTGTTTTATTGTGTTGAATGATTAGTCATTGTATGCTTTGTGAATGCGATTCCTTGGCATTATTGATTAGTTTTCCTTTACTTCAGATTACCTATTTCATATTGTGAAAATAATAGTGTGATTACCTTTCATCACTCGTGAGAAACTATTTTCCTTCTGTTGATTAAAAGTTGCATAATTTTTTTTATTAGAGATAAAAAGGGTTAGGGGGACCCTACCCCATACAAAATGTTACCGCTTTATTACAAAGAGGTGAAGGGAATACCATTTAATCCCAACTAAAAAACAAAAGCAACACAAGATAAAAAACAAAGAGATATAACCATAAAGGAAAGTATCAAAAAAATAGATAAACAATGAAATAACTAACAGTAGTAATACCGAGAAACTAACAACAAAACAACATAGAACTAACAACAACAAACCAATATCCCATTTTCTTCATCACTCTTTTATTAGGTCCCCCACAGAGTTCATACAACCATTCCATTCTTTGACAAGGGAGTTGATGGTAGCTTTCCAATACTTATAGTTAGGCTCAGGGATCTCCACTTTGGGGCCTTTTCCTTCTTTTTCTCTTTCCTTAGCAAGTTCCATGGAATGAATCATCTCAACTAATATCTTGAGATGGTGGATGGTGCTCTTAACATTGAGGAGATGGACATCATGAATCTGGAAAACAACTTCTTTCATCTTTAGCATATCCTTAGCCATCTCCAGGCTTCTCTCATTGGCATTCTTGAGCTGTTCACTAAGGACCAAAGAAGATAACTTTTCCACTTTATCAATTAGATCCTTTAGGTCCATGGAAACCATACTAATCCTATGTCTGTTAATATCAGTTTCAAGCTTGCAATGCTTGAATTCTTGCATAAAAGTATGAGACCCGATAGCAGCAAAGTGTCCCGGGTAGTAAACAATTTAGTTTGGGCAGTTTTAAGAGCATGTAGGCTCTCAATGGCCTCCTTCAAGTTCTTCGAGCGCTTATCATCTAAATAGTCCGAATATCTCTCACTCACCACCTCCTCACTATTATCCCCTTCAGTAGCTTCCTTGTCCTTACTAGAAACTAACAAGTCCATATTCCCATCTTGGTTCTCACCCGAATCTAAAATATCCACTTCCTCAACCGGCTTAGGAGCCTCCTCTACCCTGCTACGTTTGTTGATGACACCATGACTCAGGTTGGATCTAGTTCTTTTAGCCACTGGTTTTCCAAACATATTGTCACCGAAACTGCCCTCCTTGGGTGTTGAACATTTAGTGGTAAAATCCCCAAATTTATCATTTTTCCCAAAAGGGAGTTCCCATCCTAAGAAGGGATTTAATGAGGCCCTGGTGTAGAGGTAAGGGGAAGGTACCTTTCTTGACCATTCCAATAGATTTCATAAGGGAAGTATACAGGAAGAAAGGGAAATTATAGGGCTTAGCATTACGGATGTGGTTCAACATGGGGAAGTGGTAACCATATATCACTTTATACCATCCTTCTAAGGTAATGTATGACATAAAAACTGAGAAATTTCATCAAAAGGATGGGGAAAATTTCCCAAGCATAACCATTATGAAGAGAGACATGCACTCCCTTACCTTGCATAAAGCATTCAATCTCTAGGCTATAGTCTGACTTAGGTTTGTAGATGCATCTACCTTCCAGAGCTAAACCCGAGACTTTGGCAATAAGCTTAGGGGAAATGGTGAAGGAGAAATTGCCAACCCAAACATGGCCTTCTTTCCATGTTTTCACCACAACTTCACTCATATTTTCATTATAGCCATCAAAGATATTGAAAAAGGGTAACATACTTGCCTTTTTGAGTAGGGTCTCAGCCTCTATGGACATCTACCTCTTGCTAGGTTCAATTCTTACTAAGTTACCCCCATGATTTTGACTTGTGTTCTTATTTATGTTATACAAATAATTACCTTCCTCGATTCTATCATCCCACTTCTAGAAAACAAATATATCCGGCCTACCCCTTTAAGGATTAGAAATGATATTTTACATGAGTTCAGGAATCATGAAAAGAGATGTCACAAGTCTGAAAATTAATGCCTCCTCATTTTTAGGATTATTATTTATTATACCTTCCCTTTTCACGATTTCAATAAATTTGGCTTGCATCACATCAGGATCCTCCACCACCTTAATACCCCTAGCATTCACCCCCAAATTGGCCATAAAATCCGTTAGAGAGTTTCCTTCAAGATACACATGATGAATGGATATGGCCTCAAAAGAGGATGCTAAAAGCTTAGTTTTATTTATGAAGTCTTAAAAAAATAGAAATTTGATATTTTCTTTTCAAACATGAAATGATATATAAAGATTCCCCTTCCACTTCAAGGTGTTTTAAGCCTTTCTCCATGGCTAACTTCACCCCCCAAAACATCGCAGCTACCTCAGCAACATTGTTAGATTAGAGGCCCAGGTCAAAAAAGTAGGCAAGAAGAAATATTCCTTGGGAGTCCTGGAAGAACACCTCCTCCCCTGCTTTCCCAGGATTACCTTTCACTGCACCATCAAAGTTGAGTTTAAAGAAACCTTCCCTAGGTGAAAACCACTTAATCCCCAAACGAGGATTACTTCTTTTGGGTTTGGGGTCACCTATAATGTTCCAATTCTTAAAGAAGTGATGTTCATTGTCAATAATTTCCATTTCATTTTTCCTTAGGATAGAAAAATTGTTTCTAATAGCCTATAGGAGTTTGTTTATAGTCACCCTAATGGGAAGTTTCTTATTTTTGAAAATCTTTCTATTTCTTTCTTTCCATAATTCCCAGAGAGGTGACCCAAACTCATGACCCGTAGATTATTATTATCACTTAAGTAGATGTTTAACATGTGCTTCTAATTATACTCTTGATAAATTATCTATGTATCAAATAAAATATGATCTTTCTATTGGGTATGTTTAAAGTTTAACGACGGACGCGTGTGCTTCGAGTATGTGGTATTTTGTACCCTTTCCAAGTTGTAATAGGTTAAGTTGGCCAATGAGGTGAGCATCCTACACACATTAACCATTTCAGAAATTGAATATCCCTTTTCTTGGTGCATCACCATTTCTAGCATAGGTTTTATTTCCTTGCATTCTCTCTCTATAATCCCATGAAATGTTAGCATAGGTCTAGTTATCCATATTTCTTGCATTAGAAGTAGTGTTTTGTTTAGTTTAGGAAGAGGAATCCGACCTTCTCCAGAGGTTCACCTCAAGCGCAAGTCCCATAGATTGAGAGGTGATCCCATGTGTCCCAAACACACCGAATTTCGTGATTAATTCCTATGCCATTCGGGGATGGAGTGATATGGTGACAATAGTTCTTTTTATGCATATGTTGTATGAAATATGTGTTGGATATGCTAATGTTTATGTTTTTTATTATAAGTCTTGATGTTTGAATATATTTTTAGGAGATGTGACCTAACCTCAATATATTAGTTTAAAATTTTGATTAAACAAAATGAAGTAAAAGTGGAAAGAATTCCCCATTGAATAACATATGCATAATGGGTTTTGATAACGCTTGCACTTATAACCTTTCAAAATGTTAAATGATACTTTCGATGGACAGTTCATACTGATCATGGTGGAATTTTTAAAATACATGTATTTGGGGGAAGAAAGGTTCTGCTTTTTAAAAATTTTATAGGGATTAAATGCCCCACTCTTTATAAGAAGAAAATTGATCGGTGTAGGAAGGTTTCCATCTGAAAGTTGATTGATGTAGAAAAATTTCCAAGATTCTTTTTTATTTTTATATGTTTAGAGAAGCTGATCAAAATGGGGAGCCTTTTTTCATGGGTAACCATCATTTGAGGGTATGGTCTATATCTTATATTTAGATTGAATGGTCGTCCTTCAAGATATCGGTCCATAACTTAAAAATGGAAGTTTTCCTTTAAGGCATCGAATCGAATTTACTTTTTAACAATATAACATTCAAATAGTTGTCCTTCAAGGTATCAATCTATTTATTTTTTATATTAATAAGAAGCATCCATATGATATTTTGGATTTGTTTTGAGATGAGATAAAGATCCTATTAATTTTTTTGTTAAGGAGAAGATAAACATATAGGTGGTACACATCCATATGCCCCATGTATTGATGTTAGGAAAAAGAGCAATGGATTGATTTTGAGCTTAGTAAAATGGAAGGTTGTTATTTTGATAAGATCTTAAAATTGTTTTGTGATAATCAATCATTTAATAATAGAAAGGCTACAAGTGCAAAGCATTTAGAGGTTCCTACTCAAGTTCCCCATTAAGAGAAGTGAGACGATATGCTCTTGACCCATATTTATGAGTAATAATGTAGGGACCAATCCAATTAGGGGTGAACTTACCACATTTACTTCGTTCTAATTTAGTCACATTTTGATTTTCTTTAAGTACCAGGTCACCGATTTTGAAGTCACGTTCTTTGACATGCTTGTTGTATGCTCTACTAATGCGTTGTTGATAAAACTTGGTGATGTTTGAGGGCTTCTAAATGCTTTCATCCAGTAATTCTAGTTGTGCAAGATGATTTTGGTGATATTATTCATTGGGAATGAAATCTTTTAAGGATACACAAAGTGATGGGATTTGAATTTCTAAGGGTACAATGGCTTCAAAGCCATAAACGATTGAATAGGGTGTAGTTCCTGTACATGTATAGATACTAGTTCGATAATCCCACAAAGTGAAATGGATTTGAGTATGCCAATTCCTTCCTGGGTCATTTATGGTTTACATGAGAATTTTGTTAGGTTTTTTGTTTGAATCCTCAGCTTGTCATTTTTTTTAGGATAATATTGTGATGAAGATCTTAGTTTGATGTCAAATGTGTCACAGATATTTTTAACCTCCTTATTTTTGAAGGATTTACCATTGTCTATGATAAGCTTATGTGGAATGCCAAAACAACATATGATGTTTTGATATATAAATTTAAAATGGGCCCCAACTTTGTTGAGGTCAAGGGAATAGCTTCAACCCATTTAGTAAATTATTCAGTTGTAGTAATGATTGAATGATGTTATTGAGATGATTTTGGATTAATTTCACTAATGATATCTAACCCCCATTGAGAGAAAGGCCACAAGTCTTGTGTGGGTTACAATGTTTGACTAGGGATGTGGATGAGATCAGAATGAAGTTGACACTTAATGCACCTTTTCATGTATGTGCAAAAATATTTGGTGATAGTGGGGAGAAGTATCCTAGTCATATGACATGCTTGGTGATGGCGTTACCACTAAAATGGTCTCCATAAATTCCATCATTGACCTCTTTGATTATTTTGGTTGATTCATGTGATTTAACGCATCATAACAATATACCATACAAAATACATTTGTAAAGGTAGCCTCCTATGAAAACAAAGTGAGTGACACATTGAAGGAAGGATTGTTTAGTGCCTTGTCTAAAATCTTATGGGAGTTTGGATTCCGTAAGATAATAAAATATTTGATTATACCATAGATCTAATGGATTTTTGTCAATGCTTTTTATGGAAGGTAGCTCATTTTTATGTGAAGGATGTTATAATCATTGAATGACTATAGAAATATTAGTTTTATCCTTTAATGTATTTGTTTTGAAGGGGACAAGGGATCCTACATAAGCCATAGTGTCCGAAAACCTATTAGAGGACCACAAAATGGATTGAATGATATAATGATTGAATGTGCTAACAATAAAATCGAAAACGACCTTATAATTTTGAAGGACCTTGTTTTTACATTGGTACTATCCTTTGACTTGACTTACGATAAGTTGTGAATCCCCATAGATTTAGAGATCATGAACACCTGAGAGAATAGCAGTAGTTAAACCCATTATTAAGGCCTCATATTCTACCATATTATTAGTGCATTTGAAGTTGAGTTTTAATGATAAGGGAATGGGAATATTCCATGGTGGTATGATGATGACACCATCCATCCACCTTCTTGACATTTATCATCATCAAAGAAGATGGTCTTTTTAATAGTGATGAAGTATGGTTCATAATCATCAGATTTGTTAATGTTATTGATAGATTTTTCAGGAAAGCATTCATAGGGTGGTTGATTATCTGGAAGAGGTGCCTCAACAAGTTGATTGGAAATGGCCTGACCTTTAATGGAATTTTGCGGTATGATTTCAAGATCAAATTTAGTCATAAGAATCAACCATTGAGTTATGTGGTCATTGTGGTAGGGTTTAGCATGTATGGTCCTAAGTAGATTCAAAATGGTGAAAATATATGTTTTGTGGTTGAGAAGATAGTGAAGAAGTTTTGAAGTAGTGAAGTACAATGCACAACATAATTTTTCAACTTCAGAGTAGCGTGTTTCATATTCATGGAGGGTGTGAATAATGTAGTACATGGCCTGTTCATGACCTTGATTATCACAGTGAGAAATCATGGCTCATAGGGTGTGCTCTGAGGTAGAGATGTAGAGATAAAATGGTTCTCCTTCACGAGGTGGCATAAGTATAGGTTCTGATAATAGATATTGTTTGATCTCGTCAAAGGCTTGCTGATAGTCAGAATCCCAATGAAAAACTATGTCTTTACGGAGTAGATGGTGAAATGGTTGACAACAGTTAGAAATTTCTAATATGAAATGTTGTATGGACTATATTTTTCCTTGTAGGATACATATTTATTTGAGATTAGAGGGTGGAGGAATTTCAATGATTTCTCTGAATTTTTGGGATCGACTTTAATTCCATGAAGAGATATGATAAATCCTAAAAAAATTTTGGTGAGGACACCAAAAACACATTTTGTAGGATTCAAATGGAGATAGAACTGGATGAGACATGTGAAGATTGATTCAAGAACATTACAATGATCCTTCTATGATTTAGAATTCCCAAAGAGATCATCAATTTAATCTTCAACAATTTTATGAATGAGATCATGGAAAATGTACATCACAACGCATTGGTATGTTGCCCAGTGCATTTGTAAACTGATTGGCATAATGTGGTAGTAAAAGGTTCCCCAAGGGTTTATAAAGGTGGTTTTGTGTTGATCGTAAGGGGCAATAAGGATTTGATTATAAACATATTATCCATTAATAAGGGACAAAATTTCATGGCTGACTGTTAGGTCTACAAGTTGATCTATGTTTGGTAAGGAGAAATCATATTTTTGACAAGAAAAATGAGATCCCTCAAGTTTGTCAAGATACAAATTTTACGTAAAGATTTAGTTCTTGGGATGATGTTGAGAGCCATTTTGGAAATTCAATGGGTATGATGAAGTTTGTAGATAGAAGGTGTTGCAATTCTTCCTTGACAAGGATAGCTATATGTGGGTGCATCTTACGAATATTTTGTTTGACCAAATTAGCATTAGGATATGTGATAATGTTGTGTATGACAATATTGGGATTGATCCCGGCATATCACTATATGACTAGGTAAAGGCTTGACTATATTTTTTTAGGAATGTGGTAAAATCATTCAATTCTTGTGGATCAAGGGATTGGCCAACCTTGACTATGTGAGGGTCCTGTGGTGTTCCTATATCAACATTGAGTGTGGATTCGTTAAGAAGAGTGGGTGTTTTGGGTGGTAGGGATTTTGAAGGTAACAATATTTAGCTCCCATATGAGAGAGGATACCTTGGTTGTCCTGTCATTGAAGGATGTCTATAGTCAATGAGTATTCTTCAACTATTTCTAGATGAACAAGTAGTAGAGATTTAATGGAGTGGTTGGATTGATATATGAGTGGTCCCAATGATATAACATTGATTAAAACAATTTAGGTGGAATAGGTATGACATCGTCTACGTTTATGGAACCTTCGGGGTTTGTGGTTGGTTATTCTTGTTCAAATAATTGTGGAGGTAGCTGGTTTAGAGGTATCATCTTCACATGATAGAGAAAGGGGTTCTTATAACCTAGACCAATTTTCTCATAAGGTTTAAGGGAACGTTGAACCGATAATTATAGATCCCTTGTTCATAACACCCAAGATAAAATCCTTTCCATAGAAAATGATGGAGATACATACAAGTGAATTTTGGATTATCAAGGATTTGAAATAAAATGTGAAATTCATAATTCATGGTGTGATGTGGATTGATGAATGTGAAAGGGCGTATGGTCACGTCCTCAATAGAAATATTGGTTTTAGGATAAGTGAGACCATAAGAGATAATATCTCCTATGTTAGAGTTGTACATGGGTTATTTTTGAGACGACCATATGTATTCGGTGAAGGGATAAAATTGAGCATGAAGAGGTGATATTCCCAAAGCGTGAGGTGCTTAACAACTTATCCAAGAGAAGAATCTTCCCGTAATTTGGAAGAGGGGATAGAGGTGATAATATATGCTTGATAAGATGATTTGGGCACAAATATATGTACAAAAACGTTATTTGGGCAATACATCATATAACATACAACGAATGGATTTAGATAAACATGGATAGTGAGCATTTGGCCTTCATGTTCATACTTGAGACAACAATGAAGGGTGGAAGGAACACAACAAATGGTTCGTATGTAGGGGAATCCTAGTAATATGTTGTACTAAAACTATCCTTATATAATGTATAAGTGTTCGGTAGGGTTTTAACATTGATCTTTAGTGGAAGTATAACCGTGCCTATAATAGGTGTGATAGTGTCATTGAAAGCATCTAACAGAGTGAAGTCCGAACGATAATTGTGTTAGGTGGTTTGAGTTGATCAAAGGTAATGGAGGATATGATGTTGATGGAGGAACCACTATAAATCATGACCCTCTTGATGGATATGTCATTGATTTACGCGGTGATGAAGAGTGGTAGATCATGATTTACTAGTCTAAGAGAGGGAATTTCAGATGGTTCAAATGAGATGGTAGTAGATGCTTTTAGGGTTCCTATTTTTTTGAAAGGAGTCGGATCATTAGATGGGATTATGATGGATTGGAGGGTTTCCAACATGGATTTTTTTGTGAGTTGGTGAGGTCTACACAAGTTCATAAAATGACATCCTAACAGGGGATTGGTGTAGCTATTTAATAGCTACTTTCTGCAATGTGGTGAGTGGAGACGCAATTTGCTCAGTATTGAGAATTTGCCTTTGGATGACATTATTTGAGTAGAATCTCTAGGAGACAATGAAATGGCTACCTTAGGATTATCATATGGTGCTGATAATTATTAAGGTGAAGGTATGGAAAAAAGTCTCTATCTTCATTAGACCTAGAGTTATAATTATGCAAGAATGTGGTGACATGGACAACATTGACTTGGTGGTTAGATGCTTCAGGGGTAGACTCTTCTAAAGGTATTGAGGTTGATGTCGATGTTACGTGAGAAGGAAGGAAGAGTGAACTGCCAATATTTTGAAATTTTTGATGAAAGGCTCTACAATCCTCTATGGTATGGCCTCGTGTTCTATGGTAATCACAAAAAGTAGCAAAGTCATACCAGGTGGGCTTCCACCCATGGTGATTTGATAGCTTGGGAGGTGGTAACATAATGAGTGCTTCTTGTAATAAGTTATCCAAAATGGTGGCATAATGTCCTTTAGGTTTGAATGTAGCTACAACTTTGTTTTTCTTAGGAGGAGGTGAAGTGGGTTTTTTGACAATAGTTTTTTTACTTGCGGATAAGGAGGATTTTTAGCTATTGTACCAAGTGGATGTAGCAGTGTGAAGGATAGTTAGGTTCTATAGGATATAGAAGGAAAGGATCAGATGTGGATTCCCATGATGGGGTAACAAATTTAAAATACATACTCATGGTAGGGGTATGATGTACGGGTTTTACCCTTGTAATAATAGGGTGATTAACTGGTATGTGAAAAGAAGATTTATGTAGAGGATTTAGATCTAGGGGAAGATAAGGATGGTTTTTAGAATTTTGAGTGATGTGTGATTTATGTGATCTCATATGTCTTAGGTATGACGTGACAAGATGATTTCAAAAAGTGGGTATGCCTCTTGGATGGAATGAAGGATGAAAAGGAGGAGGATCACATAAATGATAAGTTTCATCATGATAAGGACTTCTAAAGACTTGAATGACACCCTCGCTTATTAGGTCCTTTTGTTATTTTAGATGAACTAGCTATATTTTTCAAATTTGATGCTAGTGAAGGTGGAGAAGTTTGAAAGGTGTGGTCTAAATGATTTGTAGATTTCAAATTGTTTACTTTCATAAATTGGGGATGGACATGTATTATGGTTGGATTTGGTGGGGATGGTTTTGCTAAGAATACTTAAAATGGTATCATAGTTATATCTTTAAATATAGGTGCAAAAATTGATGTTGTCATGTTAGAGGGTGCATGTATGAACTTGGTAACAACATTAAGCAAGGATGTGGGTATGTCTTTAGTAGTAAGCGGTGGTTTGACAGTTTCAAGCTTCTCAAATTCTGGATTAGACTCTATGGGTGTAGGTGATAGAGACATAGGGATACTTTGAGTAATGTGTTGAATAGGGGAGGTTTCTATGTTGACGGTTTAAAACTCATTGAGTGATGGTGTTGATTTCATAGATTTTGTTTCATTGGGTGATGAAGTGGTTAGAGGGACAAGCTCAATTTTAGTTATCGTATTAATGGTATGAACAACATTCGTTTGCGGTTTTTCAGAGGAAGAGGGGTGATTTGGAAAAGGCTACTTAAATATGTCGAGGCCTTGATTTGGGGGTGTATTTGGA
Source organism: Taxus wallichiana var. yunnanensis (assembly GCA_018340775.1). Lineage (NCBI taxonomy): Eukaryota > Viridiplantae > Streptophyta > Pinopsida > Cupressales > Taxaceae > Taxus > Taxus wallichiana. The sequence goes on along the minus strand of CM031236.1, from coordinate 240,965,810 downwards.
TTATCTAAGTGAAGGTCACCCTTGTCGATCAAGTCTTGAAGCACATTGTGGAATGTGTGACACCTTTCGATGTCATGACCATTAATCTTGTGGTACTTTTAGAAGTCATTATCTCGATACCAGATAGGTTTCAACTGATATGTCAATGGGTATAATGGGTGGAATTGATATTATACTAGAGGTGAGTAATTTATCAAAAATTGCAACATAAGTTTCAGCTATAGGTGTATAGTTGTGTTGTTAATGAAATCATTTTGTGGTTGGATTTTCCTTAGGAGCAGATTTTACCATGACAATGTTGGTGGCTGATTTAGAATTGTTTGAGATGGAAGGTGGCTTATATGGTAACTCCATTTTTGGTTTCTTAGGATGAATTTTTACCCATCCATCTTCTAGGGCTCACAATTCTAACTTACGGGCCATGGTAAAAGCCTCATTGAAATTTTGGAATGACTAGATTTTCGTGAGTAAATGAAATGTGTTTAGCACATGCGCGACAACATTTTTTGATTAAATCGGATGTGGTAGTGTAAAGGATAGTTGATTAGTAGTGGTCCTCTAATGGGATATAAAATTAGAGATGGATTCATCTTCAAATTGTCTAATGGCATACATATCATTAATAGTGATTTTACTTGTAGTGCCCACAATATACACACAATGTCAACAAAAAATACCGTGATTTTTTTTTGACTTACAATGCACGCTACACGCAACACAACAAGGGCTCCAAGTACGAGACTCGACTCGCAATGACAATCACATAGGTCATCAACTCACATAGACTCTAGAAAACAACATAGGCATGTTGATGCCACACTTCTCATAATGAACGAATACCAAAGCAATGATCCAATCACAAGGAACATGACTTCAGGAATGGTGAACCCAAAACACATCATTAATTTAAATGTATTTTAGTTACGATTAGCATCCCAAGAACATTGTTATGTAAGCATAATTTTCTCCCTTTTTCCATCTACAAAATCTGCAAATTCGCTTTCACCTTTCACTTATTGTTCAACCATTTGATTTTTCTCCTTTCCCTTATGCCAATCTTCATAACTTACCTAAGTATTTTCCATATTTCAAATTTTATAAAAATTATAACTCTCTCATTCTTATGTTAAGATTATGCTTCCCAAAACGCTTATTCAAAGTTTAGAATTTAACCTTGCTACACAAGTGAACCTAACGTGATGTCAAGATGAAATCTTGGGATTAAGAAAGACATAGATTTGAAATAGCCTTTTCCCCAAGAACATCCATCGATCACGAAATAGTTATTTCACTACCATTATTATTATAGTTCAATAACTTGTTGAATTCCAAATTTTATTTTTATATGTATATTTTTTGTTTTGTTGACATTTGGTCACACCAAGGTAATTTTTATTCTTTGCAATGCATGAAAAAGTTTAATTAAGTTATAAGGACTCAAAGATTGACCTTAATCCTAATCTCCAATCTCGATTCTCATCTTATATGATATGTTCTTACATCGCACTATGGTCTCGTTATTAGCATTGTTTTGTAACAGGAGTTACGTAAGTATTTGTCTAACATCTTGAAGAGATACATAATTGGAAGAATTGTAACTATACAGAACCACAAGTGACACCTCCTAATCAACTCGAGTTTTTTTATTCCAATATGCACCTAATGATTTACGCCTCAACTATATATGATTTTAAGGCAAGCGCACATATTTAAACTAAACCACCTTCAAGAAAATACCAAGAGGTTATTTTGATAGAAACCAAGGTAGCACTTTGCTTAGTCATTCCTTCAAACAAGGACTCATATGGTGACTTCCAAAGTGGTCTTTGCCACTCAACTTGGTGTCAAACCTGAAGAGAGGGCATTCTTCTCACGATTACCAAAACTAGAAGGGAACCGCATACTCTGGATAAAGTTGGACCATGACATTCCTACAATATGGGTTCATGACCATGTCCCTAAACATAATGACTATGACGGTAAAATCGACTAGGGTTTTTTTACCTAACCTAGAGTGTTCCATCGAGTGCAAAGCTTAAGTTCGTTCTATTGTCTTAATTTCTTATATGGTAAAAAGGATCACACATGCAGGCAAAGTTATGCACGAATATTTTATTAAAGTTGAGTGTTCCCATTAAAACTCTTTATTATGTTTGCAAGGTAAGAAGATAACCCAGTAATTAATTTAATCCTTTATTGAATACTGAGAAAGTACTACAATATATTAACTTCAGTTTCAATTTACTATATATAAATCAAACCCTTTTTTTCCATACACAACTAAGAATCAAACTGAACTGGTGATTAGATGCACATTTCCTAAATTTTCCCTAAAACTAGCATCTCATGCATATTAACAAATTTCAATTATAAATTTTCTGTAACAAGAGACTACATTAGACAGTTATTCATTTTATAATGACCCATAAAAATTACAATAATAATAATTAAATTACACATCACCTTTTTTGGCGTCATTCTTCCATCCTGCAAAACCCACGTGAGCAAGATATCAGTGATAAATCGCTAGCATGGCATTCACCCTAATGAATCATAATTATCATTTTTTAGTTTTCCATTTACATAAGATAAAAATTACAATTTGCAATCGAAACAAAAAGGTCTAGAAACATGTATTCATTGCATTTCATTTTTTCTTCATTTTATAACCCAGGAGAGAGAAAGAGAAGGGAAGAGAGAGAAAACACCATTTTTTTAAAAGTTCTATTTCACACAAGATACACAAAAGGGTTTTAAACAGTTATTAGCATGTGTTAAAAGTTTCCAGGGTGGTTTGGCAACCCTACAAGGGTCCGCAACTTTCTATTTTTATATTTTCCTACTAACTATGAAAATTTACAAAACATGTTCGTGAGGCTAAGAAACCACTTCCAAAAGTTATCTTCCGATGAGAACACCGTTATCCAAAATTCACCCTCAAGGTAATTTTGATAACATGCATCAAATTATTTAGTCCCGAGCAAGTAGATTGATTCGAGGCCCAAAATCATGTTTTTTGGGGTCCCCTCGGCCTTTTTCTAACTCTCCCATCCAAGAAGAAATCCCAATGAGTTGAGATTATGGAACAAATGCAAAAATTAAGGTTGTAGGACTGTTTTAAAGCATTTCGGGTCTGAAGGGTTCGGGTCGTACTAAGGTTCGTCGTACCAAGCTTGGGGCCGAAAAAACAAGAAAATTGGCTAAGTCTTGTTCCACGGACAGCTGGGACAATTGGGACGCTCGGGATGCAAGGGACACGAAAAGCTAAAATGGCTGAAAGCAAGAAAAATCGTCTAAGTCTTTTGTTTTGCGTGGTTTGGGACATTCGGGCCAAAAGTACGCAGAGACGCGAATCGGCCGATTTGCCGACAGATAATCCATTTCGGGTGGTTTGGAGATATTTTTCCCAGGTAGTCTGGGACATCCGGACAAAAGTATGTGAGGGATGCATGGGACGTAAAAAGGTGAAAAGGGCACAAACAGGAACAAGGAAGCCTAAATCAGCCGAAGCAAGAGATTTTTGTCCAGGACAGTTGGGCCAAAAGTACGCGAGGGATGTGTGGGACGCGAAAAGGTGAAAAGGTTGCAAAGAGACAAGGAGGCCGCGAATGAATCGAGAGCGACACATGTCATCCAAGTGGCGAGCACGGGAAAAATGGGAAACTTTCCCAAAGTAGAAAATGCCAAATTTTCTAAGGACAAAGTGTGCCCCTCGTGCCTGAGCCAATGAAATAGTACACGTGTCCAAGCGGCAAAATTTTTTTAAGGAAGGGCCTGAAAGAAATTTTCAAAGGATGAGCCCGTAGATGAATTAGAACTTGACACATTGCATCCAAGTGGTAGAGCGTGAGGAAAATTCAAAAAAATTTCCAAAGACCAAAGCGGGTCAAAATTTCAAACTTTTTTCCCGCCGATCCATTCTGGGCCTGTTTTTGCCCTAAATCTTCAAATGGCCATAACTTTCGATCCAGAGCTCATTTTTTCACGTTCTTTATATCAATGGAAATATGGTGAAATTATCTACATGATTCCAAGGTCAATCTTGCATTTTGGTTCAGTTTGGAGAGAGAAAATTGAAAAATGCCTCTGGCACGTGGTAATGGCCAGAAATGACATTTCAACAACCAGCTTTAATGCAAAATACAGTTTGCCACTTTTAAGTTTGCTAGGGTTCTCACCTACCACCATAATGAGATGAATTAAATGCAACCTAGAGGTGGTTGGGGTAGATTTAGATTTCCTCTCTCTTCCCTCTCTCATTCTTCCTATAAATTGTAAGGAGGGGCTTCTTTCTAAGCGTTGGACATTCTTGTTTTGCCCCTCCCTTCTTCTCTTTGGCAGGTGAATTTGTGGAGTTCAAACCTCCCATTTAAAACTGTAATGCAAATTTTCCTCTTGGAATTTTGTAGTGTATTGTATCAATCTTTGGAGCAAGTAATGCATGTTTGTGGATGATTCTTAACCCTCTCTATGTTCATTTGCATCCTCCTGATCTTTCACTGCAAATTTTGTTATCTGTGCATGATCTTGCATCACATTTTAATGGTTTGTGTTTATTGGAAAGATAGGTGTTCTTCATTCCTCGATGCATCACCTTTGTTAGTTTAGGTTTATTTTTATGCATCTTCTTACCCTGTCTCCTTGGAAAGTTAGATTAGATTTTGAGTAAACCCTCTACATTTTTTTTCGTGTGCATCTGAATAGAGGAATAGGAACCAGCCTTCATCCGGAGAGCTTTTCTGATTTCGCAAGGTCCCACACTTGGGAAAAGCTCCATGTTATGCAATCACACTGAGAGTCTCAACCCATCGAGTTGCAGACACTCAGGGGTGCTGTGATTCTGCACTAACAGTTTTGGCATGCCCGGTGGGACCTTAGAGGTCTTCACTTTTATTGCAACAAGATCGATGTGCACTTGTTGTAAGTTCCAACTTTGAAGGAGCTTAAAATCACACATCTGGCGACTCCAAAAGAAGCATAATCTGCTGGTTTCAGCAGTCCAAGCCTGGAAAATTTATGAGAAGAATACAGACCAGGTCAAGAACTAGGGAGGAAGGATTGTTTGTTCATCTACACCTATCTCCAGGAAGAGAGAGAAGGGGAAGAAGAGCTCAAAGATCTCCATCTCCACCTAATAGAACCTTGTCAACACCTCCACTTGGTAGGCCTTTCATCCAATCAACAAGGGTTCTCAGGCCAATCAGAATGGCACAACCACTGAATCCGTATGTCAATTTCATTGGTAGCAGCCCACTTGCTCTCAATGCACAACATCCAATCCTAGTTGCAGCATTGAAGAACATTCCATACTTCACTGGAGAGAACCAGACTACTCCTGGTGATCATGTTAAAGACATTGCCAACCTTTGTGCAATTCATGAAATCAATGAGATGCAAGTTGTTGTCAAATTGCTGGCATCCTCATTCAAGGGGAAAGCTTTACAATGGTTTAGGAGCCTTACTTCAGGTTCTATTCAAAATTAAAATTAGCTATGTATAGCCCTCCATGAGCAATTTGGGGAAAAGGGAGACAACTTGTCCCTTTTGGAGCAGCTGACAACTATCAAAAGAGCTCCCAATGAGTAGCTGACTGATTTTAATTTTAGATTTCAAAGGACTTGGGAGAGAATTCCAGTGGTAGTCAGGCCAATAGCAGAAGGTGCTTTTCTTTACTATCTCAAAGCTCTAAATTCTGATATTTCTATGTTGATTCAATCCATGGGAGGCATAACTATCCCTATGGCTTATAGCATTGCCATTAGGGCTGAAAATTGTTTGATTCAAGCTGGAAAGCTAGCTCCTAGGCCTCCAATGCCATTATATCCAAGTTTAGAGAGCCCAAGTACTAGCCAAGTGCCTAATTTAGCTTCTATTCCCACTCCTAGAAATCAGAGTTCAAATGAAGCTTCTACTTCATCTTCTAGTGCCTCAAACGAGCTTCAAGAAGTCATGAAGCAATTGCAAAATCTAGGTAATGAGCTGGTTACACTCAAAAGGCAGCAAGCTCAAGGTTTTAGACCTTCCTTCCAGCCTCAAGCTCAGCCTAACAGGCAGCCATATCAGCCTCAAAGACCACCCAATCTAGCTGCAAATCAAAATCAAGCAAGGCCTCCTGCCAATAGACCATTTCAGCCTGATAACCTCAATGTTGCATCCACATCCAGAGCTTTGGTACCGGTGCAAAATAACATGGCCCAAGAATATGATTGGTGTTTCCTGTGCGGTCAGCCACATAACCAATCAATGTGCTTTAACGGTGCATTAAATCAAGCTCTTATGGTGCAAACCATTGGTGGGTCGCAAGAGTCTAGCCACGAAGAGGATCAGCAACAAGAAGCACCTCAGCAAGGAACATCTCCGAACGAAACTACTCTTGTCAATTGGCAGGCTAAAGATTTCTGTGGTATGAATCAAATACCCTCTCAAGGTGTTGCAGCCAACACAAGGTCAAAAAGGAGAAATTTGGGTGAAGGACAGCCATTGGCTCCAAGTAATCCACAACCTTCTACCACTCCACAAGCTTTTGGCAAACAAAATGTAGTCCCAAACATGCAAGGAGCACCCAAACCAGCTCCTAAACCAACTCAAATACCAGTTGTTGCTGCCCACATGCAAGGGATGAATATGCAAACCAAGGGACAGAAAAGAGATCCTTCATCACCATTTAGTATCATCGATCAGATGAAGAAGAAAAATGTAAATATATCAATGTGGGAATCCCTATCTATCCCAGGCCAGAGAGATTTGCTACAAGCTGCCATGAAGGATCGCCAACTTCAAATCAGCAAGTCTAAATGAAAGAGAAGGTGCTCACAAACACCGCCACTGAAGGGAATCATGGAGGATAGCAAGGTAAAATGTTGAAGCCCCTCTTTTTTATGTCTCATTAATCATTGGAAACCAATTGGTGCACAATTGCATGATTGATTCCGGGGCAAGTAGCTCAGTGATGCCCAAGAAAATAGCTAATCAGCTAGGACTTCAATATGAAACCATATCCAAAGGGGTAGTGCAGTTGGATAGGACAGCAATAACAACAGTTGGGGTGATTAGAAACTTGAGTCTTACCTTGCATGCATGTCCAAATGTTGTTGTTTTACAAGATGTGTCAGTTATAGACCTTCCACCACTCTTTGCCCTATGTTTGTCAAGAGATTTCACAACCAAGATTAGAGGATATTTGTCTACTGATTGGTCACACATGTCGTTCAGAACGAGGTATGGAACCAAAGCTACAATCAGGTCTGAACCTATTACAAACTTCCACATTGAGCCGCACACTCCAAGTCAAATCAATGCCAACTTTTTGACATTTGATCAAGAATATCACCCAAGCAATGATGAAGCTGACACCAAGGTTGGAAGCATCCCGGATCTAACTCTTGATGAATGGGAAAACAAGGTGCATGCTTTTGATCCTTATCAAGAAGTAGAAGAATCTGAGCTAGGAGTCTATTGCATACATGAAAAGATCAGCCCATTCCTAGCATCACCAAGCTAGACCACAAGGATGACAATGAGGTATGGCAGCTTTTTTTTGATGGATCAAGGAGTAGACAAGGTGCTAGAGGGGGAGCCATGCTGGTTTCACCTCAAGGAGTAAAGTACTATTCAGCTTTTAGATTTCAGTTTGCATGCTCCAATAACACTGCTGAATATGAAGCCTTGGTGCAAGGGATGCATTGGGCAAGAAAGAGAGGAATAAAGAACTTGCAAGTCTTTGGTGACAGTGAATTGATTGTAAATCAGGTCAAAGGGCAGCATGCTACCAAGAATGATCTACTCAAGTGCTACAAGAACAGGGTGTGGGACCTCATTGAAGATTTTGAGGGCTTTGGCATCAAATCAATTCCTAGGAAAGAGAACCAAGCTGCTGACAGGATTGCAGCATTTGGGGCAGCCTTTGACGTAGTGCAGAGCATTCAAAAGAAAAGGGATAGCCAAACATCCATGTGATTATGAGGCTTTCAGTTGCAAATAATAGTGTAAGTTGGCAAGTGTTTGAAAATGATCAGAAAATCATCCATTTCTTGCAAGAAGAGGCTGAATTCTCAGCCAAAAATCAGGAAAAGTTAGAGCAGCAGTATGGTGACCAAGTGGTACAGCTGAGAACTAACAAGCTGCCCAAGGGACTTATCACTTTGGAGTCCATTTTCAATCCCAATGATCAGTTTAGGAAAGAGAAAGCAAACATTCAGGTCAAGAGAGAAGATTCAGTATCCATCTTGGTGGAAGAGAAAAAACCATTGCAAATTGGAAAGATGACAACTGAACAAGAAAAGTATGAGTTCATAAAACTATGTCAAGAGTTCCCTGATTTGTTTTCTTGGAGCTACGAAGACTTGAAAGGTTTTAATCCCGAGTTAGCCCAACACACCATTGAGTTGGATCCAAATACTAAGCCCATCAGGTAAAAACAAAGGCCACCAATCCACACATGGAACCTCTCATGAGGAAGGAATTGAACAAGCTGATTGAGTCAAGAATCATATTCATAATCAACCATTCTAGTTGGGTTGCCAACTTAGTTCCAGTCAGAAAGAAGAGTGGAGAGATCAGATTGTGTGTTGACTTCAAAGACTTGAATAGAGCATCTCTCAAGGACCATTACCCACTCCCTTCTATGGAGAAAATTTTACAAGTGGTGGCTAGCTCGAGAGGTTTTCACTACTTGATGGCTACTCAGTGCTACAATCGATTATGGTGAAGGAAGAAGATCAATTCAAGACAGTCTTCACAACCAAATGGGGAACTTATGCATACATAAAAATGCCATTTGGGCTGTCCAACACTGGAGCTACCTTCTAAAGAGCAATGGACATGGCATTCAAAGGTTTGATCAACAACAAGGTGCTGATATACCTTGATGATATCACTATTTTTTTAAAGAATGCAGCAAACCACCTCTCTCATTTGAGACAAGTCTTCCAAAGGTGCGGGAGATTTGGAGTTTCTTTGAATCCTAAGAAGTGTATCTTCCTAGCACATGAAGGAAAGCTCTCTTGGCCATATTGTCTCCAAAGAAGGATTAGCAATTGATCCAGAGAGGGATGAAGCCATAAGAGCACTACCATTGCTAAGCCACAAGAAGGCCCTTAGATTTTCTTGGGGAGGATAAACTTTGTTCGGAGGTTTGTCCCAGATTTTACAGCCCTTGTCAAACCTATCACCAAAATGTTGAAGAAAAGCGCGGCTTTCAAGTGGGCAGTAGAAGGAAAGGAGGGTTTTGAAGTGATCAAATAAGCCATCTCCCAAGCACCAACTCTCATCAACCCATATTTCTCCAAGGATTTCATCCTCTATGCATTTGGAGGTAATGATACTATTTCTACCATTTTGGTGCAGCAGAACAAGGACAATGATGAGCAGCCAATTGCTTTCTTCAGCCAAAGCCTGGAGGACTATGAGGTGAGATATTATTTTATTGAGAAGCATGTACTTGCAGTAATCAGAAGCTTGAAGAAATTCAAGCATCTCGTCTCAAACAACAAAGTTCAGTTGTTGGTCTCTCATGCGGGAGTAAAGGACTTCCTCCTCAACAAGGATTTGAATGAGAAAAGAGTAGGTTGGATCACTCATGTCATGGAGTATGACATAGAGATCAAGGTCACCAAGCTGGTAAGAGGAAAAGGATTGTGTGAGCAGCTAATTCAGGAAAGCAAAAGGGAGTATGCAATGAGAAAGAGACTGTTTTGACAGTTCAAGACAGCCATGTGCAAGGTAGCACTCAAGAAGAGGATAATGTTGTCCCCACTCCTTGCTGGACCCAAGGTATAATGCACTTCCTAAGCATGGGCCTATGCCCTCCAGAGATGAACAAGACCCAAAGAAGACACTTTAGATTGCAGGCTGTCCCATATGCCATAGTAGACGGTGTTTTGTTCAAGAAAGATGTGAATGGAGTACTTGCTGAGATGCATTGGTACAAATCAGATTCATAGGGTGTTGGAAGAGTTCCATGGTGAACCAGCTGGTGGTCATTTTACACTAAGAGTGAAAACCCTAAAAATCATGAAGGCTAGTTATTATTGGCCCAAGATTTTCAAAGTGATTGCTTCGCATGGATCAAAAGGTGCAAGAATTGTGCATTCTTCACGGTAAAGAGAGGCTTGCTGACCTCCCATTTCATCAATTTCAGTTGAGCAGCCATTCATGCAATGGGGATTAGACTTCGTTGAGTCATTAATCCCAATTCAAGCCAAGGGCATAAGTGGATTTTGACACCACGACTACTTCACAAAATGGATCGAAGCAAAGAGCACTCAAGGAAGCAAATGAGTCTAGCATCTTAGACTTCTATGAGGGGATAGTAACCAGCTTTGGCATACCTGCTACAATAATCTTAGATAATGCGTTAGCATTCATTGGATCCAAGGTGACTGAGTGGGCTGTCAAGAACGGGATCTACCTAAGTACTTTGTTAAACTACTACCCTCGGGTAATGGCCAGTTGAATCTACAAACAAGAACTTGTTGAGGATCATTAAGAGGACTCTGGATGAGAATCGAGGGTCTTGGCACACCAAATTGAGATCAGCCTTATGGGCTGATAGGATAACTCCCAAGAGATCCACAGAAACTCTCCATTCAGGCTTGTTTATGGAAGAGAGGCAATCTTGCCCATGTCACTTGAGTTGCCAACATTGGAACTCATGAAGTAGTTAGAGTTGCTAGAGTTTGGGCCCATGGAGGTGAGATATGCAGAGTTGATGGAGCTCCAAGAGATCAGAGATCAGGCATCCCAAACAATGGAGAAGGATCAAGCTTTGATCAAGAAGACCTTTGATAGGAAGGCCAAGAGTAGATCTTTCCAAGTTGGAGATCTAGTGTTAAAATGGGATGCAGATAGCGCAAAACTAGGAAGGCATTCAAAATTTGATTCCATTTGGAGTGGCCCATACATGGTCACAAAGTGTAAGGACAGCAATTGCTTCCAATTGTCTTCATTGGATGGCGAAGAACTGCAGATTCCGATCAATGGAATCTATCTAAAGCATTCTACTAAGGGAAATTCTCCACCTTATAAATATTAGCTTAGGTTTTCATTCCTCCAAGTTCTTGCACACATTGTTTTACTATAAGTTGTTTTTCTTTCCCTAAGTTCTTTGGCATAGGATTGATGTTCCCGGGAATGGGTTTGCAGGCCTTGCTCCATCAGGTGATATCCCATGTTCCTCCTTGCAACGTTCTAGTTAGTTAGGGTATCAGATAGAAAATCAGGTGACTCCATGCCCAATGGATGCTTCAGGAAGCTGGCCGTTCTACCTAGCAGGTAGGTAACCCCGCTGAGTCACCAAAATTGTTATCCAAAATTCACCCCTCAAGGTAATTTTGATAACATGCATCAAATTCTTTAGTCCCAAGCAAGTAGATTGATTCGAGGCCCAAAATCATGTTTTTTGGGGTCCCCTCAGCCTTTTTCTAACTCTCCCATCCAAGAAGAAATCCCAACGAGTTGAGATTATGGAACAAATGCAAAAAAAAGGTTACAGGACTGTTTTAAAGCATTTCGGGTCTGAAGGGTTCGGGTTGTACTAAGGTTCGTCATACCAAGCTTGGGGCCGAAAAAGCAAGAAAATCGGCTAAGTCTTGTTCGCGGACAAGCGGGGCAGTTGGGACATCGGGGCGTGAGGGACATGAAAATCTGAAATGGACGAAAGCAAGAAAAATCATCTAAGTATTTGTTTCGCGCGGTTTGTGACATCCGGGCCAAAAGTATGCGGGAGACACGAATCCACCGATTTGCCGGCTGCATCCATTTCAAAGTGTTCGAAGATATTTGTCCCGTGAATTCTGGGACATCTGGGCCAAAAGTATGTAAGGGATGCATGGGACGCGAAAAGATGAAAAGGCCGCAAACATGAACAAGGAAGCCCGAATCGGCCGAAGCAGGAGATTTTCATCCGGGACAGTTGGGCCAAAAGTACGCGAGGGACGCGTGGGACGTGAAAAGGTGAAAAGGTCGCAAAGAGACAAAGAGGCCGTAGATGAATCGAGCGACACGTGTCATCGAAGTGGCGGAGTGTGGGGAAAAATGAGAAACTTTTCCAAAGTAGAAAATGCCAAATTTTCGAAGGACAAAGTGCACAATTCAGGCCCAAGCCAATAAAATAGTGCCACGTGTCCAAGTGGCAAAAATTTTAAGGAAGGGCCCGAAAGAAATTTTCAAAGGATGAGCCCATGGATGAATCAGAGCCTAACACGTTGCATCCAAGTGGTGGAGCATGGGGAAAATTCAAAAAAATTCCAAAGACCAAAACGGGTCAAAATTTCAAACTTTTTTCCCGCCGATCCGTTCGGGCCTGTTTTTGCCCTAAATCTTCAAATGACCATAACTTTTGATCCAGAGCTCGATTTTTCACGTTCTTTATATCAATGGAAAGATGGTGAAATTCTCTACATGATTCTAGGGTCAATATTACATTTTGGTTCAGTTTTGAGAGAGAAAATTGAAAAACACCTCTGGCACGTGGTAATGGCCAGAAATGATGTTTCAACAACCAGCTTTAATGTAAAATACAGTTCACCACTTTTAGGTTTGCTAGGGTTCTCACCTACTGCCATAATGAGATGAATTAAATGCAACCTAGAGGTTGTTGGGGTAGATCTAGATTTCCTCTCTCTTCCCTCTCTCATTCTTCCTATAAATTGTAAGGAGGGGCTTCTTTCTAAGCATTGGACATTCTTGTTCTGCCCCTCCCTTCTTCTCTTTGGCAGGTGAATTTGTGGAGTTCAAACCTCCCATTTAAAACTGTAATGCAACTTTGCCTCTTGGAATTTTGTAGTGTATTGTATCAATCTTTGGAGCAAGTAATGCATGTCTGTGGATGATTCTCAACCCTCTCTGTGTTCATTTGCATCCTCCTGATCTTTCACTACAAATTTTTTTATCTGTGCATGATCTTGCATCACATTTTAATGGTTTGTGTTTATTGGCAAGATAGGTGTTCTTCATTCCTCGGTGCATCACCTTTGTTAGTTTAGGTTTATTTTTATGCATCTTCTTACCCTATCTCCTTGGCAAGTTAGATTAGATTTTGAGTAAACCCTCTGCATTTCTTTTCGTGTGCATCTGAACAGAGGAATAGGAACCGGCCTTCATCCGGAGAGCTTTTCTGATTTCACAAGGTCCCACACTTGGGAAAAGCTCCATGTTATGCAATCACACTAAGAGTCTTAACCCATCGAGTTGCAGACACTCAGGGGTTCTGTGATTCCACACTAACAAACACCCTCCACAATCAACTTTCTACGTGTCCCCAGATAGACCAAGAGTTCATAGCAACTGACGGAATTGAAAAAGAGTGAACAGTTTACGTTTGGCGGCTAGTTCTCTGAGGCCACTGGTCATAGTTCACCTAGTTGTAAAATGACAAAAGTTAGCTCGAGGGCCTAGAAAACCATGTCCATAACTGACGTTCAATGGAGAAGCACGCAACGAGACATCTCCTACTAGTTCCCCTATATAAGGAGAATTCATCAGAGTCGACGGGACTAAGAACTAGTAAACCATTTTCAAATGGCGACAAGTTTTTTGGAGCGACAAGAAGAAATTGGTCCAGTTTGACCTTGTCAAATTGCGACCGGAGGCCTACAAAATGGCTTCCCAAAGTATCTCAAAAATTGATCTTTCCTATACTGAATGTTCCATGCATTTGTCTAGTATAAATGCTAGAGGTTTGCGAAGACGGGACGTAATTTCTCCATTCAGGTTTCAAATGGCGGTTCAAAATGAAAGCCAACTTTCTAGATTTAACAGCTTTCTACTACGTAAACCAAAGGTAACAGGCTCCTATAAGAGTGTCAAAAGGATGTCATATGTTCATTTTGGGTCAAACCAAAGGTCAAGGTGACTCTCGTATACCAAGATACACGAATGAAACTTCACATCTCATTTCCAGAGAGTTGAGAAGGGTACTTAGTGAGTCTCCAAAATTGTAAAATTTAACTATTTAAAACAAGGAGAAGGTCAACTTTATCAATGGGGAGTCTAATTCATCCGGTCGATAAAATGATATTGGAGTGATCAATAAGGGTAAGAGTTTTCTAAATCATCTCAAGTGAGGGTGATAGTTCATGGTTTAAAGTAGACGAGTTATAATGACTTCGTGAGTTAAGACACAACAATTTATTGTTTTGTGCGAGTTGAAGGGACATTTAACTGTATTAAAAATCCTAATAATTTAAAATTCTATTTAGTTACAAAAGAGAACTAAAACATAAGAATTATGAGAGGTAAGGGAAGAAGAACCATGCCTGGAAAATGAATTCGGTCGAAACTGTGGGATTCAATTCAGCATCTCACCTGACACTTCGTCAACTAGATCATGAGCCTGGATCAAATCTCCACCACGTCACACCAAATTCTCGATCACTTGAAGTTTCCCAACAGAATAAGTAGTTTCTTGAAAGTTTCTGAGATTTTTAACATACCCACTTCATACAAATCCTGTTAATCGATGATGCAGTGTATGAGGTGCCCCAAGCTAGTTAGAATGCATACAAACAACAAGTCCACCACATGACAATCTTGCTCCAACATTCACCATAGTAGGTTATGAGCATGCATATCTCCATGAATGAATCCAAGCTCAACCGATCCTTATGAGCACCAACTTGTTTGTACATCCACAACTTACATACAAAACTAACAAACCATTATGTGTAAAACTGCATGTATTCAGTCTATAATACCATGTTCCTTTCTAGCAGGCCACATTTTTATCAGAAGTTTTAGTCAAATAGCTCTCATGCCTTGTGTTTATTTCCACATTTTGTATGCACTTTTACCAGTCCATATACTGATTTAAAGCTCCCATTTAGGTGCACACATAGGGAGAATATAACTAAGGTTGCGGAATATGGTTTTGCATCTGCTTGAAAGTTTCCAAGGCCTTTTCAACAAACTCATTTTTTGCACATCCTACAAATCATAACACTCTATGAGACCACATTTCTTTGAGGCATTATAACAACTAGTTCCCACGCATTTTTAACAACTCCATGTAGTGCATACCCTGTTATCATTGTAGTCCAGAGAACACATTTTTTTTTGGGTATTTTGTGAAACCATACACGTGTTGTCTGTTCTTCTGCATTTTGCATACATGTCTACCAGGGAAGCTGCAACTACAATATCTGACAAATCCCTCTCTCCAACGTGCTGTTATAGTTGTCCATGTAGGAAAAGGAGCTCATTTTTTACAGTGGCTGGGAGGATGTTGCAAAGACTGGTTTTCACAGATCGCCACCCCCTTTTCACACCTTCTTCTACAGCAGATGGGTGCGTAGCACTAGCCTGAAGCTTCCTCCCATGGCGGCGGCGGTGGCAGCACTCCCTCTCCCCACACAAAACCAAAACTATGGAAGCAAAAACCCAATTTTCCCTAAATCCGCCCTAAGAAGAATATCACGGGCTTTCTTTTAATTTGCATCCTTTTATTTTATTTTATTTTATATTTATTTTATTATTATTATTTTATTTATTTTTATAAACAGAGGCATTACATTCTCCTCCCCTTAAGAAGCATCGTCCTCGATGTGACATACAATGAAGAAAGAAAGAAAAAGTACGCAACAAGGGATGAATGTGGCGAAGGTATGCTCTAAGGTTAAGATTTTAGATCCAAAATCATGGTCACGGGGTGGCCCTAGGAATAATTGTTAGAAATTTTAACTTTTAAGGTTTTGTGAAGATTGCGCTTCTCTCTCATTCGTTATTTCATTAATCTCTTTCCATTAACATTATTCTTAATTTAAGTCCTTTAAAATTTCATTTTTATCAAATTTTAGTTTATTCATTCCTGTGGGTTCCCATCATGAACTACAGTCACAACACCCTACCAGGGTTATACACAACACCTAATTTTCACAAGCATACTTTTACATACTTTCACGACCATAATACATCACAAGGGTTTCACCAACCATGGAATGACAACAAGCAGACCACATAACAATTAATTTCCAACAATTATGCCCTAGACATAGATCTAGTACACACATATGACTAACAAACAGAATCAACACGTTGATACATATACAATGGGTATCACAAGCCCCAAAATCCATGACTGCACCAACATAGTGCCAAGACAATATCCAATAGTCCATACCAACCAAGGGGAGAGTCAAGCCTCATACATAACAAGGTGTCAAACTCATATAGATACACATAACTCACTATACCAATCTCCTCACATCACAAGGCATCATGAAACAACTCCAGATATCTCTAAAAGAAACAAAATACAACTCCATATACCTCCCCAAAGCATCACTAGATAAACTCCATATACCTCCCAAGAGGAAGAAACATAGTGCCAAAACCAAGTCGGGTCACTCAACCATAGAGCCCCATCAAGAATATCAGGTCACTCAACCATAGAGTGCCATAAAGAATAACAGTCACTCAACCATAGAGGCCCATCTCCTTTCTCCTTTTAAATGAGGCCGGGTCACCCTATGGCCCTAGGCACATAGAGCCCCGTCACCCCCAACCCAAGTGACATAATAACTCATGGTTCAATAACCCGCTAGTTATCTGTAACTCCTTGGGGCGTACCCCCATAAAATGAAGCAGGTCCATAGGTTCAATCACTCCATGGTGAATCCCATGACCCTATTCCAACACAGGATTTACATTAGAACTAGCATACCAATCCATTCAAATGCCAAGTGGCAAAATCAAAAGCCTTGGGCTAGGCTACAAAGCTTTTAAATATGAAAAGAAGGTTTTAAAACTAAGAAAACAAATGGCTAATTAGCCTAGGTTAGTGCAAAATCTAAATGTTAATGCAACAATCAAATAAGTGCCCAAAATATAAGAACATGTCATTCAAGAAAAACAGCTAGTTCTAGCTAAAAAAAATAATGATCAATTTACGAATAAAATACATAATGAGAAAATAGCACATCACAATCACTCTGTGGCCTCATACCACCACAAAAGGGGTACTCATCAAGTTCTTGGCACTCGAGACATCGATCCTCAGCTCGTAAACAAAATATACATGTAACTAGAAATCAATAATGTAAGCTGTCATCATCTTTTTCTGAATCATTCCTCCATACTCCCACAAGGATCAACATAGTCAAAATCACATAGGATTATTCAATGAACAATCCAATAGGAAAGAGTAGGGAACTCTAGTTGCATAAGTTGAGCCTAAGGTGGTGTGCACCCACAATATACTGAGCAAGCTCGAAGTATACTAAATAGATAAAAGTGGGTTTTCAGTCTATATAAGACTCCACTTTCTCACTTGTACTCAGCTCAAGATTATGACAACCTGGTCCATGCCTCCTCTCTCCACACATACACTCTTGACAGTTTATCCCCTTAGGGTCATCTAGTGTAAGGTCCACAACATACACATAACTACATCACTAACACAATGGTAATTCACACACAACAACCATAACGTATTACACATGGTTTATATATACAGGGTATAACACAATCACTACTTTCACGGGTTACGATACATCACATTATCACATCCTGCACCCAAAGTGAAATCGTTGTACACTAGGGATCATACGCACCATATGCCCCTAAATCATGACATGAACCATCACATATTACATGAATTATACATATGAGGAAAACAATGTCTAACATTATGACATATAATCCCTTTGCGATACAACACAGTGATACACACGACTCATAACAACACGGTGATGACATCACAATATGATTCAATTCACTCTACACCAATTTTTCATGCAATACATCAATACATCTTCACATCACATAAGGTCAAAATGTTCCAACACTCTATAATTCACAATATCATTCCATTCACACAAAAAAGCAAGACATCACACACGATTCCTCATTGGATCCACGAAAAGGAGAGTCAATACTCTCATCACAAGTAGTAATTCACACATGAATTCTTCATAGAATCCACACAAAGGAGAGAGAATACTCCCATCCTAGCACATCAACATGATAACAAATGCACACTAAGTGACATACACATCATGTGAGTTCACATTATCACATCACTCTTAAAACACATTACTCTTCCAATATTTATCACCATCATAAAACACCATCGCCATCATGCGGAATCATCACATATCCAATCTATCCCGGAGGTTTGAGAGCATGAAACCTCTGCTCGATACCATATGTAGTGCCCACAATACACACACAATGTCAATAGTAAAATACCAGGATTTTTTTGACTTACAATGCACGCTACACACAACACAACAAGGGCTGCAAGTACAGAGACTCGACTCCCAATGACAATCACATAGGTCATCAACTCACATAGAATCCAGAAAACAACATAGGCATGTCGATGCCACACTTCTCACAATGAACGAATACCATAAATGATAAAGTCACAAGGAACATGACTTCAAGAACAGCGAACCCACAACACATCATTACTTTAAATGTATTTTAGTTACGATTAGCATCCCAAGAACATTGTTATGTAAGCATAATTTTCTCCCTTTTTCCCTCTACAAAATTTAAAAATTCATTTCACCTTTCACTTATTGTTTAACCATTTGATTTTTCTCCTTTCCCTTATGCCAATCTTCATAACTTACCTAAGTATTTTCCATATTTCAAATTTTATAAAAATTCTAACTCTCTCATTCTTATGTTAAGATTATGCTTCCCAAAACGCTTATTCAAAGTTTAGAATTTAACCTTGCTACACAAGTGAACCTAACGTGATGTCAAGATGAAATCTTAGGATTAAGAAAGACATAGATTTGAAATAGCCTTTTCCCAAGAACATCCATCGATCACGAAATAGTTATTTCACTACCATTATTATTATAGTTCAATAACTTGTTGAATGCCAAATTTGATTTTTATATGTATATCTTTTGTTTTGTCGACGTTTGGTCACACCAAGGTAATTTTTATTCTTTGCGACACATGAAAAGGTTTAAATAAGTTATAAGGACTCCAAGAGTGACCTTAATCCTAAACTCCAATCTCGATTCTCATCTTATATGATATGTTCTTACATCGCACTATGGTCTCGTTATTAGCATTGTTTTGTAACAGGAGTTACAGAAGTATTTGTCTAACATCTTGAAGAGATACATAATTGGAAGAATTGTAACTATACAAGAACCACAAGTGACACCTCCTAATCAACTGAGGTTTGGTTTATTCCAATATGCACCTAATGATTTACGCCTCAACTATATATGATTTTAAGGCAAGCGGACATATTTATACTAAACCACCTTCAAGAAGATACCAAGATGTTATTTTGATAGAAACCAAGGTAGCACCGCTTAGTCATTCCTTCAAACAAGGACTCATATGGTGACTTCCAAAGTGGTCTTTGCCACTCAACTTGCAGTGTCGACCTGAAGAGAGGGCATTCTTCTCACGATTACCAAAATTAGAAGGGAACCGCATACTCTGGATAAAGTTGGACCATGACATTCCTAAAATATGGGTTCATGACCATGTCACTAAACATAATGACTATGACGGTAAACTCTGACTAGGGGTTTTATTTACCTAACCTAGAGTGTTCCATCGAGTGCAAAGCTTAATTTCATTCTACGGTCTTAATTTCTTATATGGTAAAAAGGATCACACATGCAGGCAAGTTATGCACGAATATTTTATTAAAGTTGAGTGTTCCCATTAAAACTCTTTATTATGTTTGCAAGGTAAGAAGATAACCCAATAATTAATTTAATCATTTATTGAATACTTTGAAAGTACTACAATATATGAACTTAAATTTCAATTTAATATATATAAGTCAAACCCTTTTTTCCATACACAACTAAGAATCAAACTGAATCGGTGATTAGATGCACATTTCCTAAGTTATCCCTAAAACTAGCATCTCATGCATATTAACAAATTTCAATTATAACTTTTCTGTAACAAGAGACTACATTAGACAGTTATTCATTTTACAATGACCTATAAAAATTACAATAATAATAATTAAATTACACATCACCTTTTTCGTCATCATTCTTCCATCCTGCAAAACCCACGTGAGCAAGATATCAACGATAAATCGCTGGCATGGCATCCACCCTAATCAATCATAATTATCATTTTTCAGTTTCCCATTTACATAAGATAAAAATTACAATTTGCAATCGAAACAAAAAGGTCTAGAAACATGTATTCATTGCATTTCATTTTTCTTCATTTTGTAACCCAGGAGAGAGAAAGAGAAGGGAAGAGAGAGAAAACACCATTTTGTCAAAAGTTCTATTTCACACAACAGATACACAAAAGGGTTTTAAAATAGTTATTAGCATGTGTTAAAAGTTTCCACGGTTGTTTGGAAACCTATGCGAGGGTCCGTAACTTTTAATTTTTATATTTTTCTACTAACTACGAAAATGTACAAAACATGCTCAGAGGCTAAGAAACCACTTCCAAAAGTTATATTCTGATGATAACACCCTCTATAATCAACTTTCTACATGTCCCCAAATAGAAAAAGAGTTCATAGCAATCGAGCGGAATTGAAAAAGAGTGAATAGTTTGTGTTTGGCGGTTATTTCTCCAAGGCCACTGGTCATAGTTCACCCAGTTGTAAAATGACAAAAGTTAGCTCAAGGGCCCATAAAACTGTGTCCATAACTGGCATTCGATGGAGAAGCATGCAACGAGACATCTCATACTAGTTCCCCTATATAAGGAGAATTCATCAGAGTCTACAGGACTGAGAACTAGTAAACCATTTTCAAATGGCGACACGTTTTCTGGAGTGACAAGAAGAAATTGGTCCAGTTTGACCTCGTCAAATTGTGACCGGAGGCCTATAAAATGGCTTCTCCAAACTATCCCAAAAATTTCTCTTTCCTATACTGAATGTTCCATGTATTTATCTAGTATAAATGCTAGAGGTTTGTGAAGACGAGACATAATTTCTCCATTTAGGTTTAAAATGGCGGTTCAAAACAAAAGCCAACTTTCTAGATTTAATGCTTTCTCTGCTGTAAACCAGGTAACAACAGGGCTCCTATAAGAGCGTCAAAAAGAATGTCATGTGTTCATTTCAGGTCAAACCAAAGGTCAAGGTGACTCCTTGTATACCAAGTTACATGAATGAAACTTCATATCTCGTTTCCAGAGTTGTGAAGGGTACTTAGTGAGTCTCCGAAAATTACAAAATTTAACTATTTAAAACAAGGAGAAGGTCAACTTTATCAATGGCGAGTCAAATTCATCTGGTCGATAAAACAATATTGGAGTGATCAAGAAGGGTAAGATTTTTCTAAATCATCTCGAAGCGAGGGTGATAGTTCATGGTTTAAAGTAGACGAGTTATAATGACTTCGTGAGTTACGACACAACAATTTATTGTTTTGCTATGAGTTGAAGGACATTTAACTATATTAAAAATCTTAATAATTTAAAATTCTATTTAGTTACAAAAGAGAACTAAAACAAAAGAATTATGAGAGGTAAGGGAAGAAGAACCATGCCTGGAGAATGAAGTCGGTCAAAACTACGGGATTCGATTCAAGATCTCACCGACACTTCACAACGGCAGATCACAAACTCGGATCAAATCTCCACCACGTCACACCAAATTCCCGATGAATTGAAGCTTCCCAATAGAATAAGTAGTTTCTTGAAAGTTTCTGAGCTTTTTAACATACCCACTTCATACAAATCCTGTTAATCGATGATGCAATGTATGAGGTGCCCCAAGCTAGTTAGAACGCATACAAACAACAAGTCCACCACACAACAATCTTGCTCCAAAATTCACATCTCGGCACAAGGAGTTAGGATGCTTGCAAAGGTTATGAAATTTGGCTTTCACCCACCATAGTAGGTTATGAGCACACATATCTCCATGAATGAATCCAAGCTCAACCGATCCTTATGAGCACCAACTTGTTTGTACATCCACAACTTACATACAAAACTAACAAACCATTATGTGCAAAACTACATGTATTCAGTCTATAATACCACGTTCCTTTCCAGCAGGCCACATTTTTATCAGGCGTTTTAGTCAAACAGCTCTCATGCCTTGTGTTTATTTCCACATTTTGTATGCACTTTTACCAGTCCATATACTGATTTAAAGCTCCCATTTAGGTGCACACACAGGGAGAATACAACTAAGGTTGCGAAATATGGTTTTGCATCTGCTTGAAAGTTTCCAAGGCCTTTTCAACAAACTCATTTTTGCACATCCTACAAATCATAGCACTCTATGAGACCGCATTTCTTTGAGGCATTCTAACAACTAGTTCCCACGCATTTTCAACAACTCCATGTAGTGCATACCCTGCTATCATTGCAGTCCAGAGAACACTTTTTTTGGGTATTTTGTGAAACCATACATGTGCTGTCTATTCTTCTATGTTTTTACATGTCTAACAGGGAAGATGCAACTACAATATGTGACAAATCCCTCTCTCCAACGTGTTGTTATAGCTGGCCACACAGGAAAAGGAGCTCATTTTTTATAGCGGGCAGGGGAGGATGTTGCAAAAGATCTGGTTTTCACGGACGCCGCCCCCTTTCATGCCTTCTTCTACGAGAATATGGGTCCATAACACCGGCTTGAAGTTTCCTCCCATGGTGGTGGTAGCAGCAACACTCCCTCTCCCCACACAAAACCAAAACTATGGAAACAAAAACCCAATTTTGCCCTAAATCATGCCTAAGAAGAATATCAAAGGCTTTCTTTTAATTTGAATCCTTTCATTTTATTTTATTTTATATTTATTTTATTATTATTATTTTATTTATTTATTTATAATAAATGGAGGCATTACATTTACAGAGCTATGTTTATGGAGAAGTGGTCTAAGAAAAAAATTTCAAGTTGTGCGAAAGACAATAATGGGTGTTTTGGGATGTTGTTGTACCAGGTCTTAAGGCTGGACCAAAAGGGACATGGGAAAGGTCCTCAACATGAGGTCTTGATCACAAGCTATTAGATAGCATGCATGATGAAAGGTGAGGATGTGTTGTTGTTATTTTTTTATAAAAATTAGTAAGTTTTGAAGCTCCCAAAGAGTGAGGTGGATATGGCTTTAATGGTTCGAAGGATGAATGGGATAATTAAAAATTAGATCATAAGAGAACACATTCTTAGATGTTGATGAAGAGGATTCTAGGCTAGATATGTGGCTTAGAAGGGATTGAAGAGGATCAGATTGCATTGATTATTGTAGGGATGAGCTATAATGATATGAAGAATGATTGGGTTGTGAGTACACTTGATCTTCGCTACGGAATGTTATGTTGGTAGGGGTGTTCTATTGGGAGATGTTATGTTGGTATGGGAGATTATACTTTCTGATAGGGGTTGTTTTGCTAAAGGACATGGTAGGATGGAATATTTTATTGATAGCCATATTGTTGAGGTATGTGTTGTTGATTTTTTTATGATGAAGGATATTGCATTGTGGAATGTTATAATGGGATGAGGATCCCATATGAAATGATGGGTTGTGAGGCTTGAATATATTGGTATTGTAATGGCATTGATACATGCATAAGAGGTTATGAATATGTAGGTGTTTTTGAGAAGACATAGTTGAAGCAGAAAAAGATGGAGCTTGTTGTGGAACACTTTGTTCGGGGATACCGTATAGTGGGATGTTCTGTTGAGTCATAGATTGGGATGTAGAGATCAATGGTTGGGAATGTTGTGGTATGTATTGTGAAACAAGATGTGTACTAGAAATGGAACTAGTGTTAACCAATGGTGTTGTTGTGGGGATGTACATAGTGATATTTTTGATGGGAGTAGTAACTTGTTGGGAAGAAATAACTATTGACATGGTGTTGGAACTCAAAAGAGGTGTTGGTATGTATGAGTCGACTTGAGGAGTGGATGATGAGGTAGTGATATTGTTTAAAGGTAGCGTGGATCCTATAGAAGGACCTGATGAAGATGTGGGTTGTTGAGCAGAGGTGTTTTGTGATGAGATCATGTGAAGGTTATAGAAGGGAGCTGACAAAACCTCAGATGTTTCTGGTTAGTTGATGTAAAATTGTTTGTTGAAAGTTTCAAATGGATTTGTAGAGTTGAGAGATGTTTGAGGTTGATTAACGTTTTTTGTTTTATATTGACTCAAAGTGTATGGATATAATGGTTGGACAATAGGGTTTTGATTTTGATTAATAAGGCCCGCAATGGTAGAGGATGGATTATAGGTATGTTGAATGGATGGAGGCATGAATAGTTACATCTAAACATTTATTGTTGCTAAATAAGCATTAAGGGAAATGGGATTTGAATCTAACATTTCCTCAAATATGGGGTCTCCCCTATTGTAGAAAGGGATTTTAGATGCTTGAGGACTAGAAGAAAGGAAGTATTCCTCTTCTTGAGATCCAGGGGGAGAATTTGACTATTATATCGATGTGGGGAATATGAGATTTGTTTTCTGTTGTATTTCTATAATTGGCCCCTACTTCATGCCAAGTTTGTTGAGGGTCTGAAAAGGGGTTAGATGTGTCTGTTTGATAGTATGGAATTTGTTGTTGCATTGGGGTAAAAGGTGTTGAAGTGTAGAATGTAGGTGGGGTGGACATGTTTTCAGGGATTTGATTACGGGCTTGTTGTCTAGTAAGTACCATAATAAGAAAACACACAGAAAACACCTAAAAGAAAGGGAACCAAGTGGATGTGTTGTTTTACAAACAACAATCAAGAATAATCAGAGGCAGTTGCAACAATGATTTTATAGTTATCTTGAATAGTTATTATGAAATGTGTAATATGGTGAACAGAGGTCCTAGGAAGTGGTCATCTAGGGATGGTTTCAAGTATGCTTAAGGGATGAATCCTTGATATAACCGAAGGTACATGAGGCCCAAATTTGTACTTCTTCCGATATGGGAATGGTAGTGAGGAATACCCCCTCGGTTCACGGTCTCGATGTGATATGAGAGTCGTGTCTTTGAGACAATATATTGTGACAGACAGGAGATTATACTTGGTTAGAGCACCGAGTCAGCTTCCCTATTGGGTGATGAAATCCCAATCAATTTTACTTGGGTGGGATTTTTTTGAATGTGTTTTACATTTTAATAGTGATTTGGGTATGTGTGAGGGATGAATAAGTGAATGTAACCAATTTCACCTCCCTAATTAAACTATGTGAAGTAGGAAGAATGAGGATGTTTCATTTGAAGAGCCAAAATAAAATGTCTATTTTGTTGAGAACATCCAATCAAGTATGTAAGATGGAAAGTTAAACAAATGGTTATAAAACTTACCATGAAAGCACTCATTACTTTTAATTTAGCAATTTCCAAAGCATTCGCTTAGCAAATCCAGAAAATAAAGTTTCTAGCAAGAAGTAACCTGTAACCTTATTAGAAGAGACATGGAACAAAACACCACAGATGGATTATAAAATGACACAAAAACAACACAGGGAATCATCGATAATTAAGGAAATCATTGGAGATTAGCAATCAAGTATAAAAAGGTTCTCAAACTAATAATAAAATGAAGAAATTACTAGGACTCATGGTCTCACTTGGCATGCATGCGAATGTCTAGCATGGTTTTTACCTTTGGTTTTCTTGATTGGTTCAAGGGGTAACAACCGAGATTAACCTCAATATGGTGGGTTTTCTAGGGTACCAAAAATGTTGATTATGTCTTATTGTGCATCGTGTGAAGTGATGGATAAAATATTTTTCCCTATAAACAAGCTTACAAAGATAACACTTAAATAAGATAAGGTTACTACTAATAAAATGTCCTAATCTTTTATTGATGTTTATGAATGTACTTAAAGATAATAAGATAGAAATGTGACTCTACGTAAAAAAATTGTAAGAAGAGTACTTGCTTGCCAAAATGATGTTACACATGCCCCAATGATGATACAGGTCTCCTTGCAAGGTGTTTGGGATCTGAAAAATCTCTCCAAGTGTACATTAACATCCCGCATGCCCCACTTAGCCTCCACATGCTTTGTTTTACTCTTTCCCCCTCTTTTCCTTTGCATTTTGGTCTTGTGATGAAACCGCCGCCCTACAGGTGGCGGTCTCGTGTGACCGCGCCTGCCCGAGATGGGCGGCGGTCTATAACTTGCCACCACTGCTCGGGTGGCGGTCCTTCACGCATTTTCCAGCATGCTTCTTTTAATGTGACTCGCATAAATTTTCAACTTTTACTAGCTTTCTCATCTGTTTTTGCTTGTATTTATGATTTTGGTTCCCTAGAATAGTGTTTCTTCATTGTTTATAGTAAAAGAGTCCTAGTTGGAGTTACCTTTGGGTGAATGGGAATTCTATAAATAGTTGGTTTGATTACAGGAAAATGGTCCCTCAAAATTTCCTCTCATCCTCTCATTTCAATAGTTTAGTCTTTGATTTCTTACTTAGGAATTCAATAGTTTTCATTTGTTGCATGCACGCTTAGTCTTATTCTGTTGTTTAGAAGCCACATGATCTTCTTGTTCTAGTGTTATTACTATTTCATACAATCAATTGAGGTTGGATAGTTTCATTTTCAGTCTGAATCCATTAGATTTGTAGGTTTTGTTAAATCAAGAAGGATAGTTTCAGGTTCTGGATGTTCTGTGTTGTATGACTCGCAATAAATCCCACTAGGAATTACATAAGCCAAGCTCTATTCTCTTGCGCTATCCCTCTCCTACTCACATTGTATTTAGTCTACATCCAAAGCTGTCATTGTTCCAATACCTACTCCTGTTGATGCTAGCATTACACGCTTTTCTAGATTCACATGAGCACGAAGGAACAAGGAGACCACACTGAGGGGACAAAGCCACACACAATCGATTCACCATTGTTCTACAAAATCCAGGTTCAAGCTATCAAATTTCTAGTTAAAACATATCAAATAGAGTAGTGAATCATTTTATTTCAGTTAATATCACTTTCGATATTGCCGGGGAAGCTGTGGGGATTGATAGTTTATGAGAAACTATGATTCATTACTCATTTCTGAGGTAAGATCGGGGTCTTTCAAATGGATTAGATTAGTTATTTAGTTATTCGAATAGATTCACAACCGCATAGCAGGTAGCTACACTCGGCTACTTTTCTTGTTTTAAATTTAGTTATTAGCTTAGTTGTTATTTTCTAGATATTAAATAATTTCTCTTTCAATTCTCTTAAATAGTTGTTATCTTAATTTTGTTAAATAATCTGTTAAAAATAAAAAAATAGAGAATTTTATGTGGATATACTTTACATAATTAGTTTACTTTGCTTTAAGTTATATTTATATTGTTTCTTGTGTATGACAATCGTGGGACCTAGGGAGCCCAGAGAATACTTATTCGAGCCAATCATACCTCAACCCAATCTTGTCGCAGCAATAACTAATATAGACCAAAATCTTAGAATTCAAGTCTTCCGAACAACAACAAATCTACAGGAATTAGCTCACAGTTAAGAGGATTAAACATAGAAGATGACAAAGCACATACGTTTTTGTCAAACCAGCCAAACTACAGATTGCCTTAATAAATATATGCATGATCGTGGAAAGGCTTGAAAGAGAGCAAAAATTTGGTTTTGATCCTTTGGTCCCATAGCCGGACATGGGAGACATCCTCATTGACATAGACACTAGCTTAAGAATTCAAATTAACAGAACGCTTGGAAGGTACTTTGAGAAGATTCCATGATTTTTAGTTCTAAACATAGAGGCCGAAGAGGCATACGATTATTAGATATTAGGGATTAGGGATTGATTCTACACATGACCATAGGAGGTCTACAATGACCATGAACCTAGGGTTGTGATCCATACCTCCCATAACCCAATGGGCCCACAGTCAATCGGGCGTTGATACTAATTTACGCATATTGGTATTCAGATCCTCTCCACTTCCACCAATCATTATCACACAACTATCCTCACTAGACATAGCAGCTAATCAAGCTAAGGATTTCTGGAATAGACTAGAGAATCGCCCATAGAATCCACCATACATCCATCATCCATTTTTCATGACCCTATCAGGGGATATCTACGAAGCACCCACAGGTTATCTTCCACGTATTCCACAACCTATAGATTGGATCATGCCAGAGCTCAATATTGATTGGAGCCTTCGAGTAGTCATCCTTACCAAATGATCTATCATGCCAGTTCAGGTTAGAAGGGCATTTTTTCCTTAGATTCGTAGATTCCATTAGTGTGTGTTGAAGACATAAGATTGCCTAACTAGTTTGTTTCGCCCCACGTATATTCCATCCCCACCAGGTTGTCTTGGCATGACCTCGGGAGGTCGGGTGCGAGGAAGAGTTACTTGTAGATTCCCATGCTCGCTTGTCACTTTTCCATCATACAAAATTGGTGAACCCGACGTGAAACACACAACCATTTCACCCTACCTACCTCATTAGGCTTTCACATCAGCTTTACCAACAAAATTTGTGAACCTAACATGAAAGGAACGTTGCTTCATTTTCACCTTTCCCATCCACCTTCACTCTTTCCCATTATTCTATGGGTATTCATATACCCCATGAATATGTTAGGATACGATGCATATGGCAGACCTCTCCTAGGTCTTGAAGTATACTACGATCAACTGAATAGACAACCATCACCCTCGCTCTTAGCATGGGGTGACAACTATTTAATCAACCAGTTTTCAACACAAACTCCTCCTCAAAGGAGTATATATAGTTCTTCTTTCCACATGGAGGAGTTCTTCTTTCCACATAGTTCTTATAACATGACGCTCACTAGAGAATCTTGTTCATCTATCAGTGTTGCTTAGACGGTAAATCGGTAGACAATCAGATCTATATCTATTTTTAGATGATGAACATTTAGTGTGTTATGCTAGGAGTGAATAACACTCTCAAAGTATGTACCCACCTATAGGAGGTTTGCAAACACAACCCGAGGTCTCTTTTCAAGAAAACACCTCCATTCCTCCACCTATGGGGAATACCCTCGGTGAAATTTGGCGGGTGCCAATCAATTCATAG
Organism: Taxus wallichiana var. yunnanensis; assembly: GCA_018340775.1. Classification (NCBI taxonomy): domain Eukaryota; kingdom Viridiplantae; phylum Streptophyta; class Pinopsida; order Cupressales; family Taxaceae; genus Taxus; species Taxus wallichiana. The sequence goes on along the minus strand of CM031236.1, from coordinate 240,936,875 downwards.
TTGGGTACCATATGCCTATACAACCTCAATAAACACCACTAAGGAAAATACGTATCTTCACCAAATGAGGTCATCTCAGCCTTAGTTGAGAAAGTTAGAGGGTTGGAACTTGCTCAAGCAAGTCAAAATTTACAATTCACGTAGGAAGGAAATTCCAATCCTCCACATCATCCTAGCCAAGTAGACCTCCTCACAGAGCAGGAAAATTGGGCATGCCTCCTCAGTATTCACAACAAATGCCAACTAGAACTGTGTTCTCTAACACCGCTCCAGTGGAAAATATGATACCTCCCGGTTTAGTACAAAACAATCCATTTCTAAACAATGTTCCTCCATATTTAAACATGTATTCCAAGTCACCACAAGGAGATATGTTCTCTTCTCCCAGCATGTTCCCTCAACCACAGGGATTTCCTTATGTCTCGTGCAAATACATATGCTACACCATATCAACAAACCATCCCACCTCCCCCTCTTAGCAAACACCATCAATGGTCAAAACCTATGTGATAGGAACTTATTCAGAATATTTGGAAGATCCCTTAGACTTCACTATATGAAGCGGCATGCTTCCAAGACCTCTTTCTGATTTTCCCAAGTACAAAGGGGAGGGAGATCCGAATGCACATATTAAGGCCTATGCCACAGCCATTCGAGAACTGCTCCTTAGGATGGAGTTGTTGCTAAAATATTCCCCAAAAATTTAGAGGGTATTGCCCACGATTGGTATTACAGAATACCGAAGCCTTAATACATTCATTTAAACAACTCATTTCAGAGTTCATCAAGGTGTTCGACATGAATAAATTATTGAGAATAGGAATTAGGGAATTATTGCATATTAAGCAAGAACAAAATGAATCAGTTGCTCATTTCATCCAGAGATAGTGTACGAGTCCTCTATTCTTCAACAAGCACTCCAAACATGGATCGAGATGGAACTATGTGATTTATTCCTTCATTCTCTCAATAGAGAGATAAAGGAAGAATTCTAGAAGTTCCCACTAAGAACTTATGATGAAGTGATTCGAGCCCTCTCGAATAGATCAAGTTGCAATAGATAGCGGTCATAAGGCATATGGAACAAAAGGGAGGTTAATCATCCCCAACAAAAATACTACGACTTATCCTACTACCACAAGCACCAATCAAGGACCTAAAATCCTTAACAAAAGCTGTGGATCACAACAGATGGAGTTACTGACCAAGCAAAAAAGGAAAATGTTGTAAATGCTCCACCACCGGTTAACAATCAACAAAACAACAATTTTACCCCAACAATCAACGCGGTGGATTTTAATCGTCAACAACAACAACAACAACAACGGTAGATCCAGACACAAGGTCCAAGTCAAAACTCAATTGGATATCAAAACCAAAGGTAACAAACACAAAACTTTAATCTTAATAGTCAACAATTTAATCAGATTTTTAGACCACAACACATGCCAAACCAACAACCTAGGAATTACAATCCCAACTCGTATTGTGGTTTCCAAAAATTTGAAGCCATGACACTAGGACTTGCAGTGACTACAATAAATTCATGCAATGTTTTCCAGAGGAACAAAGACAACTTTTCATAAATATGTTCTTAGCTGATCCTGCATCACCTACGCCAAGTACTTTCATAGGGGCAGTCTCCCCTCAAAACACACCCCTCAAGATTTTCAATGATCTGCTCCCAAATCATAATAACAAATTAAATCCAAATGGGATGAACAAGGGTGTAATGATAGGAAACAATGATCATGAAGCCTCAACTTCACTAAATCCACCTGTCACACCACAATTAGGAAATCAGCCATGAACCAAGATAGTCGGTTTAGTGGAATTAGACACTGAGCTACATGTGGAAGCCATAACAAGGACACGAGAGTATTCCTCTCAGCCAAATCCAAGTTACCCACTAGAGCCAGATAACATTCAACAAACATTAGTAAAACCCATAGGTGCCTATGATTTAATTAATGACTTAACAAAGACCTTTTCTCACATCTCCTTTTTGGACTTGTTGAAGAACTCTCCCACCCATAGGGCTGCTCTTTTAGAAGCATTAGGTTTAGGTCATTTAATTAACATCACTCCTCCTCCCAAAACATAGGTAAACCATATAGACTTTGATATCCACCCTCTGGGGCAGCCGGATAGGGATACCAAGTTTATATTTGACATAAGCAAAATGCCAATAGACGCTGAGATTGCACATAGAGGTGATCCAACCTTACATTTACAAGTGTGGGTTTATAACAATTACGTTAAATGCACAATGGTTGATGATGGGGTAGTAGTTAACATAGTCCCCTTCTCTTTCCTTCAAAAGCTAGGGTATGGAGAGACAAATTGTTCCATGACTCAGAATACACTAAGAGGCTATGATATCCTTAAAGCCACTTCGATTGGAACTATAATACTACCAGTCACCTTGGGACCCAAAACAATCCTCACTGAGTTTTATATTATAGATCGGGAAACCAACTATAATATGATCCTTAGCCAACCATGGATAAACCGTATGAAGGCAATCCCTTCTATGTTATTTTAGGAAATAAGATTCTGCGCTTAGGAAAGATATTCATAGCAAAAGGTGATCCGAAACCATTCAATATACACCTAGTAGACCTAAAGAAAAGGCCAGGCATTCATTCTGAGTTTTAACTCCCAACAAACTAACTTAACAAACCAAGCAACTCAAAACCGAAGAAGAAAAATAATACCTACAATGTAACTAGAGATTACGAACCTAGTCAAGAGCATCCCGGCCCTCAAGGATGAATCGACATTGTAGAAATAGTTTCATTAGGAACTACTGCAAAATTGTTGAATTGCTAGAACAAGATCTACCAATTTTCCTACCGCTTGATTACACAGGTATGGAATGTACCCTAGGAGTTGGTCCCTTCCACAGAGGAACTTTACATGGTAGAAGTAACCGAAGCAGAAGAAATAGATGTAACGAATGTCCCTGAAAAGTTAATATCATAATTGCATAAAGAAAATTCGAAATCTTACTCTTTATTCTTGCTCAATACATATCCATTTAAATAGGAGATGTTGTTCCTATATTTAAGGAGATATAATCTCCATAAATATCTCCACACATAACTCCTAAAACAACTCCATGCTATTATACGTGAGATTTTGTTTTCTCACAAAACTAATATTGTTAATGATTTGTTTACTCAACAACTCATAACAATATTTACTCACCCACTCATAATTACATTTACAATAATGTAATTAATTATTACAACACATATTATATTATCCTAGATAATATAATCACTTACATAATATTCTATGTTCACACTACAACATAGATATTCCTAACATTCGCCCCTTAGTGTGAACATGGGGTAAGAGCTCTTGGAAACATCAACCTTGTCGGAGTATTCATTGCTACTTTGGATCTTGCTATCTAGATCTTGCTGCTAATGATCATCCTTGTCGTATGAACATCTTCATCGACTGATCACCTTCCACCGAAGTACCTTCCACCGAAGTATGGCAGTCAGAGGACCGTACGACAGTCAGAGGACCGTACGTAGATGATTTTCCCCTGTAAGCTGAGTCATGCAGTTTGCTTCTTCCACACCAAATAGACACTCAGGAACTGTTGTTAGTCTATGTGAACACATTAAAATCAAAACATGAAACTAGTTTCACCCCCTTGTGTATAAACACACCACATAACTGAAATAAAATATCACCACATCTGTCTGCGACCCCATCGTTGGTGAATGACGAGAGGACGCTGATTTTCCTCCTTCCTCCATTGCCTCCTTCCTCCAACAAGAAAAGAGTCTACCATAGGAAATCCTCATCACTAGGACATGAAAGTTCTTCATCACCGATTGAGTAGACTTCCCAATCAGTTTCTACTTCACTAGAAGGGCTTTCTGATCTATCTTGTCATCAAGAAGATCCTGAGCTCTCTTTTTACAGTTCAGTATTACATGCCCAATCTCATTACAATAAAAGCATTTTATTTTTCCATGTGAAGGAACCTTCTTTGGTTTATGTTTTTCCTTCTTAGATGAGGAGCTCGGTTTGTTTCCTACATATAGTACTTCTTCATGTTCTTCATGATTGCTTTGTTCTAACAATGTAGAAATCACTCCTTCTAGACTAATAGTAATTTTACTCAAAGTAAATACAATATTTGAGTAACTCTTAGGCATGCTATTAAGAAGAATAGCTTTAGCATCATCATCTTTTACATGTTCTTTAATTCCAGCTAGTTGATTTAGCAAAGAACGAAACTTACTTATATGATCTGCCATTTTTGAGTTCTCTTCCATTTTCAACCCGTACAAGCGTTGCTTCAATGTAGTCTTTGCCATTTCAGCTTCAGAACCAAACAATTTGTTAAGAGACTCCCAAATTTCTTTTGCAGATTTTGTGAAATCCACATGATGTAGATAGGCTTTTGATAAGCCCAGACCAATGGTACCCAATGCTCTCTGATCTTTTGCATTCCATTTTGCCAATTCATTTCCTCCAGTGGGTGGAGTTGAATTAGACTTCACCACATCCCATAGATCCTTTTCTATTAAATGTAATTGCATCTGTAGTTGCCATGTATGGAAATCTTGTCCTTCAAACTTTTCAATCAGATTTAGTTTCTCCATTATTTTGTACAATACTGATAAAAAAATACAAAATTGAATCAAGTACTTTAAAATTTTATATTGAATACCTTTTAACCTCCAAGCAAGTCAAGAACTTGTATTAACAATTCAACATTATTGAAAATTGGAGAAAACTTTCAGTAGAAGAATTGATGTGCTTAATTTGATAGCTGCATAGTAAAATCCGTATTTCTTCCAAACTACATTCTGGGTTCTTCTGAAATTTCTTCTGTAGTTTTTGACCAGCACGTGATTCTGCACACAAAATTATAGAAAAACCCACATCTGGAAACGAAAAATATAATATATTCTTTGAGACGGATCTGATCATGAAAGCACTGAAATTTCTTGCATCAAACCTGCTCTGTTACCAAATGAAAAGTTAATATCATAATTGCATAAAGAAAATTCGAAATCTTACTCTTTATTCTTGCTCAATACATATCCATTTAAATAGGAGATGTTGTTCCTATATTTAAGGAGATATAATCTCCATAAATATCTCCACACATAACTCCTAAAACAACTCCATGCTATTATACGTGAGATTTTGTTTTCTCACAAAACTAATATTGTTAATGATTTGTTTACTCAACAACTCATAACAATATTTACTCACCCACTCATATAATTACATTTACAATAATGTAATTAATTATTACAACACATATTATATTATCCTAGATAATATAATCACTTACATAATATTTTATGTTCACACTACAACATAGATATTCCTAACGATCCCAACATCCATCTTCCCAAATAAACATTGGACTCTCCACTTTGATGGAGCTAGATGTCGTTATGGGGCTAGGGTAGGTGTGATCTTTACTTCTCCCGAGGGAAAGATCCTACCATTTTCCTTTAAATTAAATTTCAAATGTACAAACAATGGCATTGAGTATGAAGCCCTCCTCCTTGGTCTCATCATAGCTAAAAGGCTTGGTGTTAATGACATCAGAGTGTTAGGAGACTCTCAATTAGTAGCAAACCAAGTCTCTGAGGTGTATGAGACTAGAGCTAAACATTTACAGCTCTACAAAATAGTAGTATTAGATTTGAGCAAAGGATTTAACTTCATATCAATTGAAGCAATCCCCCAAGAACAAAACCTTCTCTCATATTTGATAAAGCAACCTCAGCTTCACATTTCACTCCAAACAATGAGTTGGAGGACACCCGTTTCATGGTATCCCTTCGTATTGAACCGTTAGTAAAGAAAACATCAACAAACCCTCTTCTAACGCACATAGCTGAGAATACATCTACTATCTTAGGTCATGTTGTTAGTGATATAACAACTCTTGATTACCTAAACACATATGCAGAGTTACATCTCACCCATCACATGGTAGATTTTTCCTTAATCGCACATTCATCTTCTTACTTTGGAAATACCATGGTAGAGCTTCCCCACAAAAATAACTCGACATATACGTGATAGAGAATGGAGAAGATTTGGAACTACCTCCAGTCCCATCACTTGAGTTTGAAGAAGGTAACACTTCTTTAATCGAATAAACGATTGATATTAACATCGGAACGGAGGAAGAACCAAAGATCTTGAAACTAGGATCTTCGTTAACTCCAGAAGAAATAGAAATACACACTTGAATCCTCAAAGAACATCAAAAGAATTTTGCATTTAATTATAAAGAAATTATGGGAATTACACCGCACATCGCGCACATAACCTCATCACCAAATCAGATGCAAAGCCAATTAAACAAAAATCAAGACCAATGAAACCCAAGGTAGCTCTCATGGTGAAGGAAGAAGTAATGAAGCTCCTCCAAGTAGGGTTCATCAAGCCAGGTGGATTACTCTCATTGGGTATCTAATATCGTCCTGTTCTAAAAAATAATGGGAAGATACGCATCTACATAGATTTCTGAGACATTAACAAGGTGTGCCCCAAGGATGACTTCCCGTTACCATCCATTGATGTCATTGTTGACACAACAACTGAATTTGAGCTTTTGTCTCTCATGGATGGGTTCTCAAGATACAATCAAATCAGAATATCTAAACAAGACCAAGCCAAAACCACATTTATAGCTCCTTGGGGAACTTATTACTATGTTATTATGCCATTCGATCTCACGAATGCTGTGCTTACATACCAGCGGGCAATGACATACATATTTCATGATCTTATTCATAAAATCATGGAATCCTATGTAGAAGAATTGTTGGCCAAGGCCAGGAAGCACCGTGATCACCTAGAAGTGCTCCGCATCATTCTTTCACGTTTGATCGAATACGGAGTCACACTAAACCCAAAAAAATTATATTTGGTGTGACAAGAGGGAAACTCCTAGGTTACATTATATCATCATGAGGGATCGATGTAGACCCAGCCAAAATCTGGGCTGTTCTTGAGATGATCCCACCATCAGATGAATCTGGCATTAGATCATTTCTTGGAAAGCTCAGTGTAATCTGGAGATTCATTCCGACTTAAGTTTTGTTGTACATTTGATCAACAATTTGTTGAAAAAGGATTGCTGCATTATTTGGACAAAGGAATGCCATGAGGCCTTCGAAGTAGTTAAACACTTCTTACTGTCTCCTCCCATGTTAATGCCACCTAGACCAGATCATCCTTTGATTTTATATTCATAAGCTACGGATGTCTCGCTAGCTTGCATGTTGGCTCAAGAAGATGACGATAAACGAGAACGTTTGGTCTATTTTATTAGCCGAACGTTGCTCAATTATGAAACACGTTATACGCAGGCAGAACAAGAATGCCTTGCCATAGTCTTTGCAACTAAACACTTAAGACATTACATGTTAAATCAATAAACAAGGGTCATTATAAAAACAAACCATTTACGAACTTTCCTCACGTAAGGGTCTTTGTCTAAAAAGGTTGGAAACTTTATAACCTTAATGGGTGAATTTGAATTAGCTTTTATAAGCCAGAAGTTTGTTAAGGGACAAATCATTGTAGATTGGTTAGCCAACAACCCGTTAGACGGAGGCGATCTAGTAGATCTGGATTTTCCCGATGAATGCATATATTACATCGAAACCAGACCTCCCATCTCTGAATGTCCTTGGTATACTAATATTATCAATTTTATCATGGACCATACGTATCTAGAGGGTGCTACACCACAACAAAGAAGGTGGTTATGCATTATCGTAGCTAAATACGTTATTATAGAACAAGTGCTCTATCATAAGGCTTTCGATGGAATGCTTCTAAGGTGTGTTGACACAGAAGAATCCAAGAAGATTCTCTACAAATCCCATAGTGGAATATGTGGAGGCCACTTTAGTGGTCATGCCACCACTTGCAAAATACATTGAATGGGCTATTTTTGGCCCACTCTCGAACACGACACAGTAGAGTTTGTACGTAGATGCCATAAATGCCAATAATTTTCCCACGAGATTCACATGTCGGCACAAGCTCTACAACCAATTGCGACTCCATGGCCCTTTTCTACATGGGGCCTAGATTTGATAGGGAAATTATCTCCCTTGTCAACAGATGGCCATAACTTCATAATCATGGCCACTAAATATTTTACCAAATGGGTAGAGGCTATGCCTCTTACCACTATACTAGGTGCCGTGATCGCCAAGTTCATTTTGAACCAGATCATTTATAGGTACAATGTCCCATAAATCATTATCTCAAATAATGACACGTCCTTTAAAAATGATGAGGTCTGTGAGCTATGTAGTAAATTTAAAATAAACCATCATATAGCCTCCCTGTATTACCCTCAAGCCAACGGGCAGGCTAAAGCAACAAACAAGACATTAAAATCTATTCTACTCAAAATGGTAAAAGAAAACAAATGAGATTGGAATTTAAAGTTATATCCGGCCTTGTGGGCCCACCGAACCTCAATAAGAACACCAATAGGAGCAACTCCTTTCTCATTGGTATTCAGAGCAGAAGTAGTTCTCCCACTTGAGGTTGAAATACCCAGTCTCCACATCTCACTACAAGGGATTCTGGATGAGGAAGCTTATAGAGAGGCATGCCTCTCCCAACTAGAAAGCCTAGATGAGGCCAGGTTAAATGCTGATCATCGGCATAGAGTCTATGTTGACCGGATGTGCCGGCAGTATAAAAAAAATGTCTATGAACTAGAAATATATGAAGGAGATATAGTTCTAAGACTAGATGCACCACATTGATAAGAAGACCAAGTGAAGGAAGGAAATTCTAGCCCAAATGGTTGGTCCCATACCAAGTCATGAAGGACTACAAAAATGGTGCGCATCTCTTATGTACACTAGAAGGCGAGGAATTCAACGAAAGCTGTCAATTCCTTGCAGCTTAAACAGCTTTTACTCATGAAGCATTAGCACTATTTGTATAATTATATCTGCATTGCATCTTCATTTTGTTCACTCATTTTGTAGAATCCGTGGTGATCAAGGGACTTGTTCTTAAGCAATTCATTACAAACTTTTGATGGCATTGGTAGAAACATTCAAATCATACTTCTTCATTTTCATAACATCATCAATTGTTTCATAATCATTTCATCAATTAAAGCTAGATATGACAAAGCCTTAACGTAGCCATACCAAGGCTCGCATGCTTATTCTCACTTTTTTTTCTTCCTAGGATAGGTGTCTTGCCTATGGTAGTGCATTCTAGAAGCTTCATGGTGTCACATCTATCTCATATATAGATCTCATTGGAAATAAGAACATACTGACATTTTTCTCAAATAAATAAGTCGAATATAGATCAAACAAAAATTTTACTTTTACACATTTCCTTGCCCTACCAACCTTCGGTGATGAACTTGTGTCTCTTACTGGTGATGTAGGGTTGGGAAAGGATGGGAATTCCCTTACTTTCCTGTACCTTGTCCATGGTGATAAGCCCATGCTTCCTACTAGTAGCATGGGGCAAGATGTAGGGGGTCCTCTTGATAGTAACATTGAAGGTCATAAGCAAATAGTTCAAATATACCTTTGAAATCTTGAGTCAAAAACAAATGAATCAGATGTCCAAAATTCCAAGAGAGTCCAAAACCTTGAAAACCAGATTTTGTCAACCAAGTGGCCATCTACGGATCTAAGTCTAGATTAACTACAAAACAAGTCGCATTCTAAACTATGGAGTCACTTGAGTAGGTTAGGTTTGTAGCATCCTAATTTGGTTCCACCAACTCTTTGTCTATCTCCCATCATTAACATTTCAACACTCCTCACACTTGTGCCCTTTCTAGCTCTCGGTGGTGAGCTCCCGCATCCTATTAGTTGTGTGGAGTTAGGAATGGGGCAAGTTCATATGCTCATCATATCAATTTATCATCACATTTTGTTATAACAAATATGAAGTACTATAAAATTGCTTATAGAAACTAAAGTTTACGATCACATTGTGTCTTCATTATCATACATCGGCATCATGAAATACAAAAAGGAAGAAAGCATTTGTATCATTTGTTCTCCATTGCATACATTTTGAAAAGCATATAAAAAAAGAATTTTAATAAGCATCTAATATACATGTGGAAATTATATATATATATATATATAAATCAAGTTTTATGTACGATGCCATCATGCGCTAGGCATGGTCAAAATGCTCAATGAGCGCGAAAAATACAAAATGATTGTATAAATAATCTAACAAAAGTCACTACAAAAAGAGCCAAGTGGCCTCTCAACCCATATGAGATCCCTTCGAAGGTGCACGACCACATCTAGGACTCCGGCTATGCCGGCGCTCTGAGTGTGCGGAAGGCTAACGGTCCCGAATAGTAGTCAGTGGGCCTCACTATGAGAGCATCTCCTCATCAGGTGTTCTATAGTCCTATACCCAGCTAACTCAGTATGGAGGGAAGTCACCATCTTGGCCACATGCCAGACAGGGGAAAAGACATCACTATGCCTACTAGTTACTAAAGGCTCCCCTGCATCCACCGATAACTCGGTGCGAGTCTTCTCCATGGGGAGCATCAGGGTATCAGTACATACCTAGTGAATCAAGTCTCGCCACTCATCAATAGTCTTTGCAAGCAAAGGAGAAGACAAAATTAGAAATAATCAAAAGATAGAAACAAAAATGAACAAAAGGAGAGATAGCAACTAAGGCAATCCTAGCTAAAAACAAATATTAAAAGAAGAGTGACAACTCACTCGGATCTCCGGGCCTCCAAGAGGGATCCCTAGGATCAACACCTGCCATAGATGTTGCCACTAACTGATGTCCTCCTCCTATGTCTGGGGCAACATAACGTCCTACTACGGACTCATCCTCCCCACCTAGGTCCTGAGAGGGCAACTCCTCTGAGACTAGAGTCACCCTCTCCACACTCTGCTCTACCCTCTCGGCCTATAAGATCTCCTGAGTGTCATGCCACTCAAGATCACTATCCTCCTCTCCACCTGACTTGCTGACCTCCATGTCCTTGGTCTCCTCCTCTATCTCTCCCCCTATGAACTCCTCAGACTCGGAGTCTATATCAATAGGGTCATCATCGCTATGGGCAGGACCGGCGGCAATCTGAAGTAAAGGTGCCTGAGGAGCACCAAATCTCTCTTGGGCACGTACCACTTGCCTAGCTACAATAGGGATGCCAAGAGTAACAATAGTCCAACCCTGGTCTCTAGGAACTCCCCTAGCCTCCCAAACTGATCTGAACACTGGCACCAATGGGGGAAACATACCAACGTAGGCAAGGCCAAACTGCTGAGGCACTCGATCAAAAGGATGTTTCTCCACCTTTCTCGTCCTGTCCACAAGCTGCCCTGTAGTAGAGTAGGAAATCAAAGTGAGGGTATCCTCACCCCACAACCATTCCACGGCCTGATAAGGTGTAGCCTCCATATCATCAGTAGTCAAGGAGGAAACTAGCTGGTGGGGTGCTCTAAGCACCAACATCTCTATCCATCTAGCTGCCCTCATAGCTCTAAGATCCACCACCTCTATGCCTCTCCCATAGGGGATGATACACTCATAGACCCAGCTCATAACCAAGGTCATATGGCTCAAAGACTGTCCTTGTAAGCAGACCACCCTATATAGGTCGTGGTAGGTGGTCCCAAGTATATTGGCTCCCTAGGCATAAATATGGCCATGTGCCTCAATTTGTGTAATAATAGGGGACCAGTAGTAGAGTAAGGTGTCCCCTCCCTTGTCCCCGATTAATCTCAAGGTAAGGATCCCCATAATGGCTTGACGAATCAAAGGGATAGGCAAGCTAGGAATGGAATGGACCCTCACCCCCTTCTTCGAACTAGTGGAGACAACTGCATCTCCAATATATGTAGCCCATTGAGCTATCTCGAGCCCGTGACCCCACCGTCTCAAGTTTAAGCAGTCTCCTAATGATTGGGACTCCCAAGATACAGTAGACATCCTCCAGGGTGATAGTCCACTCACCCACAACTCTTGGAAATCGGAAAGTGTTTCGATCAGCATCCCAATATGAAAACAGGTCACACAGTATGTGACTAGATGGAGCGACATAAGGAATCTGTGATATATGTAATATGCCAGCCCTCTGAAGAGTATCCTACTCAACCTAAGAAAGTGCATCCAACACTGTCGGAAGCCAATCACTCTCTCTCTCATGGATCCATCTGATGTACTCTTCCTTCTTCTGTAAAACACACAAAAACATGCAAAAAAAGAGTAAGTTAGTACCAAAATCACATTGGGAAAAATCATTAAAACATATGAGAATACTAAAAATGCAAAAATGGGTTCAAAACAAGGTTATTTTAGCATTCTATAAAGGACCGCCACCACTGAGAAGGGTGGAATTTTTATCGCCACTTGAAGGGCAGCGGTCTTATAACCACCACCTTGCTTAGGGTGGTGGTTGTGTCCCACATTTTCAAACGGGTCACGTGCCCTAAAAAACACTCAAAAACATAAAAAACGACCATTTTGACTAAAATGAGAGCCTACCCATTAGGCGTCCCCCTAAGGACACATTTAAAACTAAAAATTTCAAAAATTACCCCCCCATGGCAAAGATTTCATCATTTTTACATTTTAGGTATAAAAATGGTAAATCGAGAAGAACTAACTTGAGATCTCGTGGGTCAATGTTCCACTCATGAGGCATGATCACTATCTCGTCATGAATGTTTCGACTATACTCTCGTCAAAAACCGTCACCGTGGGTCCCAGAGCTCAAAATCAATCAAATCAACACACACAAATGAATAGGAAAATGGGCCCATTTTTATATATATAGCATTTTGACTCGTCTTGGATGCCCCTTTTCATAGGTTTGGAGTGTCGACGGAGGTAAGTTCTTATCCCCACGCAAATGGTAATTCCTCACTTCATATTATTTTAGTATTTATTTTTGGCTTATTTTATCTATTTGCACTTGAGTCTTCTTTTCATTTTGCAGGTAGTGAGAATTTTGGATGGCGTCATTTCGACACACGGACGTGTTAGGTATAATTTATAGTTTCCCATTTCAGGACTGCCATACTCGGACCCACCGTTTTACACCTCTTCATGGCTAAAACACTTCTTTGAGGGGGCAATATGTACGTACCCAAAATTGTAAGGGTACTACGCTGCTAGAACAATGTTACACATGCCCCAATGATGATACAGGTCTCCTCGCAAGGTGTTCGGGATCTAGAAAATATCTCCAAGTGTACGTTAACATCCCGCATACCCCACTTAGCCTCTGCATGCTCTGTTTTACTCTTTCCCCCTCTTTTCCTTTTCATTTTGGTCTTCAATGATGAATCGCTGCTTGCCTTACAGGCGGTGGTCTTGTGGTGATGCCCGGGCATGGCGGCGGTCTCAGAATCGACACCCTTCTCGGGCGCGGTCCTTCATGTGTTTTCCAAAGCATGCTTCTTTTAACGCAACTCACATAAATTTTCAACTTTTACCAGCTTTCTCATCCATTTTTGCTTGTATTTATGATTTTGGTTCCCTGGAATAGTGTTTCTTCATTGTTTATAGTAAAAGAGTCCTAGTTGGAGTTACCTTTGGGTGAATGGGAATTCTATAAATAGCTGGTTTGATTACAAGCAAATGGCCCCTCAAAATTACCTCTCATCCTCTCATTTCAATAGTTTAGTCTTTCAGTTCTTGCTTAGGAATTCAATAGTTTTCATTTGTTGCATGCATAGTTAGTCTTATTCTACTTGTTTAGAAGCCACATGATCTTCTTGTTCTAGTGTTATTACTATTTCATATAATCAATTGAGGTAGGATAGTTTCATTTTTAGTCTGAAGCCATTAGAGTTGCAGGTTTTTTTCGTCAAGAAGGATAGTTTCAAGTTCTGGATGTTTTGTGTTGTATGACTTGCAATAAATCCCACTAGGAATTACATAAGCCAAGCTCTGTTCTCTTGCGCTATCCCTCTCCTACTCGCATTGTATTTAGTCTACATCCAAAGCTACCATTGTTCCAATACCTACTCCTATTGATGCTAACATTACATGCTTTTCTAGATTCACATGAGCACGAAGGAACGAGGAGACCACACTGAGGGGACAAAGCCACACACAATCGGATTCGCCATTGTTCTACAAAATCCAGGTTCAAGCTATCAAAGTTCTAGTTAAAACATATCAAATAGAGTAGTGAATCATTTCATTTCAGTTAATCTCACTTTCGATATTGCCAGGGAAGCTGTGGGGGTTGATAGTTTATGAGAAACTATGATTCATTCCTCATTTCTGAGGTAAGATCGGGGATATTTCAAATAGATTAAATCAGTTATTTAGTTATTCATAATAGATTCATGACTTGCGCACAGGTGGTAGCTACACTCGGCTATTTTTCTTGTTTTAAATTCGGTTATTAGCTTAGTTGTCATTTTCTAGATATTAAATAATTGCTCTTTCAATTCTATTAAATAGTTATCTTAATTTTTCTAAATACTCAGTCAAAAATACAAAAATAGAGAATTTATATATTCTATGGATATAATTTACATAATTAGTTTACTTTGCTTTAAGTTAGATTTATATTGTTTCTTGTGTATGACAATCACGAGACCTAGGGAGCCCAGAGAATGCGTATTCAAGCAAATTGTACCTCAACCTAGTCTTGTCAAAGCAATAACTGATATAGACCAAAATCTTAGAATTCAGGTCTTCCAAACAACAATAGATCTACTAGAAATTAGCTCACAGTTAAGAGGATTAAACATAGAAGATGACAAAGCACATACGTTTTGGTCAAACCAGCCAAACTACAAATTACCTTAATAAATATTTGCATGACTGTGGAAAGGCTTGAAAGAGAGAAAATGTTTGATTATGATCCTTTGGTCCCACAACTAGATGTGAGAGACATCCTCATTGGCATAGACACTAGCTTAAGAATTCAAATTTCCAGAATGCCTATAAGGTACTCTGAGAAGATTGCACAACTTTTAGTTCTAAACATAGAGGTGAAAAAGGCATACGACTATTGGATATTAGGGATTAGGGATTGATTCTACACATGACCATAGGAGGCCCGCAACAACCATGAACCTACAATTGTGATCCATAGGTTGCACAACCCAATGGGCCCATAGGTCAATCAGATGTTGATATTGATTTACACATATTAATATTCAGATCCTCTCCACTTCCACCAATCATTATCGCACAACTATCCTCACTAGACATAGTAGCTAATCAAGCTAAGGATTTCTAGACTAGACTAGAGAATCACCCATAGAATCCACCATACATCCATCATCCATTTTTCATGACCCTGTCGGGGGATATCTACGAAGCACCCACAAGTTATCTTCCACGTATTCCACAACCTATAGATCGGATCACACTAGAGCTTGATATTGATTGGAGCCTTCAAGCAGTCATCCTCTTCGAATGATCTATCATGCCAGTTCAGGTTAGGAGGGCCTTCTTTTCCTTATATTCACATATTCCATTAGTGTACGTTGAAGACATAAGATTGGCTAACTAGTTTGTCTCATGCCCCACATATATTCCATCCCCACCGGTTGTCTTGCACGACTTCCGAGAGGTCGGGTGTGAGGAAGGGTTACTTGTAGATTCCCACACTCGCTTGTCACTTTTCCATCATATAGTGACTATCACTTATTTACATTAGATACATATATAGCTAATGTTAGTCATGGTTTACAACCATAAATTAGACTCCTGTTCTACGTAAATGTTATCGACACGTTAGAGGTTACATAATCAATTATTTCTTCCTCCCCTATAGTGGTGTCAAAATCTAGAATGAAAATATAATCCTCCACAAAGAAATCAAAGGATTCTTTTGAGGTGTCCAAGAGGTGAGAAAGTGAAGTGTTGGTGCTTAATATTTTGATGTGGTTGTGCTATTCAACTTTCAAAGTGTTATGTTATATTCTTCCGATAAGTCTAAGTTTGTCTCATAAGCATACTTAGACTATGTTAGGTCTACATGAATCCTTATAGCTTCATTATAAGCTTCCTAAAATGCTTCGGTGGCCTCCCGTATGTGCTGAGTTGTTATAAAGATATCCTCTAGATGGTTGAAGGGCACATTTTGAATCACATAGAGCTCAAGATCATGGAGGAGCTCATATTGTTCCCAATAGAGTGGATGTCGGATGACAAGAAAAGCACCAATATCAACTATAGGATAATTTCTACCACCTAATTCCATCCAAAGAAACATTCTAGACAAGAGATTAACAGATAACAAGGAAAACAAGACATTTTGATCAGATTTGATAGGAAATGATGAAAAAAGAGAAATAGAAAAATCGTTAGTGATTCGGGGAATCATTGGAGATTAAGTCAATTTCCAGCAATTCTTGCTAGTTTTAACAGTTGTTAAAAACATTAAAATTGATTTAGCTACAGATTTTGATGATAACATAACCTTAAAAGTATATGAATGATGTCTAAATGAAAGTTTTTCTGTGATCATTTCATGTAATAGTCAAAAAAATAGATTACCTTGCATGATGGACCATCTAGATGGATTGATGAAAGAAGATGGTTGAACACTTAAAAATGAGTAATTCAATGATGGATTCAATGTTCTTTGGACAATATGGTATTGACGAGAGTTGATATGAAGTGCTTGGATGTATGAGATGTTAGAATTGAGACAGAATGTACACAAATTGTGAGAATCCATTTGGGAAAGGAGGTGTGAATGCTTGTATTTATAGATCTCCGGTGATCAAGGAAATTGCCGAAAATTGCATAATATCTTAGTTTACTTAGGAAAAAAGGGAATTTATTCTATTTTGAGCAAGATATGATAGCTTCGAGGTTGTTAAGGTGGTGGCGTGGGTAAATATAGTTGGGATAAGATGATTTAGTCTTCTTAGAAGGTTTAGTTAGTTAGTGTTTTTGGAAGGTTTGGTTAATTAGGAGTAAGTTATCATTTTTAGAAGGATTTATTAATTAGGAGTAAGTTAGTGTGTTTTTAGGAAGGTTTTTCTCGAGAGCGGTTAGGTTCTTGATGAAGTGTTGTAGTGAGGTGTCTTAGTTAACATAGTGAGGTGTAAAAGGGGGATTATTTTAATTAGTTAAATTAATTAAATAATTTAGATGTGAGGGGTGTGGGATTAATTAATTAACTAAAGATGATTTAAGAGGGCGTAATGCCATAAATGTGGTGCTTTAGGCTTTGTGAGTGTGTCTAAGTCGGGGATGTATATTTTTAGTGTCTACATTTACCTCTAACTAGCTTAGTAACCTTGATGTGCGCTTCATATACTCAATCACCTTTGTAATTCATTCATCATGTTTCTCTTTCATATCTTTATTATACTTGGATGAGAGACCATCATATGATTCTTATTGTTAGAAAACATGTGCCTAAAATTCTTCAAATCTCGAATGATAGTGAAGACTTCCTTCTCAACAAATGAATATTTGAGCTCATAATCCTTAAGAGACTAGCTGGATAAAGAAATGGGTTATTCCAATTGATAATCATTTTGATACATGAGGATCCAAGAAACACTTTCTTGAACCTTGAAATCTTAAAGAATAAATTCCTTGTCAAATTTATGGTTTACCAATGTAGGATCATAGGAAATAGTAGCCTTGATGACTTCAAAACTTTCCTTTCCTTTCTTATTCCAAGAAAAAGGCAGGTTCTTCTTCAAAATGGTTGTTTATGGCTTAGCCAAGGCTGCAAATTAAGGAATGAATCTCTGCATGAAATTTATGGTCCCTAGAAAACTCGAATACACTGGAGGGATAAAGACAAAATTGAATGAATTTGAGTTGGATTGATAGAAATTCCATTCTCTAAAACAACATGGTCTAACAACTTACCTTCATGCACCAAAAAATACACTTCTTAGGATTGAGAGAGAACCCAAACTCTCTACATATTTTGAAAATATTTCTCATATGGGCAATGTGGTCTTTTGAATACATGAAATAAATAGTTATATCATCAAGATACACTAAAATAATATCTTTGATCAACCTTTTAAAGGCCATGTCCATAGCTCTTTGAAAGGTAGCTCCAATATTTGACAATTCAAATGACATTTTGTTGTAGGCATATGTTCCCCACTTGGTAGTGAAATTCATCTTGAACTGATCGGAATCCTTGACTAAAATCTTGTTATAACCTAAATATCCATCAAGCAAATAAAACCTCTACACTCCTACTACTGTTTGAAGAATTTTCTTGATGGATGGAAGGGGATAATAGTCTTTCAATGAAGCCTTGTTTAGGTCCTTGAAGTCTACACTCAATCAGATCTCCCTATTTTTCATCCTAGAGGGAACTAAATTAGCCACCTAGGAAGAATGCTTGATCAGAAAAATAATGCAATCCTTAATCATCTTGGAAATCTCCTTCCTCATCGTGGTTCAATCTTTGGATTCACAGGCCTCTCTGTTTTACTAAACTAGTTTAGCATTATGGTAAATTTTTATGGTGTGTTACACAAAAACTTGATTGAAACCACACAAATACTTATAACTCCATGCAAAAATATCATTATATTCTTGATAAAGTTATACAAAATCCCTTTTCTCTTTAGGAGTACACACTTTACCGATTTTAGGACCTTTTCCTTTGCTACCTTAACCTCTTCAAAATAATCCTTTTGATTACCATATTAGTTGTCTATCTTCTAACCTAGTCATCGAATTAAATATTTAATCAAGAGTAAGAAAACCTCTAGGAAGCTTATTGATTTTCAATTATATAATTTTGTTAATAAATGCTTCTTGTAGCTTATCTTTATTCTTTCCAAAGAAATTTTGCTTCTTCTTGTAGAAAGATAATGATTTGTTTATCATTGTAAAAAACTTGCCAACTACCCAAATTATCATGTACTACAGGTCAAACAACCATTTTAACAAGGTTGACATTCATCCTTCATGATATCAATAGGTACTTCATATTGTGAACCAACCATAGCGAGCCTTTCAACATCTTGATTTTGATTTCTAAGAACCACGATGATTCTGAAATCCTCAAAATACTCAATCAAATTCCAAACCCAGTTCTTGTATGATCTTAGTAAATCATTCTTTAATGCACTATAATCTCTTACCTGATGTACAAATAATTCACTATCACCAAAAAAAGTTAAGGCCTTGATTTCCTTCTTTCGAGCTAAATGAATTCCTTGCGCAAGAACTTCATATTTAGTGATATTGTTGGTGTATCTAAATTGCAATCGAAAAGATGAGAAATACTTATCTTATTCAAGATAAATTAACATGACATAAAAATTTGCTCCATTTTTACTCCTTGAGCCATCAAAAGTAATTTTAGAGCCATTCCAAGTTATTTTGTATTTTAACAAGATGTGGTATGACTATGCCTTCTTTGTTAATACAATACGTATCCAATCATGTCTCTTCTAAAATAAGGAAACCAGTCTCTTCTTCCTCCAATGCATCAGCATAAGGATCAAACTAATGTTCTGTACTTACTTCATCTAACATTGTATCAGGGACGTATTCTACAAGAGTAGTTGGTTTGTGATCGACAACCTCTTCTTCTTGATCACAAATAGTGTAGTTTTCATTGATGGGACTAACTATATAAGGCTCAACATGGTTATGAAAAATTGTCTCTACCCTTATAGTTACTTTAGTTCCATATCGATTCCTAAGAATCATATGTGACCAATCAACATATAGATAACCACCCATTTTGGCAGTGAAGTATTGCGATAAGCATATGGCACGAGAGAGGAGGAAGATAAATAACTTATATGTATTGTGTGAACGATAAGGTAGGACATTTATGGATAGTAAGATGAAGTCCTTTGATGATTCTAATGGTATGAACTATTGTACCATCCAATTGAACAACCCCTCTAGAGATAGATGTATATTGGATTCCTAGCACGTCTAAAATTTTCTAAGGCATGACCGAATTGGTTGCACTGAGTCAATAATACAAATATGTACGAAATGCTTTCAAATTATTAGAGATATATAGAATGGTGGAGTTTTATTGATTTTAGGAACAAATCATCCTTTTGGTTGGCATAAAATTTTAGCATCGATGATCCACGTTGTGTTGCTTTGTTGGACGTACCAAAACTATTTAGAGCTTCCTGTAATAAAATAATTTGAGAGGGAATTGAAAGTGCTTCCCACATAGTAACATTCAAGTTAGTATTTTTCATTTTTTCAACAATGTTGAAAGGGATACCGCCTACTTTTCCAACATTCTTTTGAATGCAAAGATCATATTTTGGAAAGTTCCTTGTATCTTGATTAACTGCATTTATAACTTGTTTCTTGTTTCTTTATCGATCACCACTTGTGGTCGAGGTTGAGAATTGGATGCTTGATCAGATTTAGAAGGTTGGGATTCCATTTCCCTATTTTTGAAATGAGTATTAGTTATTCTTGATGAGGAGTTTGTATTCAACCCGAAAAAATCCTCTTCTTTCTAATTCAAAAAGTGGTTTCCTCGAGTTCATGTGGATGATCTGCTACATCTTGCATAGATGCATCTTCTACTAGCTCGGAAGGAATAAATATGCTTTGAACCATAAGATCTTGGAAAATAACCCCATTAGGACAAAATTTTTGATTGTGAGGATGTGAACAAGGATAACACCACTCATAATCTTAAACTAGATTATTTTTATGGGTATGAGGGCTCTAAAAGATATAGCACAAAGAGGACTCCTAAATTTAAGAGGCTTAACATTTGCAGCCTTATTTTGAGATTTTTATTACCTTGAGGGGTTTGATGGTTAGGTTGGTATTGTTGATTTTAGGGCTAATAAGGAATGGCATAATGAGATTGTTTCCAAAGGTTTGTAGCAGTGACTTCACTTCAAAGAGATCATTTAAAGGGGTTTGTGCAAGCTGGGATGGTTGTTTAGAGGTTTCCGAGAAGAGGATAAATAGTATGTTGATTATTGGGAAGCTAAGGATACAAGGGAATCGGGGTCTTCGATCAATATTGCTAGCTTGAATTAAATAACTTTATGCTCTTATGGAAACTTCATAAGCATCTAGAAAAGTAGTTCCTCCCATTTATTGGATCATAACTCCTACATCCCTATTTAAGCATATTAACTAGTAGACGAAGGCATTATTACGAGAAGGTTTTATCAATGCCATAATTCTATTCCAAGTATTTTGGAATCGAAATTGAAATCACTCATATACTCTTGAGGTGTTCTCTTAATAGTCATGAGTTGTTACAAGAGTGACAAGTGGTCACTCTTATCTTTGAACTTTGAAAAATATTTTCCCTTGACTCATCCCGGTATGTATGGAACCAATAGATAACCCACAAAACCATTAGAGTGCCTTTCCCTTAAAGGAAGTAGTGAGGAGTATGATGGCAATGTTGTCCTCTATGATATTATTCACTTTGTACAAATACTTGCTACATCTAAAATGTGTTCTAATGGGGTAATAGTAGTTTCCTCTGTGTAGAACGATAAAATTTTGAGAGCATGAGAAGGTATAAAATCTTGTTGGTATAAGCTGAAGTGGACTACTATCATTGAAAGGAGGAAAAATGGATTCCTTATAGCCATAGGGTTAAGTGGTTGATTGTTCCTTGGTGGAAGAAACCTTCCGAAAGAAGGTATTGAGTGACCTCTACAAGGTGATGACCCAATTGGTGATGTTGAAATACATTTTCCTCTTCTTCTTAAGGGAGACAAAGATAGTTCAATATGTCAATAATTTCCTTTCTTTGAATAATATCTAGTCTAAATTATTCATATAAGTTGATACACCGAGATTTAAGTCCGAGAGATGTGGAATCTCCAAGTACTTACGAAATACAATATTAAGATAAGTATTAACTCTTTGCCCCACCAAGTGTGCCAAAAAAATTTATCACGTGGATCATGCACCCATTGAATATTTGAGTGATCACGTGCAACGTTGGAACATCCCCAAGGTGTGGGACCTTGTTTCCTTGGGATGAACCTCTAGAGAAGTCCGACTTCCTTTGAACAATTTTTGCACATGATTTAGGATCAATTTGTAATTTTACAACACTTGAAATAAACTAATCTACTATTTTCTTGAGATAAAGGTGGGAGAATTTAAACAAACAAAAATTTGAAATGATGATGCACTAAGAATGAAATGAACAAAAAGATCAAAATTTTTTTTCGAATCAATATCTC
The DNA here is from genome assembly GCA_018340775.1 of Taxus wallichiana var. yunnanensis. Lineage (NCBI taxonomy): Eukaryota > Viridiplantae > Streptophyta > Pinopsida > Cupressales > Taxaceae > Taxus > Taxus wallichiana. Next base: position 240,914,706 of record CM031236.1, on the reverse strand, counting down.
AAAATAATGTATGGCTTGCACATCTTATATAACATTTTCAAACTCTAATGTAACTAAATATACTGCTCCAAAAAACAAAAAGGAAACGTAGTTTTCCAGAATTAAAATGTAGAGAATTTATATCACATTCAACAAAGATTAAATCAATATAACTAATCTAAAGGAAAATTAATTCATCATATCCAAGGAATTAAACATTCACAAGAAACAGATGAATTAATGAATAACACAATATACCAAATATTAGATGGAAAAGCATTGTTCTGAATATAATCTGAAAGGTTTAAAGTTGTTTTCAAACTCTTCCAAGATTGAAGAGTAATCAACAAAAGATCCAAAAGTCCTCCTAATAACATAATGCATCTAACTATTTATAGATAAAGGAGGTTGAGCCATTACATATCTACCCTTAACTAATTAATTACTAAAAATAGAGTGCATTAAATTCTTAGGGAACAACCTCCCACAAAAATAGCAAAATAAGTTACACAGGTTTGACCAAGTCAACCCTATAACTTTGACTGATCCTAAGCTTGGGAGTTGTCCATCAATGGTTGTCAAACCTAACTAGAACTCGGGAACATCCTTTCCTGGTTTAGGTTCTTCTTCATCATTTTCCCACATGACCATCCTATTCTTGTACTTAATGAAATGCTTGATAATTACCTAAACCTCTTCTTCTTCTAGTCCACATGCATCTTGGTTCTACACATCCATAGTTTTGACCTCCTTGATAAATTTTTTTGGTAATATCTTCACATTGTTCATGGATTTATTCAAATGAATTATGAAATTTTGGTATGAAACCAACATATAAATGGATTCAATGCTAAATGTATTTGTTACATCATCATATTATTTAACAAAACTCTTGAAATTTTCCACAATTTGATCAACAAGAAGGGCATCAATAGTCTCATTGATAAAACTTACAGTGAATATTATCAAACATTTCTGAAATGTCATTCAATCCATCCATCACTTCAACTCGCTTTTCATCCAATTTATCTTTTAGATCCTGCAACACTTGTGCTTTGAATTCCATGGCCTTATTGATCTCGAATAACTTGGAAACATCATCAGTCACACCTTCTTATAGGAGAAAAATATGAATTAATATTTATAATATGTTTCCAAGTACTCAAATTGAGATCCAAATTATTATTTTCCTCAAAGATAATCTCAAATAATTTCATGATGGAGTTTATCTCAGCATATAAATAATTGTATAACTCTATAATCATGTTGATCAGTGGATCAACTTCATGATGTAGGAATTCCATCCATGCACCAACCGATCTTACCTTCTAGCCTATATTCTCCACTATATGGTAGGATGTATCATCAAATCTTGAGAAAATGGAAAGATCAATTGTAGTTTGCACTGGCTATGTAATTTTGGTGAGAAGAACATAGAGTTGTTTGACTTTCCCTTTCAACTCATCTTTGGTTGCCTTGTCTTTATCATACTTTTCCAACAAATTACCAAGATCCAACTATACATCTTGTTTGGCTCCTTCAATGGTATATTTTCCCAATGCAAACATGAATATTTGATAATCCACCACTGTGATAGTTTCCCTTTTTGTGGCGGGAGTAGATATTTCTACATACCTATCTCTTGATCGATCAATTGATAAAGTGGATATAATCCTTGGCCGCTTGGTATATCTCTTGTGTATAGTATCTAAAAGCAGCTTAGGTCAATCACATCAATAATGGGAAACGTTTTCTTCTACTTGGGAGTTTGGTGATATAACCATTTTGGTATATCATAAGACAATGCATATGACATTAATGACATGGTTATAGTAGAACTTGGTGTATTAGACACTACAACAATAGTGGTGCCATCTATGGAAAGTACAAGTGACATAATGATAATCTAGGGCGTAGTGGTCAAAATGGTGTCGGGAGCGATGAAATAGGAATGGAAGTAGAAGATAAATTTTAAGGAAGTGGAGTGGAAAATTGAGATCCTATCACCTCTCCTGCTGAGAGTGTAGGGAGAGAGGAAAATACTTGTGCCATGGATGGAGACAAAAATGAAGATACCGAAATAAAGAAACAGAGGATGATATTGGTGGAAGTGGATTATATGGTAGTGAAGATGGTAGATAGGGAGGAAGAGAAAGTGATAACACACATGTGATACAACTAGAGAAGTTCTCAAATAGACTACTTCAAAAACTTACAACCTAGGAGATGTAATCTTGGTAGTGGAAGCCTTTGTGGAAGATGAACCTCCTACAAAAATGAAATCCTTCGTGGATTTATAGTGGCCCTTTGGGTTGAACTTTTACCCCTTGAAGGTGTAGGATGACCTATCATTGACTAGCCTTGTAATTTTTCTACAGGTTGATCTAACACTTTGGAGGAAATTCCCAAAGTTATCATCCATCGTATGCGTTCTCCTTAAAATGGGTCCTACTATTTATTTTATATTTTAATACTCTTCTTTATACCATCAATCCAAGACAAAGGTTGATTGGCAATATTATCCATTTCGTAGGTAGGATCAAGTAGCTCTTCATCATCCTGTAAACCTTGAGGAATATCTATAATACCAAAGTGTACCAATTCACTTAAAGTTAAACGTTCAAACTCTTTTCCTTATGATGATTTCATCTCTACAATGAATCTAAATATCCTCTAATTGAGGAACATGTGTGCTTTGGTCAACCCTATCTCACCGAACTTACCCCAATAATAAAAATTAGTTCTCGATGAAAATTCTTCAAAGTGACTTGAGACATTTCTCCTTCCACATTCTTATCTTTGTAAATTTTGACACAAGTATATCTCCCTATTGAAATGGGAAATTGAACACCTACTTTATCTTGTTTATTTTGGATTTTGTGATAATCCAACAATTGACAAACCAGCTCTCGAGTAATACCCACTTGTTACTTAGAAATCTTGTAAACTTGTTTGGAGCACCTGAGAATATGAGTATCTTGATATAAGTGAATGTCAAAAATTGTAGATAAATTCCTCCCCATTCTCTATACTTCTCTAAAATCCTCATCAAAATCATTCAATTATACAAGTCCTTATCAAAATGATACAAAAGAACAACAAAGAAAGTGTCATTTACTCTTTTGAAGTGCTTGGATCCTTCTTCCATGGTGAGTTGAGGATAGAATTCATATATCTAGGAGGTGCTCCTAACCCCTTTTGGATTCAAACCTATATAATCCCCATTGCATCTGCTACATAAACAAGAAAATAGGGCATAAATAAATTTCTTTGAGGTCAATACATCTCCTAGTTGGAAACATATTGAACTATTGATATGTTCACCCCACTGGATAAATTCCTTGTTTTTCTTAATGGTGGCTATGTAAAGAAACATCCACTCTTGAAATTACCTTATTGAGGTGAGACTCGAAACCCTACTAAATATGATGATGATATCATTGAATTCTTGAATAGGTTTTGAATGTTGAATTTCCTTAGGAAGGCTAGTTTTGGTACCTTTAGGCTTGGCTAAGTAACTCTTGATCATGACCTTTATGTAAACCTCATATTCTTTATCCCAAGTTGAATTGCAGACTTAGGGGAAATTGTAACATACTCTTCCACATCAGGAAGCGTTAACAGATCTTCAAAAATTCATTTTCCAACCTAATCATGACCTTACCATCCTCTTCCTTCACCATTTGAGTGGCTTTATCAAAGTGTGAAGCTGCAGTCAAAACAAATTCTAGACACTTTGCATGGATACAAGAAAAAAGGGCAAGAGGAAGCCCATTGTTGTAAATAGCTTGCATCCAAGGCTTCTTATTATGATCTTTCACTCTCTCCTAGAATTCAACCATATCTATGTGCCCAAGATCAGTATCCCCAATATTTTCAACATATGAAGATAAACATGTAGGAGGAGATACTCCCAAATAAGTATATTTCATCTTATCTTTTCCCTTGAAGAATAAACATACATTGGTTGATAAGAGATTTCGATTATGGAATTTGAGTGAAATATAAAAGAAACCCTTGAAAAGCTATTAGAATTATGAATGTCGAAGTCTAAAAATATGAAATATTTGAACTCAAATCATTGAATGTCGAAAAGACTTCCTTAATCCAAAGGATCAAATATCTTAAACCCGAGGGTTAAAAACCTTGAAATCTCATACTTATGAAATTTGAAGCTGAAAAAAGAATCAAGAAGGAAACAATTTCCAAAGTTTGAAATTTAATTTCTCTAAAACCCAAAGCTGAGAAGTTTTGAAACATAAACTATTTCACTTCCAAAACCCAAAGAGGACATTTTTAAAAACCTAAAGAGGACACTTCGAAATGCTTATCTACAAATCCACGAAGATTTAGGATTTGTTTGTTCAATTTGATAAACCCAAAAATGCAAAGATATGAAACCTATAAAATGAACTCTAGAAATCTTCAACTCCCACAAGATTATGATTTATTCAATGTTTCAATGTATAGAGGCATCTGGTTCCTACAAAGTATGAAGCTCGTGATTTTGAGTAAAAACTACACTTTGCCTAGGTGAGGAGATTTGGGAATGAGTAAAACATAATTACGAGAATCCATGATCAAGATAACAATAAGATGAAATAATAAAGCTAATATGACCAAAAGGAAAATAGGAGAAAATAACAAAACAAGACCCCAAATATCAAGCCTAACACAAAAATGAAGAAAACACAAAAAATTACCTTAAAAATATGCCTTGGAAGTACGACTGGGGTTTTAGTAAAAATTAGAATTTCGAGTAAATTGTCGGTGAAAATTTGATTTATATAGGTAAACCAAAAAATTTAATGCTCAAAGGCCGACACGTGTGGGGTCATTGAACCATTAATGCTTTAGAAGTCTGAATTCAAATTTTTTGTGCAACCCTTCTACCAGAAACAAACTCCTGAAGACGAAACCCAAAATATTGAAGTTCCAAATTTTCAAAACTTTATACTTTTAGACTTTGGAAATATTGGCTTGAAATTCCCAAAAATACAAGTGAAACTCAAACCTAAAAACCCGAAGTTCTGAAATTTTGTAACTTCAAACTTTTGAACTTGGGAATTATTTCGACATAAGGAAACAATAAAAATCCAAGTTTCCAAAACTAAGAACCTTTGAAGTCTAAATTTCTGGATTTCAGAAACTTTCTCAATTTTGTGGATAAAACATAATTAAAACCTGAAATTTTACTTTTTTAATAAGGAAAAATTCATAAAATTTTTGAATAGAAAGGCAAAAATTGTGAAAATTTTAAAATGGCCATCCTAACAACGTAACTTGTAAAGTTAAATTTTTCTAGATTATAGTATCACTACACCCCTCTTTTTGGTGCATCACCTCCAGTAGTATAGGACTTATTTTATGCAATTCCTTCTATCCATGTCCCCTTGGAGAATTATTTTAGCATTAGATATCTTTATTTCATGCAAGGTAGGAGTAGTGTAGCATTAGAAATAGGAAGAGGAGGTCATACTTCTCCGGAGGTTTTCTCGGTTCATAGGTCCCACAACTGAGAGACAATCCCATGTTTCCTCAGAATTCATGATCCTCAATGATCATATCCAGGGTGTAATTTTGAGCTCCAAAGAGTATATACCATAATTCTTGCCTCTAATACCTTCATTTCTCCAATTTTGACTATATGATTCATAGAGACAATATTTTATAAGTACGACCTTTCTCTTGACAATTGAAATAGGTGATATTCTTTGAGTACTCATCTCTACAATCTCTCCAGGATGGTCATCTATGACTTGGTTCTTTCGTTCCTTAGCTTTATGCAAAAAGTTATGATAGGTAAATCAATAGCCATTAAAGGTTATTTCATACCTGTATGTATTTGGTTGTCTAATTGATTCGGACCTTCTTGATTTTTTTCTCCTTAGCCCCCTTCATGGTTGATTGTCTAATAGGACTAGACTTGTCATCTTCACACTTCTTCATGGTCTCTCCTTTGAAGCCTAGTTCTATTTTTCCACATGTTACTCTTTGAATATCTAGAATTTCATCAAGAAATTTAGTAATATCCTCCATCTTTCTATACATCTTCAACCTATTGTTTTTATTTTCTATCAAATTTCAAGGTTCTGAACTCTTCTTCATGTATAAGGAAAGCATATTATTTTTCCTTTAGAGCTTTTGACACCCTATCAACTATACATTCCATATCTTTGAGGGATTATCCATGATCAACCTCCATATACTTGATTTCCTTCTTCAATCCATCAATCACTGGCTGAGAAATCTCATACTTCTTTTTCAAAACTTCATCAGCTAGTCTAATCATGGTTTTTATTCAAGGATCTCCTCTTAAGTTGTTAACATTATTCCAAGAGGACATGCTTTGATACCAATTATTGGAAATTCTATGAACTAGGGGGGTGAATCAAGGATAATTCAATCTTTGATAGATAGTTAAATTTTCTTTGATTTCTTATGATAAAAAAACAACACCATACATAATACATCAATAGGAGAACACATAGATATACAAGATATAATGTGGGAAACCCTTCAAGGGAAAAAAAAATATTGAAACCAAGTACTAGCTTGGAAAAATTGTCATATATAAGTTACATTGATTTCATTGTTGAGAATCCACTTAACTTAAAGCTATAGCTCCAAAATTTATTCAAGCTTCCACTTGACCTTATGCAAGCCACTACTATAATGGAATCCATAACTCCCAAAACTTCAACGCAAGATTCTACTTGATTTTCTATAAGAAACAACTTACGAGGAAGCTTCAACTCCTCTTACTAAGCCGAAACGTAATCTTCAATAAGATGGTTGATCATTCTTACTTCATTTTCTAACAAAACATATTATGATCTCTAAATCAGCCCAATCTTCTCGTTCTACCCTCCTAACTCATCTCTCTTTTTTCACATAATAGGCTAAAAGGCATTGTCATTTAAGGATTCTTCCACACACACACTCTTGTCATACTCCACACATTAAATCACATTATCAAGCACCTCCTCCTTCATGTATTCAGACTACTGAAACAATCTTATTATTAAAGGCATACTCCTTAGTATTATTTTGTCTTTCATGTCATCAAGATTCTTCAAAACATAATCATTAAGTTCTCCTTTTCATACTTCAAACACATTCATGCAACTAGCTCTCACATTTCATCATAACTACAATCATCATCAGCTTATATTTCATGTAGAATAGAATTTATATGTATTTTTGACATTCCCTCACACCTTTTACACTTCACATCACCAAGGACTCTTCAAATCCCAAGTATTATACTCTAACTAGTAAGATATTACCTCACCTCAAAATTTTCCTCTTGCAATCATGAAAACCTAAATTAAAGTTAGTTTCATTTGTAGATCTTACAAGGTCTTCCAAGATGCCTCTAATGATAATGATCAGCAAGGAAAACCTTTGTAACTCCTGACCTTATGAAATCACTAGAAAATATTCCAAACTGACATTTAAAAACTTGATTTGTAACTATCATGTCAGTCCTCTTTTTGTCCCATTATCCAACGTAGGAATATTATCTTATAGCTAAGGAAATTTATTCTAAGTATGGTATGCATGAATGCATTCATGTTACAAGACTCATCATTATTCTCTAAAACCTATTGACATGCATTATATCTATCCATTTATCCTTCAATAATCAATAATGAATGCACCTTCAATATATTATAAAGTATGCAAAGATGTTTTTACCACCTCTCGGTTCGATTTCAAATTCCTAGGTTAGATCTAACATCCACCTTTCACATCATATAGATTTGATTTGAATGAGCTACTTAATAGATTTCAAGCACAAAGGTTTTTTCTTCACAAAGTGAGCTTGGTTTTGTATTAAACCTCATGTTAATAGCTCCAAATCCACAATTTTAGAGTGATCTACGTATTTTTCATCTAATCGGGTTCATTTCTTGCTTCATCTCAAGGAAAATAGCTCAAACAAGCTTGGTTTTCAAGAACACCTCAAACTAGTTATTAAGCTCTAAATTATAGTCTTACCTTTGCTTGCATCCAACACACTATAACTCACTTCCATGAAAATAAAAGGAACGATTTCCGAGATCATACTAAGCCAAGAACACAGATGCTAATCAAACACCATGATCAATAAGATGAAAGTAATTCGCCAAAAGAACTTTACATTAACCTTTACAAACAAATGAGCAACAATATCATATATTATTATGGAACTCAATGAAATATAATGAGAATGGGCCTTGCTTATATAGGAAAGGAATAATAATCTAAGAACTAGTCAAGGTCGTAGATCAAGCCATAAATAATTGAAAGAACTAGTCATCAAAGAACTAGTCAAGTCCATAGATTTATGAGAGAACTAGACATCAAGGATCTAGTCAATACCATAGATCAAGGAAATAAATATACCTAACAACTAGATAATATCTCCTAATATCTAAATAAATAAAAAGAAATATCCACACACATAAGTGGGTGAGGATAAATACAATAAAGGTAAATAATGTACCTAGGTGAACATGAGCTAAGGTAAATACCTACTCTAACACCCCCTCAAGTGAAGCTAGGGGCCAAAATAGAAGTGGCATGTCCATAGTATGAGTCCCAAAAACTAGGCCTGATGAGGTACTCATGTACAATATATCCATGAAGAAATCTCGAACCAAAATAAGGAAAGAATCCTGCTAGAAGGAAAGAGAAAGAAGAAGAAGAAGGAAGATGTTCTCATGAACACCCCCCAAGAACAACTTCCGAAACCCCAAGAATTCCACGCAACTCAAGGTAGCAAGGTGATGTAAAAGGCTTCATAAATATGTCTGCAACCTGTTGCTGAGTTAGAATGTACTCCAAGCAAAGAACTCCATCCTGAATGTGTTGACGAATGAAGTGGATGTGTATCTCAATATGCTTGGTCCGGGTGCTCAACTAGGTTGCATGAGAAATGTGAATTGCAATTTGGTTGTCACACCAAAGTACAATTAGTGAATCCTGTGGGAATCCAAACTCTTTCAATAACTAGCAAAGCCAAAGAATTTGTTGACTCACTGTAACTACTGCCCTGTACTCTACCTCTAAAGATGAAAGTGCAATAGCTTGTTGCTTTTTGCACACCCAAGTAACTAGAGAAGAACCAAGATAGAAAATATAGCCAAAAGTGGAATGCCTATCATCAATAGAACCTTCCCAATATAAATATATATACCCAACCAACTAAGTAGAGCCCCTAGTGTAGTGTATGCCAAAGTGGGAAGTGCCATGCAAATAACGCAAAATCTTTTTAGCAGCCTGCCAGTGACTACTATAAGGAGAATGTGCAAACCGAGATACAAGCCCTACTACAAAATGAAATATCAGGGAAAGTATGGGTCAAGTAAATGATACTCCCAACCAACTACCTATACAACGTAGGATCACAAAGTGGTGTGGTACATGTGGATGTGAGAGTAACTCTAGACTAAAAAGGAGATGGACTTGGATTGCAATCATCCATATCAAAGTGACTAAGAAGATCATGGGTGTACTTTGCTGACTCAAATGAATCCCTAAATCTATCTGAGAAATATGTAAACCAAGGAAATAATACAATAGCCCAAGATTTTTCATGTCAAACTATGTAGAAAGAGCCCTCTAAATACTCTAAATGTGGGAAGAAGAGCTACTAGTAAGTAAAATATCATCAACATACAAGACAAGTATCACAATATCCTCACCAACATGCTGGAGATACACTATATGATCAAAGTGGCAATGAACAAAACCAGTAGATAGAAGAAAAGAATCCATCTTCTCATACCAAGCCTAAGGGGCTTGTTTGAGACCATAGAGAGACCTTCGGAGCCGACAAACAAGAGAAGAATCCTGAACAAATCTAGCCGGTTGCTCCATATATATTTCCTCTTGTAGATCTCCATGTAAGAAGGCACTCTTCATGTCCATCTGGTATACGGGCCACCCCTATGATGTAGCAATAGCAAGTACAAGGCATACATAATCCATCTTGGCAATAGGTGCAAAAGTCTCAAAGTAATCAATACCTTCAACTTGTGAAAAACCCTTTGCAACAAGACGAGCCTTATACTTGTCAATGGACCCATTAGCTGTGTATTTGGTTCGGTATACCCACTTACACCTAACCATATTTCTTTCTTTAGGAAGAGATACCAAATCCCAAGTATGATTCTTCATCAAAGAAGAATACTCAACTTCCATCGCATCATCCCACTCCTGTATCCCATGAGCCTTTGAAAAATATTATGGATCCTCAAAACTTCCTGACACAAAATTCCAAAACTTATAGAATGTGTGTGATGATGCCTAGTGGGTGGAAGATCCTCTATGAAAGGTGTTGCCTCGAAACTATAAATGCACGAGCCCACTTAGGGATAGTGACAACATCGGTGAGAATAAGATCCTCAATGGCATCTATAACCTCCTCATCAATCTCCTCAAAGAAAGGATCCTCAAGATGAGATGAAGAAGAAGAAGGAATGGAAGAGGATGAAGAATCATGAGTGAAACGCTCATCAAACTAAACATGTGTTTAAAAAATAACATCATGTGTATCAGGATCTAAAAGATGATAAGCTCTCATGTCCTCACAATACCCTACAAAGATCAAGGGTTTACTCTTCTTATCCAAATCTTTCCTTTTCTTCTTTGGCACAAAGGCCCAAGAATGGATTAGAAAGACTCATAAAAATGAGACATCTGGCTTAGTGTTGAACCAAGCTTCCTCTGGAGTCAAATGCTCAAGTGCTCTGTGTGGTGTACAATTATGAATATAGTTAGCACATTTAACACACTTCGCCTAATAGATAGGAGGTATATCTCTAGAATGCATCATATAGTTAGCCATCTCCTTCAAATTTCTATTCTTCCTTTCTGCTAAGCCATTCTTTGGGAGTATGAGGAACAAAATGTTGGTGAATAGTGCCTTGAGTTTCGAAAAGTCGAAAACTCATTGTTGAAGTACTCCCCATTATCGGTATGAAGGTTCTTTATGCTAGTAGAAGATTGTTTCTTCACCAAAGATTTTAAGACTTTGAAGTGTGAAAAAACATCACTCTTTTACTTGAGAAAATAAACCCAAGTACCCCTCGAGAAATTATCAATAAATGTAAGTGCATACTTAGCTCAATTGAAAGGTGGGGTAGGAAAAACCATCAAGTCACTATGCATAAGCTCAAGTTGTGAAGAAGTTGTCTTAGACAAATTCTTAGGAAAATGATCTTAGTGTTGTTTCCTAATGCACAACCATGACAAACTCCCTCAAGAAAATAAACTCTAGGAATACCATCTACCATACCATGAGTGCTCAACTCCTTCAAATAGCTATAATTGAGATGTCCAAATCTTTCGTGCCAAAGCTTACTCTCTGAATCTGAATGAGAAACCAATCATGTCCCTATACAAGAAGTGTCATCAAAACCATCAAAGTAATATAGTCTAGAACTATGATCAACAATACCCTAAGCAACAAGTGAATAAGGCTCCAACAAAGTTCTTACTTTTGCCCCATGTGGTGTAAAAGTCACTATTTTCCCTTGATCAGAATGACAAATTTGATATACAGAAAGAAAATTTATAGTGATGTTAGGAACATATAGTGCATCTTGGATATTACCACCATCAAGTTGTATATCACCTTTTCCCTCAACAGAAAGAAAGGAAGAATCTCTAACCTCAATTTTGGAAGTAGAACTCAAACCTAGAGAAGTAAAATACTCCTTGGAAGAAGTCATCTGATGAGAAGCACCAGAATTTATAACCCAATTGTATGCAAGTGGTGACTGAGATCTCCCAACAAAATTAAGTGCTTTTCCATGCTGATTAGAAGGAGGTGGAGTGGAGATAGAAATTTTGTGTTTCTTGATTGTATCCTCTAAGGATTGCATTCACTTATAACACCTATGTTCTTCATGATTACTACCCCCACAAAAAGAGCATGAACGTCTAGACTTATTCTTGGATTTAGAAGAATCCTTGGGTTTTGAGTTGTTTTCTTTGGGTTTATGAGAATTTTGAGATGGAGAAGGTGTGGATTTGGTTTTACTTGTCTAGTTTTCCCTTGACCTTAGGATTAGATGCAACTAATTCCTTCTAATATTTGGAAGACTCAAGGTGAGACAATTTGGATTCTTCCTAGTAATTCTTTCACAAAATGTTTCTAATTTAGGCATTTTGAATGTGTCACCTAAGGCATCCATGCTAGAGAAAAAGGTAGAAGCAAAAATTTGGAATGGTCCTCTCAACTTGGATAGAATCAAGTAAACACACTCTTCATATTTCTTATCTCTTCCACTCCCCTTCAATTGTGTCAACAAATGCTTGAACTTGGTAAGATAGTCTATAATTGTTAGAAAATCTTTAGGATTAAGAGAGGTGATCTCAATTTCAAGTTGCATGGCTCTCATATGATCCACCTTACCAAATAAATCCTCCAATTTCTCCCATATTTTGAAAGGAGAGTCACACTTTTCCAAATGAAATAAAATACTATCACTTACATAAGTTCCTATCAAACCCATACACTCATCAAATTTGCACTTGGTACTAAAATTTCTCATATTCTCTAGTGAACATTGGTTGTTACAAGAAGTTAAAGCCCATAATCCTTTCTGTTTAATTATTGTTTCCATTCTTGGTTTCCATGTGTGGTAATTATGTGTTGTTAATGGCTCAACATGATCTAATGCAGAAGTAGATGCCATCCTAAAAAAATCACCAAAAGAAATGTAAGAACCAAGCAATGCAACAAGAGCCCCAAACAATGCAACAAGAGCCCCCAGATTTTGGCACTTTATAATGAGTGCATGTTACAATATGGCACTTTATAATTATAGTAAAATTCTCAAAATAAATATTTCCAATGGAAAGAGCATAGAAAAAAATCACTTTTACAAAAAAATGGCACTCAAAACCAAGTTACCGATAAAAAGTTACAAGCTTTTCAATATTATGCTCTACTATTTATTTTAGTTGCCACTAAAATAGAATAAAATACTCTTGCCTTCACCACACAAATTAAATGAAAAGGGGCTAGAGTTAACACCTACTAGTAGGAATCAAAAGCTTTAACACCTCATATGACTATGCGGAAAGTGACATTCGTCACCCAAAATAGTAGTCTCCGGATTTTCTGAAAATAGCAAACCATGCAACCCCTCGTGGACCCTTGCCAAAAGAGGGAAGAAATGAATTTTCTAAAAAGACCTCCTGCGCACCGACCCGAATGCTACACCCACGAAACAAAAACCTAGATCCAATCTTAGAAAACTTGAAAAACCCAGAAAATGATTTGTTGGTTTTCCTTCACATTGACATGAATTCTCGAGGCAAACTACCATGATTCTTTGCACAATAAAAGACTAAAAATGACCGCCTCTCGAAATGGTCGAGTTTACAGTTGATCTTAGGGTTTTGCCACCTTTTAGATCTAATGGAAGCCTCTGTTTTGCATAAAAATTCAAGTAGCAAAAAAATACGAGTAAATCCCAAAATATATGAATATATAAATAATTTATTTGCAAAATAAAACTTACAGACGGATCTCAATAGCAATCTCCTGCTCTGATACCATAAAAGGAACGATAACCAAATTATACCAAGCTAAGAACATAGATGCTAATCAAACACCACTATCATTAAGATGAATGCGATTCTCCAAAATAACTTTACATAAACCTTTACAAACAAATGAGAAACAATATCATATATTATTATAGAACTCAATGAAATACAATGAGAATGGGCCTTGCTTATATAGGCAAGGAATGGCAATTTAAGAACCATTCAATGTCATAGATCTAGCCATAAATCATGGAAAGAATTAGTCATCAAAGAACTAGTCAAGTCAATAGATTTATGAGAGAACTAGACATCAAGGATCTAGTTAATACCATAGATCTAGGAAAGAACTAGTCAATACCATAGATCAAGGAAAGAATTATACCTAACAACTAGATAATATCTCCTAATATCTAAATAAATAAAATGAAATATCCACACACATAAGTGGGTGATGATAAATAAAATAAAGGTAAATAATGTACCTAGGTGAACATGAGTTAAGATAAATACCTACTCTAACAGAAATCCCTTGCATATATACTTCAGAGGAAACCTATAATTCATGGAAAAATAAACTCTTGCATAGGTTGAATGGAGAAAAATAGGTTTGTAAGATCATTTCCCAAGACTTCTTGAATGTCCTAAAAATATAGTTTTGGACCATTTGTACTAGATCATGAAAACACTTCACCTCATAAACTCACGGGATTTATCATTTCATATAGGACTTGTAACAACTTTCCATGATCATATTTCACCTTAACACTATGAAATTTCATCAATACCTCTTCAAACTTCATGACTAGTTTTAGCATGTTTACATTATATTGTTAGGTGACATAGATTGATGTTGTTCATAAAAAAATTGAACTGAACATACATTTATATTTTTCTAGACTTCAACGGAACTTCCTATACATGCTTCCAAATGAATATTTCAATCAAGCTCTTCCATTCATGATGGTATTGTCAATTTCTTTCAAAACAGGGGTAAAATCATACGTAACCATCTAACCCGGAGCTGAAAAATTCCACCAAGTTGAAGTGCTTATATTCATCTACTTTCACAAAGAACAACATCATCCTCCTAGATCAATTCATGACCAACCAACTCGATTTTTCCAATTGCTCCATTATGATGGTTTGGGAGGGTTTGAAGTGACTTCCATTGATAACCTTCCTTCATAAAGCTTAGACCACAATTATTCCTCATTATAACTTTGAAGTGGTATTAATTCCATGTTATAACACTAGTAAAAGGATTAGTTTAATATGAATAGATTTTACATACCTTTGAGGTCTCCAAAGTTGACCTTCGAGTTGGGGAAGAGCATTATGAAAGATCTATTTCACTAAAAACCTCATAACTTCAAAAATATTCTTCATTTTTCCCTAAAATTTGGAGAAACGCACCATGATAGGTACCTTCACATGTACTAAGTCTTGGTTTCTCATAAATGTACCTGTACCTTCTTGACCAATCTCATTTGTGCATGTTAAACATGTTTGTTCTTATGGATAGTCGAGAACCGACCCTAACTATGCCTTCAAATGTTTATTTATGATTTTTATCTTCATATGAGGACTATTAAAAATGTCCCTATACACCTCTCATGCTTTCATTTTCTTGACATGGCATGATTATCCTTCATACACCTTACTAGGTCCTTGAACAAGGCCTAATTGAGCTAGTTTCCACTATAACTAATCATGTATGTCATGTTCTTCATTAAATAGACCCTCAAATGTGTTTCTCATACCTATCCCATGCTTATCCATATACCTCATTCCTTAAATCCACCATTCCAAGTCCATTTATTGTCTATTCCTAGGGATTATGCCATATCGACTAAGCTAGTCTTACCAATTCCACTCATATAGCCTTTTGGTCATCATGTTGACCTTTTTCATCATCATTCATCTACTAGAATTTATATGACATCATCATAATATTTCCATATATCCCCATACTATCTATGTAGGCTACTATCTTCTCAAGAAGTCACGTTTACATCTAGTGTTCTCATGTCTTTTTATGTCCTACCTCATCACAATCATCCTCTAGCTCTCCTTCATCCTTATTTTTCATTAATGTGCCTTTTGTATCAACAAAATTTCATTAATCACATACCAACATTATTAAGTTCCTTTTTCATTTGAACCATCTTAACTAGATCTTGATAATCTTCAATGTATTTAAACCTTTCTTCAAAGCTAGTTTTGATGTCATTCCAGTTAGTGGTGGATCCCACTTTGGTAGGATATATAACCACTCAAATTCATTTTCTTGGAAATATTCTACAAAAAACCTTACCGACACATCTTCGTGTTCTACTACCAATACACCACATGTTGTGATGAATTCTACTACATGTTCTTCCCAGAGCTATGTGTTGTCACCTCTAAATTTTAGGAAAATCTTACAAGATCCCTTTGGTAATTCATGAATAATTGGAGGGAGGATGAATTGACATGTGTTTCGCCTCATGGAACAATTTTTGGAAGCCTCTCTCTTTCTTCCACCATTCTTACTTCTATATTCGCTTCCTCTTCTGCTTCTTCTTCTATAAAGTTTTTGTCAAGATCTAGGAATTATATGTCCAACAGATTTGGAGAAATTGGAGAAGCCAGAGATGAAACTAGAGAAGTGTGATTGGGATCTTCAACACCACTTGAGCTACCAATGTGAGAAGTCACGGGAGGGCGAGGGTGATGATAATTTTCAGTTTTTTTCATTAGAGTTATTCAAAGGTAGGATCAAGGTTTCATCTTTGCCTCTTAGACCTGGTGTATCTACGATCAACTAGTTTGCAGAATTTAAATCAACTCAAATTCTGATTTTATCAAGCTCTCCTTTGTTGAATTTGATCTTGTCTTTCTCTTTCCAAAGCTTCTACACATTCTTCTTTAGAATCTAGAATTCTTGTAGTTGCATGGTAATGAAAGAAATTCACTCTATTATGTCAAATGGCCTCTTTCAAGTCGATGCAATATCTTCTTGGGTATGGAAAATAATTTAAAGTCTTAGACTGGGAAGGAAAAAGAATAACCATTATTGGAAGGAATAAGGCTCAATGAATTTTCAGATTTCAGATTTTTTGTTTTTGTTTTTAGTATCTAATTTTTATGTATTCTTGTGGTATATACTATTATGGAATTTTGTGGTATTTGATGCGGTGTAGAGAAAAAAAAATTCCCCACAAGGTGGGAACCAAAAATGTTGGAAAAATAATTTTTAGGAGGGAAAATTGTGGGATTTCACTAACTCTTTAGGACTAGATCCCTCTACTTGAATGGGGAAAATCCATTTATTAAAATAAAAGAAATAATTATAAAATAAAATAAATTCTGGGGTGGTCTATAGACTAGGGATCACGTGCAAGAATACTTACCTAAACTTGTGAAAATTCCTTGTATGGAATACAATGGGAGGAAAATTTCTTATTTGGAAAGATATGAGGGGAAATAAGAAGTGAATTTTAACCAATAAATAGTATATATAATTTCATTTCATTAAAATCATAATATTTCACTTGCATCAATTAGAAGAAACCACTCACATAGAAAGAGGAACAATCAATAAGAAACACAAATTTTTATTGCATCATGTTACAAAATTTACAATGCTCATGGAGTATAAGTTGAGATGGAGATATAATAATAATAGACAAGAGAATAGAGGAAATGAAGGAACTTGTTTCTAGAAATAAAATGGGATCTAGTAAACAAGAATTAACCATCCTTTTACAATGAGGAGGTCATCTCCTTTTATATCTTTACAATCCATCTCTTCATCTACCCCCCACATGAATTTTCATATTCCCATTACAAGTGACTTTTCAAATATCCTTAGGAAAGAAAAAATAAGTCCCCTTTTTTATAATTGTAAAAGGTACTTTTACATTGCACAAATATCACATAGTCACTTTAATGAATAAGACAAAAATTCATTATTACACACAATGAATAATTAGAAGAAAGGGAGTAGAAGAAGAGTGAGAATAGAAGAAGGAGAAAGAGAATGGAGAAGGATGAAGTAATGATCATTTTGATGAAGATAATTTCTCCTCCAATGCTTCTCGTGGAAATTCAATCAATTTTAATTCAAGCCCTTTCACTTCTCTAAAAAAATGAATAGTCGCCAAGTGATCTTCTCTGACTAAGGAATGCTCACATACTCCAATGTGTTGATCCAAGTCTCTGAATGTGACTTAGCTTTTGTCATTTAGTGAAAAACTTTTGTGATCTCAAGAAATGTTTGAAATAAAACCATAGATTGCTGTGAGTGACTCCAAAGGGTATTCCTTGAAAGAGAAGGGATCTCATGCCTCTTTCTAAACCATTTCTTGAAAATGAGTCATGAGCTCTTCCAAAGATATGTTTTCATTGATATGAGGGGCCCCATATCTTCTACACATTTTCTTAGATCTTCAATAATTCCTTTAGCATTATTATCACACTCCTTGATCTCCATGAATGCATATTTAAATACATAACACCATATAGCCATGGTGCATAACCAAATAGGGGATAAGTTCTCAGCCGGGTCTATGAACACATTTTTTCTTATCAAGAATGAGGAGTCAAGAATCCCCATTTCAGAGGTCAATGGGAGAACACTATCCCATATCATATTTTCTTTCTCCATTTCCACCTTGGTAATTTTGATTCTTGAGATGATACGTGAGATGAAGTGGAACAGGAAAAGGACATAAGAAAAAATAACATTCCTTTTTTCAATGATTTTCCCCACCCACTTGTCATTTGATCTCCCATGCATTGTGAATCCTTACACTTTTTTGAGGATTTTCGGTCAAATTTTTTGATGGGTGATACCACCTCAAGTGGAGGTAAGGATGATGAGCCTGGTTCTAAGAATGAATGCACATATGAAGATGAGGTCCTCACATGTTCTTCTAATTGGTCAATGGTTTGTTTGTATTCCTCATTCCACTCCAGTATCTGAGTCGAAGAATCCTTGAATAGATGAGCATCACCATCAGGTGTGTTGCATGGCCAAGTGAGAATTTTTTCATCTTATAATCATTGGGATTCATTTCCTCTAAATTATTTCTCACCTTGGGTCTTATAACTTCTAATAACTAAGCTCCGGATGCCTCAAGTATAGAATATTCAAGTTTTTTTGCTTTCTTTGACTTCTTTGTTTTCATGTACTTTTATATGGCCTTGAATTTTGGTTTTAAAACTTGTTACACCATCCTTTATTCTCTACTTGAGAAATTTAGGAACCCATAGGAATGGATCAAATGATGTGGAAAATATTTCAAACATCTCTCTTTCCTATTACAGGATCATTGATTTCTCATTGTGAGTTGACTCAACTACCTCAGATGAGACACTTGGCTCCACTTGATGCATAGGAGATCGAGAGGGGTCAATCTCTCCTTGTTCCAATTCTTCAACTTGTTCCTCCCTGACCTTAGATTTCTTGTGAGACTCCACAAGAGGTAAAAATTATATTCTATTGGTTTCCATCACCTCCCTCTTGTAGGTTTTCTTATAATGGGATGAACTAAAAACTCTCTCAGGATCCTTGAGATATGATGAGTGTGACAACTTTCTAGGTAGTGTTAAAGGGGTACTTATTTTCTACTAGAGGATTTATTTCTTCTAAACTAGTCCCTTGATATTTGAGTCACCACTTTGGTCCTCTTTGATATCTCTATCTTCAAAAATGATCCATGAGGGAGGAGGAAGGGGAGATGAATTCATGACCTAGTACACTAGATCAAAAAACTCAGAACCATCTACTTGAAATCCTCTACTGAACAAATAAAACCTGAATATTTCCATCAATAGTATCTTTCCTTGACATCAAGGTCATCCACCCATTTTTCCTAATAGTATTTAAATTAGGAAATATGATACAATCCAATATCATTGAAAGACTTGGGATCTTTCCTATGTCAAAGTTGGGCCTAGGGACATAGGAAAATAGACAAAATGCAACGATGGAGGTTTTGATGTTTTTTAATCTTATAAAATATTACAAGAGAAGATAATGAGTGATATGGAGAATGAGATTCCCTTCCTCTTTGAACCCTTACACTTGAGATACACCTGAGAAAGTTTCTTGTAGATCTCGACCATAATGACCTTATAACTAGGATGCTTGGGTAACCTAAGTGGAGAAAGATCAAATCCACTTACGTTAATGTAGGTGAAGGTAAGAAACTATGTAAAGTGACACCCATACTTATTAATCAACTGAGTTTCCTAAGGAGATATTATTCTTTCAATATTTCCTTTTAGGAGCTAGATAATGAACATGGTGAATGCATCATTCACCCATGTGAAATGAACATTTCTTTCCTTGAAGGTTATCTTCTTGTACTTCTTGAAGGAAAGATATCTCTGAGGAACATTCTAAGAAACAAATAATCCTCTATATGGTCTAGTGTATGTGAGGGAATACACTATATAGGAGTTCATTGTGAATCTCTTAGTGGTGAATATTTGCATTAGCTGTTGGTGGAGATTTTCATTGATGATCTAGCCCCAATCTATCATTTGATTTCCCTCCATGATTATCAACATGAACTGGGCCATCTAGTCCTAGAATTCCTTGGTGTGTTCTTCACCCATTACTCTACTTAGTAAGATAATTTAATCTAAGTGTGCTTCATGAAAATCATTTCTCAAAAATGATTTTGGTAACCTTGATGGTTTTCTCCCATGTTTCAACTAGGATTCTATCTTGAGCCACTTTGTTGAGATTTAAAATCTTTTGTGATGAATTCCATGCTGCTCTAAGTTGGGATTTATAGACAACTTGAAATTCCCTTGGTAGTTAAAACTACCAACAATGAGTTTTCATTTGCGGTGGTTGTCCGAGGGGCAAGGTCAAAATTTTTAGCACCAAATAAGACCAATTTAGTGATCTGTACTAAAAGTGGGTGACCTTCTGCTCTAAAAATCCCACTGGTAACTATATTCTCTTCCAATGGTTCCCAAAACTCATTTTTCATTTGATTCCTCATTTCTTCCAGATCAAGGCGGGCTACAACATTGTCTCCCATAATGGATATTTAGTAGACAAGTTTGAAATTGGCTCATATCCAATGTATTTTATCTTCATGGTTTTTGGAACAGTGATGGAATGATGAGATGGGGGTGTATGAAAATTTTGATATGATAGAAGCACTTACTATTTTTAGTAAGGATCATAGGTCAACTTACTAAAATTATAACTGATCCTTTCGGTTGTCCGATTGGGATGAAAATGGTCTTGTTGGATTAGGAATTTTACTATGAGTTCTTACTCCAATTTTTAGTTATTTTTCTCCTTAGTATTTCTCTAAATCTTAAAAGATAAATTTCTTAGGAAGAAATTTTTAGGTGGTTGCTGTGAAAACATTAGAGGATTAATGGTGATGATTCTTGGATCATCTTAAAGGTGTTCATCATGGGAATGCTTAGACAAAGCTTTAGAAAACAAATATAGCACAAATAGGTATGATATGAGAAAAAAATTACCTTTGGAAAAGGTATTCTTTGAAAGGTCTAAACATGAACAGGTTGTACCTGAAATGAAGGGAGGAGAGTACTTTACAAATGTATCCAAAATGACATAAGTATAGTTTAATTTTGTTAACATTAACCATGGTTAAGAAAAACTCACCCTTGACTCACTTGTGCACTCTTACACTAACCCGGTTAAGAGAGAGAAGACTTACTAAATGGATTTAGGAGGCTCTCTTTCCCCTTAAAAAATTTGGTATGAGGTGAAATATTTAAAAGGTGTAGAAATATGAATAAAATTTTCCATGGGGGAATCATCATGAGGAAGGGGACATGCTTGTTCATTACATTGAGTTAACAAAGATGACACTAGTGATAAATTTGAGTGACGAGAGAGGGTGTGCAAGAATGGTGGCATGATTTTTTTCACCTGATGAAATATTTCACCATATTAAAAGGTTTATTATAGGTTCCCAAGTGATCCGTGTGTGAGGTGGTTCATGGGGAGTGGGTGTTTTAAAAGTTTGACTTGTTGACATCAACCTATCACTCAAAATTGTCACATAAGTAACAAAATGGATCATCCCCCTTGGTAGCAAATGTTTTTACACCCATTTCACTTTTACACAAGGTTCAAAGGTGAAATAATGCTGCAAAATTGCAGCAAGGGTGTGTTGGATCATGGACAATGGGTATTTTACAGCTATGAGTTGTTAACACTCACCTAACACACATGTTGGTCACTTAAGTGTTGAAATCTCATATCCCTTATCTCCATACTATGGTGGAACATGTTTTTTAACCACATTAACCTTTTCAAAAAGTGAAAATATGAATTTTTATACAATGTGTGTAAATGTGCCATGGAATGATTTAGAAACCTTGCCTTCACCAATTGCTATTAAAAATAGACATCGAAGAGTGATTTTCTGCCCCGGACCATCCCTAAGAGTTTTATGGGAAAATTGTATATCATTTTGACTCAAAACGGTATTTTGAGATCATTAAAATAGGTTCTAGGAGCCAATTCTAACTGAAATTTTAAATTTTAATCCTTTTAGATTCTACTTGAACCTATGTGCTAATGAAAGTGATCTACACTAAAAATATGATAATGGAAAGGGAAACCAAATTTTTTTCAGTGAATAGGAAATTTAATAGGACATATATGTATTTTAATCAGGTATCAAATCTCTGTATAGCTCCAATAATTCTCATTTGGAACTTCTCTCGGGATCAAGGATCTTCATTTGCCTTTGTCTGGCCATTATCTCAAAATCCGGCTAGTAGAATCTCCCAAAACATTTTTAATGTAAATTATACATTCTTATATTTCTAATGAGTATATTTTAACTCAAGAAAAACCTAAGGCTTCTGCAAGATCCAAAATAAGATCAATATCTTTTCTACTTCTTTCGTTTCCCTACATCATGCTATAAGTAGCATGTTGTTGCATAACTTCTTCCTAAACCTATTTCTCCTTGTAAAAATTACCTAAACTTCCTCATATGTTATAATATTTCATTCACACACTTCTTATAGGCATTATATCTTCTTATTTCATCTCAAGAGGGTGTTCGGTGGGTGTTGAAGTCATGAAAATATGCCTTTTCGAGACGTATCGTAGGCAGGTTCCTTCAAGGTGGATCAAAATAAATATATGAATTACTTCCCACCAACCTACCTACACATGATTTTTTTTAAAAAAAAATCTAGTTAATACATCCCTCTCAGCCATGATTGTGGTTTACATACTCGGCAATTGGTTAGAGGAAAGGTTTACATTACCCGACTCAAGGATTTTTTAGTGTGGGCTTAGTTGTCATGATTTTTTTTTTCATTTTGTCATGCTAGGAATTCAACATGAAAATAGAATCATAGTATATAAGGGATGAATCCATGACCATATAAACCCAAGTGGTGGTAGAGAAAATAATGATAAGGATCATAGTATCCAAGGTAGGAATCCATGATCATATTAACTTACACAAGATAGAAAATAAAGATGAGGATTATAGTATCCAAGGTAGGAATCCAATACCATATAAACCAAATACGGAATGATAAATCCAAGTGAGAGATAAAATAAAAAATAATAATAGTATAAATTCTCATTAATGTCATGTGAAGGAGTGGCATACATTATAAATGATGTTAGTGATATCGTGTAATATTTTATAGCAAGTGTGAATGATGAGGTCTTCAAGATTATCTTGGATGATGTGGATACCTCAATGAATTTTTGAGCATGTAAAAATATTGATTCATAAATCTTATTAGAGATCCATTTGATCACATGATGATTAATATCATCTAAGGAAGGACAAGGGGAAGTGGTGATAACTAAATGTTAGCATAGAAGTGTTTGATGGAGGGGTTGACCTCGATGCTTAGGTGATTGTGAGATTTTGAGGAGAAGGATATTGAAATTGGTACTTTTGGATATTATAGGACAAGTATCATTAGTATGTGAGCTAAAATTCATTATGAAAATAAAGAGTGGGGTGGTGGAGGAGGGTTTGAAACATTCTCATTGTTGATCTTTCCTAACTAATGCTTCATATTCTTCATATGCAGTCTATATAATGAACAGATGGAAACATCATGTCTAAGGGATTTATGCCATGTGTATTATAGTTCAACCATGGGTGGGATGGGATCCATAATGGTAAGAAGAGATGATGATGATGTCATGGACCGTATAGGTATTGTGGAAGAAGAAAATGATAGAGAGAATTTTGGATTATGTATCAAATCACCGATGAGAGGAGTGTATTTCATAACCTAATTATTATAGTTAAAGTAAGAATATAAATCTACATCATCCATCAAATCATTGACCTATGGATTTAAGAGAGGACCTTCCATAGAGACGATTATGGTATTGATGCTATGAAAAAATGTAGAGCATAGAGTGTCATAATAATGAAGAGTTTCCAAATAATTATCATGGGCGTAAATTACTAAGAATGGATCATCAAGGAATAACCATAATCATATTTAGGTGTAATGATATCAAGGGGATGTGAGTTAATGATATTCTCTGTTAGAAAATATGTTTGACAGTGTGATGAGTACAAGTGATAGTGATAATGTATGGTCGATATATTTCTTATGTAATCATGGTCATAAGGTGGGAGGTATTTAAGTAAAAATGGTATTAGGAATATAAGTTTCATGAATGTGTATGTTTATTTCATTGGGCTCATCATCGTTGAAATCAATAAGGTTTTGTAGAGTATGACCCACGACCTTAGTATGACCACTATAGCCATGAAGAGAGTCTAATGGATAGTTGAAGGTTCATATTCCTAAAATGGGATGGTGGGAATTTCTTCTAGAGTACAAATTTTAAATCTCACATACTATTAAAATAGGTCAAATTTATATGGGTTGGTAATCCTTATACCTTACTCCTAGGTGTTTGAACTTAACACATTGGAAAGAGAATAATGTGACTACACCCATACGGTGAGTCCATGGTCATCCTAGGAGAATATTATATGACAAGGGGAAGTTTGATACATATGATATGAGGAGTAAAAGTGATAGGAATATAGATACAACCAATAGGGGACATATTTCAATTATTGTAGATGTGACATGTGCTTTAGGTATATTGAAAATAGTCTTTAGAGTAACCTAGTGTCTTGATGAATTTAAGATAAGTGACACAAGTACATAAACCTTAATCTATGAGGGATATCCTAAATATAGTGTGGAAAATATAAATTAAAATAAACGTGAGGATCATTGATGTTAAATAAGATTTCACCGGTATCATGGATTCAAGGGGGAAACAGAAACATGAAGACTTATCGGTAGAAATGTCAGTATAAATGGATAATTCTTTACATTGTTGCATAATACTCTCTTCAAAACTAGGTAAAGTAGGATACTACCCTAGAGTAGGTGCGAAAGGGATAGTAATAGAAAATAGTGTCGTCATGAGGTGTTCATGATGTGTGGCTGAGTTCCACAAGAGTTCTAAGAACAAATTTTTATAAAAAGGTGAGAAATTTGTGTGAGGGGTTCCATTCTTATAATGTGGGCTAGGTAAAGGTATAAACATGGGAAGGATCAATCTAAATATATTCTAAAGGAGAGACTCTGATATAAAGTTATGGAATTGAGATGTGATCTATCATTTCTATTGGATCATATCTGGTATAATTTCTACCATAAGGTCTAATGACATTGGAATGCTTAGAGACAAAGATGGATGGGATCAACACTATAGAATTACTTATATAGGGGTTGATGGCATTCACTTGATTGAGTATTTGGGCATAGTGGCTAGATTATGTTTTTATGAGGTACATGGATAGATGATCCTATAATGACTATCCTAATATGAACAAGGATATGATGGTTTGATATAGGTGATAATACATTTGGAACCATCTATGTGAGCCATATTTTCAATAGAGGCACTTGTAGAGGGATATGAGGTGTCAACAACATTGGTGGCTACCCTACTAGCTTCATCAATGTGTGATTTTTTTAGGTTTAGTGTGATTAGGAAGAGTTTTATTATAGATTTTGATGTCCTCATGATCTTGATGAACTACTTCATGTCAATCATGTTGTCGGGATTTTGGACATAATTTGATGGCCTCATCTAACCTTTCCATAGTGATTGCTTCATGGTCAAATTTATTACCAAAGATGAAACTGTAGGAAAAGGAATGAAGAGTATGGTGATCATCACATGAGTTTCCCCTATTGTCAATTCATCAATAGAACTTACTCTCATCATGCCAATTAAGGATAGGGTGAGAAGGGTTTCCCTTCATGGTAAGTGGTCAAGATAGGTGTCGTTGTAACTTTTCCTTGGATAGAGGTTGGTGAAATTTAACATGGGAGGAGGTAGAGTGTGATTAGGAAATAGATTGATTGATGTCATTATTGGTCCTAGTAGAATAAGTTCCTTGAGGAAGAGTATATGTGAATTTTTCATCAGTAGCATTCTTGTTTCTAGACTGCATAAGTACTTATTCAAAACCTTCTCCAAAACAACAAACCCCAACTCATGCATCCTATAAACAAGAATGTTAAATTAGGATTTCTGGAAAGCTGGTTGTAGATTATTTTCATTTGAGATAAAATGTGAAATATGTTTACGTAAGGGATACTAACATCTATATTGAAGATTCATAATGTGAAAGAGGAGTTAGAGATAAGATCATCCCTATTGTGTGCATGTATACTTTGCTTAATGCTAAATCAAATGAAGCAAGAACTACCACCTAAAATAGTTCTACAATTTAGCTAAAACAAAGCATAAACACCATCATGATAAGAATTAAACAAGGGTTAGATGCTAGCATTCATCAATACAAACTTTGAAACTAACAATGCTAAATATCTAAACTCCTCTATTCTCTAACAACAAATAAATGAATGGACCTAAGTAAGCTCCATGGCTATCAAAATAGTTGTCCTTAGTATGCCAAGTAACTTAGGAATGAGGGCCTATCAAAGTTGGGCTACAAGACCCCTTTGACACCTCCCATATGACCTAAGCACTTAAGAAAGAGGCTTAACTCTTCAAGATGATGAACTCTCAAAAGGGCAAGGTGCAAGCTCTTAGTCTCTTTGCTATATGATTTGCATTTTCTCTCTTAGGAGTTTAGGTGTAAGTAAAAAGGTAGGTGGAGGGCTCTTTATATAGCCCAAAGGATAAAGGATTCAACACATTCTCATGAATGTGGGATAAAGGTAAAACATGATTAGGAATGGATAAGGTTGCTTTATTAAAGGTAACCTTACTTTAGAAGGGTTTAATACATGTTTAGCAAGTCATGGGAGTTGGGGGGTATTTTAATTAATCAAAGGTGATTAATTAATAGGTAGGTGTAAGCTTATAGAAGCCAATTAGAAGAATATTAGTGCGATTTAGGCTATTATAAGGGGATTAAATCAATTAAATATTGATTTATTGGTTAAATGGAAGGGAAAGCTAATTAATTAATAATAATTAATTAGTCTAGGTAGAAGGGGTGATTTATTAACGGAAGGTCGTTAATTAGGGTATTTGTTGGATAGGCAACTTAATTAATTAGCTTAGTGTAATTAATTAATGATGATATGAGGGAAAATGAGTGCTTTTGATGATATGTCGTTGATTTGCGAGAAAGGGATAATTAGCGCAATTTAAGTATTTAAATTGTTTAGGCGTAATTATAGATGTCTACACCTATGGGAAGTTCGTATAGGGGCATTTGGTGTTTTGAGAGAATTTTTAGGATTATAGTGGATTAGTCATGTAGTATGGTTCTATATATAGGCCCAAGGTGTTTCAAAAGGAAGGAAAAATAAACTAGGAGTGAATCTAACTTAGTTTGAGTTAAAGTAATATTCTTTTCGGATCATAAGAGTGTATGATGGGTAAAATAGATGTTCCTAGTTAGATTCTATAATATAGGGATCCAATCTAATATTGGCCACACCATGAGGATATAAAGGGGCTTAAGGATAATGTCATAAATCTAAAGGATAGTAGCCATATACCTAAGATATCTATTATATAGGTTTATAAGGCCTCTGAACTAAGATATAGATAGGTATCCTACTAGGATTTTAAACTAAATAGGGAAATAAACAAGAGGTGGATAAATATAATGGGTGTAATAACAATAAGAAAAAGAAATAGATCAAAACAAACCTACATCTACTCTAATATATAGTAATGAATGACTAATAACAACAATTACATAAATATAAAATGAAATACTATAGAGAATTAGAGATACTTACCTATAGCGGTGTGACCGTAGATGCATAATCCTCCCCAAAGACAACAACACCAAGAGAGAATCAATATGAGTGGAGAAGGGGAAATATAAATAAGAATATCTCTAGACCTAACCCACCATGATGACCCAAATTCAAAAGAATAAATATTCAAAACTTGAAAGTCAACTAATAAGTACACATATAGAGCAAAATAGTGAAAGCAAGATAAATTATAGGTGTGTTCAAATGATTGTTAATTATTTGGTAATACTAAGAAAAAATTGGGGCTTATATACTTGGTGCAATAAACCATGGGTGCCATTGAATAAGGAAAATCTAAAATAGGTGTCACTTCCACGAGTGATGGCCTTAGCCATGGGGAAACCCTTATGTCATAGGATGGAAACATGAGCAGAGGCTAGGAGGTAAATGAGGATGAATGACCAAAATAAAGGATGATAACATGCAATAAGAAGAAAAAACTAGACATAATGGGAAAATATTCATAATTGGTGTTGTCCAAGTAAACCTCACAGGATATTTTGACAACTAAAAACTCATATTTTGGATTTAGGAAAATTTTGGTTAAAAATATATGAGAACACTTTGAAACTTAGTGTTTCATGGAATCAAGGAGCTTAGAATTCTACGGACTCTTCAAGTTGGTGGGACAAAGGAATGAGTGAAAAGGATTTGGGTGGATTAATTTTGAAGTCGACCTTTGTGTTATGGAAACATAATGTTCCGTGGGTTCTCCTAACCCATAGAACAAAGGAACAAGAGCTACGTGGAAAAGGAAAATTATGAAATGCGGCTAAGGGTGGAACATTTAGATATTGTGTTCCATGAGTTCTCTTAACCCACAAAACAAAATAAAATAGGATTCAAAACATTAAAATGCCAAAAAAATTATGGAAAGCCTCGAGAGAATGTCCAAATTCCATGTAACAATAAATTTCCCACAAATCAAAGGGAAGAACATAAGAAATCCATGGAATAAAGTGGTAATTGTTTTTATCCATAACTTTCATTGTAGATTTATAAATTGCATGAAACTGGTGGAATTAGAACCATCTCTATAAGATCTTAATTTTGACACCAAGAAATATACAATTTGATGTATTTATGAGACTCGAAAAGTGCAAACACAAGAATTATGAGAGAAAATTGGGGTTCCAAAGTGAAATTAGGCTCCCACCACATCACCGACTAAAATTTAATTTTTAATGTCTCCCATTCTTGCATCCACAAAGTATGATGGTGTGTATATGAGAAAGAAAAGGATTCCCATGCTTAAACCTATAAAAATGATGTCATTTTGTCCTTGGTGGTGGAAATGGGCCATTTATGACTACTTCATTTCTCCCTTTTCTATTTCTCTCTAATTCTCTATATATTTAAGTGTTTATGCACAATAAAGGGATTCTTCTATCCTATATTTGGAGCTCTACTTTATAGTTTTAAAGTTTCCATACCTTCAGACCTATGTAACTTCATTTTTTCAAGTTCTTACAAAACCTCTACTTTTGTAAATGTAATGAATATGCTTTGAAGTGTTATTACAACTATGGTTATTCCTTTCCTTCTTTCTCTCCTTTAAGTTTATTCATTTGTCTCCTTTAGAACTCTGTGTTTCTCTCTGAGTCTTACATTTTTGGTGAACTTTATGTCTCTATATGTTATATTTAAACCTTGTTTCAGGTTTAGTGTATCACCTCTCCCTTTTTTAGTTTTATCCTAACTTTGTCTCTTTCTCTTTGGGATTTTTAGCTTAGGATAGATAGTTTAGAGTAGAAAGATGGTATAGGATTAGTTGTAATGAATTGAGATGAAGGGAACCAACATTTTCATCTAGAGAAAGATTATGAGTAACCCACAGACTCATGTTATAACAATGTTACACTTTGAAATTGTTTGACCTAGTTTCAACAAGGTATGTATTTCATATCTAATAGTTTTAGAATGCCTAGTGGGACCAACACATTGATATTTACAACATATTCACTAATACTTTGGTATTTGTATTAGTGGATTCCTAACATTGGAGGAATCTTTGAACACATATGGTGATTTCTAAGATTAAAGCTACCAATTAAGAAGTGTAATGCCCACTTACATGAGAAAGATATAAACAAAACAAAGTATATGCAAATGAATTTTTTTGATTATTTACGGCTCTCACCAACAAGGAGAAGAGAAATATCATTGTATAGGTATCCATTACCTTAAAAAAATCCTCTTTCCCCTCCTCCACCATGTAGACCCTTCATTCCATTAAAAACTTAATGTTTATTCCCTTCATGGCGCACTCAAAGAAATTTACCCTTTTTCATCTTTAGTAGTGGTAGTCCCTTATGCCTAAATTCCCAAAATGATATTCTAGTGCTTGCTATGAAAATCATTCCTTTCTTCTCCGGTGAAAAATATCAATACCCATGTATATCATACCCATGATGTTGCTAATGTTTTTTCACTTCATCTAAATATTGAATATGATGTTGTATTTAGGATTCTTGCTTCTTTACTTAAGGGAAAACACTTTAATGGTATAGAAGTTTGAGACCCACTTCAATTCACACACTAGGATGAACTTGGAAGAATTATCTCATAACGGTTTAATGAGAATACAAACAACATATACCTATTATAATAGTTTACAACTATTAAAAGGGACCCTAATGAACTTATGGAATATTTCAACTTTAAATGATAGTCTCCATGTCACAACTTTAATCAAGGTTATCAGCCACACACAACCCAATATCCAAATAAGATATATGGCAAAAAAAAATAATGTCATATATTTTAATCTCAAAACCCACATCTCCCCTTCAAAAATTTAATCCTCTATAACTTCTTCTTGCTTCCAACTTAAGCACAAAACTTTTTCCAGTTCAAAATAATGTAATACAAGAAGTAGAAAGGTTCTTTCCATACAATCAACCACATAACTAGAATGATCATAAAAATGGCTTACAAGTTTAGGCCCTTATGATTAGAACTATTGAATCCTCGTCATTTGTGCTGTCATTGATGTTAAGTGGCATTGATGGAAAAGAAGTGAGTGGTGAAGTGAGGCTCATTCAAAGGCATGAATATTGATTAGTAGTCACTTATTAGTGGTTAGTGCACATTCAGGACAATTTAATTGTTCTACAGGCTTGGTTTACGAGGTAGGAGTCTAGTGCAAGCATGGAAATGGTTGATATGATTGGCTCAAATATTTTTCTAGCCAGATATAATGGTTTCAGCATGGAAAAGATAAATTGGAGTGATTTTCAAGTCATTTGGTGGAAGTCTCCATTCAAATTGTCTTATTCAGGTCTGTTTCTAGAGCCTGATGAGGTGTGTAAGTTTGGTACATGTCACGAAAAGACAATCTGAGTATGGGAGGAGCCTAGGAATTTTTCACAAGGCATGTGTGAGTAACAACAAGTGTTTGTTATCTCCTGGAGGTAGATTTCAAAAATTCACCAAAGTTGTGCTTGAGGACTAGCGTGTAAGCTAACGCAAATGAGATAGATTTGAGTTGTACAAGAATATATGTGACAAAAATATCATGTATCATGAAGAGGGTTGATTTTTGGTTCTCCATGTCAAATTTCATCAAATTATAAAGAATTATGTGAATTTTTGTAAGCTTTTCTAAACTGGTTTTTTTAGAAGTGTAAAATGAGATTCATGGCTTCTTAGCACCCAAAAAATATGGAACCTTCTTTGGATAAATACTAGAATAAATTTTTGTAGATAACTCCAATCCCGATCTATTGTAAGACAATTTAGGCAAATTATATGGGAAACAAAAAAGTTATGAACGTTTTTTAAACATGATATTTCCCCTTCCGATCTTCTTCTTGAAGCATTAGGAACAAAATGTGGTTTGTTGACTTCAAATGTATTGTGCAAGATTTTAAAACTTCCCAGAAGTGAATTATAATCTCTCTAAGAAAAAATAGTTATAATAACCCTATACAATACAAGTGTGAGTTGTTGAAGATCTCGGTTGCATATGAATGAGTGTGAATGTGTAAGAACTATCTTTCTCTAACTCGCTATGTGTTTCTCGGAGACCTGATTTTTCTTCTTCTTCACCTTGCTCTCAAAGTATTGAAGGTAGAATAGAGACTCTTCAATATGTATTCCTCCTATGTATGGATATGTGAGTAATGGATAAAGGATAATTGAGCCTCAAGTCAACACTACCGTCAAAGGTATCAAGAGATGATAAACTCAATCTTAAATTTTTCTTCACACTTGACTAGACTATTTCAAGTTTTTAATTACATAGATTATGGGAATTTTTAGATAAATAATCTTTCCTAAAATTTTATCTAAGTGCCAAATCAAAGGCAATAGTGTTTGAAGAGAAGTGTGTATGCTCAAGGAGTCCACTATATAAATCTAAATGGGATAGAAATTTGTGCATTCCTTCTGAATACGGTGAAGTGAAAGCCTAAACTAGTGTTAACCTTTAAATTTTACCTTGAAAATGTTAAAATTTGATTCAAATTTTCTTCTGAAAGATTTTTCCTCGAAATTTCTAGAATTTTTTTGAATTTCTTAGAAACTCCGAAGTCCAAAAAATTGGACTTTGCATTTCAGAGGGTTTCCTTTTCGAGGAAAAAACTACCAAAATGAAACTTTTAATTCCAAAGTTCTAAGTTACGAAAGCCCAAAAATTTAAAAATTTAGGGTTTAAGACTTTTGAGATTTGTAATTCTCCTTTGTAATTTTTACTTTTTCAACTTGGAGTTCTGAAGTCAAAAACTCCAAAGTTCCAAAATTTTAGAACTTCAGAATTTTGGGTTTTGGAAGCCCATGATGCCCTTTCAAGAAATATCTTTCTGGATTTCTCAAATCCAAAACTCGAAGTTTCAAAATTTTAGAACTTTGGAATTTTAGGTTTTAGAGTCTCCTTCTTCATTTAATATGTTTGCCTCCGAACTTCCGAAGTCCAAAACTCGAAGTTTCAAAATTTCTGAAATTTAGACATTCGGGTTTTGGAGTCCTCTGACATTTTTCATAAACTTCTCCTCTCGACTTCCCAAGTCTGAAACTCTGAAGTTCTAAAATTTTGAAACTTCAGAATTTTGGGTTTAGTTCTCTAAATTTTTTTCATAAACTTTTGCTCTCAAGTCCCAAAGTTTGAAATTATGCTTTGAGATTTCGAACTTTGAAATTTTACGATTTAGGACGTCGGGGTTCTATGGACGTTTAATTCTCACCACCTCCACACGTGTCAAATTTTGGGAATGAATTTTGGGTTATTTTATAAATACTAAAAATTTTATTAGTCATTTTCACATGACTTTTTCTCTAACATCCTGATTTTTTTACGACTCTTTATACTTTCAAGGTGTCATTTTCAAGGTAACTTTATCTCAGGTTATTTATTTTTGGTTTATGATTATTTTTGGTTTTTCTTCCTTTTTAATTTTCTTTGGCTCTTCCTTTTTCATACTATTTAACTAGAACCCTCATCATCCACCATATTTTCCTATAAAATGTTTCCTGATCTTCACAATCACAACATTCAATATGTACAGCATCTAATCCAAATTTCATGCTAAATTCTTCCAAATCTCTACAAGGGTTTGATTCTCATTCCTTTCTTATTGGTTAACTCACAACTCACATATTTCTCTTTTAAAGGTTATTTGTTTTAGACTTTCGAAGGTTTGTTGTTTCGGAGTTTCGAGGTGTTCCTTTTTAGAGATTTAGAAGTTTCTTTTTGGAACTTCCACTTTCAAGATTTTGGAACTTCCACTTTGAGACTTTTAGAACTTATATTTTTGGAGTTTTGGAGCTTTGTCTTTTCAATTTTTCATAGTTTTGTGCTTTGGAGTTTAAATCCTTTCAAACTTTCAGACTTTGTCATTTCAGGATTTTTATAGTATTTGTTACAAATTTCCAAAAGCTCTTTTGGATTCCGAAATCCAAACTTGATGTCAACCTCTTCCTCAAAAGGCAAAGAAAAGATGAAATATACATTTTTAGGAGTTGTTCCTCATTCGTGTCTTTCTTTGGACTTAGGAAATATTAGAGATACTGATCTTGGGTAGATATATTTTCCATAATTCTAGGAAAGGTTGAGAGCTCCTAACAAGAAGTCTTGGATGCGGGCTATATATGATAGTGGACTTACTCTTGCTACCGGTTTTCCTGCATCCATGCATTGTCCCGAATTCATCTTGGCCGCAGCAGCCCATTTTGATGAAGATTCCAGAATGGTGAGGAATGATGATGGAAATGTCGTAATTTAATTGGACTCTGATTTCTTTGAAGATTTGTTCAAACTCCCAGATGTTGAGAATTATACCAAAATTTCTCTCGAAGCTGCAATCGAACATTGGGAAAAAGAAACTGAACTCAATGCGAGGGTCATGATGAAGAACTACTTGGCCAAGAGTGTCACCTAGTTGCCTAAAATAATGTTTCAATCATATTTTATCCAAGAAGTGAACGATCTCATCATGTTGTTGAATAGAGTTTCAGGTCATGCTTCTGTAAAAGAGTTTCAAGAATGGATGTTCTAGTACAGAACAAAGAATTCATACAATGGGGAGATCATATCAGTAGCTCTATCCGTTTTCAATTAAGTAAGGTTCTGTCTTCCAAGAAATTTTACATGGCCTCTTTCTTGGTTTATGTTGTAGCCACCATGGGATAATTCAATGGTTTAAATACCAAAGGTGTTAGAAGTGCATCTCAGATTTTTTTATTTTTATCCTCAAATCATGATGGATAAGAGAAGAAAACATTTTTGCGAGTCAATGATGCCTTCTTTGCTTTGTCCTTTATCAATTTTACAAGGATTTGTATAATCGAATGATTTCGGATGAGGATTTCAAGGAAGTACAAGAGTGGAGAGCCATTTATCTCGGGTTTCCTACATTTACATACATCGAATTCCTTGTTTCTTGGGTGCTCCCAAAAAATTGCTAAGATTCCCTACTAAAAATGGGTTTTGCTAGAGTTGGTTTGGTAATTGTTGGATTATTAAAAAATCTAGAACAAACGAAATAAGGTGGGAGTTCAGTTTCCCATTTCAATCGGCCGATATATATTTTCCAACATTTATAAAGTGAATAATGTGGATACAAAAACTAGTTTATCTAGTTCTCATGTGCCTCAACTGGAGGATATTTGGATTCACTATCGGATGAGTTCATTATCCGCAACGAGATTATGAAAGGTTGAATTTAGATGAGGTTAGACATTTTGGTATTGCAGAGATTCCAAAGGAGATGGAGGATGAGGAAGAAGTATTGGATTCAGTATACAAGGATAACAATATCGCCAATCAACCATTGCCATGGATTGATTGGTATGTAGAGGAAAGTTGTAATACTAAGGAAAGGGTGGGGCCCATTTTGTAAAGAACATATAATTGGTTGGATACCTTGGGAATTTCACCCAAAGGGTTGGATCAATATATAAGAAAAAAATCCCAACCAACAACAAATCTTCCTACACCCACAAAAGGAAAAAGGCCTACTCAAAGGGCCAGTATAATCCCTAAGAAGATTTCATTTGTTGTTGGAAGTTCCTCTCTTTCCAAGGCTCCTGCTTCCAAAGTTGTTTCCCCTATGATACCAGTATCAGAAGTTATCAATTTTATTGACTCTCCGGTTATATCACAAAATATGGTGCCCCATCCTTCTCTACCATTATCACTTCCTTCATCACTACCTTCTTCTTCTACACTCATTTCTTCTTTTCCATCCTCATCCATGGCACAAGTTTTTTCATCCCTTCTTGTTCTCTCAAAGGTGAAATGATTGAGTCCCCAATTTCCACTTCACTCCTGTCTGACAGTTGTCATTTCCTTCCATCTCAACTTATAGCCTTGTTGTATCCAATCTTATGGTTGTTTTAAAATCCACTCCATATATCATTACCACCACTAATTAATTACCAACTAATGTTGCTAGTTCTATTGTATTGTCTAGTGCTCCGGTGTTGAATCACCATGTCATCTCAATTGGAATTTTCTATACCATAATGGTTGTATCACCAAACTCCAAAACAGAAGAAGGTGCCTCTAGTATATGTAATAGATAACCTACTCCGAGGAGACATACCAAATGGAAAAAGATTGTCTCCTGCCTATCTTTGAACTAATATGGAGAGAGAGTCATGGAAATTGCTAATCTCATGTAGAAGGAAATACTAAATACACTATCACAACAATTGACTATCAAATTTCCATATTTTCACTAGGTAAGGCAACACAAGAAGGTGCCAAACAAAATGTGAAGAAAACTCTCAGAATTTATTAGAGAAATATGGTAAGGATAAATATTCTAAGGATGAATTGAAAGAAAGGGTTAAATAGCTCACTACTTTGTTGAGGAAAGTAACACAACCCACTTTAACCACCGATCCTTCAACTATAATCTGCTCTTCCGACAATTTCTTCCACTTTGGATGATATTTCATATCATGATATCAAGAAGATAGGTTAGGATGGAAGATCATTGAATGGATGGGTGAAAAAAATTCTTCAAGAAGATAATAATTTGATCAAAAAGGCATTTACATATATAATGATTTTTAATATGAAAGATCCTCTATTTGTATGATGGATGAGGGTTTCTATGAAGATAATAATAATTTGAATCTGAATTTGACCACATGGGGTGAGATTAGGGAGGAAGATCAAGATCTAATTCTTCAAGAAGAAGTAATTGATGATGTTTCCAAGTTGTTTGAATTTCGAAGGCTATCGAATTTAGATCCCAAGTACTACAAGATTTGATCAAGAAATTGGATGAAAAGCATGTGGAAATAATGGATTCTCTAAATGATATCTCATAAGAATTTGATAATATAAATTGTAAATTATTCAATGAGAAAATCGATGCTCTTCCAGTAGATCAAATTAAGTCAAATTTCAAGGATTTTGTGAAGAAAGATGATGAGGTAACTAAGAATTTTAGTAGTGATTCAATTGACAGTTGATCTTGTGTCAAAATTTCATAAGTATATCTTGAAGAAAGTTGTGAGTTAACTCAAAAGGATTCCAGATAAAGTGGCAAGAAAAATTTAAATAGTGAACACGATGATTCATTGCACATGTGGACTAAAGGAAGAGGAAGTACAAGGAATCATAAAATGTTTCATCAATTACAAGCATGAGATGATTGTGTGGGAGAAAGAACGGAGAAAATTGAAGAAGAAAAATATATTGTAGGACCGAGCTAAAATAGGTAGCCATGAAAGGGTTTATCAAATATTTGGATTAGTTCCAGTTGTAGGGTTGACTAGGTCAAAATTTTGTAACTACTTTGTTATTTTTATGGAAGCCTATTCCATGGAACTTAATCACATTCTATTTTTAGTATTTTTTTAGTTAAGGTCCATCTCGTAATGGCCCAACCTAAATAACTTATAAGTAGTTAAGTGCATGTGGTTTTGAGATAGATAGAGATCATTAAAGAAGTTACTCTTCAATCTTGGAAGAGTACTTTGAATGCTTTGGAACCTTTCAACTATATTCAAAACAATATTTTTCTGTGAAATACCTGATTCATTGTGTTAATGGTTGATCCATGTATGCTTTGTGAATGTGCAATTCCTTAGTGTAAGTGATTAACTCAAATTTATTTTAGAGTATCTTGTTTTAATTATGGGAGAATGATGTGGTTAGTTTGAATATTAGTTGTGAAAATCTTATATTCCTTATGTTATAAAGATACATTATCATTAACTTCCATTAAGAGAAAGGGATGTATGACATGTACATATCATAAATTGTCATGATTTTTGATTGTGTATTTGAAAAAATTTGATCTATCTATTAGGTATACTTGGGGTCTTATGAAGAAATATACGATATTTTATATGTGGTAATTATTTTCCCTATATAAATAGCATAAGTTAAATTAGATTGTGATGATTTCTTTATCCTTTCTAAGTTAACCCTTTCTAGTGTAAAGATCAAAACATTATCTAGTTCTACTCTCTTGGTGTATTTTTCCTTAGTTTGTTATTTCTAACCCTGGACCTTGTGAATTGCATATATTCAAGTCGTTTTAAAATCGGGTTCCCAAGTTCCAAAGTAAGTCAAACTTCTCTGGAGGTTCATCCCAAGGAAATAAAGGTCCCACACCTTGGGGATATTCCAACATTGCACAAGATCCTTCAACAATTTAGAGGGTGCACAATCCACATGACAATAGTTTTCTACACACCCGATGGGAAAAAGAGTTGGTACTTCTCTTCATATTTACATAACTCAAATTACCTGATGACTCCATATCTCTGGATTTTGTATATCGAGTGTTAATATATGAAAATAATTTCGATAAGATATTTAGTGATACAAGAAGGGAATTATCAGCATATTGAATTATCTTTATCTCCTCCTCTAAGAAGAAGAGGTGTTTCAGACTTACTGACTCACCTTTGTCTCCCTACGGACATCATTCTACTCCCCTTAATGGAAGATTCCCTCAAATTAGGAACAATTAGACTATCGAAGAATGGAAACGAACCAAGTTTTCCCCCCTTTCAATGTAAACATTCCTCTTCTTTTAGCTCAACATGATCCTATACTTGTTGCAACACTCAAAAGGTTTCCCTTCTATATAGGGGAAACTCACATTACTCTAGTGGAACATATTGTTGATTTAGCCAACATTTTTGTAGTACAAAATATCACGGAGGACAATATTGCGGTTAGAATTCTTACTACTTATTTCAAGGGAAAATTGATTTAGTAGTTTTAAGGCTTGAGGGTTGAAACTATTACCAGTTGGGTTGAATTAGGGAAAATATTTGTAAGCATTTCAAGACAAGAGTGATCACTTGTCATTATTGGAACATATAACTCCTATAAAGCGAGCTCCTCAAGAATACATGAGAAATTTCAATTTTTGGTTCTAAAAGACGTGGAATAAGATTTTGGCACTCATAAAACCTTCTCCAAATAATGCATTCATGTACTATTTGTAGGCTTTGAACAATGATATAGCCATAATGATTTAGTCTATGGGAGGGACTATATTACCGATGCTTACAAGGTTTTCATAAGCACCGATAATTCCTTGATCTAGGATTGGAAGATAGCCCCACAACCACCAATTTCATTATCCTCTGATTTTACAAATACTCATACCACTATTGCTCCCATTCCGAAAGCTTCCAAACAGCTAGCTCAGTCTATCCCCACCTCCTCAAATGACCTTTTTGAAGTCAAGTCAATCATTAACCTTTGGGAATGAGCTTGTTTCACTCAAAAGGAAAAAAATTCAATACAATTTCCCATATCAGCCACAAAATCAGTAGTACCAAGCTAACCATACCCCTTTTCAAGGAAATAACTAGCCTCAAAACCAAATTGCAGTCAAGTTGCTGAATGTCGCCTCTAAATTTGAGCAATCCCCTCACTAGTAGTTCTTCTAACTTATTATACCTATCCAAAATAATCTAGTTCAAGATTATGAATGGTGTTATCCT
The DNA here is from genome assembly GCA_018340775.1 of Taxus wallichiana var. yunnanensis. Taxonomy (NCBI): domain Eukaryota; kingdom Viridiplantae; phylum Streptophyta; class Pinopsida; order Cupressales; family Taxaceae; genus Taxus; species Taxus wallichiana. The sequence continues at coordinate 240,875,493 of CM031236.1, read as the reverse complement.
TGTTCTCAGCCTTCAAATCAAAAATGTGTCCTAATGGAGTTCTTATCAAATCCTTTATGGTTCAAAGCATATCCACCCCTTCGAACCAATAGAGAAATCACTTGCAGTAATAGAAGATCAGCCATTGGTTCCTGAAGAAACCACTTTGCTGAATTGATAGGTAGAATATATTTGTGGGGTGAATATAGATGTTTTGTCCATAGAAAAGAATACTCTTTCCAAGAAGAGGGTGATGGAAATCCAATCTTCCAGAGCTGACTAGGATTCTACTTCACAACCTTGGTTACAAACAGTAGTTGATAAGGATGTAGGAAAGAGACAACTAGAAATAACTTCTAATCAATCCACAAGGAAGGAAGGTTCTTCAAGAATCACAAAAACTAATAAGAATTTTCCAAAATAATACTCTAACACCCAAAGAAGTGTCAACAAAGTAGGATCGATTCCATTCATTATTGTAGAACAAATGAAGAAGACCAACCTGAGCATTACTATGTGGGATGCACTCTCCATTCCTTCTCATATAAATTTTCTACAAGAGGCCTTGAACATTTTTGGTACTACTTGACAAATCATCAGGTTATATAAAAATTTTGGTACAAGTTTGTGCCAACCATAAGGGAAGAGTGTTCCTAAGGCCAAAAAACTGCCTCTATTCTATATCTCCTTGATCATTGGCAATCATTTGGTGCATAATTACATGATTGATTCTAGTTTCAGTCATTTCATCATGCCCAAACAAATTGTAGACGTGTTGGGAATATAGTGTGCTCCAATATCTAGGGGATTTGTTTAGTTGGATGATACCATAGTTCGACCATCGGAATCATCAAAGGACTCCAAACTTACAATCCATGTGTGCCCCAATTTTTTATTCACATAAGACATATCGGTTATTGATCTTCCTTATCTCTTTGTCATCTACCTATCATGAGATTTCAATTCCAAGATGGGTGGTTATCTATCATCAAATTAGTCATAGATGATCCTCATAACTTGGTATGGGACAAACGTGACTATAAGGGAAAAACCAATTTTCCATAACCATGTGGAGCCATACACTTCTATTCCCATTAATGGGAATTATGTCATCAGGTGACCCTAAAGAAGAAGATGTCGATCATGAACCAACTACTCTTGTAGAGGAATTTCCGATATGGTGTTAGATGAGATAAGTGTAGATCATCAATACGATCCCTACGCTGATTTATTAGCAAAGGAATAATTTAGTTTTCTTGTTGGAAGAGATGGTATTGGGCACATATTGCATTCACGAAGAAGGAACAATCATACCAAAACTTATTAAAACACAAAGCAATATTGAAGGATTATGGAAATTATTCTTCGATGGATCAAAGAGTAGGAATGGATCTGGTGTAGATGTTATGCTAATTTCTTTAGAAGTAAATAAATATGTATCATCTTTCCTATTATAGTTCAGTTGCACTAACAATGTTACATAATACGAGGTCCTGGTGCAAGGAATTCATCTTTCTCAAAAGAGGGGTATTAAAGCTCTAGATTTGTTTGGAGACAATGAGTTAGTAGTTCATCAAGTGATGGCACATAGTGCATCCAAAAATTATCTTTTAAGATCATACAAAAACGAGTATGGGATTTTATTGAAGATTTCAAAGCTTTTGGGATCCATGTTGTTCTTAGAAAATAAAACCTAGATGTTGATAGGCTTGCTATAATTGGTTTGCATTTCACAATACAACATACTGGTTGATATCACAAAGGAAGGATGATAATTTGTCAAAATAGTGGTTTGACCCGCAGTCCCTGATAATGTAAGTAGTTGGAAAGTGTTCAATAGTGACCAATAAAATGTTTGTTTCTACAAGAAGAGACGATTTTTCTGCGAAAGGTCAAGCTAAGTAGCAGGAATCATACAACGATCAAATCATTCAATTGAAAAGAAACAAGCTACTAAAAGGCCTAGTTACTCTATAATCCATCTTATATTCAGATGATCAAGCCACAAAATTGAACTCGAACATGGTGGTCAGAGAAGATGATTTTTAGGAGGTTGAAGTGGCTAGTGAGAAATTTCTAAAGATTTGTAAAGTATGTACTTCTAAGGAAAAGGAAGCTTTTATCAAACCGTGTCAAGAGCATCATGGCATTTTCACATGGATCTATAAGGACCTACATGGTTTTGATCTAGGGCTAACACAATATACTATTAAACTGGACCCTCATGCTAAGCTAGTTCGTAGAAACAGAGGCCGATTAATCCCCAAATCGAGCCACTAATGAGAAAGGAGCTAACCAAACTCATAGAGGCATGTATATTTTTTCCTATTAAGAATTCATCTTGGGTGGCCAATTTGGTTCCTATACAAAAGAAAAATGAAGGAATTTAATTATGCGTGGATTTCGGGCTCAAATCATGCCTCATTACAAGATCATTATCCTCTTCTGTCAATGGAGAAAATTATTCAAATAGTGGTAGAGAGCTCGAAGGTTTTCTTTTCTCGATGGTGATTCAGGTTAAATTCATATTCGTGTTCAAGAATATGATCAATTTAAAACTACCTTCACCACCAAGTGGGGCACATATGCTTATAACAAAATGTCATTCATCTTGTCTAATTTTGGGGATACTTTTCAAAGATCCATGGACATGGCATTTAAAGGACTAATCAATGATATCATTTTGGTTTACCTAGACGATATAACTTTGTACTCTAAACATGTAGGTGATCACATCACACATATGAGAAATTTTTCTGGAGGTGAAGGGAATTTAGGGTTTCCTTAATCCTAAATATTGTATTTTCACCGTGCACGAGGGAAAGCTATTTTTCAATGAAAGGACTATCCATTGATCTAACTAGGATTTAGTCAATTTTTACTCTTTCCTCCCAAGTCACAAAAAGGGACTCCAAAGCTTTCTAGGCACTATAAATTTCATGTGGAGATTCATTCCTCAATTCACAGAATTGGCTAAACCACCGAAAACTATGCTGAAAAAATAATGCCTTTATCATGGACAATGGAGGGAAGGAGAGTTTTGGAGTCATCAAAATGGCCATTTCTCGGGATCCAATGTCACTTGAACCCTAGATTTGATAAATATTTTATCCTCTATGATTTTTCAAGTCAAGAGAGCATTTTAGGCATACTTACTCAACAAAATGATGATTTGATGGAGAAGCCAATTTCTTTTTTCAGTCAATCCCTCAAGGACTATGAGCTCAAATATTCATTTGTTGAAAAACAAGTATTTGCGATTATTTGATCTCTCGAAGAAATTCATGCATATGTTGTCAAACAACAAAATTCACTTGACAGTCTCATCTAGGTGTCAAAGACATTTTACTTGAAAAAGAGATGAATGAGAAATTTGCTAGATGGATAACAAAGGTGATGGAGTATAACGTACACATAAAAGTTACCAAACTAGTCACGAGTAAAGTTTTGTGTTAGTAGCTTACTGTAGACATGGAATCAAAAGGTGATTTAGATGTTATGCTCTTAAACACTGATAAAGGTGATGATCAGGATGACAAGTTATCCAAAATGAATAATTTCCTTTTTTAGGAGTATATCGTATGAAAATGGATAAAAATCAAATACGTACCTTCCATCTTCAATCTATTCCATATTATCTAGTAGATAATATCCTCTCTCGAAAGGATTTGAACGGTGTTCTCCTTTGATGTGTAGGATCGAAACAGTAAGTAAAATAATAGAGGAGTTTCACAATGGTGTATCTATAGGACAATATTCTACACAAAACTGTTGTGAAGATCATGTGAGTCAATTACTATTAGCTGAATTTGTTCAAATATGCCCATCTCTGGTAAGGAAATGTAAGGAATGTTCCCTTTTCACTAGCAAGAATAAGATGACAACCCTTCCACTACATCTGATTCAAGTAGATCAATATTTCCTTTAATGGGGGTTGGATTTCATCAGGATGATTAATCTTCCATCTAGTAACAGACATAAATGGGTTCTTACTGCAACAAACTACTTTACTCGATGGAACAAAAGAAATATCATTAAAAGAAAGCATTGAAAAGGTAGTCCTTGATTTCTTAGAAGGTAGAATGTTAAGGTTTGGTGTTCCATTTACTGCTTATGTCAAATGATGTCTTGGATTTTCTTGATCTCGGAGTTAAGTGAATGGGCTGTTAGGAATGTGGTCTATCTCAAGACTTCATCCAATTACTATCTACAAGGAAACAAATTGGCCGAGTCTAGGAATAAGTATCTCATAAGGATTATCAAACACAAAATGGAGTCTAACAAGAGGACTTGGCATACACAGCTTAAGACTACCTTATGGGTAGATCAAATAACACCCAAAATGGAAGAAGGGAAGAAAAAGTTCCTCTCTCCTTAGAGTTACCTTCTTTGGAGTTAGCACATTAGTTGGAGGTTATGGAAAATGATTCCTTGATCATAAGGTTTTTTGAACTCATGGAATTGGAAGAATTACGGAACATGGTTATAAAGACTTTGGAATAACATCAGGCTCAAGTTAAAAATCCTTTTGATAAGAAATCATCCAACAAAATTTTTCAAGAGGGAGATTTAGTTCTCAAATGGGATGAAGATAGAGCCAAACCAGAAAAACATGCCAAGTTTGATGCTCTTTGGAGCGGGCCATACATCATCACAAGTTGTAAAGAGGAGAACTCATTTCATATATCCAAACTCAATGGAGAAGAAATTCCCATTCATGTGAATGGGATACATCTCAAAGTTTTCTTTTGAGATCTTTTCCCCACTTTACAGTGTTTGTTTTATCTTTTCCTCCAAGTGCTCCACACATTGTGTGTTTGTTTTTTCTATTTGTTCTCTCGAATGTAGTTCTCTTGAAGGAATCTTTTACCCATTGGTTTTTTATGAGGCTACTCACCTAAAATTTTAGTAGGAAAGCATTCCCTGGAGGTTGCAAAAAAATTTAACCTCTAAATTTTACCTTGAAAATGTTAAAATTTGATTTAAAATTTCTTCTAAAAGCTTTTTCCTGGAAATGCTTAGAATTTTATTTAAATTCTCCAAAACTTTTAATTCCAAAAATTCAAACTTTGGATTTTGGAGGGTTTCCTTTTCGGGGAACAAACTACCAAAATAAAACTTCTAATTCCAAATTTATGAATTAAAGCCTGAAATTCTAAAATTTTTGGGTTTCAGACTTTCAGGATTTAGAAGTCTCCTTTGAAAATTTTTACTTTTTCGACTTGGAGTTCTGAAGTTTGAAATTTTGGAACTTCATTATTTCAAGTTTCGGAAGTCTATGATGCCCTTTCGAAAAATCTCATTCCAAAGTTTTGAAATTTGAAACTCAAAAGTTTTGAAATTTCAACTTTGGACTTTCAGTGTTTCAAAGACTCCTTCTTTGTTTTAATATTTTCACCTCCAGACTTCCGAAGTCCAAAACTCTAAAGTTCGACATTTGAACTTCAGAATTTCAAGTTTCGAGTCCTCCGAATTTTTCATAAACTTCTCCTCTCGAATTTTGAAGTCTAAAACTCCAAAGTTCTTAAATTTCGAACTTGACTTTCATGTTTTGGAGTCCTCTCGACATTTTTTCATAAACTTCTCCTCTCAAGTCCCGAAGTACGAAATTCCACTTTCATGGATTTAGAACTTTCAACTTTCAGGGTTTCAAAATTTGGGGTTCTATGGGCATTTAATTATCACCAACCTCCCCATGTGTTGGCTTCTGGGCATTAACTTCAAGTTTTTCTATATAGACTCATATTATAATCTACCATTTTCACCAAAAAAATCTCGACATCTTGATTTTTTACCCGACTCTTTGTACTTTCGAGGCGTCATTTTCAAGGTAACTTTGTTTGGGTTATTTCTTCTTGGTTTATGATTATTTTGGGTTTTTCTTCCTTGTTTATTTTCTTTGGTTCTTCCTTTTTCTTATTATTAAACTGAAACCCTCATCATCCACCATGTTTTCCTTAAAAATGTTTCTTGATCTTCACAATCACAAAATTCAATATGTACAGCATCTAATCCAAATTGCATGTTAATTTATTCTAGATCTCTACAAGGGTTTGACTCTCATTCCTTGGTCAGTGGCGAATTCATAGTTCACATATTATTCTTTCAGAGGTTTTCTATTTTATAATTTTAGAGGTTTGTTGTTTTGGAGTTTCGAGAGGTCTTCCTTTTCAAAGATTCCTTTTTGGACTTTCAATTTCTTTTTCTTAACTTTTACTTTCAAGATTTTGGAACTTCCACTTTCAAACTTTTGGAACTTAGATTTTGGATTTTTGGAGGTCTTTCTTTTCGGGTTTTTAGAGTTTTTTTCTTTGGAGTTTAAATCCTTTCAGACTTCATCATTTTGAGGTCTTTATAGGATTTGTTACAAATTTCTAAAATCTTTTTCGGATTCTGAAATCCAAACTTAATGTCAACATATTCCTCAAAAGGAAAAGAAAAGATGAAATATACATTTTTAGGAGTTTCTCCTCATTCATCTCTTTCTTTGGACTTGGGAAATATTGGAGATACCGATCTTGGGTAGATAGATTTTCTAGACTTATAGGCAAGGTTGAGAGCTCCTAACAAGAAGTCTTGGATGCATGCTATATATTACAGTGGACTTGCTCTTGCTTCTAGTTTTCCTACATCCATGCATTGCCTCGAATTCATCTTGGCCACAACAACCCATTTTGATGAAGATTCCAGAATGGTGAGGAATGATGACGGCAAGGTCATAATTCGATTGGACTATGATTTCTTCAAATATTTGGTCAAACTCTCGGACATTGAGGATTAAGCCACAATTTCATGCAAAGCTACAGTCAAACATTGGGACAAGGAAACCAAATTGTATGCAAGGGTCATTATGAAGAGATATTTGGTGAAGAGTTTCACCAAGTTTCCTAAAACAATGTTTCTATCATATTTTATCCAGGAAGTGAATGATCTCATCATGTTTTTAAGTAGAGTTTCAGGTCTAGCTTCTATAAAAGAGTTTCAAGAATGGATGTTCATGTACATTGCCACTATCAAGAAGCATATCAGTAGCTCTATTTGTTTTCAATTAAGTAAGGTTTTGTCTTCCAAGAAATTTTACATGACCTCTTTCTTGGTCTATGCTATAGCTGCCATGGGAGAATTTAATGGTTTAAATACCAAAGGTGTTAGAAGTGCATCTCAGATTTTTTATTTTTATCCTCAAATCATGATGGATGAGGGAAGAAAACATTTTCATAGAGTCAATGATGCCTTCTTCATTTTCCTTCCTTATCATTTTGAAAAGGATTTTTATAATCGAAGGATTTCAGATGAGGATTTCAAGGAAGTATGAGAGTGGGGATCCATTTATCTCCAGTTTCCTACATTTACATACATCAAAATTCCTAATTTCATGGGTGCTCCCAGAAAATTGCCAAGATGCCCTACTAACAAATGGGTTTTGCTAGAGTTGGTCTAGAAATTGTTATAGTATCAAAAAACCTAAACAAATGACATAAGGTGGGAGTTCAATTTCCCATTTCAATTGGCCAATATACTTGTGCCAGCATTTATAAAGTGAAGAATGTGGATGCAAAAATTTCAGAAGTGAATTTGTGAACCTTTCACCACCGAACTATTTTTGATTACTAGGGTAAATTCAATGAAATGGTTTTATCCAGTTCTCATGTGCCTCAACTAGAGGATATTTAGATTCACTATCAGGATGATTTCATTATCCGGTAATGAGATTATGAAAGATTGAATTTAAATGATTTTAGACAGTTTGGTATTACAGAGGTTCCAAAGGAGATGGAAGATGGGGAAGAAGTATTGGATTTGCTATATAAGGATAACAATATCACCAATCAACCATTTTCATGGATTGATTGGTATGTAGAGGAAAGTTACAATACTAAGGAAAGGGCGGTGAACATTTTTCAAAGAACATATAATTGGTTGGCTACCTTGGGAATTTCACCCAAAGGGTTGGATCAATCTATAAGAACAAAAGCCCAACCAACAATGAGTCTTCCTACACCCATAAAAGGAAAAATTCCTACCCAAAGGGTCAGTATAATCCCTAAGAAGATTTCATTTTTGTTGGAAGTTCCTCTCTTTCCAAGGCTCCTGCTTCCAAATTTGTTTCCCCTATAATACCAGTATCAGAAGTTATCAAGGTTATTGACTCTCCAGTTGTATCACAAAATCTGTCACCCCCTCCTTCTCTACCATTATCACTTCCTTCATCACTACCTTCTGCTTCTACACTCATTTCTTCTTTTCCATCCCCATCCATGTCCCAAGTGTTTTTATCCCTTTCTATTCTCTTAGTAGGTGAAATGATCATGTCCCCAATTTCCACTTCACTCCCTCTGTAGCTATCATTTCCTTCCATCTCAACTTCTAGCATCATTTTATCCACTCTTATGGTTGTTATCACATCCACTACATCTATCATTACCACCTCTACTTCAGTTCCAACTAATGTTAGTAGTGTTATTGTATTGTCTAGTGCTCCGGGTGTTAAATTAGTCATTTCCTCTCCATCGACATCTTATATACCGTAATGGTTGTATCGCTAAAATAAAAAACAAAATAAGAAGGTGCCTCTGGTAGATGTAATAGATTTTTGTGTGTTGGAACCTACTCCGAGGAGACAGGACAAATGGCCAAAGATCATCTCTAGCCTATCTATGAACCAATTTGGAGATAGATTCATGGAAATGATTACTCCCGTAGAGGGAAAGACTAAAGACACTATCATAGCAAGTTGAACTATCAAATTTCTAGATTTTCACTAGGTAAGGAAACACACAAAGGTGCCAAATAATATTTGTAAACAACTCTCACGAATGTTTTTAGAGGAATAAGATAAGGATAAAGCTTGTAAGGATGAACTGAAAGAAAAGGTTGAACAAATCACTTTGCTTTGTTGAGGAAAGTAACACAACACACTCCAACCACCGATCCTTCTACTACAACTACTCGATAATGTCTTCCATTCTCGACTATATTTCATATCATGAGATCAAGAGTATAGGTTAGAAGGGAAGATCGTGAATGGATGGATGGAATACATGATTCAAGAAGCTAATACTTTGATCACGAAGTTAAAATATATAATGATTTGTACGACAAAAGATTCTCTATTCATAGGATGGACAAGATTTTATTTGAAGATAATAATAATTTGAATATGAATTTGACCACATGGGGTGAGATTATGGAGGAATATCAAGATCTACTTCTTCAAGAAGAATTAATTTATCTTGTTTCCAAGTTTTTGAAATTTAGAAGGATATCGAATTTAGATCCCAAGTACTACAAGATTTGATCAAGAAATTGGACAAAAACATGTGGAAATAATGGATGCTCTAAATGATATCTCATAAGAGTTTGATAATATCAACTGCAAATTCTTCAATGAGAATATTGATGCTCTTCCAGTAGATTAAATTAAGTCAAATTTCAAGGATTTGGTGAAGACAGACGATGAGGTTACTAATAATTTCAGTAGTGATTCAATTGACAGGTTGATCTCGTGTCGAATTTTATAAGTCGAGTGAAGAAGGTGGTGAGTTAACTCAAAAGAATTTTGGCTAAAGTGGCAAGAGATATTGAAACAATGGATGTGGTGAGTCATTATGCATGTGGACTAGATGAATAGGAAGTAAAAGGAATTATCAAACATTTCACGATTACAAGCATCAGATGACTATGTGGGAGAAAGAGTATGAGAAAACTAAAGTAGAAAAAGATATTGCAGGACCAAGCTAAGCTAGGAGGCCATGAAAGGGTTATTCCAATATCTGGATTAGTTCCAATTGCGGGGTTGATCGGGTCAAAATTTTTAAACTACTTTTCTATTTTTATGGGAGCTTGTTCCCTGGAACTTAATTACATTATATTTTTAGTAATTTTTTAGTTAAGGTCTAGCTGTAATGTCTCAACCTAAAGAACTTATAAATAGTTAAGTGCATGAGGATTTTAAGATAGATAGAGATCATTAGAGAAGTTACTCTTCAAGCTTGTAAGATTACTTTTTAATGCTTTGGAACCTTTCAAATATATTTAGAACAATATTTTGCCATGAAATACATATTTCATTTTGTTAATGGTTGATCCATGTATGCTTTGTGAATGTGCAATTCCTTAGTGTAAATGATTAACTCAAATTTATTTCAGAGTATCTTATTTTAATTATGGGAGAATGATGTTAGTTTTAATATCAATTACGAAAATATTATATTCCTTTTGTTATAAAGATACATTATCATTAGCTTGCATTTAGAGAAAGGGATGTATGACATGTGCATATCATATATTGTCATGATTTGTTGATTGTGTATTCGAATAGATTTGATCTATAGATTAGGTATGCTTGGGGTATTATGAATATATATATATATATATGATGTTTTGTTTGTGGTCATTATTTATCCCGTGTAGTCAATTTTTATACCCCTTAACAAATAAGGACAACCCCATGCGCACTTAGCCTATCACCCAATGGGTGTTTGGGTGCTCACACACGAGGGCACGCACAGTGGCGAGCCCCTCTTTTATGTGAGTTGTGCAAGAATTTATCATAGATGTGTAAAAATAAAGATAGAAGAAAATTCTTATTCAATTGAGAACTTTGAGTAAATGCTACACTAATGTATTCATTCAAACAAGAAGCACATTGACAAAAGACAGATTTGAACCATGAGGGAAAGAGGATGCATAATGATTATACTCATTCATATGAAACACAATAAACATAAAAAAGAGATATGTATGATTTGCAAACCACATATATTCATATTTGAACATGTCCAGTAATCACATTACATCTATGAGGGTCATTATAGACTAAAAAAATGGTGTAGATTAGAACCTCACAGTAAGACTGGACTTGCGTCCCTTATAATGTAAAAGAAAAACATGTACCAATCCCTTGATACATCATTATTCCTATAGATCTCCTAGCCCAACCCATAAATCTCTCCATGTATTTCTATAGAGCTTCGCCTCTCAACTACTCTATCTAATCTCTCCCATTTCCTCTACCGGGAGCTTTTATTTATAGCCTTTCTCAACACCTTCAAGCCTTTGCAGGGAGTTACGATCCATTGCCAAGTGTCTAAGGTGATTCTCCATGGGAGCATGCTTCTTCAGTGGTCGAGATCTCCACTCTTTGCAATGGTGGCCTTCTAGATTATTCCATCACAGGTATATTCCTTCCTAGGACACCATGTTATTAGGTGGCATCTTATCCACTTCGCAAGCGTAGTCGGGTCATGATTTTCTTGTATTCTTTCTCGATACGCCAAATATGGCTAATTCCTAAAACCTTTTATCTTCCTTGTGCACATGCCACTTGTTCTATTAAACCCTCTAAAACCCTTTCCTATGTGCTTTCTCATTGTGTGCCCTTCTTTAAGTAGGTCTTGCGCGCCCACGTGCTTCTCTTCACCTAGCCAATAAAATAGGGCCCAACATCACCCCACACTATGCTTTTTCTCCTGCCATTGGGAAAAGCTTCTCAAAGAATAAATAATTACTTTACTTGAATAATTTGGATAAAGAATAAAGGAATGAAGAATTTTAGGGAAGAATGAAAGAATGGGAGAGAATGACTATTTCTGCAAGATGAGAGGAAAATATTTTGTCAATCTTCCTCCAACTTATTCTAGGTATTGACCTCGCTCACCTAAAGATGAAAGGAATGACAGAAGTCATATACTAAGGTGCTCACCTCTTCAAAGCTTAGCCCTTCTCCTTGGCTATTCATCATTTGCACGATTCCCTCTAACTATTTTCCCAAATCCTCAAGAGTGTCCATCCTTCAAGTGATTTGGGGATACAACTCTTTCAACCGGTTTTTAATTGAGCCCCACAAGGTCTCAATAGCCTCTAATTTCTTCTCAACCTTGGCTACAATTTTTTCATGTTATGCCTTATTCCCCTTTTTCTTCTCCCCTGAACTCATTGAGCTCTGCTTCATGGGTGGTGACCAAAATTCTCACCACTCTATCTCTATTGGTGCAGTTGCCATAAGTGGCCTCAACAACTTGGGTGAAGGCTTTCACATACATAAGGAATTTCACAACCTACATCTTATCCTCCTTTTCTTGGTGTGCCAAGACTTTATCCATAGACTCTAATGCCAATGGTTTCCTCTCTATGGTGAGAATGAGAGTTAAGTCTTCAAGGAATTGCAGGCTTGATTCTTATTTCTGCATGGATGGTGTCAAGTCTGGATGCTTCAAGATAATGGTGCTTGTGATCATCTCCACCTTCTTGGAGACTTCATGTACCCTTTCCTTTTATTCCTTTAATTCATGCCTTAGTTAAGCGCTTTAGCCGACTAGTTCCTTATGTTTTAAATCCTTAGTCCTTTCTAGGAGCTCTTCTTCCTTCTTCATCAGCCCTACCTCTAGAAAATTCACTCTGTCGTTCCTCCCAAAGAGTGTGGCTTCAACCTCGACTGAGACTTTGTTTAGCATGTTGCAATTTTTTTTTTTCGGATAGTTGTTGGGCATTCACCAAAGGGTTGGAACTTTCATCAATGATCCTTGGCTCACTTCAAACTCAAGATCATCGAGGTGGGACTCAAATGCTCACAAAATCATTTTCCTCATCCGAGGGTATGCACCTTCCATATCACACATTGCCATAGCTATGAGTTTATCCATCAGAATAGTTCTCTGGAAGCGCACGCATAACACCTTGTTTGGATCATCAACATAATCCATCTTCTACCTTTGGATCTCAGTGTTCCTTCCTCCGTCCATGTGCCCTTTGGGAAGCTCATCATCAAAATGGGTCCTCCTAATGCGTTGTCTTGATCTTTTCTGACACTTTATTCTTCATCCTCCTTTAGCACTATCTCCGTGCTTCACTCCAACTCTTGTTTTACAAAGGTTTCAATTATCTTTTATGCTTCCTTTTATGTGGCCTCATTTATTTATTACTTTGTGATACTTGGGGTCCTCTGATTCCTTGTACTTACTTCCTCACTCCCTCCTTTGTCTTGAGTGCCTTCCTCCTCCTGGATACCCTTCCTTTGAACAAAGAGGTAGTCATTCTTCTCTTCCTCTCCCTCTTCCTCTGAATCATGCACCTCGAAAAATGTTGTGCCCTAAGCTCCCTCATGTTTATCATGTTCATCATCATCCTTTTCACCTCTGTAGGGCTCCAAACTCTCGAATCATCCGAATCAACTTTCTCCATCACCTTTTCTTTCTTCCTAACCGAGGACTCCAATATGGGAGATATTGTTCTCTCTTATTCCTTATCTAGTGACTTCTCCTTTGTGATAGGTTTTTCTTGTTTTGGCATCTTTTCTCTAACCTGGGAATTCTTCCTACATGGGTAAGTGTTACGCTTACCACTTGTCTCTGGAGCACCCACTATTGGTACACTTTGGACACTTGGTGATTTTTTCCCTTGCACCTCTTATCTTTCTCTCTTTGTCAATGCGGGCTTCCTTCTTCCCATAGGGTCTTCAAGAATGGAGACATCACATTCTAGGTATGTTCCCTTTTCAAACTTTAGCCTTATGCATAAATACACACTTGTCGCAGATCTTTCTGTAATTGGTAAAGTCAGGGACTTTGTCATTTGAACCTAATGGGATACATACTTCTCCACATATGCGTGCTTTTGGGCTAGGCAGAGCTATCTCGCATAGCTCTCCGTGGTCTTGATCTACTTCACTAAGGTGGAACCTTAGTCTCTTAGCCTCTTTATACATATTCACCCCTACTTGAAAATATTGTGTGGTGAAGGAGAAGGGAAGTTTCCACCAAGATCTCATAGGTTCATCTACCAATGCAAAAGTTCTAGTATACTACAAACTCGCATCTTTGTCCAAGAGTCTTTGGTAGTTGGTCCTGGAATTCTCCATTCCTCCCCGAACACATCCTCGCATGCACTTGTACCACTTCTCTAGATGTGCCTTGTGAGTGGTTGTCATGTTGTCACAAGTATATTTTGTGATTTTTTTAATGGGTGATGGTTCTTCCTCGGATACTCCCAAATAGACTTATCCGGTCCATCGTGCACTCCGATTTCTAAGAAGACAATAGTGAGGAGGATGTTGCCAAATAATATTTTTTCACCCTCCTGCACTACTTATGATTTCATCCTTGATGAAAGCAAAAAAATTGTAGATGATCCCCGCTTATTTTCCAACATACATTAATCCATTCCTTGTTCACCTGTGTCCATCTCTCCTGATCATTAAGCTTCGTAACTAGGTGCGTGCTCATCCTCATCATGGGGTCTAGGATCTCAGTGATGTCAAAGTATCACAACCCTTTCTTGTAGGCATACGTGGCTACTATCTCCTTGATGGCCTCTTTGTCACTCAAGTCATCATCTAGACTCTCTCCCTCATAGGTAAGGCCTATGAAATTTGAAATTAACTGGGAGTTATGCACATCTTACATCCTACGAAATAGAAATGATCCTCACACACGTGTGACATCAACCACTGGTAGAGGCACTCAAGCTTTCCGAAGTATGGTAGTTCATAAAGTTGTAGCAACCCTACCTTCTCCATCTTAACCTTTACCTCATCGTTGTAAATGGGCATGCCTTCTGGCGTTCTCTTGTTGGTTGGGTGCACCAACTCCAAGGCCATCTCCTTCTCTGTTATAGTTGTGTGATGGTTATAATCACTCACCGTCATCTTCCTTAGGTGTGATTCCCATTATTTTCCTAGCAACACCCTGTCTAGGTACTACATCTCTGCATACCATTCTTCATTTGTGCTCTCGACAATTGTTTTTTTTCCCTTTCCCTTTTATTTCTACTTCTTTGGTGAGATGGTTGGTTTTCTGGGTGCCATATTTTTGAATGGTTTTAGTACTTAGAACTTCTCCCTCTTTCTCTTCTTTACCACTCTATCCAGCCCCAAGCTCGATCTTTGTAGAAAAATCCTTCTAACTTCATGCCCTAGTTGTCAAACCCTAACTAGAAAAACCCTTCCACAAGATGGCACTTGCTTACTTAACTTCTCCACACCCGTGTACTCCTTTCCTACTAGTTTGCAAATTTACCCTAGCTATGCACTTTAGATCTCTCAAATTCTTCCTTTGTTGTAAATATCTTACTTTGGATGCCCTAGTTTGCAAGAGATTTCTTCCCTTCATAATCACAATGTAAATAATGAAGTGCTCGACCTCTTATTTATAGTTTTCCCTTTTCCTAGCATTAAATTCTCTCTCACCTACCACCATACTTTGACCTTAAATGTGGATTTTTCCACTAAGCTGGTCTTAAGAAATTTTCCCATGTGCCACATCTTACACAAAAACCCCTTTACAACTTGAAGAATATTAAATGCACGTTCATAGCACCGAAGGCACTTCTTCTATCCTTTTCCCTATTTTTTCCCTCGCCTACCTCATGTTGTTCCTGCGCTCTTCCTTTTTCCTATACGTGGTTTCTTCAAGGATTTCTTGACACCAACCATTCATGTCCATCTCTTCTCTATGTACCTATTAACCTTACGTGCTTTTAATCCTTTAACTAGGCCATTCACCGCAACTTCTATTGCCAATGCACACTTGTATTATAGGCCTATACTTCCTTTCACTCCATCCCACACTAAACCGATGCACGGTCCTCTGTACATACACAACCTCCCAAATGTAATTTGGTTACCAACACACATGGTGCAAAACAAAACAATAGAAAGGAATGAACAACGAGAAAGGGAAACACAAGAAAATAAAATGCATTAAAGGAAAGTCTATTCTAACTAGCAACACTTGCCTTATTTACAAACACCAAGAAGACTTATTTATAGTAGGGCTTCAGCCTACTCCCATTGAAGTGTCCTGGTAATCTCTTCTCATCCAGCTTGCATCTGCACCTTCTTGAATCAAGGATGTATGAGATGATGGAAGGGCCCAACAAATGGTCTTTAAGCTTCCCAAGATGGTGCGAAACTTGGAATCATATAGCAAAACCATTTGCGTAACCTCAAATTTATTTTTCTTGATGTGACTATCATGTCATGCCTTTTTTTTTTCTTTCTTCATTATTCGCTCCACCTAACAAGTCACCATATTTTTCCAACTACATTAAATTGTGAATCCTTACTTTCGCGCTTTCTCATAAGCAAATCCTCCTATGTGTGCTATACGAAATGAAGGTAACATGAATTCAACTTGGTAATAAAGCCTCTGTGCTAAAAACCAATTGAAACATTGTGGCCTTATTTGACCTCTTGTAGGTTGTCTTGTATGCCCAAAGAATGGTGATACTTTGTCATCCCAATTTTTCTACCAACATCACGAGATCTTAGTCAATATGTGACTAAGTATTTAGTTAAATGCCTCAATAGTTCCATTTTATTGAGGGTGATAGGGGTATTATTGTGATGGGCCACCATAAATTCTGATAATAGAATCCTAACCGTCTCATTAAGAAAGTGCGTACCTCTATCACTTGTCAAACTCAATGGGCATCCATACTTGTTGATTATATTTTCCCATAAAAATATAGTAGTTGTAGTTGTTGTACAATCCTTTGTAGGTGTTGCCTCTGCCCACCATGTCAAATAATCAGTGCAAGTGATGATATACCATGATCCGACTCTTCGCTTTCACTTTGGTGAGATTGGTCCTACAAAGTTGATAGCCCATTTCTCAAATGGTTCCACGTTGGTTATTGGTCGTAAGGGCATTTCATCCCTCTTTCCAGGTTTTCCAAGCGCTGAAATGGTCACAGGCCTTGCAAAACTAAATACAATATTGGTAAATGGTTTTTCCTCCAAATACCTATGAGAATAATCTTCCACGTGGTTTCATTTCCTGCATAGTTTCCTCCTACAATCCCACCATACGCTTCCTCCATAATTGCAATGCACTCATGTTCTAGAACACACCAAAGGTGCGAAAACTCATCACGACCCATTTTTATACATCTCTGCTAATTAACATGTAATGCATGGCATGTATGGCAAATTGTTTCCTCTCAAAGGGCTTCATTTCTTTTGGCACCACACCTTTCTTAAGAAATAATACAATGTGGACTCCAAATTCTATAAACGTGTTGTAACCTAAATAGTTGTGCATCTGTCATAGTCTCCTCAATGCTCTATGTGTCCTCCCCTAAGTCAATCCTAGATAGATGATTGGGTCTAGAATTACTCTTTCCTAGCTTCATAACCATAGTGAACTCAAATTCTTGAAATAGCAAGACCCACCGACATATGCACCCTTGAAGAACAAGCTTATTGACTAAGTATTTTAATGCCATGTGGTCCATGTAGAATATAAAGGGTGTTGCCAATAGATACTTCCTAAACTTATGCAGCGCATAGATCATGGATAATGCTTCATGCTCAGTAGTTGTGTAATTTTTCTCTCTTTTGGTGTTAACTTTCTACTGGAAAAACACAAGGGATGATCAATAATCCCTTCACCAGTGGTTCTAGTACTACTCCAATGGTTGTTCTGAGGCATCAACATGAACATGGAAAGGCTTATCCCAAGAAGGGAATCATAGTATGGGTGCGGTGACAAGCTTATCCTTTAAATTATTAAATGCCTTCTATTGCACCTCTCCCCAAAGGAAGGAACTCTTGTGTTTAAGAAACTCTTCTAAGGGCGTGGCTATCCTGGCATATCCCTTGATGAACTTCTTGTAATACCCTATATGCCCAAGGAATCTGCGTACTGCACTTTGGCTAGTAGGCTCCCCCAACCCATAATGACAACAAATTTTACAGGATCTACCAATAAGCCAGGTCCTGACATATGATGTGCCCCAATAATGTTCCAAATGGGGTGGGAAAGACACATTTATTAATGTTAAGGGATATCCTCAACTATTGACATCTCTTAAACATTAATCTTAAGTTATCGTAGTGGTCCTTCACTAGCCCATACATTGTCCAATAATCTAGATAGACTTGAAGAAATTTGTGGATAAAGTCCTGAAATGCTTGTACCACAATGTGTGAGAACACAATAGGCACATTCTTCAACCCAAAGGGCATGACCATATAGGAAAAAATTCCCCACTCAGTGGTGAAATTTATCTTCTCCTAGTACTTGTTTGTAATCCGAACTCAGGTGGTACCCTAAAAATCCATCTGTAATAGAATAGACTTTGTGTTCGGCCACTCCTTCCAAAAAAATTTCAGTGAAGGGGGTTGGAAAAGGATCAATGACACAAATTTCATTCAAATCCCTATAGTCTACACAGATCCTTAGCCTTCCATCCTTTTTGATACTAATGACCATTAGACTTACCCACTCTGAATCTTCAAAAATTCAATGATGCCCGACACCATCATATTATCTATTTATTCCTTGACCTTCACGCGTAGGTTAGGATTCATTTGGTATGGTCTCTTCCAAACCGGGCACCATGCTTCAACTTGATTCTCATTTCCCCCAAGGAATGGTGAACACATTTGAGTTCATAATACCCATGAGGGGATAAATCACGAACTCACATAATAAATCAATGATCTTAGAGACCTCCTTTTCCAACCAATAATCTCCAATCATTGCTTCCTTGGGTTCTATCTCTGACCCAATGTTAACCTTCTTCATCTTTAAGGGCTCATGGTAAGTGCGTGTCCTTTCATCAACGTTATCTACAACATCATGTGTTCCTACAGAGTGGTTAACATCTAGACTCTCCATTTCCTCTCCATCTATGACATAAACCATCTTTCCTTTTTCCTTTTCTATGCATGTTTGCTCAAAATACATCTCCTCCGACTCATCCTCATCGAAGCATGCCTCTAAATCAGGATCACCTAGAAAATCTAGTAGCCTTTCTTATACCATGGCACTATCCCCCATCATAAGGCATTTGACCACTTGCAATGCCTTATCCACTTTGATGGCTTTGTGCTCCGATATTCAAAATCTTGGATGATATCAATTTTCAGCTCCTGCTAATTTCTGTCTGCCTGCAACATGTTTCGAATGGATATACCATGCACGTGCATAACCTTGTAGTGTGGAATATAACTTATGTACCCATAATGATGGTGGCAAGGCTTCTGCACCTCCTATCCATGCCTTCTCACATGCTTGGATATGAAATGAAGTGGTATCTTTACCATGGTAGTCTTGAATGACCATAGGCGTGTTGCTCCTAGAAAAATTTAGAGAGAATGTGCTTCTTACCTCATGCCAGTCTAGGAGGCTCTCTCGATGTGTAGCCCACCAACATGATGCAGTCCCGAGTAGGATAAAACTAAGCATCCCACTTTGTTTGTCCTCATTTTTCCACTGAGATTCCAAGTCCAGTAAGAAAATTTCAAGGTATGCCCCTTCAGAGTAACTTGGTAGCTTCTTTCCTCCTAGGTGCTTGAGTGATCATGCCTTGGTCAATTTTGTTATAGACCCCCTCAATTGTTGCCCAATTTTCACATGCCATGTTTGTGGTATCACTCATAGACTAGGCATACTCAAATTGGATAACTCCTTCTGTAGGGTGAATTATCTTCGGGTCTTTAATGGAAGACACATAAATTCTATCAAGGACCTCTTCTCCCAAAGGTTCAGTGTAAGGCCGATACTTCCCATCCAACAGAGGGACGATGAAACATTCTTCCTTGTTCCTAAAACTGATATATCCTTTGTTGAACCTCAGGTCAACGTTGTTCTTATAGCACCATGGGTGCCCAAGCAATGCTGCAAAATTTTCTACCTCAACGAGCGCCAAGACTTTGAAGTCTCCAGTAAACTTGGCCCTCGAATGGTAATCACTACATCCTTTAATACTCTAATGGGCATCACCTTATTTTTTTTCCATATACATCATATTCGAAGATGGTCATGTAATGCGGGCCTTCCCATTTGATGTCAGGTATCCAATGTTAGAACATTGAATTCTTCTCCTATGTCAATCAATATGTTTCTTAGAAGCCAACCATCCAAAACTACATTTAGCATGATTTCCTTGTCATAGTCAAGGCTATGGGGAGGGAGGTTTGCATGCAACACCTTCCTTTTGTGCTCCACTTTGGTGCATGAAATCTTCTCCCGCAGCCATTCTCCTAGCAAGGGAATAATATTCTCTTTCCTTAACATTTTGCACACTTCCTTGACCTCATCTAGGTCCTTCTGCAGAGCCTCATCATTCCTTCTTTGCTCCTACTTCTGGACTACTCCTTTAGACACTAGATTTCTCCCTACAAACTCGAATGACATCCATTGTCTCTTGATACACTTCTTTCTAGTGGGAAGGGTCTGAATACTTCCCATGCACCACTTCTTCCCTTGAGACTAGAGTCTTTTTCCTTGGTACTTTGGCATGTACAACCTCTTCTTGTGTTGTCACCAGAATAGGTTCTAACCCTAACTCACACACCACTCTAGGCATCCACTATGTGTCGACCTTCTTTATACTCACCATCCCAACGGCATTTTCCTTCCAATACTTCTAGCTCATGTGCTCAAAAACTCAGGGAACTCCTCATACTTATGCTTTTTCCCACACCACGAGCACTACAATAAATCTAGACACTCACATATACAATTTTCTCGTAGATATACAATTATAGTAGGTTCCTTGTGGGAACTCACTTCTTCATCTTCCATGGTTACTACAACCATAGAATCCTCCATGAGAACCTCTTCCATGCACCCTCCATCCACACATCCTTCATAACGGTGATCATCTTCCTTGGAACCATTGGCAAGGTTAGTCTGGCGCACACCATGATCAATGGCCTCATGGATCTAGTCAATAATCCTACAATCCTTAGTATCATGGGTCGTGCAGTGTAGATATTACAAGTACAAGACATATTCTTCCGAATTGTGCACTGCAACAAGGGGCATCTACTCACATAATGGTCCCCATGACAAATCTCACAATCTACCACTATGGTGCATATTGATTTCCTAGGGCATCTATCCTTGGCATGCCCCTCTAAATGTATAATCCACGTACCAAAGACCACTACAAGTCTCATATGTAGAGTTTGCAAACAAATTTTCCAACCTGTTTGGCCATGTTGATCGAGAGAACACTTGATAAAAAGCACACAAGAAGTCTGCATGGGAAAGTGATTCATATTCAAAGGTGTGAATGGATAGGGAGAACATGTAGAAAGAACAAAAGTTTAGATTTTTCGGGACTTAGCCATTTCGCTCATGAAGGTATATTTTTAGAGATGGGTTGTAAAGCACTCAAAAGAGGTAGAGACATGCACACCACATATTGCTTATTCTTGGAGGATCAGATACGAAGCACTTTACATGGACACAAGCCATAAATAGATCTACTCTTGTGATTAACTATCGGTCGTCTATTGTTACCGCACTTACATGTGTGGCTGGTTTTGTAAAGGCCCGTGGCTAATAATATCATGCAACCTATTTTGGGATTGGATAAGCGGTGAAGGGAAATTTCCCACCCTTATAAGTATGTAGTAAAAGCTGTGTAATAGATATATAGAGACATAAAGAGAAGCGAGATATGATGTTAAATCTACGACGTGCATACTATTTGTTATGGTAATGAAGCTTCGTATATTTATTTCATTGAATATAATGGAGGATATTGGTTGAATCTAAGTGTTAGTTTTGTGTGTATCTAAATCTAGTATGTTTTTGATCTCATCATGGTTAATACTTAATTTTGTTCTCCCTTAGGTATAGATCTGGTATGCTCTATGGAATGTTGTGTTAGTAATGGAACTATATGTATCTCTTAAGTGTTCATCATGCTAACATCTTGCAACAACAACCCTAAAGAGGGACCTGATACCTTTGCATGCTTTGGTTGAGTACTCATCTTTGGGTGAGTGATGTGCCAACACCTCTAGGGTTTTATTGGATTTGTATCAGACTTTGAATTTTAGGCTGCATGATTGGTTCCATTTCCGGGACCTCTTTTTGGTTTTTTTAGGATGGTTCACAATGAATACGTGTCGGTTAACTCTAGTGAGTGTTGAAGATTGGATAAACATAATAAATTTGGTCTAGATTATTAGAAATAATCTAACACAATAATAAAAACACAGAATATAAAATTCATCTGGGACAATAATATTCATTAAGAGAGAGTTACATATATAGATCAATTAACCCCTACAATGGTGGAGTCAAACATGATCTTCAATCCCTACATAATCTCAACCCCATCTCCTAATATCTCTCTAACATCCCTTTATTATCTCACACAACTTTAGCTATGTGAGTTGTTCTCACAACACACTCAGACTAACTATATTATTAATATGAGTTAAATACTCATTATTAATAATATTACAATATATAAATAATGTTACACAATATATTTGTAACATTCACTCCCCTATTGTTAACATTATTAATTCCCAATATACACTCCCCTAATGTTGACATGGTGGAAAAACATTCACACACTTATCTGCAGTATGCTCACCCATGTGGCATGCCCAACTTGGTTCATGACCTTGATCAAACCTTGACGTGACAGGAACCATCAAATGTCCACCTCATGTGGTTTTCTAGATCTTCCACAAACCATTTCAAGATCCACGAAATGACTTACAATAGTGCTTTTGATATTCTATAATGTTTTGACATCAAGAGAAAATATAGGAAATATTGCTCACATAGGAGCTCAGTTATTACAATAGTTAAAAAGGTACGATTCATTTGTTCTTATCTACAAATACTAAACACACAACTGAAATAAAATGCCACAACAACATTGTGCGGCCCCATCACTTGTGGACTGATGAGAGGTTGTTGATTGACCTCCTTCCTCCATTGCCTCCTTCCTCCATGTAGATGATACTTATTTAGTAAATAAAATATTAAGAATTATAACCGTTGTCATCATTCATTGGTTCTTATTTATCATAATAATTTTCTTCATTAGTAGTCATGGCATTCTCTTGTAGTTTCTCATCAAGTAGGTCTTGAGCTCTCAGTTTACAGTTTACAACCATATGACTAGGTTGTTTACAATAGTAGCATATAAATTGCTTCTTTGAATCCTTGGAAGTTGATCCTTGCTTGGAAGAATATTTAAATATTCTTTTAACAAATGATTTTTCTTCTTTATTTTTTCCATACAAAACACTTTCTTTTTTATCAATATTCTTATTTTCTTCATCTATCAATGAAGAAATTAGATCTTCTAGACTAGGATTTATTTTTCTTAGTGTAAAAACCATGTTGGAATAATTGGCGCATTTTATTTAGTAATACAACTTTTGCATCATCATCGAGGCACATATACTTTTATCCCTACTAATTGATTTAAAATGGAGTGAAACTTACTTATGTGCTGCACCATGTTATCACTTTCCTCCATCTTGAGTCCAAACAATTTCTATTTGAGAGATATTGTTGTGCTTCTGTTTGAGATCCAAAAAGCTTGTTCAATGTAGTCCATATGACATTTGAAGTTTTGATAAATCTATATGATGTAAATAATCATTAGATAACCCTAGGCCAATAATTGTTATAGCTTTTTGATCCTTACTTTCCCATCTTGCTGCTTCATCTGTGTCATGTTGTTTACTAATTTTTCCTTCCACAATCTCCCATAGATCTTTGTTAATCAGAAACAATTGAGTTCTAATGATTTTAGAGAAGATCACGATGAATGACATAGGAGTAGATCACATGGAAGATCACACGAGATAGAACACATAGGTAGACCATGCAAGAAAAAAATCACGCGGGTAGACCACACAGAATAGATCATGCGGGTAGACCACGTAGGAATAGACCACACAGAAGCGAGATCATGCGAGGAATGAGATCTAGGCACGTCCATGTGAAAATGCATGACTCCTTAACAAATACGTATGGAATTCTTGACTCTCATTACTGATCACAAGAACCCTGGTGCTCTGATACCAAATAATAAATTTAGTCTATATTATTAGAAATAATCTAACACAATAATAAAAACACAGAATATAAAATTCATCTAGGACAATAATATTCATTAATAGAGAGTTACATATATCGATCAATTAACCCCTATAATGGTGGAGTCAAACATGATCTTCAATCCCTACATAATCTCAACCCCATCTCCTAATATCTCTCTAACATCCCTTTATTATCTCACACAACTTTAGCTACGTGAGTTGTTCTCACAACACACTCAGACTAACTATATTATTAATATGAGTTAAATACTCATTATTAATAATATTACAATATATAAATAATGTTACACAATATATTTGTAGCAAAACAATCTAGAAGAAGAATACACATGGTGATTCAACATTGGATCTAAGTTTAACACACTTGTGTGGGTGGAGCAGAATCACGTATGATAGTTTACATGAGAGATTTTTCACTATATTTCTAGTAGAATTGTATGAGTGGCTGATTGCTTATGCATCTAAGAAGAATTGGAGGTATCACACACTTGTCTAGATGTAGGAAGAATTCTAGGCCCTTTATGATGCTGATCTGATTTGGACTCAAGTGGTGGATATGTGGTTCCATGGTGTCTTGAACAACTATATCTTGGAATACTCAATTTCCACTTATTCATGTCCAGAAGTAGTTGAATTCTATTTTTTACGATATCCAAGGGGAGCTTACCTATAAGGCATTCCTTTGGCAATCAAGATCCTGATGGTAACCTTGAATCTAGAGAGTAAACCGATGGCTAACTAAACCCCACCACATGCAAGGGAAGGAGTAGGATTGGTGAAATATGGAAGACCTAGTGGTAGAAAGGAAAAGAGAGGAAAGGTGGCTTAAGTATAATGAGGCATGTAAGAGGGAGATAGAGAAGCAACATACCATTGCAGAAAGTATGGCATTGAGGAGAGAGATGGCTCGTGAAGGATTTGAAGCTCATGTAGAAGACGTGGATCCAGAGCATCAGGAACTCCCCCATCTTGGAAAGCATGACAGGGATCCCCCTTGGCCTCATGTAGAAGTGTGCCAATAAAGACTACCTAGGCCACAAGAACACATCTAAATCCACCTGTAACCTAGTGTTTGTGCTTGGTTCTCCAATATCTAGTATGAAAAGTAATCAACAAGAAATTTTGGGAAGTAATAGAGAAAGCACATCAATGGTAGGGTAGACAGCTTCATTGTTATATGGAGGTGTGTTTTCGAGCACGTTCTCTGCACTGCAGAACATAAGTGCATAGAATGTGGGATTGACCTCTAGAAGTGGAACTAATTCACGGGCCGTAGGGGTTCAATATATTACTACTATCGGAACACAGGGGATTACATCTACATGACCTATTCCAGCTACAAGTTTAGGATTAGGAGGCATAGGTAGCTCTGGTTTGGGTGGATCTGGTGGTTCTGGAGGTAAGGGAAACACAGGAGGATCTGGATCAGGTGGGCAAGGTCCACACCAACCATAGAATATTTACATGGAAATTTCTCTTCATCTTCCAAAGTATAGGGGCATAGAAGATGCTACTAAACATGTGCACATGTGTGAAATATTGTGGCGCACAAAAGGAATCACAACTTTTGAGTGTAGGGAAAGCTAATTTTCTACTACATTTTAAGGGTGTGCAAATAGCTAGTACAGAAAGTTTGACCCTGATGAAACTTACATAGATTATATGGATGTAAAGGATGAATTCCTTGAGTTTGAGTAGAAGAGTATGAGTACGATCAAGGATATTAAGCAAGGAACTATTAAGAGTGTTAGGAAGTATGATGCACGATTTAAAACATTATTATCAAATCTTTCTTATGACATACACGTAAACTAGCATGCACATGGTTTGTTGGGGGCTTTATTACCACTTTTAGGAGGGCATTATCACATAAGACATACACTTATCTCGTATGAAGAACTTGAAGAATCCTTGCTCACCGAGGTAGTTGGAAGCATAGATACTAGTGTGAGCCCGTTTTTAGAAGCAAAAATAGTAGCAATGGAAAAAAAGTTGGAGAAACTATCAACAAATTCATCTCATGAGACGCACACAAAATTTTTGTGCATAGATTGTGAAGTAGAAGGTCACATAAAGGATAGTTTTCCTCACAAAATAGTACGTTCATTGCTGATGGATTGTGAAATATGCCATTTAAACCATGATGCTAGCCACTTCCCATTATTACAATGCGTGATAAGGAAGAACATTTCAAGCTACTATAAAATCTGCAGGTCCACGACTCATGACATGGAGGATTGCCAACTGATTGGATAGATCCATGATGCTATATATATTGGTGTATGACAAAAAAATGTTTCAGATAACTCTAAGGGCAAGAATGAGCATCAGAAATGGGAGCACAATCAGGCATGCTATGATTGGAATGAGGGGAATTTTGAAGGAATCCATGGCAGAGGTCACAGAATCTGCAGGTGGATTTGGAGGATGAGGCCATGGTGGTGGAAGAGGTGAGTTCCCTTATGGAATGTATTATATATGTGGATCTCCTTATCACCATAGGTGTGCATTCCCCAAAATATTGCATGTTCTTTTTGCGTAAAGAACCATAGCTATAAAGAGTTCCTAGACTTATATGATCTTTTGAGTAAGAAACATAAGAAAGAGAACAAAGGCATAGGGATGGTTAGGATATAACGTGCCATGGAAAATCAATGGATGCCCAAGATAGAAGTAGAATCTGAGGCACTACAAGTGAAAATCAAGACCCATGCTAAGGAAGCACATGATAGGGAGGCATTACAGTAGAAACCTACCATCACTAAGGATGAGGTTCTTCGTGCATGGTACCCAGATCCTACCTATCAGAAGGAGGTTTATCAGGAAACCATGGAAGTTCTAAGGAATCTTCAAGGTGAGATACAATAGTTAAAGGAGTAGAAGAAAGCATCAGAGATAGTCCAAGTGATATAGATGACTTGAGAGAAGTGTGTAAAATGTTTCTCTAGGAGAACATCATTCTAATGTTAGTGAAGTGGTTAAAAGGAACACTTTACATGTAATTATTGAGAATGGACATCATATCTTGCATGTAAATCTCCCTCCTCATAACCTAGATTATGACAAGGAAATCACTCTGAATGTTGTTGTGGATGGGTGGTTATTGACTAATATATTGATTGATACAGGCACGGAAGTCAATGTTATTACCTTGGATGCATGGGTATAAATGGGAAGACTCCCATTGAAGTAATCCTCTAATGTATTATTCATGGCTAATCAGACTAAGGCCACTCCCATAGGAGTTTTGAAAGATGCATCCATAACCATACAAGGAGCCAAGTTCACTTGAGATTTTGAAGTTTTAGCACTGGAAGAATTAGATATCTTCCCTGCTCTATTGGGGTCGTCCTGTGCTATGCAAATAATGCTTATCTTTAGTTCAACAAGGGCTATATCTATTTTGAAAATAAAGAGGAAAGGGTTATTATCCCTTTAACAGATAGAAATTTTGGGCCCTATGTTGAGCCCTTAAGTGAAGAAGATCTGAATAGAATTTATGTATACACCATCCGAGATCTAGAGATGATTGAACCAGCCAAAGAAGGACTAATTCGGTGGGATTTGACACAGTCTATTAGCGATACTATAACTATTTCTTGTGATAATTGGGCTTACAACACTTATGAGTTGGTAAGGTGCAAAGTAAAGAACATATTCCCTCGAGGCATGAAACCATGTTATGTTAGGAGGATAGGTAACAACTCGATACCTTGTTACACATGAGAAGGGGATCCCATAGAGTTCCTTCGCGCTATGGAAGAAAAATGGATATATCCACTGGAAAGAATAAATATGCCAGCATGTACACTATGTGAGATAGCAGCATCTTTGGTGGGTGGCCCATAGGGATAATATTTTCAAATGGAATGAAATTGGGATTGCTCTTACTACTAGGTTCTTTAGGAGAAATGCACCTACCCAAATTTGAAATTATCACAAGATAATCAACCCGTTCACTCCACGTTCGAAGTGTGAGAGACTCTAGACATAAGGGCACGAAGATTTACCACCTTCTCTTTGGGTGCATTGGTTTTTTCCCATTTATAATGTTGCGCGTGTGCTTGGTATGTTTATGCATAAATCCATAGAGAAACTAGAAATTTACAGAATTTAATTGTAGGAATGGCCTAGATGTTTGACTTATTCTCTACAAAGCCTCCGATGGAAGTAGTATTAAAATTTATCTAGTGCTTAACTACGGGGGATAGTGCCAGGCTAAAGAACTCCTTCAAGAGTTACTAGGTAAAGAAAACTCGGGAGCGTGTCTTGATAACAAACTAGAGGCTAATGCAACATTACTTCTATGTTCTTGCCTTGAGAGAGAGAAAGGAAAAATGGTCTACTTAGTAGATGACGAAGAAGTAGATAATTTGGATATAAACCATTTAGTAGGAATATGTGAGGTGTTGGATAGTATAGATGAGACCACGCGCACCTATCATGAACCGATGAAGACAAAGTGAGCGAATATTGGAATAGATACTCGAGCCTAAGGAAGCCATAATTGGAGACTATTGGTCGACTCACGAAGTAGCAAAAAAATAGAGTTACTAAGGGACTACCAGGGACCTATTTCTTAGGGGTACCATGAACTTAAAGGCATGCATGAATAATTAGGGAGATAAGATAAAGCTTAAAGTGGGTGCACACCTAGTTAGAAAGAGACCTCACGAATGAACCCCAATTTAGGTAAAAGGTCAAAGAAGAGATTGATAACATGTTTGAAGTCTTGAATTATGAAGCCCCTTGATGATTCATAATGGGTTAGTCTAATGGTGATCAATATAAAAAGGATTGATGGATTATAATATGCGTAGATTACAGGGGAGCTGAATTCTTCTTGTGTAATCGATGCATTCCTATGCCATTTACTGGGAAATACTAGGAGTTGCGGGGCACAAAATCTATTCATTTACTGAGATGGGTTCTCTGGGTATCATCATATTAGGATTTCTCGGGAGGAACAAGAGAAGACTACATTTACTACTGAATGGGGTAGCTTTGCCTATAATGTAATGCCCTTCGGTCTAAAAAATGTGTTCATTGTATTTTCATGCATAGTTGTCTAAGCATTCAAATATTTTATTCACAACTTCTTATAGGTATATTTAGATTAATGGATGGTGTATGGATTAGTTAAGGATCGTTGTGATAATATGCACTTAATGTTTGAACGGTGTAGATAGTTACGTATCTATTTGAACATTAAGAAGTGCATATTTGCTACACCATTTGGGATAATTTTAGGACACATAATCTGCAAGGAGTGTTTGTTGGTTGATCTAGAAAATGTTGCATTCATTATAGGTATAAGGGATCCTACCAATCAAAGTGAGGTCCATGGATTTTTGGGTCATACGAATATTATAGAAAATATATCAAAGGCTATGCCAAATTTTCCACACCATTAGAAGAGTTATTGAAAGGGAAGGCTATGTTCTACTAGGGAGAACAACATTAGTGCACATTTGAGACATTAAAGAAGAAACTTACTACCATGCCTATTCTATGTTTTCCTTCATGGTACAAACCATTTCATGTACATGTTGACGCCTCGACATGGCCATTAACACGGGTTGGATCAACTGGAGAAAGTATTGTAGATCATCCTATCTATTTTGCTAGTAGAAATTTGACTCTGTAGAATAGAATTACACAACTATAGAGTGCAAAGCTTTGTCAATGATATATGTGTTGCATAAATTCCTCCATTACCTACTAGCTACACCATTTATATTTGACACAAATCACATGGAATTTAATTATTTGGTAAATAATCCTATTTTATAAGGGCACATATGTCAATGGGTGCTCTTATTTCAAGAATTTGATTTCATAGTTGTGGTAAAACCAAGAAAAAGTAATTTTGGACCAAACCATCTATCAAGAATATAGTCGGAGAAGAAGCACATGCAATTGAGGATACCATGCCAGATGCATAGTTATACAAGTTACAACATGCACCATTAGAACTAGAGGACATTGTTGTCTTTCTATGCACATGGATGGCACCAAAAGGAATGAAATCCTTAGAGAAGAAACAACTTTCTATACGCGCCGCACATTATATGTTAATCAATGGTGACTTGTATAAATTGGGTCATGTTGAGGTATTGCACCATTTTTTATTGAAACATGAGAGTACAAGTATTATGGAAGAAGCTCATGGTGGAATTGCAGGTGGCCACTATGCGAGTTGATGCCACAGGTGTGCAAGATTCTACTCACTAGATTATGATGGAAGACACTCTATAAATATTGTAAGGAATTCTATAAGGCATGTCATCATTGTCAATGTCTTAGAAGACTAGTCAGGTATGATGAAATGCCTCTGAGACCTATTACTAGCACAAAACCATTTGAGAAATGGGCTATAGATTTTTTGGTCCTATTTCACTAGCTACACGTAGAACTGGATCGTACTACATTATAAATTTCATAGACTATCTAACAAGATGGGAAAAAGTAGCACCTACAAAGGACTATAAAGCGAGATACAACATCTCGGTTTCTATGGGAACATATTATTACAAGGTATGGATGTCCTTTCAGTTTGATCAGTGATAGGGGCACACATTTTCTTAATGAGACAATTAGAATTTTATTGGATGAATTCATGATTGCACACCATAAGACTACCCCTATCATCCTCGAGAAAAATGGAACTGCTTTGAAGCTTTCAACAAAATTTTGGGCAAGACATTGACAAAAATCTATGATATTGGAAGAAAGGATTGGGATGATAAAGTATCGTAGTACTTTGGGCATATTGAATAACATATAAAAGGTTAAACAAAGTAATACAATTTTAGTTAGTGTTTGACAAAAATTCATTCTTCCTATGGAATTTTTTTACCTTCTTTGCGTATTGCACACACTGGAGGTCTAGCCGATGAGCAAGCTGTAGAAGAATGGATTACAAAGCTATTTTAGTTGGATGAACAAAGAGCCATATCACGTTGGATTCGAAGTAAGAAAAGGATAGGCGTAAGGCATGGCATGACAAAAATGTAAGGGACAAGAAGTTTGAGATTGAACAAATGGTACTTCTCTATGACTTTAAGTTTTTATGCCATCTAAGAAAACTTAAGGTACATTGGTTGGGGCTGTATGTTATCACTTACATCCTTGAAACAAGTGCTTGCTAGTTCAAAGCACTTGATGGAACACGGCTACCCGGTTATTTCAACGGGAGTAGGTTGAAGCCCTACTATAAATAAGTCTTCTTGGTGTTTGTAATAAGGTAGTATTTCCATTTAGATTATGTTTTCAATTTTGTATTTCCTTAATGTTTTCCTTATTTATTGCTATGCTTTGTCAATTTAGTTGGTGTGTTGTGTAATAAGCGTGCTCACGCAAATGAAGCTAATTACTATATGAAGCATGTTTATGCACAGAGGACTACACATACTTTTAGTGTGGGGTGGATTTTCGATATTTAGGTACAAAATCATGGGAATTGAAAGGTGAAAGGAACAAGCTACTATGGGTGCTCATAAAGTCAAAGGATTGCTTCTAAAAAGTGATATTTTTCCATACATTGCACTTTCTTCTCGTTCATTTTTCTTAGTCTTATTTTAATCTTCTATCGAGAAGAAATTAGATCTTCTAAACTTGGATTTACTTTAATCAATGTAAATACCATATTAGAATAGCTTGGATCATACTATCTAACAATACTACTTTTACATCATCATCTCCCACATCAATTTTTATTCGAGGTAGTTGATTTGAAATAGAACGAAATTTACTTATGTGATCAACCCTAGTCTCACCTTCATCCATCTTGAGCCCGAATATTTTTTCTTGAGTGTCACCGCTACACTCCCTTTTTGAGATCCAAATAGCTTGTTCAAATTAGTCCATTTGAAATTTTAATTTTTTGATAAATCAATATGATGTAAATAAGCATCAGACAATCCAAGACCAATAATTGCTATTACTTTCTTATCCTTGCTTTCCAATTTGGTGGCTTCATCATCATTAGTTGGTTTTGAAATATTACCTTCAACAATTTCCCACAAGTCTTTATTAATCAAAAGTAATTGAGTTCACACTTGCCATGTGTGAAATTCTTTGCCATTGAATTTCTGTAATGGAATTTCCATTATGGGTGTCAAACTTAGTCAAAAATGCACCCTTACATTAAATTTTTACAAATTAAAAGTAAAATTTTCTAAAAGATTTTTTTCTTAGCAGCATAAAGCATAGGATCAATGCAAAGAGCTAAAAAATATACATTTTCAAAAAAAATGGCACCCCATTCCGAGTTACCAGCTGAAACTTATGCCACTTACAACTTATAAGTCCAACATCTTTCTGGACCCTTTCCAATATGTCCAAAAATGGCAAAAATAAAAAGAATGCACAGAGTTACCAGAATACACGGAAGACTGATTACGGGCATAATAGCGATACAATACGTATGAAAAACGATGCAATACATAAGAACAATGATGAAATGCACAGGAAAAATGATCCAATATGCAAGCAGAATGATCCAATATATAGGACGATGCAATCAACATATCCACCTTACCAGGCCATGAAAATTGTGATGATCCCTGTGATGGAAAACATTTATTCAAAGCCTCTCATCCTAGACTCCTGCTCTAGTACCAAAATACTCCATATAAACATATCTACACGAGAGATAAAAATAATAATAAACACAATTATATAATCTTTTCTCTATTATTTCTGCTTCACATTCATACGAGACATACAAATATATATGAAATATCACTCCTAAAAATGATGAGTTTGTTCAACCTACTAACCGCCCATATATCTATTTAGATGTGATTGTTACTCACGTAACAATACACAACTCAAATTACATAACTTTTAAAACAAATCCAAACTAATATATATTATTGTTAATATAACAATAATATTATTAACTACTAACCATTTACAAGATAATAATTACTCACGTAATTATTATTTACTCATCACATGTGAACACTAACATAGATTTCCTAACAATTGAAAGGTGAAAGGAACAAGCTGCTACATGGGTGCTCATCAAGTCAAAGGATTGCTTGTAAAAAGTGACCAAAGATGGAGATGAATGAAGGGACAGTATAACACGAGGTAAGCAGAGGCCATATAAACTACCAGTAGAAGGTGTAGTGATGAGGTACTCAAGTGCAAGGAGGTGCGCTAAAAATAATTATGTGACTAGAGGGTAGGAAGGAGCACTATAAGGTTATAGCTAGGGCGCGAAGATGTAACATGTGGAAAGGATGGAATTATCCAATTAATGAGAGGATATTTGGTAGGTGAAGGAGCAATGAATGCATCAAAAATTTGAAAATCTATTTAAGGATGGGATGTGAATTCATTTTTACCATTACAATTAAGAGTATTTGAAAAAGAGCTAAGTGTGAAAAGATGAGTGATTAAATTAAGGTGCGAGAGGTGTGTAACTAGTTGTGATGAAGAGATATGTACATAGAAAGAGCTTGCGTCCCCAGGTGGTGAAGGTTTTGTGTGAAGAAAGGAAAAGAAGAGGAGCTAGGGAATGTGATTTGACCTAGGGCATGCTAATTCGAGATAGGTTTTTGATTCACATATTGTAGAATTCAAGAGGCATGTATCTACAAAGGATTGCAAGGTAGAAATGGCACCCAAGAAAGTATTTGTAGTAGGAGTGAAGGGAAAGAAGAAGGTGGTTGAAGCTCGCCGAGTGGTAAACCTTGGAGGCTGAAATCAACTAGGAATATCTAGAATTAGTTCTTCAAGTTGCAGAAGAAAGGACTACGAGTTAAAACATTCTTTCCATTGTTCTATTCTTTACTTATTTCCATTCTTCTATTCTTTACTTATTTCCATTCTTCAATTCTTTACTTCAGTTTGGAGATGACCATTGTCGTAGGTGATAATGAGATTAGTGTGGGGTAATGTTGATCGATAAAACTTTACAAAAATAACACAAGAAGTCTACGTGGGAAAGTGATTCATATTCAAAGGTGCAAATGGATAGGAAAACATGTGCGTAGAACAGAAATTCATCTTTTTTGGGACTTATCCATTTTCACTCATGAAGGTCTATTTTTAGATATGGCATGCAGAGCACTCAAATGATGTAGAGACATGTGTGCCACACATTGGCTATTCTTGGAGGATCGAATATAAAGCACTTTGCATAGAAATAGGCTTGAAATAGATCTACTACTATCAGTTAACTATCAGTAGTCTATTGTTAGTGCACTTGCATGTGTGGCTAGTTTTGTAAAGGTGCATGGATAATAATAGCATGCAACCTATTTTGGGAATGGATAAGCAGTGAAGGGAAAGTCCCCACCCTTATCTCGTATGTAGTAAACTATGTAATAGATATATAGAGACATAAAGAGAGGAGAGATATACAAAGATATGTTGTTAATCGGCTACACACATACTACTTGTTATGGTAATGAAGCTTCGTATATTTATTACAATGAATATAATGGAGGATATTAGCTGAATCTAAGTGTTGGTTTTGTTTGTATCAGAATCTAGTATGTTTTTATCTCATCATGGTTAGTACTTAATTTTGCTCTCCCTTAGGTATAGATCTGGTATGCTCTGTGGAATGATGTGTTAGTAATGGAACTATATGTATCTCTTAAGTCTTCATCATGCTAACATCCTGCAATAGAAACCCTAAAGAGGGACCTGGTACCTTTACACGCTTTGGGTGAGCACTTAGTTTAGGCTGAGTGATGTGCTAGCATGTCTAGGGTTTTATTGGATTTGTATCATTGAAATATAGGATGCATTAGGCCATGTCAGCAATTTGAGCCTCTAAAAAAGGGATCACACCAGTATCAAGGCTCCCAACTGCTTCAACATGTAAGGTAGCCTTTAGAGCCTTGTGTAGGTCAGTAAATATTTTATGGGACAATGCCCTCCTAAATTGAGTGGTTAACCCCCCAAAAAACCATTGAGCATCTTTGTGAAGGGTGAATGTCATATGATAATTTTTATAGTAGCATCTTAAACCATGCATCATACTCCCACACACTCTCTGCCATTCCCTACTAGATCTCCTTCAAACTACTAATGCTATTATGTTCAAACTCGAGCATGTGTAATTCTACTAGGATGACATTTTTCAATGTGTTTTAATCATCACCATCCGATAGGGCTCATACTTCCTATACCATCTATGTGCATTCCTTTGCAAAGTTGTTACAAATTGAATGGCCTTCCATTCCAAAGTTGTGATACCCTTCATGCGCCATAGCAACTCACACTTGTGAACATGCTCTACAGCATCCTCTATGCCCTAATATTCTAACAAATGTAAAGACATTTCAAAAAATACCTGAGGAGGGGGTTGAGGTCCCTTTCCTCCTGATCTAGATCCTTGGTTTCCACCGGTGTTCCATCTAGTATTCCCTCCACCAGATCCACTGGATACACCAATTCCTATGTCTCCCGATCCACTAGTTCTACCTCCATATCCTCATATAACTGGAAATGGTCCTGAAGTGGTCACCCCTAGTGTCCCTAATGTCCCAATGAACTGCGTACCAATGGTCTGTGAGATTTCTCCACTTCTAGAAGTGTATCTCGTGCCACTCTCAGATGCATTTCCTAAACCTTGCGTACTTGTACTTTACCAAAAATTCCTCCAAACATTGGAATGGTATGTGCAGCCATAGACATACCAAACTAAAAATTATACCTCTTGGGCATCAATTTGTCACTCCCATCGATACTAACTGGGTTATCAATACTCCTTTAATTTGGAAAACCAAGCACCAAGGGTTAGTTGCTAGGTGGGTTCGGATGCACGGTGATTTCTCTCCTTTCTTCATGTAATGAACTCTCATCAAAAGATGAAGGGGTATCTCTCCCACACTTGCCAAGATGGGGTAGCATAGACTTCTAAAGTTCCATGTCCTCTGCGTAAACCTCAACTCTTTCCCGCAACGTCTACCTCTATAAATCCATCACACTTATAACCTCACATTATCTAGAAATCTCCCTTTCAAATGCTTCATTATACTTGATTCATCTCTCCTCCCTTTCTTTCTCATTCGCAACATCTTCCATCCTCCTCTACTCTATCTTCCTTACCCAAAGTGCTTAGAAGGGTTTAGTTAGCCATTGGAAATTCCTAAACTCAAGGTAACGATCAAGATATTCATCGCCAAAGGAATAACATGTAGAAATTATCCTCTTCTCTCCCTTAGAAACTCGAACTCAGCAACTTCCAGGACAAGAGTACGTAGAAATGGCGTATTCTAGAGTGTAGCTAGCTAGTACTCCCTTCCACCAATGATCCACAACATGAGTCCACATCAGATCTACATCTTGCAGCCTCTGGTAATCATCTTGGGTCCATATGCGTGCTCTATAGTACCATCTTGATCTAGACACATATGTTGAGATCCATTTATATAGCTCTACTTGGGAAGCAACAAAGAAAGTTTCATACAACTCATGGTAGAGGTTCTCTTCTACCCATATATGTGCATCAAACTCAAGTCTAGTGTTGAATCTCTGAGAAAATTCATCCTTCGTGCTCTTGAACCATGTTTCAACACTTTCCAAGGTTAAACACTTTGTCATCATACAATACTGAGATACAAATATGCATGTCATTTATTACAACAACTTCAAAAAGTGATCCCAAAAATAGAACTAATATGTATTCAATTTTATTACCCGTAATAAATAAGGATAACCCTATGTGCACTCGCCTATCACCCAGCCTTTGGGCACTAACCCAAGGCACACACGGATGTCGAGCCCCTCTTTTATGTGAGTTGTGTAAGAATGTAGCATAGATGCATAATAAAAAGCTTAAATAAACTCCTTATTCAACTGAGAACTTTGAGTAAATGTTACACTAATGTATTCATTCAAACACGAAGCACATTGAAAAAGACATATCGACCCATGAGGGAAAGAGGATGCACAATGATTATACTAATTCATATGAAACACAATGAATATAATAAAAAGAGATATGTATGAGCTGTGAACAACATATATTCATATTTGAACATGTCCAGTAATCACATTACATCTATTAGGGTCATTACAGACCAAAAAAATGGTGAAGATTAGAACCATGCAGCAAGAATGGACTTACATCCCTTATAATGCAAAAGAAAAACA
This sequence comes from Taxus wallichiana var. yunnanensis, assembly GCA_018340775.1. Classification (NCBI taxonomy): domain Eukaryota; kingdom Viridiplantae; phylum Streptophyta; class Pinopsida; order Cupressales; family Taxaceae; genus Taxus; species Taxus wallichiana. The sequence continues at coordinate 240,838,559 of CM031236.1, read as the reverse complement.
TGTACCCATCCCTTGATACATCATTCTTCCTTCAGATCTCCTAACCTAACCCATAAATCTCTCCATGTATTTTTGCAAAGCTTCACCTCTCATCTACTCTCTCTAATATCTCCCCTTTCCTCTATCAAGCAATTGTATTTATAGCCTTTTTCAACACCTTCAAGCCTTTATGGGAGTTGCAAATCCGTTGCCAAGTGTCCAAGGTGGTCCTCCATGGGAGCATGCTTCTTCAGGTTGAGCTCTCCACTCTTTGCAATGATGGCCTTCTATAATCTTCCATCACAAGGTATATTCCTTCCTAGGCCACCTTGTTTCCAAGATGACACCTTATCCACTCCACATGTGTAGTCGGGTCATGCTTTTCTCATGTTCTATCTGATACGCCAAATATGGATAAGTCCCAAAACCTTTTCTCTACCTTGTGTGTGTGTGCCACTTGTTCTACTAAACCCTCCTAGAACCTTGTCCTATGCGCTTTCTCATTGCGTGCCCTTATTTAAGTAGGTCTTGCGCACCCACACGCTTCTCTGTACCTAGCCAATAAATTAAGGACCCAAAACCATCTATAAATGTCATAAGTTAAATTAGATTGTGATGGTTGCTTTATCCTTTCTAAGTTAACCCTTTCTACGGCATAAAGATCATAAAATCCGGTGTAAAGATCCTTTAAGACTCTCTTGGTGTATCATTGTATTTTTCCTTATTTTGGTATTTCTAACCCCGATACTTATGAATTAAGTAGATTAGAGTTGTTTTAAATTATTCTTAACCTTTCACTTCGATCTTAAATTAGGTGCCCTAAGTTCCAAAGAAATTCAGCTTTCTCAAGATGTTCATCCCAAGGCAACAAGGTCCCACACCTTTGGGATGTCCCAACATTACATGGGATCCTTTAGAAATTTATCGGTTGCACAATCCATGTGACAACAACTAGCATAATCGATATATCCTCTATGCACCTTAATCAACATTGATGTGTTACTTTTATTGGCAATAAGAAAGAAGCATATAGGAGTTTTGGTCCGAACCAAGTATTTAAATTGTGTATGATAGGTTTGAACCTCTTAATAAATCCATCTCTTGGATTAAGGGAACATAGTTGGTTTATAATGGAACTTCAAACATCTCGTTACATCAATTAAAAATATAAGGACCAACTGCAATATATGTTTAACTCGACAAGCAATGCCCATCAGTGTATTAGACCTCTATGCACTCTTAATTTTTGAATTCAAATAATGTTTTGAAGTGTTTCAAACTCGGTGAATTCTTGGATGATATATGAAATTATCCTAAAAATGCACAAAAATCAAATTTCAAAATATCAGTAAGAATTGAAGGTGAAATCAGTTGTTTATGGGTCTCGAGTTCACACAAAGTGCCAAAAATCCTATTTCTAGGGTTCGAAGGAGGAAATCAATCGAATCTTGAATTGTAGCAAACCAAATTTTTTTTTTTTTTTTTGTAAGAGAGGTCTATTTTGGGGATACAATCTTATTAAAAATGAATTAATCAATTTTATCAAGTATCAATCGAGAATTTGTTAATGAGTCTTCTTCAAAAACCATCCTCCATGTATGCACATGCGGAGGTAAAATTCAAGTTTATGGTTACCTTCTTGAAAGTGAATATTTCATATCAAATTCACAGGCTCTAGAAGGCATGCCAAAGGTCCAACAATAATTTTTTTATTGGTTTGAGTTCAAAGTGAAAACATTTGTGATAGTAATGAAGAATCAACACAATCTTCTTGTTTTTAGTCTCAGTAGACTATATGAGTGGTGTTTACCTCAAAGTGAGTGCTTTAAAGTGTGTGTTGGCTTTACTAGAGATCATTTGAATATTTATGGTCATGTTTTAGTATGCAACATTAGTGAAATTGTTATTGTACCTAAAAATCTTAGCTATATTTGTTCAAAATAGAGATATTGGTTGAAATTCTCAACTTTCAATTTCTTGATGAAGCCTAAGAGCCTTTTTCAAGGAAGGTGAGTCTAGGAGAAGTCAAAAATCCTCCAAACATTGAAAAACTAATGTTATCCTCCTCTAAGATCGAATTAGAATTTTTATTTTTTCAATTTGAGTCAAAATCATTTGAAGAGTTTAGACAGAATAACAAAATCTTTTAAGAATTCAAAAAATATTGAATTTTGACATGGGTGGTGGTGCAAGTAGGAGGTTAAGTAAAAATAAAAATAAAAATTAAAGAGGTATGCAGTAGATATGATCTTGAGCAGGTGTGGTTAAAGAAAAATGTTAGAGAATATAGAAAATAGAAAGAGTTGAAGAGGCAATTTGAAGTCAAGTGATATGAACAAGTCAAAATGCTTGATAATTGACAAAATGAGAAGAAGTTAAATGTGTAAGGTCTCTTTGTGAGATGAACTCTAAGAAATTTGTGTAAAATGTGAAACATAGAAATAGAAATTTTTTAATGTGTAAAGATATGTTTTTGAGTGAGTGAAGATAAGAATATAAAGAACAATCTAAGAGAATATTTGTTTGCAAAATCTGAAATGAAAATTGGTGTGTGAAAGAAAGAGAGTGTGATATAGTGCAAAGAAAAACAATGTTGTATATATGAATTTTGGTTGGTAGTGTGTCACTTTTGTTATCATTGATGTTATAGTGGTCTAAGTGATTTAGGTATGTTGGAAAGGTGACATAGATGTGTTGGCAAGGAAACCTAGGTGTGTTTGCTAGGTGATTTAGGAGTCTCCAAAGGAGCATATGTGTGGATTGAGTCTCTAAAATGTGGTATGAAGGTTAAAAAGGTCCATGAGGTTACTAAAAGTTGTCAATGAGTCTATAACATGTAAACGTGGCCTGGTCATGAAGTGTATGAGTCAAGTCAAGTCATTCTAGGTCTTTGCCTAGTGCAAATGCATGGTGTAAATAAAAAAACATGATAATTCACTCAAACCAAAGTAGAGAAAACAATTTTAGATCACTATGAGATAGAACAAGAGGTGTAGAAAGAGATACAAGAGAAAAATCATGTTCATGAGACTGAAACATGTTAGTATGGAGCTTTCTTAAGCCAATCCACAAGCAAGTAAGGTGTGAAATATTGACCAAAGGTGTGATGATGCAAAAAAACATGGTTTGAGAATGGAATGGTGATATATGGTGTGTACAAGACTTAATAAGTAGTTACTAAAGTGTTTTAGGCACTTCTAAAGGTCATCATAGTACAATTGTTTAGAATCAGAGACCAAAAGACATCAAGATGAGATGGGATGGAAAGATTCAAGATGAAGCGAGAAAGGAAACAAATGGAAAGTTTAGGGGGTGTCTTGTGGTGCTTGAGATTAATTTCATCAATTTTTAAGAAGGTGTTATCTGAAATTTACCCCAAGGTGAATTTTGATAACTTGCATAATTTATTTAAACTTGAACAGGCAGAAATGGTGAAAACACAAAAAAATGGATTTTGGAGGCACCCCCTTGCTTTTCTCTAACTTCCCTATTCAAGAAAAATCTAAGTGAAAATTTGCTAAAATTTTAGAGAAATGGGGAAAAGGCCTATTTTATTTTATTATGGAGTGGGAGGGTACGGGTAGAAGAATTACATATGGAACTAGGGTTCCTCGTCCTCAAATTAGGTTTAAAATGATAAGGAAACAATGATTTGCGAGATAAATTGGGTCTCAATGCCCGCCGACGACACAAGTTCCATTGGGACATGAGTTCCCCACAAATCCAATTTACTTGATTTGCAAATGAATTGAAGAAGATCCAATGTATTGTGGGAATGGTGGAATTTTGGGTCTGGGAGGTCCAAGTATTGTGGGGACATGAGTTCCCCACGGAGGCGAAATTACCACACATCAAGGAGATAGAGTACATCATGGATAAAACAGAGTTTGGAGGTCAAAAATTCCCTTGTACCATGAGTTCTCTACAAACCCACAATACCCACATATCAAAGTTAAGGGGGGTAAATAGCCATTATTGCGGATTATGAGAGCCCACGTGGAACACCTTAACCCTAAACTTCAATGGGCATAACTTATGACCATGAGCTCCGATTTTGACAAAATTGGACTTTTCGGAAAGCTCTCGACATCCTATATGCCATAAAGACTTGATTTATTATTTTTAGTAAGGGTAAGTGGATGAAAATAAAAAAACATCTCCAAATCCTAAAATTTAAATGTTTAGTCCTATAAAATGTAAGAAATACGGAAAACTCAAAATAGTTGTTCACACTTAGAGGGTCATAACTTGATAAATTTTAAACAAATTTTCACAAAATTGGTCCTGTTGGAATTATGGTTCCAATCGCATGAAAAATATCAAGAAATGTAGAAATTAATGAAGTTTTGATGGTGATTCTTAAGGAAAACGAGCCCGATTATGTTTGGTTGTTGAAAAGTAGTTGGAAAAGTATTTAATGAGCATGGTAAATCATTCTTCACTACTACAAGTTATGGGGAACCTTTAGATTACTTTTGTATGTCTAAAACCACCAACCAAACTCATTTATCATGACTTGTAATTAATGGGAAAGTAAATTTTGGGAATTGCATCCCCTCTCTCTTCCCTCTCAAAATTCTAAGAATTGATGTGTTGGGTTCATTCTAGAGGAGGATATTTTGAGTAGAAAAATAATTTCATTTTGGTTTTATGAATACAATTTTCTACTAGCCTTTATAGTGGGCTCCTTGCATGGTGATCTAGGCCTTCCCTTTGTAATAGTTTGGGTGTGTATATTAATGAAGCAATATATGTAAGTTTTGGATGTATCTTCCTTGTTGTTTTTGTTTACATTCTCCTTTCCTCTCTAATCTTATTACAGAAGTTTATGTCTACTCTTTGCTCTTGCGAAGATCTATTATTAATGTGTATTCATGAAAATTTGTTGTGAATGTTCTTTTTAGACCGTGGAGAACTTTCATCACCCTCTCGATCTACATTTTGCTTCCACTTTCACACATTGGAGATTTTCCTCATTCCCTTATTTCAATGCATCACCTATGTAGTGTATTTTTCCTTAATTTTTATGTTACTTCTCTCTCCCTAGTCCCTTGGAAATGGTAGGATAGAGAAAGTTAGTATCTTCATCTAAGTAGAGTTAGTTTGCACTAGAATTAGGAAGAAGAACCAACTTTCCTATGAAGGTCTATCTCAAGCAAGTCCCACCGCTTGGAGATAGTACCCATGTTACCCATTCACCCCGTGAGCTCAAGCACATACACTTGTTCAAATCAGATGGTGTTGTGATTCGATGATAATAAGAGGTTTTTGAAGTTATGCTAGTTTTTATAAAATAGGTTTTTGAAAAATGCATAGTATGTTGTATGTATTCTTAACACTCAAGAAAATATATAGTGCATCCTTCAGATAAATAATTACAAGAATTTTTTGTAGAGTATTCCAAGATTAAAATATTGAAAAAATTCTCAGGTGAGTTGGACAAGTTTTAACAAAGTTATGAGCATTCTTCTGCTGGTGTTCATTCTCTTCAAAACATATTCTTGAGTTGAGTGGTCAAATTTGAGTTTTTTTAACTCAAAATCATTGGTACAAGATAGAGACATCTCTTAGAAGCATAAGATATCTAATTTTAGTAAAAAAAATGATCCAATTACTTTCAAGGTGAGCTATATACTACATACACATGCTTGTGTTGTCCGGGGTTAGGTGAAGGTTTGTGGAAATTATGCTCTTAAGAATCCAAGTTTGTCTTCCTCATTTAAATTTTGTACAATGACCTTGTTAGGTTTCATGAAGTATGTTTCTCTTCTATAAATAAAATTAGTGTGTTGAGATCCTTCACGTGCAATGGTTTTTTATGTAGTATCTCCAAAGTTTACTTTTGTGACTATTTATAGAGCATGTATACTTGTGGTTTCTTGATAAGCTTCATATCTCAGAGAATATAATCTCAAAATAATCTTAAACACAATGTTCTAGATATAAAGGTTTTTATTTCAAATTCGAAGGTGTTGCAAAAGTGTTTGAGGTGGTTTTGTGCTTGAAATTGGTCATTAAGAAGACCGATTCCTTTGTGTGAAGTTATGAACAAATATGATGAATATGGTTCTTGAATTATAGAAGCCTCTTGATCACCATTGGTTGAGAAATTTTATTCATGACTAGTCTTTATGTCACTTGAAATTCTTATTCAAAACCTTCAAGAATTTTTTCATCTACAAATCTTATGCACTATCATGTTTTTCATCATTGTACACCGCATTCTTGGTTACTAGGAGAATTTAGAGAAATTTCAAAGGTGAAAATTGATTGAGAAAGGTGGAATTTGGTATCAAAAATCCTTAAAAATTGGAATTTTAAAAATCCATGAATAATTGAGCTTAAAAATAAATTTAATGTGCTCTCGGGTTGGTATAGTGGCCTTAACCACGATGTTAGGGTTTAAAAAACAAAAATGATCGATTCTCGGTGATCATCCAACCAAATTTGATTACAATTTATGGATACCTCTATGTTGATGGTATGAAACATTTGTAAAAATAATTTTTTGATTCCATGAAGAAATGAAGAAGAATTTCATGAATTTTCTCACCCACAGTCATACAAGAGTAGGGTTCGTATTCCTTCAAATTTAAAGTATTATTTTTTTCTATTTGGGAATATTCTTTGTATATTTTCCTCAACCAAGGATTGAGATATATTTGAAAATATTCTCCATGATTTGAATTTTCCTTCACTCATGTGACAATAAAAATCTCAAACACAGTCCTATGATTTTTGCTTGCAATTGTGTGAAAAGTGTGTTGTTGATGTTCTTAACTAGAATTTCTTTATTGAAGAATGCACCAAACAATCTTAAAATGTGTCTTAGAAATCATAGATGGTTTAGAAGACCTCTATATGTGAATTTAGTCTTCTAAAATGTTTGAACATAGTCTAAGACACAAAAGTTGAAGAAGTGGCTCATAGTTTTTGGATTTGAAGAGTCAGGGATCTTCTTACCTCAAATTTTTATATCCCTGGGGGAAGATCAAGAGCCACAGCACTATTGCAAACTCATGAAGACATTTATCCATCTCGTGACAAGAAGGTGAAAATACATTTTTTCTTTATCAAGCAAGGAAAATCGGGTAAAAGGTCCCTTCAAGTAAAATGAGAATGTGAAGAGTTAGTGGTGTATAGGTGTATTCAAAGTATAGGTGAAGAGTTTGAAAAGGCTTGATGGAGATGAGAAAAAAAATGAAGTTCCTTTTGAGACTAAGTATGAGAGATACATGTTTTTGAACAAAAGGTGATATGTTAAGAGAATATGAACAATTAATTATCAAGTTGAATTGTAAGTGAACAAACATGAGAAGGTGAAAGGTCATGAAGAAGAGCGGTGACTTTCTACAAAAAAAAAAATTGTATGAAAAGAGGATGAAAATCCCCCTTTTATCTTATTTTTAATAAAAATTTTCTACAAAGAAAAACCCCTTGGGGCTAACCCAAAATCCATACAATTCCCTTCTAGGTCGGTAGAAATGGTTGTAGGGAAACAAATATGTTGAAGTTTCTATAGTAAGAAGTTGATGAAGGAGAGAAGTCTTGGTTTTCTTTACTTTGATTCTCTTGTCATAGCATATTGATGTCAGTACATTTTTATGGGCTCTTGATTTTATATTATAGACAGTTGATGATGAGATCGAGTATAAAGATATGTTTTGAGTGTATCTTTATTTCCTTTCATATATGCATTTCATGATGAACTATATCCAATGATGATGAATAATTCATGTTTGTATTTTATGAAGGTTTGTTTTTATTGTTTGAAATAGAAAATAGAAATGTTTTATTAAGGACTAACTTAACCCCCTCTCATTCATTGTCATTTCTAACAATAGATATCAAATCGGCTCTTGGAAGTAGATTGAACAAGCTAGAATGAGATCTTTGGTGACAAGGATGGGAGATCATTATCACATAAAGTGGGGAGTAGAGTTTTGTAAAGATAGGATGGAAAATTTTTGGGAATGCCATGAGGAAGTAATCCAGTGTATACAGATTCAACTCACGGAATACACGACTAAGAAAGAGGAACTAAAGATAGATTTAAGAATCATGAAAATAAAAGTATTATATTTTCAAGAGAGCTCAAATAATATGAATAAGATATTAGGAAAAAAATATATATGGTGATAGAACAGGCCTAGGTTTCATAGAAGATTCATGTAGTATAGAAAAATGAATATGAATCTATTCAAGGATCAAATGGAAAAATCCAGGTCAAGCAGGGAGATAGTACAAGGTTTCCATCTCACGAGAAGATCAACTATCGGGAAGCCAAATGCATATAAATTTTTTTTTTTTTCATGGTAATTTCTATAAATGTAGTGCTTATGGACATAGGGCTAGTATGTGTAGTCCTAAGGTTGAAAAGAAAGAAGATTGCAAAGAAAAGACTCAAGAACATCACTCGAAAGAAAGAAAAAGATGAATGTCAAGGAAAGGAAGAGAAAAAATTAGGTCAAAGGTATGGATCTGAATGTTATCACTATCATGAGAAAGTACATCTAGAAAAGTATTTCAAGAATGAACAATCAAACAAAAGGAGGTATGTAAGAAATTTTAATGGTTATTGCTATGCTTGTAATGAATATGGACATAGGGATTTTGAGTATAAAGGAAGATAAGTGGAATGCTTTAGGCGCACAAGGTAGGGAACATTTTAAGGTTTTGTGATGTAGGTCAGCTGAAGAAAGAGATTTAAAGACCAAAGAAACAAGCTCAAAAGTTCAAAAAGAAGGAAGATGTTAGTTATAGTTTTAAAGAGGATTCCAAGAGTGTGACTGAGAAAAAGGAGGGATCTACTATGACAAAATTAGAATAAGAAAAAGAAGAATCAGTCAAGGTGCAAGAAGAGGGTTTGAGACCTTCTTAGGTCTCTCATCAAGCTCCTCCATGGTGACATATGCCTCTACTAGGATTCTTATAGGTGTATAGGTGAAATTGAAAACAAATTTTGGAGTGAGGGGGATATTTTTAAGTCAAGGTGTGTGTGTCTCGTCTATGTTTTCAAGATATGATTTCCTAAGTCTCTTTTTAAGTTTTTGTGGATATAAGTAATTGATCTTGTAGTATGAGTCAAGTTTCTATGTTTTGGTGTCTTCATGGGTGCATGAATGTGTTTACAAATCAGTATTTACATTATCAAGGTGTATTCTCAATTCTGTGAAGACTCGGTGTGTATATGAGTCATGATGATGTCCCATGATAAGGTTTTTGTGTCTTGTTAATCATGGAAAGATCCTTCTGTGATCTAAGTCTATAATTGGAGTTGGTTAAAGAATCCATGATTTGTGGTATATCATAGAGTCTATTATGAGTCAATAGGTGTATGCATGTATCTATGATGTGTGTGAAGCTTGAAGTGGTCTCAAACGAGTAATATATGGTGTGAGAGGTCTCTCTAGGTTCACATTATCATTCATTGTTGAGACATGGTCATTTTGTGAAGTTTGAGTCTTATAAAGTGTCATGAAGTCATCATGAGTTGTAGATGTAAGTGTCAAGTATGTCTAAGAGTCCATAATGCATGTTGTGTTATGCTCTTGTCTTAGAAGACTATTTAAGGAAATCATGTGTCATAGAAGAGTCATTCACTTTAAAAATTTTGTGGTGATCATGTGTAGTGTTTTTGGGCTGTGAGTAATTTCTTCCTGTGTTCTTGAGTCTCTAAAGGTGCTAAAGTTATAAAAAGTATGCTTGGAGATTCTCTTATGGCATATAATATGAGATCTTGATGAAGGTGAAGATATGTGAAATGTTTTGGAAGGCAAATAAGGAAATGTCAAGAAGGTTTTACATATGATATTGATTATTCTTTCTCCTCATTCATTAAATATGGTCCTTAGATTAGTGGAATATGTATCCACAATGTCAATAATCAACTATGATGTCATACAGATCCATTATATGCAGTATGGATGAAATAGTGATATTTGAATTATCAAATGATGGAATTTAAGGCTAATTTTTGGTACATATCATCTAAATTGAGTGCAATAAAGGATTTAAGTATTTTTAAGATCTAAGAGTGTCTAGATTCTTAAGAATCTTTGATAGTATCTCATGATGAAATTATTAGTGATAAGAAGACCTAATTGAAAGAGTTAAACATGAAAACTATGTGGATTTCTTAAATGACACAATTCAAGGTTCTTAGAGGAGTTATATTATATTAAGGGTCTATACCATTCTCTCAAGAAGGTTATAAGGACAAGAATGAAACATATGATTATATAGGACTCATCAAAATTATGTGGATTGAAGAAATCTAAATACATAGTCGGGAGGAGACTAACTTTACATGGTGGTATGGCCTTGGTAATAGGTTTAAAAGAATATCTCAAATCATTAGCTTCAGTTCAATGGATGTTTACAAGGAACATATCTCGAGTTCTATGACAGAAAAAATTTGGCATAATTAGTATGTAAACAATGTGGAGATGTTCTTGAGGTGTTTGAATAAGTGAAATGTTAAGGAGAAAAGTTATAGGATGTGTGTATTCATTGAGAATTAAAATGATGACTTATAGCCATATAAAGTTTTACATCATCATATGGAGTCCTTGTCATATTCTTGAAAATCAAAATCTTAGTCATGAAGATCATGTACAAGTTTTGTAGTGAGATAAGTACTCTTCAGACGTCTCAAGTATGTAACAATGTATTAGTAACTTTGTGAAAAACATAAGCTTGAATTATGTGTAACCATTATGAGGAAAAGGGAGCTAAGTTTTAAGCTAAAAATCCACAATAGGTTGAAGGAACTCATAATGGTTGTGAAATCAAGAGGAGGCTAATACAAGTGATTGTGATAATGATAAAATAATCTTGCAAGGGTTTGAGCACTAAAACCATAATGTTAACTCCACATTGCTTAATGGAGCATAAAAATAATGCTTTAATATGTCAAGAAGTGTGAAATGTTACAGGTGACTATGAAGTCAACATTTCAACTTTCGAAATGTTGATCAATCAATGATGTTATCATAATACTCTAAAGGCATGAGAAAATGTGCTTTAGGGTACTCAAATGAAGAGTATGATTTTAGGGTGATAATATCAGGGATTAAAAGTTCTTAATCCATGAAAGTGTAATCTTAAAATATCAAAAGTAAAATTACATAGTATAAAATGTTTCATTCTATATAGGCATGTGAAGACTTAGATGGTATCTCGGTATTCACCAAGATATGTTTCATGAATCTACAGGTATGAAGTTTCTCGGAGGTCTAGGTTATCGGGGTCTCTTTGTTGAAAAAGCACATAAGGAGATCCTTGAAGGGTTAGGAGGAATGATCCATAGTGAAACATCAAAGTTCATGTTTGAAGAATCTGATATAAGAGTATGAATCGGTGATCTCGGGTATAACGGTGACAACAAGAGGTGTTCCTATAGGTATAAAAATATTATTCAAAGTGTGTAAGAGGACTTTTATGAAAATAGAAGCATTGTCTCTTTCTCTAGAATGTGAAAATGATGATATCAAGGCATTCAAGGTATGTTTTAGATGTTTTCTCTAGTACAAGTAACTTATGCTTCATAAATGCATTGTCTCATCCAAATATGAGTGCTACGACTGAGAAAAAGCTTTAGGGATGGGTCTTAGTATTTGTATATCATTAAATCCATGCATTAAAGATGTATAGACAATTTTTGTGTTCTCGTAGAGATAATAATGTTATAGTTTCATGTCCTAGGGGATCTAGTGTTTATAAGCTTGAAATGAAGAAAACACTAGATTTTGAGGTGATTTCAAAGGTTTTGAGCTATGTTCATGTAAGTTGTCTTTTTCTTATCTTGATGGGCTTGGTTTTAATTATAATTCATTAGTCCCATGTCAAGTCCATGCATAAATTTCTCATAGATGTCAAAGGGGGAGAAGTCTTCCAAGAAACATGTAAATGAGGTCATCTAAATGTGCGTGCATTCACGATTACCATCAATGTTTCTAGGATGGCTGCCATCAATGAAAAGGGGGAGGTTTTTGGTATTTTTTTCACTTATGTTGTCATTTATGTCAATTATATTTATGTCACAATGGTCTAGGTGATATAGGTATGTTGGCAAGGTGACCTAGGTGTGTTGGTTAGGTTATTTGGGAGTATGGTTATGTGATATAGGAGTCTCTAAAAGGAAAATATATGTGGCTTGAGTTTGTAAAAGGTGGTATGAAGGTAAAAAAATTTCCATGAGGTGAGTGAAAGGTGTCAATGACTCAATAACATGTCCACATGGTCCAGTCATGAAGTTCATGAGTCAAGTCAAGTCATTTAGGTCTTGGCCTAGTGCAAATGCATGGTGTAAATTAAGAAAACATGAGAATTCACTAAAACAAAAGAAAGGATAGAAATTTTTTATCACTATGAGATAGAGCATGAGGTTCATGAAGAGATATAAGAAACAAACTGAATCATGAGACTGAAACATGTCAGTATGGAGCTTTCTTAAGCCAATCCACAAGAAAGCAAGGTTTGAAATTTTTACCAAATGTGTGACGATGCAAACCAAACATGGTATGAGCATGTAATGGTGATATATGGTGTAAAAAGACTTCTCGAGGTAGTTACTAATTTTTTTAGGCACTTATATAGGTCAACATAGTAAAACTGTTGAGAATAAGAGACAAAAATGTACCTAGATGAGATGGGATGGAAAGATTTAGGATGAAACAGAGAAAAAAACATAGGGAAAGTGTAGAGGGATATATTTTGGTTTTTTGGTCCAAATTTCATCAAGTTCTAAGACGTTTTTTGGAAGTTATGTTATTTTTTCTAAAACACATTTTTGAAAAATGCATAATATGTTGTTTGGATTCTCAACACTCAAGAAAAAAATATAGTGCATCCTTATAATAAATCATAGAGTTAATTTTGTAGAGGATTTAAATATTGAGGTATTGCAAAAGTATCGGGTGAATTAGACAATTTTTAAGAAAGTTATGATCATTATTTTGTTGGTGTTTGTTCTCTCTTCAAAGCATCTTCTTGAGTTAAGTGGCCAAATTTGATTTTTAACTCTAAATAATTGGTTCAAGCTAGATCATCTATTAGAATCATAAGATACCTAATGTGATTCAAAATGATGGTCCCATTTCTTTCAAGGTTATCTATACTTGTCACACCCCACAAAACTTAGTCCATGATTGAATAGGGTAAATTGTAAGTTGAAGGTTTCGGTGTTTGTCGGTACATGTGAAATAAATTATCATTACATTATTTCATTTTCATCTTGAACTAAATTTATATTTTTACTTGTATATCATATTATGAATTATTGATGTGAGGCCTAACTGTAGTATGCTTTATTTTCTAAGGTTTTAGGTGTCGAGTTGATAGGTCTTATATTGACCTAATGGCATATTATTGAGTGATATTGATGAAGACTTGTGATCTTCATCAAAAAGCATTGCTTTGATGATACTAATGTCCTTGCAATGTAGCTAAGTTTATCAAATTATTTTAGGGTCATCAACTTATATATTACCTCACTATAGATCTACACAATGTGGTTTCATTGGATGATTCAGGTTTGTGAATGGAACTAAAGGGGAAAGGTATGAGGACCATACCCATATTTATTTCAACCCTAGACTAATTGACTAAGGTTATGGGACAATCTAACATGTAATTTTTAGACTTATAATGGTCATATTTAAACTCGGAAAGGTTGGGTACAAAGGCATTAGAATCCTATAGTAAGGAAAACTAAGCATAATGAGTTTATGAACCTATAAGAGATGATTTGTGGCAGGTTGAATAGTTAAAAATAAAGTTGGAATTCTAGGTTCTAAATCAACATCATTGTAAAAATGTTTATCTTATGGATGCACATATAGGGGGCTATATTAAGCTGTCTAGGTTATAATAAGTTAGCATAAAATGGCCTTATATGTTGAGTACCCTAAGATCTAAACTTATAATGAGTGGGAGATGAACACTTTAGAAAATCCTAAATCAATAAAAAAATTAAACTTATATTGTTCAAATTTTAATTGTGGGGTGAATTGACACCACCCTGCGTATTTGTAGTAACTACAACATTAAAGGATGCCTTAATTAGACCCCAATGACCATGCTTAAAGCTAGGAATAGATAAGTTAGTAGTTCAACTATTTTTTTGGAGCTAATTTGGGGATTTCTATTTTTAATAATGGTGAGATGAGTGGGCATAGCTATCAGTTTATTTAACTAACTATTAGTATGATTGCATGGCAAGTAAAAAGGTGGGTATTCACTAAATTTGAAAGGAAAATAAGTTATACGGAAAACTTGGTGGGAAGCTATTTTGGGCCCCTATATTCATGACAATAATTATGCATTGGAAGACCCCATGAACCTCGAGGAATACAACATGAGGTTTGGGGAAAATTGGTAGCTATTTTTAATTTGGCTATTTTGATTCATGGTTTCTGCAAGAGCTATGCTCTGCATTAAGTTACTTTGAGATATTATGGTCATGAAAACTACTTGTTTGTGAATATTTGCATTCTATTTACTCTATGAGATAATGATAAATTGATATCTATAAATAAATACAAAGGTTATTTGTGGGTTTTAATTGACTCCATGTTTTGTTTATTGTGGGGAGATTGGAGAAGAAAGATAAGAATAAAGAAATAAGGAATCGAGCTTCTATTGTAGGCATGATATTACTCTTCTTCCTTCCTAAAAATTGACTCGTTTACTATTTGTTTAAAGAATTCCTACAATATTTTTGTGAATGTATTTTTTTACTAGGTTGTCTACAAAATTAGCTCTGGTGGATGAACTATGTTTGCCATATGATTATGTGCATGGTTTTTCTTGAAATGTTGTTATGTGTACTAAGTTGCAAATATGTGTATCTTAAATATATATATGGAAATTCTAAACTCTTGTGGATTCTAGTTTTGTATTGGAAGGATATACCCGAATGATATGGGTATTCAATAGTGTGAAATATATATGCATCCTTTTTCTTAAATGAATTTGGTTATTTGGGGACCATAAAAATATTGATCTAGTTGTGTACGCCACGATGAATCTTAGAAGGGGGTTTAAGTTACCTCGGGATTGCTTGTTTGATTTTGTAATGTAAGTATACATAATCGGTTAGATACATCTAAGGTGTAATAGAGATTTAAACTTACTAAATTCCATCCTAGTTCCACTGTAGGTATATACCAGATTGGTTTAGTTGAAGATGTACCACGAATCTTAGCAATTCGAATGGGTTGCTTACAATTCTTATAATGTTGGTTTGAGTTCATTTTTGTGTTATCCGGATCTTTTCTATGGATATTATGGTGGTATTATGAACCAACCATCCCAGGGAATATGAGTATTAAGGATAGTGTTGTTTGTTTCAGGGAATCCTTGGATTGACCCTTGGTGTATTGTGATCCTAATCGAAACCCTACCTATTAAATTGATGATTGGTTTGGTCATATCTTAGCCGTTTTAGCTGCATACAACTCATACTAGTCGGATTCCTCTATGGATTGGGGATCAAACCAATTGATGGTTATTTTGGGTCCACTGTATTTAAGTTGAGAGCTCAACTGGGGGGTTCCTTTTTGTAATAGCTATAATATATGTGCTCTACTCTGAAATGAGGAAAAAAAGGAATTTCAGTTCCATTGAGTGTAATATTGTTAGAACATGTTTAACTTGGGAAGATGACTTGAGTTGATAGTTAGTATGTTTGGTGCCTTAACCTTTTAATTTATTACCTTAGATCTTAAAACATTGTGATGGTATGAATGAGTATAAAAGTAAAGATGATGCGGTTGGGTAGTTATGGGGATTTATAAGCTATTATTGTCATTGTAATATCGCATAAGTTAAACTCTATAAAAGTAGAGATAATGATTAGTACTGATATTTGTTGTGTAAAATATTATTAACCATTACAATACTTAATGCAAAGTGTATATACAAATTGGAGAATATATACTATTGATACTTGATTATGACAATGTGTTCATATAGTCTTAGCATAATTGCCGTTCTTATATTAAAAATGAAAAATCAGAATTATGGAATATTGAAATAACAGTAGACATTATTGATATTGTATAATAATGAGTGATTGTTGAAATTTGATTTTATTTCAGATCATCTGCAAATTTGTTTCTTGAGATCAAATATATGGAATGTAAGTTAAAATTATCTAAAGTATATGTTGAATTATCTTTCATAATTTATGTTGTTATGTGATTATTGCAGTACTTAAACTACACAAATAATAGATGACACAAAAATTTAAGTAGGAAAAAGAGTTTATCATGTCGATTCGGTTGTAACTAACCATGTATAATGGAATATTTCCTATGTAGGTTATTAACCTTGCATGATTGAAAGAAAATTATCAAGCTGAAAATTAAAGAAATGGGATAGTTTTTATTGCTTGAATATTTGTACCTATTTCATAAATGGAAATTATGTATTCTTAATGATCTAAGGGAAAAATATATTTTTTACTTTCCTTGTATTCAAGAATAATGAAATATAAAGAAGTGAAGTAGTCTGTAGGGATAGATATAAATGAGACCCTCTCTAATATGTCACATGTGACTTCAATTGAGAATTGTTGTTGTTTTGTAAACAAAGGCTTATTTTGTTTGCATATGAATATGAAATTTAATGAGTTGACTTGATCTATATCTGGGTACTTAAGACATTTGTAATGTTGTATAAACAATGTATATTGATAAATTATAATCTATGTGATGACGTACATTTCAATAGTTGTGTTTATCACTTAATGAAGACTAAGCGATGGCGATAAGATAGGAAAGAAAATTGAAGAGATTACCTAAATGAATTAATTATTATTGATGTATAAATGTGTAATAGGATGGAAAACAATACATCAACAATGGATTGTTACAAGGAACTGAAAATATTCTTGTGTAAAGATATACCTATTAATATTTGATACACATGAAGGTATAATCTAGTTCACAAGTGCAAAAACATACTTGTAGGATTTTAGTATATACGTTGAACTTTTAGAACATGAATTTTTAACCAAGTATAGGTAAGAAATTTATCGGGACATATTGCTAACTTTTGTGATGAAACTTACCTAGTGGTGATCAATCACACTGGTAATGTAGTAAAACATTTTTCATGTTCTAAGGGTGTTACACCTACAAAAAGTATCCAATATAGATGTGCATTATGGTTTTTTTAGAAGTGTTGATGCACATACTTGACTAAAAAAATTTAATTGATTTAGTATTATTAATGAATCTAGGATGAGGGAAATAATGTTATTGTGTAAGAGGTCCTATGAGCCTTTAAATTATTAAAATAATTCTGCAAGGTTATGAAATATGTGGAGGAAATATAAGGATGTACAATAGGTTAATGACTCCTCAATTACATCATAAGTAGTATGTTATGACCCCTTTAGCCTAACTAGAAGTAAAAAGGAAAAGTATGAACAAGGGATTTAATGCCAGAATTCTAATTTAAAACTCCAACTAGTAATCATAATGATCATGTTGGTAATGACTGTAAACATGTGATTGATATGCGTGAATCCATCATTTAGATCTTAGGTAGGGATTCTACCGAAGTGATAGTAACACTGAAACTTAGTTATTTTCATGTCATAAGTTAATAACCATAAGATATGACATTCCTATTTAGCGAGAACTTGGCAAGCCTACTTGGTATGGCCGCTCCCACGTTGTACCTACTTAATGACTAAGTTAATTATTTGGGT
The DNA here is from genome assembly GCA_018340775.1 of Taxus wallichiana var. yunnanensis. Taxonomy (NCBI): domain Eukaryota; kingdom Viridiplantae; phylum Streptophyta; class Pinopsida; order Cupressales; family Taxaceae; genus Taxus; species Taxus wallichiana. The sequence continues at coordinate 240,820,858 of CM031236.1, read as the reverse complement.
ATAATAGGGAAGCTGCTATGTCAGGTTAAACCATCAAGATACTCTAAATGAGAAGGTCATAATGCACTAAGATGTAAGTAATGTCCTAGGTATAAGTGTGGATTAAAATGCACGGTTAAGTACAAAATGTCATCTTATGATGACTATGGGAAATGGAGCAATTTGTAATGATGCAAATCATTACGGAGATGCTTACTCTCCCTTAGTCATCCTAAGATGACATTGTGGCATTTACCCATGCAGGCTGATCTGAATTGGTACCTTGTACACAACTTGTAACTATCTAGTCCTAATCCGATAATAGAAATTAATAAGGTGATGGACAAGTTCCTAACGATGAGTGTGCCATCACAAAACCGAGCATGGCATACATGTCTCTGAAACTTTTTCAAATTAGTTTAAGCTATTGATTACACTATCTCGGAGTCACCAAGGATCTAAGTGTAGGATGTCAAATGAGATTCGATGATGAATACCTATGTAGACACTTAGAATGCAATATTTGACTATCCTTGATAGATGAACGAAACCATTAGTATACTTTGTATACAAAAAACCAAATGATACACTTGGTGTAATCTCTCGTAAAGAGTAAACACACTCGTAAAGAGTGTTGAGGGGGATCGAGTAGGATCTATATACTCTCATGCAATTACACATGGTTTATGATTGTTATAGGATGGATTGACTAAGATGATGTTAGTTCTAAATCATGAGAATTTAGAACAAGGAAACATGAGATATGAACTTAAGATTTATGTTGGGTTTAAATATATGGGTATTTAAATCAATGAAGCATAAAGTAAGATAAAAAAATTCCCCAATTAAGAAGCGTAATAAAAGTGGATGTTACAATTATATATATGCATGTTTGTGTTGTGTAAGGCTAGTGCATGTGGTAGTTATGATCTTAAGCCTCCAAGTTTTTTTTTCGTTAGTAAAATGTGGTACAATGACCTTGTTAGGTTTCATGAAGTGTGTTTCTCTTCTACAAGAGAAAATTAGTGTGTTGATATCCTTCAAGTTCAATGGTGTTGTATGGAGTATCTCTAAAGTGTACTATTGGCAACTATTTATAGAGATCAGTATACTTATGGTTTCTTAATAAGATTCATATCTTAGAAAGATAATCTCAAAATACTCTTGAACACCATGTTATAGATATAAAGGTTTGTATTTCAACATTGAAGGTGTTGCAAAAGTGTGTGAGGTGATTTTTCCTTGAAATCATCATTATGAAGAATGATTCATTTATGAGAAGTCATGAACAAATATGATAGACCTAGTTCTTGAACTATAGAATCCTCTTGAGCACTATTGGTTGAGAAATTTTAGTCATGATTAGTCCCCATGTCACTTGGAATTCTTATTCAAAACCTCAAAGAATTTTTTCATCTCCAAATCTTATACACTATCATGTTTTTCATCATTGGACTTGAATTATTTGTTGTTGGGAAATTTAAAGAAATTTTAAAGGTGAAAATTGATTGAGAAAGGTGGAAGTTGGTCTAAAAATCCTTAGAAATTGAAATTTTCAAAAGAAATTAAGAATTGATCTTGAAATGCAATTTAATGTGCTCTGGTGGTATAGTGGCCTTAACCCTTATTGTTAGGCTTTACAAAAAAAGATCGATTATTGGTGCTCTTCCATCAAAATTTGATTCAAATTTATGGATACCTTTGTGCTGATGGTATGGAACATTTGAAAAAAATTCTTGATTCCATGAAGAAATAAAGAAGAATTTCATGACTATGCTAACCCAAAGTCGTGCGAGAGTAGGGTTCGGTATTCCTACAAGTTTAAAGTATTTTTGTGCTATTTGGGGAGATTATTTGTATCTTTGTCTTAACCAAGTATTTATAGATGTTTGGAAATATTATCCATGCTTTGAATGTGCCTTCACTCATGTGACAAAAATCTCAAACACAATCCTCTGATTTTTCTTGCAATTGTATGCGAGTGTGTTGTTGATGTTCTTAACTACAATTGATTTACTTGAAGAATGCATCAAAAAATATTGCAATATGTCTCGGAACTTAGAGATGGTTTAGAAAACCTCAATATATGAATGTCCTCTTCTGAAAAGTTTGAAAACAGTCTAAGCCACAAAAATTTGAGGAAGTATCTCAATATTTTTTTAGAGTTGAACATTCTAGAATCTCCTTAGCTCAAATTTTCATATCCTCAAGAGAAGATCAAGAGCCACAATACTATTGAAAAATCATGAGTAAATTTCTCCATCTTGTGATAAGAAGGTGAAAATACATTTTTCTTTATCAAATAAGGAAAATCAGGTAGAATGTCCCTTGAAGTAAAATTAGAATTTGAAGAGTTAGTGGTGTTTACGTGTGTTTAAAGTATAACTGAAGAGTTTGAAAAGGTCTAATGGATATGAGAACAAAATTTTAAGTGCCTTTTGAGACTAAGTATGAGAGATACATGTTTGTTAAAAAAGGTGTGATGTTAAGAGAAGATGAACAATTAATTGTCAAGTTGAATTGTAAGTGAACAAACATAAGAAGGTGAAAGGTCATGAAGTAGTGTAGTGATTTGTCTACAAAAGGAAAAAAATTGTTTTGTATGTAGAGATGATGAAAACCCCCTTTTAACTTCTTTTAAAGATTTTTTTCAAAGCGAAACCCCTTGGGCCTATCCCAAAATCCCTAGAATTCCCTTCTAGGTCAGTAGTTGGTTGTAGGGAAACAAATATGATGAAATTTCCATAATAATAAGTTGATGAAGGAGTGCATTATTGGTGTCCTGTATTGTAATTCTCTTGTCACAACATATTGATGTCAGTATAGTTTTTATGAGCTCTTGATTGTATATTGTAGACAATTGATGAGGATATCAAGTCATTGTTCTCTGCTCTAAATATCAATAAAGAAAGGATTTGAGTATATATTGTTTTCCTTTCATGTAAGCATTTCATGATGAAATATATCAAATGATGATCAAGCATTCATGTTTTTATTTTATGAAGGTGTTTATTTATTATTTGAATTATAAAATATAAATGTTTTATTAAGGATTGATTCAAACCCCCTCTCGGTCCTTGTCATTTCTAAAAAAATTTATTACTATGATAGGTCCTCAATACTATGAAGATAGAATATAAAGCTTTTGAAAGCATGCTTTGAATAATCTAGGTGATGAAGCTGTGAATAATGAATAGAGTGTTGAATTTTCAAGCCAAGAAGAAGAAGTGAATGTGTTAGAAGACTAGAATTCTAATTATAAATGAATAGAGGTATGAACTGTTGATGAAATTTAAGGTCAATTGAGAAGGTTAGTTTCCAAATTTAGGGTCACAATTAGGTGTTTGGGCAACACGATTTGAAGAGTGATCAGTTTTTGTATACACGCCGAGTTGTAGCTCGGTATAATCAATGAATTATAACTTCCTTGTAAGTTGTATCTTATATAAGGTAAGTGGTTATTGACTAAATTAATTTGGGAGTTGTATCTTCCATCATCATTTTTTAGCTTGATTATATTGTTGGGGTTGTATCCTCAAAATTTTATATGTAGATCAACTTGAAATTAGTGTAACACATAGGACATATTTTCCAAATCTAGTTCTCTGATTTTAGTGGGTTTTCTCCCATTTTGGGTTTCCCACCTTAAAACACTATGTATTGTCTCTTTTTCATTTTCTTGTGTATAGTTTCATGTGATTTTATTAACAATTTTGGTGAAGTAGAAATATCTATAAAATTTAATAAGACACTGATTTTCCCACCCTCTCAGTGTCGAAGTTTCCAACAATTGGTATCAGAGTGAGGTACTCGGAATCAAGTATAAAAATTGGAGTATATCCTTCTAGAATTGCAAGCATGGTTATTGAAGTAATCCCTATATGTAGTTCAAGAGACAAATATGTTAGTGATGATGAAATCTTAGATGAAGAGGAAGGAAAGGTAAATTTTCAAGTAGAATTGATGATTTTTCTAAAGAAACTGAAATATCAAAGGAAAAAGAACAAGAAATTGAAGACCAAGTTGAAATAGTATGAAGAGAAAATAAAAAATCTTGAGGCAAAATTGGAACTAGTTTCAACATCTCTCAAAGACAAATAAAAAGAACATCTCAAAATCAATACAAAGCTGAAATCTGAGGTTGAAATAGTGTTAAAATCTCTACATACTAAGAAAGACACCTACTTGAGACATGAAGAAGAGATGATATATTTGAGAGCTGAATTAGAGGAAGAAAAAGAGAGACTAAAGATGTATAGCAATCTAGAAAAGAGCTTTGAGGCTCTAAATGAAATGTCGAGACAAAAGAAGGCAACATATGACAAAAATGGACTAGGATTCATTAAAGATCATATAAAGAAGAGTGAAGATAACAAAGCTAGTTTAAGTAGACAATAAGACATAAAGAAGAATAAGAGGAAAAATTTAAGAATGCCTAAATCTATTAGGCAACCTAATGCTTTCAATTATAAAATAAATTTTAATGGATCTTTTTATTCATGTTATGGTTTTATGAAAAGAGTTTACGAGAATCATATCAAAAACTGTGCACCACGATGAAGTTGCACTCCAAAGGAAATGTAATAGCTCCAACGTAATCACAAGAAGGAATCGATCAATCAATGGAAGAACTTGCATAATAGAACAAAGCTTGCACATATAGATAAAGACAGTAAGTGTTTTGGCATACTCATAAATATCAAATGAAGGAATACATATAAGGTGTTGAGTAACCCTAGTGCATGACACACAAGCAAACCCTAAACCTAACCCATGTGAGATGAACATCCATATGTGAGTGGAGGACACATAGGATCCCACAAACCAACACCCCCCCTTCATCAAAGTTGGGGTAGTGGCTATGATGAGTCAAAAAAAACAAGAAGACACTCCTAAACAACTAAGAAAGATGTGTTAATGGGGCTGGGAACTAAAGGCCTGATAAGGTGCCCATGTATAAACAACATATTCCTAGAAGAAGAAGAAGAAGAAGAAGAAGAAGAGAAGGAATATATAGCCCGAAGAAGATGAGCAGCTGCATAAGACCTCACCCTAAGAAGAGACCACAAGTGAAGAAATTTCACCTCAGTGAAGGGATTGGTGAATATATCTGTAATCTGATCAACTGTCTAAATGTACTGAATGTCAATGATACCATCATGAATAATCTCTAGTATGAAGTGCATATGGATATCAATGTTCTTCATCCACTGATTTTGAAATGAATTTCTATAAATTGAGATAATGCTAATGTTATTACAATAGATAATGGTAGGCCACCGAAAGTGGATGCCAAACTCGGTTAGAATACCATACACTAAACAACCTCAAAGGGCAGCATTAACTACTTCTCTATATTCTGCCTCTATAGAAGATATCATAATTACATTATACTTCTTGTTAGACCAACTAATAGGACCCCAACCAAGAGAGAAGCTGTATCCAGAGGTAGATTTCCAATGATCTAAGTCACCAGCCCAATCGAAATCATGAACCCAATCAAGTCAATCTCCACCCCTCCATAATAGTGAATGCCATCATTAGTATAGGTGCCACAAACATAATGAAGGATCTACTTAGCTACTTTCCAATGCATCTCATGCAGCTCCCGCATGAATCTAGACACAATCCAAATAGTATAAGATAAATCCAATCAAGTGTGAGTCAAGTAAATCAAACTCCCCACCAACTTTCGATAAATGGTACCATTAACCAAGGCAGTAGAGCAATCAAAAATCAACTTAACCCTGAAAAGAAAAGGAGTAGGAGAAGACTTGTAATCGACATCTGAAAATGAGAAAATAAGTCAAGAACATACTTAGGTTATGAAATCAAAATTCCCAAGTCAGATTATAAAATTTGGATCCCAAGAAAGTAATGAAGCGAACTAAGTCGAGTCATGGAAAAACTTTTCACCAAGGCAATCTTCATATAATCAATGATAGAGGAAGAGCTTCCTGTGATGAACAAGTCATCACCATATAGAACAAGAATGAGTATGGAGTCATCTTGTTGTAGAATATAAACATTTGGATTAGAGTGACTCCTAGTAAACCCTGATGTAAGTAAAAAGGAGTCCATCTTGGCATACCAAGCCCGAGGGGTGTTTTTAACGACATAAAGATATTTCTTTAACTTACAAATAAGGGAGGGATCATGGATGTAACTCGAGGTTATTCCATGTAGATATCTTCCTCTATGTCACTATGAAGGAAGGCAATCTTAACATCCATTCGATGGAATTTCCTTCTACATTTGTTGCGGAAATGGCAAGGGTCGATCGAATAGAAGTCATATTCATTACCGGAGAAAAGGTTTTTAGTATAATCAACCCCAACTATATGGGAGAAACCCTTAGCTACTAATCGTGCTTTAAAATTTTTGATGTCTCCATCTACTCCATACTTTGTTTTGAACACCCACTTACATCGAATGATTTTTCTTCCTATCGGAAGAGGGTGCTATCCAAGTATCATTATTCATGAGAGAGGAATACTCCTCATCCATGGTAGAATCCCACTTAGAAATACCAGAAGCCTCCCGGAAAGACTGTGGATTAGAAGCAGAGGTGAAGAAAGAGTGGGGTCCAATGAAATCTAAGTGAGTACATTTCATATCTGAAGTATCTCCAACTAAATCTCCAGCACTTTGCAAATTTTTTCAAGCCCAAAGAGGATGAGGAGGATTAGGCTCGAGTCGGAAGATTCATCACTCGAGGTAGAAGAGACATATTCCTCATCATCACTACTATTAGAATCAGAAGACTCAAAGTTCTGATGGTCGGGAGGATCAAGAAGAGGAGCAAACTCAACAACATCATCATCTGATGAGTCAAAATCTGAATCAATAAGCTGAAGAACCTTGATAGGTAGAGAAGTAGAAGTTGAAGAAGACTCATTGAACTTAACACTTATCTAATTATAAAGCTCATGAGAAGTAGGATTCAACAATTGATATCCCTTCACACCATCAGGATACCCTATAAAGATACAAGGCTTGGATTGTGGTTCCAATGCCTTGAGTTTCTTCTTGCGAATTCAAGCCATAGCCTTGATCCGAAGACTCAAAAATTCTCAACATCGGGCTTGCATCCAAACCATGCTTCAAAGGGTGTCATCCCTCTTACTTCCTTGTGTGGAACATGATTCTGAATGTAATTAGCACAATTCACTACTTCATCCCAATACTGCAAAGGAAGAGACTTCAAGTGAATCATACAAGTGGCCATCTCCTTAAGAGTACGGTTATTTCTTTCTGTTACTCCATTCTATGAAGGGCTATAAGAAAATGTATGCTGCAAGGAGATCCCTTCAGAAGTATAGAAATCCATGAACCTATTGTTTACATATTCATCTCCATTTTTAGTTCAAAGAACCTTAATAGACCGTTCTTCCTATTTCTCAGCAATAACCTTAAAGTCCTGAAAATGTTCAAAGACTTCAAACTCAAGCTTAAGAAAATATACCCAATTATATAATGAATAATCATCAATGAAGGTGAGCACATAAAGAGATCTAGTAAAAGAAGGAGATGGAAATGGACCAAAAATATCACTGTGAACAAGATCCAAAAGACAAGTTGCTCTCTAGGATTTTCCTTTGTCAAAGTTCTTTTAAGGATGCTTTCTAAGGGTACAACCCTTACAAAGACCCTTAGAAAATTTGACCATTTTGTTTTGCTCAATTATTCAAGGTAGCGATAATTTAAATGTCTAAAATGCTCATGCCATAGCTTACTAACCTCATTTGCATGAGTGAGAAAGGTAGTGAGTGTAGAATCATAAGTAAAGTGGGAAAAGGTATATAACTGTGAATGGTGATCCTCCTTTCCCTTAGCCATTATAGTGTCATCATTAAGCTCACGAATAATCACCGAGTTATGACCAAATTCCACTTGTATTCCTTCACCAAGGTCATTAATTTGGTAAACCGATAGGAGATTGGTAGAGAGATCAGGAACACTCAACACTTGGTTGAATGTTTCCCCATCCATATCTACCAATCCACTACTGAAACCGACATTGTCATGTCATTACCCATCATGATTTGGGACATACCACAAGGATCGATGTTAGATAACTTAACATGTGAAGAATTCATGTGGTACAAGGCACCGAAATCTATAATCCATGTTGATGAAGGAGAAACTTTGGCTACAAGGGCCTTTCCTTTCTTCTTATTAGATTTAGAACCTTTTGCTATAGAAGACTCGGCCTTGAAGCATTTTTTTATAAACTCGGAACACCTATTTGATTTTTCTCAAGTGAATAAGGTGATCAATTTTTTTCTCATACATAGATGCTCTTTACGATTAGGCTTCTTGCAATATGAACACAAATACTTGTATTTCTGTGATATAGAATCAAAATTTGAAGTGTTTGTGTTAAATTTAGTTTTGGTCCTAGTTTCCTTCTTAGGTTGGTCCTTTCTTTCTTTCTTCTTTTCAGAGTATTATTTTCCTTACTAGTACTCGCTACAAGGGCATGTGAATTGGACTTGAGAGACCCCATTTGAATGATTTTTCTTGTTCTCGAATGAGTTGGGATGAAAAAAGTCAAAGGAGGGCATATTCCAATCCTTTCCTAAGGCAAATTTTGTAGCGTAAAAAATTGACACAAAGACAGAATATTCGGGACCTAACTTAGAGAGAATTGACAAGATCAATTGAGAATATTTCTTCTCTACTTGACATTCCTTTAACAACAATCTAGTGTGGACAAACTTAGAGAAGAATGCTTGTAGGTTTTCAAAATCACTAGGATTTAACCCTAGTAGTTTGTTTTCTAACTCATGCGCTCTCATGTCATCTTGTTGTCCAAACATTCCATCTAACGTTTTCCACGTAGAATTAGGTGTTTTGGATGACTCAATGTGGAAGAGCAAGTTAGGAGAAACAAACATGTAAAGAAGACCTAAAGCTTCATCACTACGGTTTAACCACTTAGATTTTTCAGGGTCGTTGTCTAGTTCAGTCTCAGTTCCCATGGTGATGCGGGATAACCCTTTACCCCTTAGTTTCATAATTATTTTCGATCTCCATTCAAAGAAGTTGAATGGCGTAAGCAAAGGAATTGAAAGTGCATCCATAGTGAAGAGAGGGAAAGAATGTAGAAAAGAAACATAAGAATCAAAACCACCCAGGAAAATATAATAACCCCCTACTTTTGGAACTTCATAGTTTATTACATTGAATACAATCAGGTCCAAGCACATGCATCTTGAAATATTTGGTAACTCACCTTGCAATCAATGTAATAACTTGCAGAGAGGAGACCCCAATTGTGTTTCTTGGGGCATAATAAGGTGACAATGTATACAAGCGCAACTTGTAAAAAACTAAGGAGGAAAAATCAAATCCTAGTTGTGAGAAAAAATCATCTCACATCACATTGGATACCCTCTTGCTACAAACCGTGGTGGATGTGCTCACTAGTCGCAAGTAATAATAAGGGTAAATACAAGTTTTAAACGAACTCAAGATGAGTTCGAAAGATCTTCATAATGCCAAAAATCATGCGGAAGAAAAATAGGTGCTCAGAGTTTATTGCACACTTGAGCACATGATTAGTAAAAAAATGACAATAACACCTAAAAAAATTATCGCTTTGAAACCCCCAATTTAGCTAATTTTAAAGCTATATGAGTTAAAATAAAACAATTTAATGTTATTTTGAAAGGACGATTTTAAATTATTTACTAATCATAAATGACATTCGTAATTAATAGGAATAGATTTAATATAATTAAATCTAATTAATTATGAACAACTAATTTATGATTAGTAAATAATTAAAAATCCTCCTTCAAAATAATGTTAAATTTTTGTTTTTTTAACTCGTATAGCTTTAAAATTAGCTAAATTAGACATTTCAAAGTGATAATTTTTACGTCTTTTTTCTTGGAAATTGAAACACACTACATTCCTCTCATATTATGTTTTATAGTGTCTCCATGGGTATTCTCCATCAAATTTATTTATGCGAGTTCTTAGCTCTATTTCTAAAATGTTGGTGTGTGGAATCCTATGTGTCCTCCACTCACATATGGAGGGTTATCTCACATGGGTTAGGTTTAGGGTTTTCTTGTGTGTTATGCACTAGGGTTACTTAGCACCCTATATGTATCCCTTCATTTGACATTTATGAGTATGCCAAGACACTTTGTTGTCTTTCTCTATATGTGTAATATTTGTTACATTATGCAAGTTCTTCCATTGATTAATCGATTCCTCCTTGTGATTACGTTGGAGCTATTATGTTTCCTTTGGAGTGTAACTTCATCATGGTGCACAGTTTTGATACGATTCTCACAAACTCTTTCATGGTATTAGAGTTGCATGACTTGCCGTCACACCAAAAGCTCAAACTGATGGTGGAGAGGGATCTCATCATATTAAAAATTTGCTATGCCAATTCCCTCCAACATGATGGAGCCGGTATACACCCAATCAGCCCCAACAACATTAGGAGGCAATGAAACGGGAATTTTTTGGGAGGTCACCCATCCAAAGCACTACTCTCGGGGCTAGTGTACTTAATTGCAGTATTAGAACTGCATGACTTGTTGTCACACCAAAGCTCAAGCGATGGTGGAGAGGAATCTCATCATGTTAAATAGTTGCTATGCTAACACCCTCCCATATGATGGAGCCCATTATACACCCAATCATGCCCAACAACATTAGGAGGTAGTGACACTGCGAATTTCCTGGGAGGTCACCCATCTTAGGACAATATAATAACCCCTACTTTCAACACTTTATAGATTAGTGCGTTAAACACAATTTTTGTCTCCTCTCTTGCACATTATTACACTGATTACAAGGTGAGCTACCAATTGTTTCAAGATGTACGCTAGGACCCAATTTTATTCAATGCACTAAAATATAAAGTATCGAAAGCACTGGGTTATTATATTGTCTGGATGGGTGTGACATTCAAGGAATTATCGATGTAACTTTGCTTCTAATGTTGTTGGGCTTGATTAGGTGTATACAACTGGCTCCATCATGTGGGAGGGTGTTGGCATAGAAAATATTTAACACGATGAGATCCTCTCCACCATCGATTCAAGATTTTGGTGTGACGATAAGTCATGTAGCTCGATAGCGAGGCAATTTAGTGCACTAGACCCAGAGTAGTGCTGGGATGAGTGATATCCTAGAAAATTCCTAGTGTCACTGCCTCCTAATGTTGTTGGGCCTAATTGGGTGTATACTCAGCTCCATCATGTGGGAGAGTGTTGGCATAGCAACTATTTAACACTATGAGATCCCTCTCCACCATCAATTCAGGATTTTGGTATGATGGCAAGTCATGTAGCTCTGATACCAGGCAGTTAAGTGCATCAGCCCTAGAGTAGTGCTGGGATGGGTGACCTCCTAGAAAATTCCTAGTGTCACTACCTCCTAATTTTGTTGGGCCTAATTGGGTGTATACCTGGATCTATCATGTGGGAGATCATTGGCGTAGCAACTGTTTAACATGATGAGATCCATCTCCACCATCAATTTTATCTTTTGGTGTGATGGCAAGTCGTGTAACTCGATACCATGAAATAGTTTACAAAAATTATATCGAAAACTATGCACCACGATGAAGTTGCACTCCAAAGGAAACATAATAGCTCTAGTGTAACCACAAGAAGTAATCAATCAACCAATGGAAGAACTTGCATAATAGAACAAAACTTGCATATATAGAGAAAGACAACAAAGTGTGTTGGCATACTCATAAATGTCAAATGAAGGAATACATATAGGGTGTTGAGTAACCTAGTGCATAGCACACAATAAAACCCTAAATTAACCTAAACCTAACCCGTGTGAGATGACCCTCCATATGTGAGTTGAGGACACATAGGATCCCACACAACAATATTTTAGACATAGAGTTAAGAACTACATAAAGAAATTTGATGGAGAATATCTATGGAGACACTATAAAACATAATATGAGAGGAATGTAGTGTGTTTCAACTTCCAAGAAAAAACACATGTAGCAAGACATTGCTTAGAGGAACCAATTAGTCAGTATTGGAAAGAAGAAGAATCAAGGAGCATGAACTTTTATGTATGTTTCATCTCATAAATGAGGTAATTTTTCAATACAACTGCCATAAGTCTCTCAAATATAATAACAAGTGGCATGAATTCAAAATAAAAGTTAAGACCAATCCTAGAGATGAGACAAAGGTAACTATGCCTAAAGTGGCTTCTGAAAATAAAAAGATGAAATGGATATACAAGATCAAGGAAGCACATTCAAAAGTTGAGAAAGTAAAGAATGATAAGAAGAAAGCAAGAATAGATGTTGAAGAGACACAAGAATTTAAAATATTCATAGAAGAAGCAAGTACTAGTAAGACTACGGTAGGTGTTGGAAAATGAAATAATAAGGAAGACAATTCCAGTGTAAAGAATAAATAATTTCTTCCTCAAGCGGTGTTGGAAGAAGTGCATGAGCTGAAGCATGTTTTCTTATTAGGTATCTAATATAAAGAGAGAATTCATGTGATGTGAGGTCACACCAAAGAATTCTTCCAAGGACACTAACAAGAGAAAAGGACAAGGAAATAAATAATTGAGTCATCAAGTTGTTTTGATGAATTTCTCTTATTTTAAGGTGACATGAAAAAGTTGTATGCCTTATCTAGGATTCTAGAAGGCATGTACAAAATAAAAAAGAAGCACGGTGGTAGGTTCGTAAGGAGTAAATTGTCATCAGTAGGTGTTGTCTCAAGGTTTTAAAAGGATGAAAGAGCATGAAGTCAAGAGGTATGTTAGTTGATCTGTCATAAGAGTATAAGATGCAAAATAGTATGTCATGAACTGTGTCTAAAAGAATCAAATTCTATTCCTAGGTGTCATATCTATCCTAAGTGTTCAAAGGAAAGAGTCTTTATGAGCTTGTGTAGTTTCTCAAATCCATTTTAAGTGTTTCTTGTTAAATATTCTTCACGTTGGAGCTGAGTAGATAGTCCTAAGAATGTCTATGGAGAAAAGTAAATAAGGGTCTAGAATTTTTATGCAAGGTTCTTACACTTGTTGATTCTATCTTAACAACAAAGGTGTCACTAAAGAAAGCATAGTCTACTACAATCCTATTTGAGTTATGCTATATTTTCCTTGTGATAAGAGATATGTTAATGTGTTACTAGTGTCGTTATTCTTGTCATATATGATGATGGTCTTGGGAGAAAAAATCTAGGTCTATCAAGGTTTTCCAAGAAGTGTCAAGGTCTACTCTATCAAGTGGTGTTTAAGTGTGACTCTTGATGTCTAATATGTCCAATGAAAATGTCACAATCAAGTATCTCAATCAGATGTCAAGGTTGTGTGAATATCGAGATAATCTGATACAAATGTGAAACATGTGTTGTAACATCTTCATAGTCACTCTAGAGGTTCTAATATAAATGAATGCCCAAAACTACTCTGAATTTGTATTATAGTACACCAAAATGATGAAAGCTGAAGTTGCAGGTCATGTTAAAGTGAAGTCATGTGAAGTCATGATCAATAATTTTCCATACTAAAAATAATAGGAATCTATATGCTTAGCTACAAGAAATATTGAAATGAAGGATAGAAAGGTTTTCAAGCCCATGTGATGTTCTATATGGAAATTTGAATGCAAGTTAGAATGGTTTCTTTCATGCTCAAGTATGATAGGTTGATCCAAAATAGAGAATGAAAAGTACTACTCTAATGATGAACATACAATGTAATGACATCAATACGGGTTTGGAGAAATTACAATAGCAGATTGACATATTAGAGGAAATATTTACACTTTATTGTGAGATAACGATGAGTTTGTAAGAGAAAGAACTAAAATTCTTCTCATGTCCAAGAATTTTAAGTGATGAAGAAGAAAGAAAGGCAACATAAACTAGGTCCAAGCATGAGGTTTGAAACTTGAGTAATGGTTAAGGATGCCAAATTTTGAGTGTCAAGTGGCCTAAAATCCTAGAAATCTTTGTAAATAATAAAAAAATGGTTATAGGATTGAAATTTTTGAGAGAGAATATTTTTTTACTCAAATCAATGAATGATTAAGAAAATTAAATTGAAAATACTTAAATTCTCTCAGTAGGAATGATCAAAGTTGTTTGATTGATCTCTATGACTTGGATACACTGCAAGTTCTTAATCTCTTATAGCTACAGAAAAAAGAGATGAATTGATCTAATATAATCCCATGCATCTAATGTCTCGGTGGTGCATCCGAAATAAAGGTCTGCATCTCTATTAATATGAAGGAAAAGGCATGTTACAGTTGAAATTCAAGGTTGACACATCAAGGAGCATGGATAATGGAATTTGGTCCGAAAAGATGCATTAGGTATGAAATGGAGAAAGTTGAGTCATTCTTATGGCTGGAAGGAAAATGAAAATGGTACAATCATTTTCATAAGGAGAGATAAGTGATCAATTCAAGGTAAAGAGTGGAAAGGAAGTTGGTTTGCATATTATTGAATCTTCAAGCTCATGAGGATAATAGAATCCTAGTGGGATGAGTTGAGCTTGGTGTTGAGCATGGTGAAGTGATATGGATGAATATCAATAAATAGGTCTAGAGGGATTTATGAGGCTAATTGGTGGAGACTTTCATGTACCTAGTTGGACATATGTGGAAAAATAATAATGTTAATCCAATGGGGAGCTTATTATGGAAAGCTTGCACTTTGTAAGTGACTATCTTCTTGTTATTTTTCCTATTGAATACATGACCCTTTGTCATATATGTCAAAGGGGAAGAGAGTGTTTTCGAAACCAGGAATAGTTATTTGAAGCTATTAGTGTGTATTTTCCATCAAATGTTTCGAGTGTGTTGCCATAAATGACAAAGGGGAGATTGTTGAACCCTATTCATTGGTAGTGTCATTGATGTAAAGTGGAATTGATAGAAAATAAGTGAGTGGTGAAGTGAGGCTTAGTCAAAGGCATGAATATTGATTGGTAGTGACTTATCAGTAGTTAGTGAGTTTTGAGAATGGTTTTAGGACAATTCCGGTGTTACTGAAGCTTGGTTTATGAGGTAAGAGTCTAGTGGAAGCATGGATATGGTTGGTATGCTTGGATAAGATGTTTTTAAAGTTATATATGATGGTGTCAACATGGACAATAGCTATTGAAGTGGGTTTTAGGTCATTTGGTGGAAGTATTAATTTAAACTAGATTATTTAGGCCTTTTTCTAGAGCTTGATGAGGTGTGGAAGTTTGGTAAAGGTGATGACAAGAAAATATGAGCATGGGAGGAGCATAGGAATGATGCATAGGGTATGTGTGAGCAATAACAAGGCTTTTTTAGCTCTTGGAGGCATATTTCAAAAATTCACCAAAGTTGGCCTTGAGGACTAACAGTGTAAGCTGATGCAAATGAGATATGTGTTAGCTTTACAATAATATTTATGAAAAATAATCTCATTGATTATTTACAGAAGTGAGGTTTTGTGATCCATGTCAAATTTCATCAAATTCTAAAAAAAAATTGTGTAAGCTTTTCTAAAATTGGTTCTTTAAGAAGTTCAAAATTAATTGTTTGTCTTCTTAGCACCTAAGAAAAATATGGAGCCTTCTTTGGATAAATCATAGAATAATTTTTTTAGAGAACTCCAATCCTAAAGTAGTGCAAAAGTTTTGAGGTAAATTGGATGAGAAATGAGAAAGTTATGAACTTTTTCAAATAGGTTATTTCCCCTTCCAGATATTTATCTTGAAGCATTACGCATAAAATGTGGTTTGTTGAATTCAAATGTATTTTGAAAGATTGGAAAACTACCTATAATTTAATTATACTCTCTCCAGGGAAAATGATTATATTAACTCTATATAGGACAAGTGTGAGTTGTTGAAGATCCCGGTTTGCATATGAATGAGTGTGAATGTGTAAGAACCATCTTTCTCTAACTGCTATGTGTTTCTCGGTAGACCTAATTTTTATTCTTCATCACATTTCTCTCAAAGTATTGAAGGAAGAATAGAAACTCTTCAAGATGTAAATATGAATAAAATTTTCCATGGGGGAATTATCATGAGGAGGGGGCAAGGCTTGTTCATTACGGTGAGTTAACAAAGATGACACTAGTGAGAAATTTGAGTGACAAGAGAGTGTGTACAAGAATGGTGGCACGTTTTTTTGCACTTGATGAAATTTTTCACCATGTTAAAATGTTTATTATATCTTCCCAAGTGATCCATGTGTGAGGTGAGTCATGGGGAGTGGGTGTTTTAAAATTTTGAGTTGTTGACATTAACCTATCACTCAAAATTTTCACATAAGTAACAAAATGGATCATCACCATTCGTAGCACATGTTTTTACACCCATTTCACTTTTAAACTGTGTTAAAAGGTGCAATGACACTTATAAATTACACCAATGGTGTGTTGGATCATGGATAGGGGGTATTTTTAAGCTGTGAGTTGTTAACACTCACTTAACACACATGTTGGTCACTTAAGTGTCAAAATACCATCTCCCTTCTCTCCTTACCATGGTGGCACATGTTTTCTAACCACATTCACCTTTTAAATAAGTGAAAAGGTGAAAAATGTCATCCATGTGTGTAAATGCACCATGGAATGATTTAGAAACCTTGCCTTCACCAACCACTACCAAAAATAGACATCGAAGAGTGATTTTCTGCCCTAGGACCATCCCCGAGAGTTTTATGGGAAAAATGTACATCATTTTAAATAAAAAAGGTATTTTGAGATCATTACCATAGGTTTTAGGAGCCAATTCTACCTCAAATTTTAACTTTTAATCCTTTTAAATTCTTCTCAAACACATGTGTGCCAGTGAAAGTGATTACTACTAAAAAGTATGATAATGGAAAGGGAAACCTAATTTTTTTCAGTGAATAGGAAATTGAATAAGACATATTAGTATTTTAATCAGCTCTCAAATCTCTGTATAACTCCTATAATTATCATTTTAAAATCCTCCATGATCGAGGATCTTACTATATGCCTTTGTCAGGCCAATATCTCAAAATACGGATAGTAGAATCTCCCAGAACATTTTTTAATATGAAGTAGACATTACTATATTTATAATGAGTATCTGTTAACTTAAAAAAACCCGAGGCTTTTGCAAGATCCAAAACAAGATCAATATCTTTTCTACTTCTTTCATTTCCCTACATCGTGTTATAAGTAGCCTAGTGTTGCATAACTTCTTCCTAAACCTGTTTCTACTTGTATAAATTACCTAAAATACCTAGGATGTTATAATATCTCATTCAAACACTTATTGGAGGCATTATATATTATTGGTTCATCTTAAGAGGGTGTTCGGTGGGTGCAAAGTCTTGAAAATAGGCCTTTTTAGGCGTATCGAGTAGTTCCTTCAAAGTGGATCAAAATAAATCCATGAATTACTTCCCACCAACCTACCTAAAAATGAAACACACTTTAAAAATATATTTAATAAATCCCTCTCAGCCATGATGGGGTTTACATAGTATGCAATTGGTTAGGGGAAGGTTTACATTACCCGACTAAAGGATTTTTTAGTGTGGGCTTAGTTGTCATGATTGTTTTTTTTTCAATTTTCATGCTAGACATTCACCATGAAAATAGGATCATAGTATATAAGGGAGGAATCCATGAGCATATACATATAAATGGGAGAGAAAATAAGGATGAGGATCATAGTATCCAAGGTAGGAATCCATGATCGTATTAACTTACACAAGATAGAAAATAAAGATGAGGATTATAGTATCAAGGTAGGAATCCAATACCATATAAACCAAATTCAGAATGATAAATCCAAGTGAGAGATAAAATAAAAAATAATAATAATATAAATTCTCATTGATTTCATGTGAAGGATTGACATACATTCTATATGATGTCGGTGACATCATGTATGTTTTTCTAGCGAGTGTGAATCATGAGGTCCTCAATATTATCTTGGATGATGTGGATGCCTCAATGAATTTTTGAGCATGTAAAAATATTGATTCATAAATATTGTTAGATATCCATTTGATCACATGAAAAATAATATCATCTAAGGAAGGACAGGGGGGGAATGATGATAACTAAATGTTATCATAGAAGTGTTTGATGGAGAGGTTTGAGCTCGATGCTTAAGTGATTGTGAGATTTTGAGAAGGATATTGAATTTTTACTTTTGGATATGACCCAACAAGTATCATTAGTATGTGAGCTAAAATCCATGATGAAAATAAAAAAGTGGGGTGGTGGAAGATTGTTATGACACTTTATGTTGTTGATCTTTCCTAACCTATGCTTCAATATTCTTCATATGTAGTCTATACAATGAACACATGGAAAAATTACGTCTAAGGGATTTATACCATGTGTATTATAGTTCAACCATGGGTGGGATGGGAGCCATAATGGTAAGAAGAGATGGTGATGATGTCATGGATGGTAGAGGTATTGTGGAAGGAAAAAAATAATAGAGAGAATTTTGGATTATGTATCGATCAATAATGAGAGGAGTGTATTTCATAACCTAATTCTTAGAGTTAAAGTAAAAATATAAATCTACATCATCCATCAAATCATTGACCTATGGATTAAAGAGAGGACCTTCCATGGAGACGATGATGGTATTGATGTGATGACAAAAGTTAGAGCATAGGATGTCATAATAATGAATATTTTCTAAATAATTATCATGGGCGTAACTTACTAAGAATGGATCATCGATGGAATAACCATAATCATATTTAGGTGTAGTGATATAAAGGGGATTTGATTTAATGATATTCTTTGTTAGACAAGATGCTTGATCAGATGGTGATGAGTACATGTGATAGTGATAATGTATGGTCGATATATTTCTTACATTATCATGGTCATAAGGTGGGAGATATTTACGTAATAATGGTATTAGGAATATAAGATTCATGACTGTGGATTTTTATTTCATTGGGATCATCATCATTGAAATCAATAAGGTTGAGTAGAGTATGACCCATGCCCTTAGTATGACCACTATAGCCATGAAGATAGTCTAATGGATAGTTAAAGGTTTATATTTCTAAAATGGGATGGTGGGAATTTCTTCTAGAGTAGAAATTTTAAATGTCACATATTACTAAAATAGATCAAATTTATATGGGTTGGTAGTCCTTGTACCTTTTAGGTAGCTCATATGTTTTGAACTTAACACATTGGAAAAATAATGATGTGACTACACCCATGCGGTGAGTCCATGGTCATCCTAGGAGAATATTATATGACAAGGGTAAGTTTGATGCATATGATATGAGTAGTAAAAGAGATAGGAGTCTAGATGCAGCCCATAGGGGACATCCTTCAATGATTGTAGACATGACATGTGCTTTAGGTATATTGAAAATAGTCTATAGAGTAACCTAGTGTCTTGATGAATTTCGGATAAGGTACACAATTACATAAACCTTAATATATGAGGCATATCCTAAATATAGTGTGGAAAATATAAACTAAAATAAATGATAGGATCATTGATGTTAAACAAGAGTTCACTAGGTATCATTGATTCTAGGAGGAAACAGAAACATGAAGACTTATAAGTAGAAAGGTCGGTATAAATGGATAATTCTTTACATTGTTGCATAATAATCTCTTCAAAACTAGGTAAAGTAGGATACTACCCTAGAGTAGGTGGAAAATGGATATTCATAGAAAGAGTGTCATCATGAGGTGTTCATGATGTGGAGATGAGGTACAAAAGAGTTCTAAGAACAATTTTTGTATAAAAAGGTGAGAAATTTTTGTGAGGGGGTTCCATTCTTACGGGGTGGGTTGGGTAAGAGTCTAAACATGGGAAGGATCAATATTAATAGATTTTGAATGAGAGACTTTGATAGAAATTTATGGAATTGAGATGTGATCTATCATTTCTATCGGATCATATGTGGTATAATTTATACCAAAAGGTCTAATGACATTGGAATGCTTAGAGACATAGATGGATGAGATCAACACTATAGAATTACTTGGATAGGGGTTGATGGAATTCACTTGGATTGATTATTTGGGTATAGTGGTTAGGTTATGTTTTTTTATGAGGTACAAGGATAGATGATCCTATAAGGACTATCCTAAGGTGAACAAGGATATGATGGTTTGATACGGTGATAATACATTTGAAACCATCTATGTGAGCAATATTTTCAGTAGATGCACTATTAGAGGGATATGAGGTGTCTACAACATTAGTAGCTACCCTACTAGCTTAATCAATGTTGGAATGTTTTAGGTTTAATGTGATTAGGAAGAGTTTCATTATAGATTCTGAGGTGCTCATGATGTTGATGAACTAATTCATGTTAATCACGTTGTTGGGATTTTGCAAATAATTTGATGGCCTTGTCTAACCTTTCCTTAGTGATAGCTTCATGGTAAAATTTATTACCAAAGATGAAACTGTAGGAAAAAGAATGAATAGTATGGTGATCATCATATGAGTTTCCCCAATTATCATTTCATCAATAGAACTTAATCTCATTATGCCAATTAAGGATAGGGTGAGAAGGGTTTCCATTCATGGTAAATGGTCAATATAGGTGTCTTCGTAACTCTTCCCGGATAGAGGTTGGTGAAATTCAACATGGTAGGAGGTAGAGTGTGATTAGGAAATATATTGATTGATGTCATTGTTGGTCCTATTAGAATAAGTTCCTTGAGGAAGATTATATGTGACTCTGTCATCGTAGCATTCTTGTTTCTATAATGCATAAGTACTTATTCAAAACCTTCTCCAAAAAAACAAACCCATACTCATGCATCCTATAAACAAGAATGCTAAATTGGGATTGCTGGAAATATGGTTGTAGATTATTTTCATATGAGATAAAATGTGAAATATGTTTACATAAGGGATACTTGACATCTATATTGAAAATTCATAAGGTGAAAGAGGAGTTAGAGACAAGATCATCCCTATGGGAATTTTATATGGGGCATTTGGTGTTTATAGAGAATTTTTATGATTATAGTAGATCAGTCATGTAGTATGGTTCTATATAGATGCCCACGGTGTTTCAAAAGGAAGGAAAAATAAACTAGGAGTGAATATAACTTGGTTTGAGTTAAATTAAGATTCTTGTCAAGATCATAAGAGTGTATAATGGGTAAAATAGATGTTCCTAGTTAGATTATATAATATAGGGATCCAATCTAAGACTGGCCACACCATGAAGATATAAAGGGGCTTAAGGATCACTAATGTGGTAAATCTAAAGGATATTAGCCATATACCTAATATATCTATTATATAGGTTTTGAAGGCATACAACTAAGATACATATAGGTATCCTACTAGGATTTTAAACTAAATACAGAAATAAACAAGAGGTGGATAAATCAAATGGGTGTAATAACAATAAGAAAAAGAAATATATCAAAAAATATACATCTACTGTAATATATAGTAATTAATGACTAATAAAAACAATTACATAAATATAAAATGAAATACTATAGATAATTAGAGATACTTACCTATAGCGGTGTGACCGTTGATGCATAATCCTCCCCAAAGACAAAAACACCAAGAGAGAATAAATATGAGTGGAGAAGGGGAAATATCAATCGGAAGATATCTAGACCTAACCCACCATGATGACCAAACCTGCAAAATAATAAATCTTCAAAACTTCAAAGTCAACTAATAAGTACACATATAGTGCAAAATAGTGAAAGCAATATAAATTATAGGTTTGTTCAAATGATTGTTAATTATTTGGTAATACTAAGAAAACATTGGGGCTTATATACTTGGTATGATAAACCATGGGTGATGGCATTGACTAAGGAAAATCCAAACTAGGTGCCACTACCCACGGGGTGATGGCCTCACCATGGGGAAACCCTTACGTCATAGGATGAAAACATGAGTAAAGGCTAGGAGGTAAGTGAGGATAAATGATCAAAATAAAATATAATAACATCCAATAAGAAGAAAAAACTAGAAGTAATGGGAAAAGTATTCATAATTCGTGTTGTCCAAGTAAACCTCATAGGATATTTTGACAACTAAAAACCCATACAAATCTGCAGAACACCGAAACTTAATGTTTGCGGAATCAAGGAGCTTAGAATTCTACGGACTCTCCAAGTTGGTGGAATAAAGGAATGAGTGAAAAGGATTTGGGTGGATTAATTTTGAAGTCGGCCTTTGTGCCATGGAAACATAATGTTCCATGGGTTCTCCTAACCGACCAAATGAAGGAACAAGATCTGCATGGAAAAGGTGGAACAATTAGATATTGTGTTCCACGAGTTCTCTGAACCCACGAACACAAGAAACTAGGATTAAAAACATTAAAATGCAAAAACATCATGGAAAGCCTCAGAGAACGTCCAAATTCCATGTAACAAGAAAATTCCCACATCAAAGGGAAGAACATAAGAAATCCATGGAACAAAGTGGTAATGGTTTTTATTCATAAATTCCACTGCAGATTTCTAAATTGCATGAAATCGGTGGAATTAGAACCATCTCTATATGATCTTATTTTGGGGACCAACAAATGTAAGATTTGATGTATTTTTGAGATTGAGAAGTGCAAACACAAGAATTATGAGAGAAAATTGGGGTTCCAAAGGTGAAATTAGGCTCCCACCACCTCACCAACTAAAATTTAATTTTTAATGGCTC
Source organism: Taxus wallichiana var. yunnanensis (assembly GCA_018340775.1). Taxonomy (NCBI): domain Eukaryota; kingdom Viridiplantae; phylum Streptophyta; class Pinopsida; order Cupressales; family Taxaceae; genus Taxus; species Taxus wallichiana. The sequence continues at coordinate 240,798,244 of CM031236.1, read as the reverse complement.
CCATTCTTGTGTCCAAAAAGTATGATGGTGTGTACAGGAGAAAGAAAAGTATTCCCATGATTAAACCTATAAAAATGATGTCATTTTGTCCTTGGTGGGTGGAAATGGGAAATTTATGGCTGCTTCATTTATCCCTTTTCTATTTCTCTCTCATTATCTATATATGTAAGTGCTTTTGCACAACAAAGTGGTTCTTCTATCCTAGATTTGGAGCTCTATTTTATATTTTTACAATTTCCATACCTTTAGACCTATGTAACTTCATTTTTTCAAGATCTTACAAAACCTCTGCTTTTATAAATCTAATGAACATGCTTTGAAGTGTTTTTACAACTATGGTTATTCCTTTCCTTCTTTCTCTCCTTTGATTTTATTCATTTGTCTCCTTCAAAACTCTATGTTTCTCTCTGAGTCTTACATTTGTGGTCAATTTTGTGTCTCTATAGGTTATATTTGAACCTTGTTTCAGTTTAGTGTATCACCTCTCCCTTTTTTAGTTTTGTCTTCCTTCTAACTCTGTCTCCTTGGGATTGTTAGCTTAGGTTAGATAGTTTAGAGTAGAAAGATGGTATAGGATTAGTTGTAACAAATTGAGATGAAGGGATCCAACATTTTCATCTAGAGAAATATTATGAGTAACAAACGAGAATCATGTTATAATAATGTTACATGAAAATTGTTGAACTGGTTTCAAAGAAGGTGTGTATTTTAGCTCCAATAGTTTTAGAATTCCTAGTTGGACCAACACATTGAGATTTACAACATCTTCCCTAATATTGTTGTTTGTATTACTAGATTCCTAACATTGGATGCATCTTTGAGAACATATAGTGATTCCCAAGATTAAAGCTACCAATTAAGAAGTGTAATGCCCACTTTCATGAGAAGGATATAAACAAAACAAAGTCTATAACAAAACAAATTCTATGCAAAGGATATTTTTGAGTATCTACAGCTCTCACCAAGAAGGAGAAGAGAAATATCATTGTATAGGTATCCATTACCTTAAAAAAATCCTCTTTCCACTCCTCCACCTGGTAGAACCTTCATTACTCTATTAAAAATTCAAGGTCTATTCCCTTCATAGAGAACCAAAGAAATTTACCCTTTTTCATATTTAGTAGTAGTATTCCACTATCCCTAAATTCCCAAAATGATATCCTAGTGCCTATTGTGAAAATCATCACTTTCTTCTCCGTGAAAATGTCACTACCCCGCAGATCATACCCATGATGTTGCTAATGTTTTTTTACTTCATCTAAATATTGAAGATGTTGTTGTAGTTAGGATTCTTACTTCTTCACTTAAGGGAAAAACACTTCAATGGTATAGAAGTTTGAGACCCACTTCAATTCACACATGGGATGAACTTGGCGCAATTCGCTGTTAACATTTTAATGAGAATGCAAACATCATATACCTATTATAATAGTTAACAACTATGAAAAAATACCCTAATGAACTTATGCAATATTTCAACTTTAAATGATAGTCTTGGTCACAACTTTAATCAAGGTTATAAACCACACACAACTCAATACCCAAATAATATATATGGAAAAAATCATCAATGTCATATATTGTAGTCTCAAAACCTGCATCCTTCATTCAAAATTTGACACCTCTATAAGTGCTTCCTACTTCCAACTTAAGCACAAAACATTTTCCAGTTCAAAATAATGTAATATGAGAAGTAGAAAGGTTCTTTCCATACAATCAACCACATAACTAGAATGATCATATAATGGCTTACAAGTCTAGGCTATTATGATTAAAACTATTGAATCCTATTCATTTGTGTTTTCATTGATGTCAAGTGGAATTGATGGAAAAGAAGTGATTGGTGAAGTGAGGCTCATTCAAAGGCATGAATATTGATTGGTAGTCACTTCTCGGTGGTTAGTGCACATTCGGGAGAATTTAGGTGTTCTACAGGATTGGTTTATTAGGTAGGAGTATAGTGTAAGCATGGAAATGGTTGATATGCTTGGTTCAAATATTTTTAGGTTAGATATAATGGTGTGATTTTAAGGTCATTTATTGGAAGTCTCCATTCAAATTGTCTTATTCGACACTGTCCAGAGCTTGATGAGGTTTGGAATTCTGGTACATGTCAAAAATACAATCTAAGCATGGGAGGAGCCTAGGAATGTTTCACAAGGCATGTGTGAATAATAACAAGGGTTTTTAGCTCCTAGAGGTAGATTTCAAAAATTCACCAAAGTTTGGATTGAGGACTAGCAATGTAATCTAATGAAAATGAGATAGGTTTGAGTTATGCGATCATATACGTGAAAAAAATATCATGGATCATGAAGAGGGATGATTTTTGGCTCTCCATGTCAAATTTCATCAAGTTCTAAAGAAGTATGTGAAATTTTTGTAAGCTTTTCTAAAATTGGTTCATTTAGAAGTGAAAAATGAGATTCATGTCTTCTTAGCACCCAAACAAAAATATGGAGCCTTCGTGGATAAATACTAGAATAATTTTTGTAGATAACTCCAATCTTGATTTGGTGTAAAAATTTTGAGGCAAATTGGATGGGAAACAAAAAAATTATGAACATTTTTTAAACATGATATTTCCCTTTCCAAATCTTCTTCTTGTAGCATTAGGCACAAAATGTGGTTCGTTGACTCCAAATGTATTTTGCAATATTTTAAAACTCCCCATAAGTGAATTATACTCTCTCCAGGGAAAAATAGTTATAATAACCCTATACTGAAGACAAGTGTGAGTTCTTTGAAGATCTCAATTTGCATATGAATGAGTGTGAATTTGTAAGAACCATATTTCTCTAACTACTTTGTGTTTCTCGGTAGACCAAATTTTTATTCTTCATCACCTTTTTCTCAAAGTATTAAAGGTATTATAGATACTCTTCAAGATGTATTCCTCCTACAGATGGATATGTGAGTAATGGATAAAGGATAAGTGAGTCCGAAGTTAACACTTCCTTGAAAGGTATCGAGATATGATGAACTCAATCTTAAATTTGTCATTGCACTTGAAAATACTATTTTAGGTTTGTAATTACATATAGTATGGGAAGTCTTTACATAAATAATATTTCCTAAAAGTTTATCTAAGTGTAAAATAAAAGACTATAATGGTTTAAGATCGATGTGTATATGCTCAAGGAAGCTAGTGTATAACTCTGAATGGAATGGACATTTTTACCTTCCTTATGAATTCAGTCAAGTGTAAGAAAAGAATATAATCATCCTTCTATCCTCTATGACCTTAATAAACATTGATTTCTTAATATTGTTAACAATTAGAAATAAGGCACTTTGTAGGAATATTGGTCGAACCAAGTCTTTAAGTGTGCATGATAGGTTTGAACCTCTTAAGAAATCCATCTTTTGCATTAAGGGAACACTGTTGGTTTAGAATGAAAATTCAAACATCTCATTACATCAAGCAAAAATCTTAGGAGAAACTTCAGTATCTCTTGAACTCAACAAGCAATTTCCATCACCGTATTAGACCTATGTGCATTGTTAATTTTTGAATTTAGGGAGTGTTTGGAAGTTTTTCAAACCTGTGAATGATTGAAGAAGATAGGAAATGATTCTAAAAATCCAAAAAAATGAAAATTTAAAATTTAATTAAGAATTGAAGGAGAAATGAGTTCTTTATGGGTCTCGGGTTCACATAGTGCTGAATCCCTATTTCTAGAGTTCAAATGAGGAAATCAATAGAATCTTGAATAGTATCCAAGCAAAAATTATATTTTTTAAGGGGTATATTTGGGGATACGATCCTATTGAAAAAGGAATTAATCAATTTCATTAAGTATCGATCAATAATTTTTGATAGTTTTCTCTAAAATATGTCTTTCATGTCTCATGGAGAGGTAAGATTCAAGTTTATGGTTAAATTATTCAAAATGGACATTTCATATCAAATTCATAGGCTCCTAGAAGGCATGATGAAGGTCCAAAAATGAATGTTTGTGATTGGGTTGAGTTAAAAGTGTAAAAATTTGTGAGAGTAATGAAGAATCAACACAGTCTTCTTGCTTTTCAGCCTCGGTGAGATTGTATGAGTGGTGTTTACCATAAAGTGAGTGCTTCAAAGTGTGTGTTCGAACTAGTGGAGATCAATTCAAGATTGATAGTCATGTTTTAGTATGAACTATGAGATAAATTTTTATTTAACCTCAAAAATCTTAGCTATATTGGTTCAAAATAGAGATGTTGGTTGGACTTCTCAAATTTCAGTTTCTTGATGAATCCTAAGAGCCTTGTTCTAAGAAGGTGAGTCTAGGAGAAGTCATAAAGCCCCCAAATAGTTAAAAACTAATTCTATCTTCATCCAATCTTGAATTAGAATGTGAAGTGTTTCCATTTGAGAAAAAATAATTTTAAGAGTTCGAGACAAAATAAAAAAATATTTTAAGAATTCAAAACGTATTGATTTTTGACATGGGTGGTGGTGCAAGTAGGAGATTAAGTAAAACAAAACAGAGAATTTGAAGAGGGCGTATGCAACACAAATGAGCTTGAGTAGGTTTGGTTGATGAAAAATGTTAGAGAATATAGAAAAGAGAAGGATTTGAAGAGAAAATTCGAATTAAAGTGACATGAACAAGTCAATATGCTTGATAAGTCAAAAATGACAATAATTTGAATGTGTAAGGCCTCTTTGTGAGATGAGCTCTAGGCAATGGGTGTAAATTGTCAAAAAGATATATAAAAATTATTTTGAATGTGTGAAGATAATAATATAGAGACCATTGTCAAATAATATATGTCTACAAAATCTGAAATGCAAATTGGTGTGTGAAAGAAAGAGAGTGTGTGATAGTGCAAAGAAAAATAATGTTGTATCTATCCATTTTGATTACTCGACATGTTTTTAAGACTATGAAGATATAATCTAAATACTATGAAATCATGTTGAATGATCTAGGTGATGAATTTTGAAGAATGAATAGAGTGTTGAAGTTGTAAGCCAAGAAGAAGAAGTGAAGGTGTCGAAGACTACAATTATGATACTAGATGAATAGAGGTTTCAATTGTTCATGAAATTTCATGTAAATTGAGAAAGTTAGCTTGAAAATTTAGGATCAAAATCAGGTTCTTGGGAAACCAAATTTGAAGAGTGATCAGTTATTGTATACACATTGAGTTGTAGATCACTATAATCAGGGAGTTGTAGTTTCTTTGCAAGTTGTAGCTTGCAGAAGGTCGATGGTTACTACCTAAATTAATTTGGGAGAATCGTAGCCTCCATAATCAAGTTGTAGCTTGATTATATTCTTGGGGTTGTAGCCTCAAAATTTGAGTTTTAGCTCAACTTGAAATAAATGTAACACATATTAAATATTGTCCAAAGCTAGTTGTCTTGTTATAGTGAGTTTTCACCCATTTTGGGTTTCCCACTTTAAAAACTATGTACTGTCTCTTTTTCATTTGCTTGTATAGTTTCATGTTCTTTTCTTAACAAGTTTGGTGAAGTATAAATATCTAAAAAAATGAATAAAACACTGATTCACCTCCCTTTCAGTGTCTAAGTTTCCAACAAAATCATGAACCATCAATAGAAGAAAATTGTTCTAATCTTTAAGAAGTGTCAAAGGCTGTCAATAAGCCCAACGTTATGTTTTTGGGTCTAATGAATTTTATGTAGTTAACTAAGCCATAGATAATTTAAACAAGATGCAACTCCGTGTTGATTTGGTGAGAGAATATTTCATAATAATTGCATAGTAAAATATTATCTCTTCTTGCATTTCATTCGTACCATTACACAATTTTATAGGAAATTCCTCACGTAAATAATAGGATGGTTATAAGAAACTCATGCCAATTATGTCACTTTTTACGACACCCAATAATAAAATTCATGTATACAACCCAATATAATAATTGTTAAAACAACTATTACTATACTCACATATAACTAATCTAATATTATGAGTATTTAATGTAAGTTATAATATATTTTAAATAAATAAATGTTAGCACTCAAATAATGATATCCTAACATCCCCCTAGTGAAAACATGGGGAAAACCTTATTAGAACTACAACGTGCATGTTTTGATGATTTCTCATGATCTAGATGCTTTTTATTTAGGATAACAAATAACCTCTTGTATGGTTTTTCAAGTGGTAAACCAACCACCAAAAAATATGGTTTTTTTTAGGATAACCAACAAACCTTTGGGATGGTTTTCAAAATAGATAACCAATAACCATAATATCATGATGTTGCATTATTATCATCAACATTCATCACATTATTCGATCGGGGATTACCGATGAATTAAACTCAATGAGAGGTTGTTTTTCAACCTCCTTCCTTTGATGCCTCCATCCTATAGTTTTATGTTGCTAACTCATCCAGATTGTATCATGGATCTCAATTGTATATCAAAGGATGTCGATTCCACCAAGAATGCATCGATGAAATATGGGAAATTTTATTTTATTTTTACAAGTTTGACAACATGACTATTTCATATATACAAAACTTTTAAAATGACTCAAATTGAAAATTTTTACTAGACAATATTGACCGACAAGATAATAAAGACAACAATTAAAAAATTAATATTTAATTACTTTTTATATAACTATACAATGACACAAATTGGACTATTGACACTACATTATATTTTGATGATTGACAATATGTAATTGACCCACTTCTTATAATGACACTAAATAATGACATTAGACAAAACAAATTCGACCAATAAAATAACAACCACTAACACCAAACTAATGGGTATAAACAATTTAATCAAAACTTTTAATAAAATGCAAGTAATAATAATGGACTTATAACATAATATAATTCAAACAAGATGCTAAAATATTAAAACTTTTAACTTAACAAGAAAAAACTTATAATCCATTATCCTCCAATCTTATAACAAATCCAAAGTTTCCAAACTAGTATAAAACTAATTCCCACAAGTAAATATCTCCCTTTCATATGGAGTTATTTTAATCCATGAAGAATGCCATGTGTATAGCCTTGTGATCATAGATTAGTAGAACTACCCAATAATATTATTCCCGAGTTCTATTACATTGCATGTCCTCCATTAAAATATCGATACAAATACATAATGTATCTCAAATGTGAATACAACTCAAAATATAGATGTTGAGATGATGCAATAAAAGCATGGATATCATTTAATAAAAAATAATGAAATTGTTAACTACCGCATGAGCTATGTAAATTCACTAATTTGAGTGAGGATAAAACCCGAGATAAATTCACTAATTCCTTGGTATCTCGAGTATTATCTTGGGCATGTGTGAAAAATGCACGCGATGGAATCTTGTTGTTTTAAAGTTATTAAACATCTAATCATCTTTCCATGATTTCCAAAATTTGATGTAGACTCTAATATTCAGAATTCATGGATCCCTTGATTTCAATAAAATGATTAAAACAAGTCTGAATAAAGCGAGATTAGGAATATCATTATAGCTTGATACCAAATGATTTGGTGAGATTAGATTTCATAATAAACATAGAGTAAAATCTTCCCTTCTTATATTTCATTCCTACCATTACACAATTATATAGGAGGTTTCTCTCCTAAATAATAGGATCGTTATAAGCAACTCATGCCAATTACGTGAGTTGTTACAACACCCAATCAACTTCACGTATACACCCCAATAATAGTTAATAATACAACTATTATTATACTCACATATAACTAATATAATATTATGAGTATTTAATGCAAATCATAATATATTCCAAATACATTAATGTTATCACTAAAATAATGATTTCTTAACACATGTGGTAGATCGCACAAGGTTGAAGTGAAGGACTATTGAGATGGTTTTTTCACTCCTTTCATCATTAGGTTTACATCCTAAAGAGATTCAATCCAACAACTTAAGCAGAATTTAGCCTCATCCTATCTATCATGGATTACTTAACATCCATAAAAAAGTAATATCCACAAGACAAAAATCCACATAACATTATAGGTCCATGGAACATGTAAAATAAACTAGTAAAATAGCCTCCATATGTGGATTAGGTTAGGAAGGAGAATACCACATCTATAATGCAAAAATTCTTGGGTATCCCCTTCAACATTGTCAAGCATATGAAAAAGACAAAAATGAATGTGATAATGTGGAACACCCTATCCATTCCATTCAAAGGTATCTCCTACATGAAGCTCTAAAGTAACTTCCCCAATCTGAACCAGCTATACAAAAACACATTCAATGATAAACTTGTGCCAACTAAAGCGGAACAAGTAAGCAATGCTAAGAAAACCCTACCCTTCTACATGTTGATAATTGTTGGTAAACACTTGTATCATAAGTATATAATTGACTTGGGTGATAGTACCTCTATCATGTGTTGGCCATTGTGTGTTATTATTGTCAGTGATGTCAATTCCATTGATGGAAAAGTGTTTCATGGTTTTGTGTGAGTCTCCATATGGTGCCTTTCAAAGGTCAAACATGAAGGTTGATTGGTAGTGACTGAGTTTAGTGAAGTCTTATGAGGTTCTTGTACATGGTTGAGCTTGCATACTTATAGTATGAGTATCCCAAGTGACTTGAAGTTTGGTATGAGGTCATTCATGTTCGTAGATGTGTTTCAAGAGTGTCTAAGAGTCTCAGTATGTGGTCTATAAGGCAAGTTCATGTGATGCCATGGTGTGAAGTAGTCATTCTAGGCCTATTCCTAGACCTAGAACATGTGGTATGGCATGGAGGAATGCATTCTAGTGCTAATTAGTCTTGTTAGAGCATGGTAGAAGTATGGTGATGAGGAATAGGACATGTATGGTGAGTTTCAAGTCGGTTATAAGAGGTTTGATGGTATTTCTGGTCTTTTGGAAGAAAATAGGTTGAGAACATGCAAGATAATGTAGATAAGTGAGATTGGTTGGAGAGTTTCAGGAATATTTGAGCTAGATGGTGATCATGGACTGTTTCATGATGTTTTCATGATACTTCATGACATGTTTTAGGTCAAAGTGTTAAAGGAATTGCAAGATATGTCGAGTTTAGAAAGATTGGGTTTTCCAAAGTGTGATTTTGAGGTAAAATTGGACCTTCTCATGCTTGTTGTGGATTGTATGATTTAAATAATCACTTTATATTTTTGGAATATATTTTTATATCAGCTATTAATATTTCATAAAAATAAATAGGTGGTTTGATTATTAGGTTTTTATGAATAATCGTTCGTAAGATAAGTTGCATTGAAACCCTAATTAAACCCTAGATCAAAGTGATTTAGAGAAATTTGAGTATCCTGATTGATTTTACAAATGTTATTATTGGAGGTTGTAGGGGAATCTTCTATATTTCCATAAAGGTAAGATAGTGCTTGTGATTGTATGTGGACCCCACCTAAAAATGTTTATTTCTAAAGAAATTTAGTTTGTGGAAAAGTTATCCAAATAAGGTATGAAATAAATTGGCATTAGTTTTATCCATGAAGTTTTACTAGATTCCCATGATATTTTTAGATAATGGTTTATGTCCTAAATGACAAAGTGTGACCTATAAATGAAGATTGATTTTTGGGGCATTTTAGAGCGATCTATAGTAGAAGTGTAATTGCAGGAGCTACATGTGAAATTAGGACTTGGTTTAAGTTTTGTTTAGATCTTGATTCAGATAGATTTCCAATGATATATAAAACTTGTTTTTGATACGGCATGAAGACATTATGACCTATTCTTTAAGGGAAAAATATGAAGGATAACTAGTTAAGTAGGGTCTTGAGTTGTTTGAGAAGGTAAGGTAATTATTTTGAGATTATTAATGCTTGGTGAAGGTTTATGAGTGCGTATAAATAATTTATAAGGTTTTTCCATGCTTGGTTAAGCTTGGAAAGTAATTTTTGAGGTGATAGAGTAGGTTGATCTTAAGACTAGTTCTTGAGTCCTAGAAGCCTAAGTGAGTAGTTTCGAGATGAACCTGATTGAAGGCCTTCCACTTGGATTTGGAAGGAAATTTAATATTTTATGGAAATATAATTTATATATATATATATTCAATGGTATATGTTTTGTATCATGATGAGGTGATTTTATATGCGATCTAACTCAATTTGTGAAGAAAAAGGTTTCTTATTTTCAAGACAGTTTTCTCTAGATAAAAGATGGAGGTAAAAGATGAATGATATGGATTTTTTTATGATTTATATAAGTTGGAGAGTGAATAGGGATTAATTTTTTTCCTATTGAATTCTGTTGAGGTCTTGAAAGTGGCAAAAAGGGTGCAAACCAGTTGTGTTTCTAAAAAGGTTTCGAGAAGCTTACTTTGATGAAGAGGAAAGTTGGTGTGGTTTTCATGTATGGATGTTTCATGAGTTATAGAAATAATATATGTGATATAAAATTCATTGGGTATTCCAATTCATGGTTACATGCCATATTTTATATGTTATTGGGTGGTCTTGAGGCCCAAAGGTGAAGACTAGTTCTTGGAAACAATTGTTTTAAGAAGGATATGAGCCTTCTTGAGTGAGTTATGAAAAATTTGATTGGTGCAAGATAATGTATGACCATGGATGGTGTTTTTATTTCATATTTGACATGTGTGATGAATTTTTATGCCTGAATAATCATGATGATGAGATTTTTAGTTTTGGTGATCTAGATGATGGGGTTTCGAGCTTATTTTGAGCTTGTTTGGTGCATTTGAGCATAGAAGACCTACATGGTTCCATTTTATGAATGTACATGAGTTTATTAATATGTTTTTGAGTATTTTTGTTTGAATTAATGATGAATTACTGACCTATACTATGTTTTTGAGTTGAGAATGGTATAAAGTGCATGTTTGAGTTCAAATTTGAACTAGTTATGTAAGGAGGGAAAATGTAACCTAGGTGAGGAAGTAAAATCTATTCAAAGGAATCAAGAGGGACCTAAGAATGAGGGAAAAATTATGAAGTAGTTTAAGGAGGATGTGTGTAAGGTTTTGAATCCAATTATTCCATGAAAGACCAATATAGAGCTAGTTGAAGGAGAGAGCATTGAGAGAGGGTTTGAAGGAATTTAGAGCTTAATTTTGGGATCACAATCAGCTGTGGTATTATCAGTTTTCAATGATCATACATATTCTTAAAAATATCTTATGATGAGTCATATTAATAGGTGTCTCTTGTTTTGAGTATTATCAATAAGGGTTTATGGGTTGGTGTTCTTTGTGGGGTTGGTGCCTCGGAAAATAAATATCTTGTGATGTGTAATATTCATTTGTGTATTTTTTGTGAGTTATATCAACAAATGTTTTAGTGTATTTTCTTCCCCTTAAGGGTTTACCACTTACATCTTGTGTTTATGTGTTTTTTCTCATGTGCTATGGTTATGTGAATGTATCATCCACACCTAATAAGCTCTTATTGAATGTCTATGAATGAATATATGTTAATGGATGCTGTAGTTAATGGTAAATGAAATAAGAAATTTTTGGACTGATTTTCCCCCTCTCGGTTCATTGTGCTTCCTAAAATTGGTATCGAGTAGGTCCCTATGAATAAAGTCTAATAACTTTAAGGATCCTCTTGAAGCAAAAGTATGGTATATTTTCTAGCCCAAGTTTATATGAATCCATTGGTCGAGGATGAAAGCACGTTTAAAACCTTTAGGATATGAAATTTGGTAGAGTTTTCTTAGAATTTTTGCTCCCATTTCCAATCAAACTCTTGAGAAGACTGATGAAGGTGTTAAATTAGCTCTTTATGTTGAATTTGAATAAGGTTACTCTAAAGAAAATGATGAAGAAGACATAAGTGCTGAAATTGAAAATTTTCCTAATGTTTGTAACCCCAAAGAGGATGATGGAGATGTTAATGACCCTAAAGAAGAGATTGAGGATGTTTTAAAACCTATAACGAAAGAAGTGGTATTTCATAAAACCCTAACTATTGAAATGAGGTATAAAGAGATCCAAGAGTGTCTTGAAGAATATTTTTCCATTCATAATAAGTATATCAATTTGTTAAGGAAAATTATAGGGTTTGAAGCCAAGTAGGGCTTGAAATTATCAAGAGAGGAGTCAGTTAGTGATCCATCATTACATCCAGAAATGTTTGTGTGTATGATCTTTTAATATTTCTTCTTGTTCAAACAAAGAGCTCACAAGTCAGTAGATAAGTGGAATAAGGAACTAAGAAGATACAATTTCTTGAAGTATTAAAGATATTGCTACTATCATGAGAAGGAGACGATACATATCCATCGATTTTACTCAATGTAACACATATATCTCTAAGTTGTTGATTCATCAAAGTATGTTAGTTTCATGTTTGAGGAGACAATTGTGTCAAGGTATGTTATCTAGTTTTCTCAAACAAACTTATTGGGTTATTTTCATATATAATGAACTATGCTAGTATTCAGTCATGAAGTCATGTCAAAAGTCTTATCTTCCGAGTTAGTGTCTTCAAGCCAATGTTCTAGGTACTCCAAGAGAATTTTGGTTCATCATCAAAAGTTCCTTTTTCCTTAATTCTTGTGGTCATGTCCTTGAATAAGTTTGAGTGTTCTTATCTACTCATTATGTTTGAATGATTAACATCTAAGGATGATAATACATAAAGTAATATTATTATAGATGTCTCAATATATTTTTGGCTATCATAAAATGGTCATTGTTGAGCCCAAGTCGATCTTGAAAGTGTTTAGTCATTGTTGTAGTCTTTTCAAAATCTGCAAGAGTATCTCAGTTCCTATTAAGAGAATGAGTGATATGTGTGATCATTGTCTAATCTATGTTACCAAGCTAAGTCTATGTTACCTTGAAGATTTTTTCTATGATTTAGTTATACATTGAAATGAGTCTCAGTGGTATGATTACTTTAATTATATCAAAATAAGATGATAAGTTTTACGTACAAGTCCAAAATAGATAAAAGTGATGTGTTGAAGCTCTAGGAGTGTGTTCATGATGTAAAAATATTGAAATATGTTCATGATGACTACAAATATTTCATATTCATAGATAAAGAGTATTTTTCATGACTTTAACTAGTAAAGGTGTTGTCTACATTGACTTGAGAAAGATTATGAAGTCCATTAAGAGTTTTGAGACTATAAAGAAGGATTAATGCATGTCACAGCAATGAAGTTCCTAATTTTCCATCAAAGAGTTTGAAGTATTTAATGAAGAAAAAATATGAAAATGTAAGGTATGCTTTTGAGTCGAGACTGTGAAGATATGAAACTAAGTAATCCAGTCCATGTTCTCACTAAGATACATCATTAGTTCATATTTACAAGAGAAATAAGGTCAAATTCACAATTGCAAGGGAAGATGATATGAATTCAAGTGATTTATTCTAGTTCTTTAGGGTTCTATGTCAAGATTAAGTGTGCAAATATCAAGGTATGTCTTCCTTCATTGTGACAAGGGTATGTTTAGTGTTTTGAGAAGAAATAAAAATATATAATACATCAAGAGGAATAAAGGAGATATCTATGTCAAGTAAAGAAGTTGACGTACCCATGCATGCATCAAAAGAAGCTTATTACCAGGTCTAACAAATTATTTTGTGTACAAGACCACAAAGATAAAGAGGGTGCTCAAACTAAAAGAGGATAGTAGGCATTAAAACTCTACAACACTGAGGTACAAAGTATTAAGGTTGAAATATTATCATGAAGGTAGATCATAGATCAAATCTTGAGTCTTATCCTTTTCTTTTGTGTTGAATTTTTCTTTCAATCAATCGAGGCTTGACATTCTCGAGTGCAAGGTTTTTGAGATATGCCATATATTGAAGTTCATACTATTTAAGGTTTAGGTCACAATTTGATCATCAAGTTTTATAATTTTGAGTATGGTTAGGTTATTATAAGGTCATGAGGATTCAATAATGTCTCTTGAAGTTTTCTCTCAAACAAGGATACAATGCTAAATAAGATGAAGAAGATTTGTGAAGTGTCACCGAAAAGTAACATGTTGTACATGAGGGTTCTTAATGCCTCAAAAAATATGCATGAACTAGAAGGGAACTTTAAGTCTCTCTCACCACTAAAATGAAAATACAAGTATGTTAGTAGGGTTTGAATGATGTGTACATTACATCTTGTGTGTACAAAGTGACTATGAGAAGGCAATAAAGGTGTAAAATGTAAGCTACAAGATTGTATTTGGTCATTTGAGACTTAAAAAGTGTCTTTCTAAGGGAAGTGTAAATTTGACATGTTTTATAAGGGTCTTTGATTCAAGAGGAAGACTTAGAAAGTAATGTTGTCCAAAATAACTCCCTAGTTATTTTGAGAACTTACATCCTCATTCTAACTCTAAAGGTCAAGACTCCAGGGCTACATGTACACTCTGGTTGTTTCCTTGGGACATTACTTGGCTGTAGTTCTCTCTTGCATACCCTTGCACACCCATCCTTATCCATTTATCTATCTCCTTCCATTCTCTTTTTGTGCACACTCCTTACACACCCACATTTTTTCCTCAGTTCATGCATCTTTGCACACACCCCTATCTCACCTTCTAATTTAGCTAAGTCCCTTGCGTGCCTTCTTCGAGCGCACATTTCCTTTATTTTCACCACTCGCTCCTCATTTGATCTACATCCCTCTTGTATACTTGTATCTTTTCAGGTATGCACCTTATCTTCCTAATTATGTGTGCACCCCTTTGGTGCACTTGTTATCTCGCATTCTCATGCCCTTGCTCATGGACATGCCAAGTGCACTTTCCCATGCCAAGTCATTGTTCCACTTCACAACCTCTCATACTTGAGTGTTCAACACAAAACCTACCAAATCATGCCAAATACACACTAAATTATCAACTCATATGGGTTCCCCAAATGTGGAATAAATGACAAAATACCAAACATTCAACCGATCCTTTTGATCAATTAGAGTACACCACGTATCTACATGTTTAGTTTTAATTGTAGAATTTTAATCACCATAAATTTTGCTACAGAGATGAGGTTTATGTACTTTTGGTGTTTTTCGAAAGATACTAATGTGGGTTACTCAAAACCATATTTTGGCCAGATTTTGTAGGTGAGAAATAGGAAACATGTCGCATGCCATTAATACATGACTTTAATCAGCCCAACCACCCAGATTTGATCTGATTTTCCATATTTTCTTCTTCCACTAGTAAACCAACATTGGGATGTAGATTTGACATGTTTGGAGGAGAATTTATAGGAAGTAATTGATTTTTTTTTGTGGTTGAGATTTTTAATCTGAGTTTCCATCCTCTTCTCTCCTTCTTTTTCTATAAATAGTAGAGTATTCCTCATTGTAAAAAGGCCTAAATATTTTTGGTTTTCTAAGAGCATTATTCAGATCTCTTCTCTTTAATATTTTGAGTTGCAAAGCCTTCAAATATGGCTCTTTTCATGTGGATACAAGTGCCATCCACCATTTTAATCGATTATACATTTCTTGGAAGTGATAAAATCTTATTTTGTTGCTATCTCTTCCCTTATATGCATTTTATTAAATCTTCTTGACTTGCCTTTGCATTGTTTGTTATGCATTTTCTACGTCCCTTGTAGGTTCCTTTTCTAATTGTGCCTCATGAAAACAAGTGTGTGAGTGCATTTCATAATCTGATGTGGGTGTATGTCATCTTTGCACACATTTTTATTCATTTTTGCTTAAATATAACCATGTACATCCCCCTCTTTTTGTGTTAGAGCCTCCATTTTTATCTTAGGATTTCCCTATTCATACATCTCCTTCTCACCTTGTTCCTTGGATTTTTAGATTAGTTATAGGTAGTTACATTTACCTTCATTGGAGTAGTTTTAGTATTATAAATAGGTATAGGAACTGGCCTTCTCTATAGCTTTTAAGAATACAAGGTCCTACAAGTTATAGATAGTCCCATGTTGCCTCAAAGCTCAATTCATCCTTATCTAGGATGGGTGTGATTTTAAGCTCCAAAATGTTTTGGCATGGCAAATGGGACAAGTATTGAAATCTTAAATTTCATCATTTCTAGGTTTAGTATGTGACTTAGTTATTTAAAGCCTTTTTTAGGATTTTGTCAACACATATAACGACTTCTAAACTCCATATCTACTATTTTTAGCAAATTGAGTGGGTTTTTCATGAGAATAATACATACCGGATAAAGCACAAGGATGAAGAGTCATTTGAGTACCTTTAAATATCTCTAATAAGAAGAGGAATTAAAACAACCATGCATACATCTCCATCTCCAACATGCCATGTACTTTCCACTCATCCTCTCTGCAGACCTACACACCCCATCATGGTAGTAGACACCATAGAGAAATTTACCATTTGTAAATTTGAAGGGAGTAAGTCCTCTCACTATAAATGTGCAACATGACAAACTAATAGTTGTGCTACAAAGTATTCCATACTTCACTGATGAGAATCAAGTTACTCCTACTGAGCACATTCAAAATGTTACAAATGTGTGCTTTGTTTATCTAGTTAGACATGATGATGTAACACTTAGGCTACTAGCATCTTCACTAAAAGGTAAATCAATGTAATGGAATAATATATCGAGACCGGTATCCATTAATAGTTGGGATGATCTTAGAAAAACTCTTTACAACTATTTTAAGGATAATTCAAATCACCTATCTTTGGTAGAGTAGCTGACAACAATGAAGAGAGAACCTAATGAGAAGATGACTGATTTTAATATCAAATTTTAAAAAAATTGGGACAAGATTCCTTAAGTGATAAGGCCTACAGCCCAACATGCTTTCTTATATTATCTAAAGGATTTGAATAGTGATATTTCAGTTGTGATTTAGTCTATAGGGGTAGAACCTTACCATCTTCCTATAACATTGCAAATAAGGTGAAAAATTGTCTTATTTATTTAGGAAGTTATCTCCTAGGCCACCCATGCCCTTATTTCTTGAAATGCCTCAAGTGCCCCACCCTTCAATTTCCCTATTTCTTAAAAAAGTTATCAACTCATTGCCTCCACATCTTATTCTTCCCCACAGAAAAAAGAGGATGAAGAGATGAAAATCTTTGATCATAAATATGTCGAATAAAGTCATGTCCTTAGAAAAAAAGTAGGCACAAGCCCTCATAAATAATTCTAATCAAGGATTTAGTAAAATCCATCAACCCTTTAGAAATCAATATCCAAATAAAAATATGGGAAGAACCAACAAAATGAAAGATGGCATGCTAATGTGCATCTCCTACTTCGACTATTTCCCAACGCAACCTCTTTCAATGCCCATTTTAAGTCAAGCACTTGTTCCAGTTTAGAACAATTTGGTCAAACGGACTCAATGGTTCTGTCCTTGTAATGTTCCACATAGCCAGATATAACTATGCCAATTTCTTGTGTGCACAAAGCCTACATGATTCAAAGTTCTTCACTTAGTTAGCCTTCCACTAGCGCACATGAACTAGAAAATGAAGAAGCACCAAAAGTATTTCTTAAGGCTAACCCTATGTTATTTGGTGTAGAAGACTTCTATGTGATAAACCAAGCTATGGATATCTGAAATGGACCACACAAACTTATTGCTAATAAAAAAGGTACAAGAAGAGAATTCATGATTTAGGCGCACAACCTTCCACTCTTGCCACATAAGCTGATCCTCAAAATCAAAGGGATGTGAATCACCTTCAAGCATAAAAGGGTGTTACTGAACTCTAAAATATTGGTGCACAACATTCTGTTCATGATATTCTTCACAACATTAAAATAAAGAGTGGTGTGACCCATTCTTTTGTAGGTTAAGCCTCTACGTAGCCCAAAGTTTATGTCTTCACACCCGAACATTAAAAAAATGAGAATGTTGTGCCTCAAATGAAAAAATCCATGGGCCTTCCACTCAACATTGTGGACCGATGAAGAAAAGAAATGTAAATGTCACAATGTGGGATTCCCTAGCCATTCCATATTAGTGTGACCTATTACTTGAAGCTCTATTGTAACTCTCACACATTCACCTAGTTATCCAAAGACCTCAAGCTGCTATCACTATCTATATGTTGTTTCTATATGTCTTTGATAATAGGAAAATTTATTGTGCATAATTATATGATTGATTCGCAGTCTATGACTTCGTTATGCTTATTGGTCATCAAAATTTCACCAAAGTGTCTCGGATCTCGGAAGAACTAAGTCATTTGAGATGACAATGGAACTGTCTCCAAGTTTTGGGACCTTGCATGCTTGAGATAGATATCGGAGAAGGCCGGTTCCTCTATCAATATACTTTTATATCTTGTGTTATCTGCAACTCAAGTGTGTGATCTATTTTCATCATCTAAAACCTAGTTGATGGAACATAATTCCTCGAGTGCTAAATAACATCAAATTTTCCTCCGTAGAGGAGATTCTATCCTTTCTTGGTTATCTACTTCATGTGGGTTCATTAAAGGCTCACACCTAGAAGCATTATGGATCATGTATGTTTTTGCGCACGTGTAGCATTAGCGCAATGATATTGACTATGAGGCATTTTGTAAGGAAAATGCCATTAAGACTCTGTGCTATGTTGTTCGGGATCGGATAATTTCTTGACTTGTCTTGGGCATTGGATTATGTTTTCCAAGAGGAATAAATTGGAAAGGCAAGTGCACATTAACATATCATCTATCATTTTGCTGGTTTTTTCCATATCTTTGATTCCCATACTGACTCTACCAAGGTTGATTACTCTGGCTTTGTGCCTAATTAGAACTACCTTTTTAGGCTTGTGCTTGCTATTTCTCAAATGATATGACCTTGTTGGACATGTTTCTAATCGTGGTCTTCAATTCAACTTCTTTTTACTATATAGGAGAGTAAGATGTAGATCCAATGGGTTTTGTGCTTTTTACTAGAACTCGGAGCAATAGAAGGCTAGGGTACTTGAGACATCTCTAGGAACAAGGGAACATGAGGCCTAGGTGCCAAATTACCATCCTGAATGAGATTTTTTTCTTCCCTTATTGTAATGTTGTATGCATCGTAAGGTTATTCCTCCCATGGATTGAATCATGAATTAAATATCACTATTCAAATCCCTTATATAGTACACGAAATCATGTTGGGATATAGGCCTTACCAATTAAGGAATTATATGCCAAGTCATATGGAATATGATGTTAAAATAAATCATCTACTTGTTGGGGTGCGCTTCATTATAGCGAGCTACTCCACTAGTGATATATGATCTGATTTATCTTCAAAGTAATTACATAGATGCATTCCAAGCTTAACCCACGTAGCAATAGATGCAGGTCTTAGGCTATGGTATAATTGGTGTGATTTACCCTTGATAGATTCTCGCACACAGCTCACAATTCTAGCAACATAGGATTATCCTCAAGAACAAAAAGAGGAATCCAAGGCATCCAAAGTGGTAAAATTGGTCAAGTTCATACATGTAAAGCTCCTCCCGAAGTGGCATGTGTCCCTCCTTTGGTAGGTCAAGCCTTTGCACAGCTAAGGTTTCTACCTCTATACCTAAGAAACCAATAAATGATGTTGTTGTTCCTCAAATGTGTAAGTCGGTGGGTTTTCCATTCAATGTTGTGGACCGAGATGAAGAAGATAAACATAAATATTACAATTTCAAATTCCTTGGCCATTTCATCTCAAGTGCGTTTTGTTACATGAATGCCTAGATCAACTTTCATGCACCGATTCGGTCATTTAAAATTCGTGTGCTTATGTTAATATCTACCAAGAAGAGGAGAAGTAAGGAAATTTTTTAAAACCCCAAGCTTCTATATGTATTTGATCATAGGAAAATATCTTGTCCATAATTGTATGATATACTTAGGTGATAGTACTTCTGTCATGCCTAAGAATATTGTTGATATATTAGGTCTTAAGTATAGCCCCTGACAAAAGGAGACCTGAAACTTGATGGATCAACTGTCACTACTCTGGGAGTCACTAAGGATCTTGAGTTAACCATCCATACATGTACAGTCTTAAAATAACTTAATACATATCAATCATTGATTTGCACCCTTTTTTTCCTTATGTTTTTCAAGAGATTTTACCACTAAAGTGGGTGGTTACTTGTCTTTTGATGGGAAGCATTTGTTACTCAAGATAAGGTATGGTACCCGGTTTACCATACAAGATGAGCCAATATTTTCTTATCATGTAGATTCATATGTCCCATCCCCTCTCCAAGCCAACTATTTAATCCAAGAAGAATAAGCTTTAGTTTCTGAAGAGAAACCTCTTCCACCTTCTATTCCTAATCTATTACTTGATGAGTGGGTGGAGAGGAATCATAAGGTTTACCCATATGCACTAAAGAGTTGGAAGCTTATGAAACTCAGCTTGGTGTTTACTACATTCTTAAAGAAGAGGTTGTGTTGGCGCATGAGCTCAAGAAAAGTGAATAGAACCCAAGTCTATGGAAGTTATACTTTGATGAATCCAGAAGCAGAAATAGCATGGGAGTAGGAGTCATTCTCATTTCCCCTAAGGATGAGAAATTATTATTCGACACAAATTGTATTTTACATGCTCCAAAAAATTTAGCAGAATATGAGGCACTTTGTGCATGGTATACTTATTGCTAAAACTAAGAAGATTAATGCGATGTAAATCTTTGGGGACACAGAATTGGTTATCCAAAAAGTGCGTGGTGAAGAATAAGATTCTCAAAGCTTATGGAAACAAATTTTGGTACCTCCTTGAGAGCTTTGATGCTCTAAATATGCAAGTGGTGCCACATAAAATAATCAAGGAAACTGACCAAATGGTCGCACTTGGTTCATAGTTATCTCCCGCTAAGAACATTGTCAAAGAAAATACTCAACACATTAAGATGGTGAATATACCATCCATTCTAGATAACAACACCAACTAGCACATGTTTGACACTCGATGTGTAGATCATCCAGTTCATCCGAATGAACCCGATTTCTCATCAAGTATGCAACCGGATTTTCATGATAGCTCTAGTGACCAAGTAATACAGTTGAAGACAAACAAGTTTCCTAAAGTGCTGGTCACCTTAGAGAAAATGTTTAGCCCTGATGATTAGTATAAAGGTGAAGAAATAAATATGTGCATGGTACAAGAAGAATACTCCCACTCACTATTGCGCATGGAAAGGATTTTCTTCTCAATAAATCTTATGCACATGATGAAAAGTAGGTCTTCATCTCTCTCTGTCAAAATTACAGTGATCTATTCTTATGGGAGTATGAAGACCTCAAAGGTTTTGATCTAAGTGTTTCTCAACACTCCATTAACCTTGATCCTAGTTTTAAGACCATCGAGAAAAAAGTAGTGACAATCAATCTAAAAGGGCCCTCATGGGAAAGGAGTTATCCAAACTCATTGAGGTGAAGATTATTTTTCCCATCAAGTACTCTACCTGGGTCATGAATCTATTTCTAGTGTGGAAGAAGAATGGTGAAATAATAATATGTGTTAATTTTAGATATTTGAACAAGGCATCCCTAAAGGATAATTATCCTTTGCCTTCTATGGAGTAGATTTTGTAGACTATTTCCAAAGTGTAAATATTCTCAATGTTGGATGAATACTCTATCTTCAATCAGATCTTGGTTAAGGAAGAGGATCAATTCAAAATGTGTTTTCAACCAATCGGGAACATATGCATATCAAAATATGCCCTTTAGTCTATCAAATGCATGCAAAAATTTTTAGCATGATATGGACATTTCCTTCAAAGGTTACATCAATGAGTTCATCTTGGTTTACCTTGATGACATTACAATCTTCTCAAAATAGAGCATAGATCACATGGCACACCTGGAGAAAGTATTTGAGAGATGTAAAAGGTATGGGGTATCTCTTAACCCCAAGAAGAGTAATTTTTTAGTGGTGCAGGGAAAGCTCTTGGGCCATGTGGTTTTAAAGGATGATATCACAATAAATCTTGAGTGTGTTTCATCCATCCTAGCTCTTTACCTACCAACACACAAAAAGGCCTTGCAGACTTCATTGGAAAAATAAATTTTGTTAGGTGTTTTATTCCTAACTTTAGAGGACTTGTTTGGCCCTGTAACCCTAATGCTCAAGAAGGATATAACTTTCAGATAGGCAGAAGGAAAGGAAATCTTTAAAAAAATCAAGCAAGAGATTTCTTACGTGCCAACAATCATCAACCCAAATTAATCAAATGATTTTATCCTTTATGCTTATGGTGCTGATGTGAGTGTCGTTGTTGTCCTAACACAAGAAAATGAACAAGGGATGGAACAATAAGTGGATTTATTTATCTAGACATTTAAGGATTATGAATTAAGATATAGTCGAAGGAGAAACAGGTATACATAATTGTTCGCGCTCAAGAAGTTAAAAATTATGCTCACAAAAAATAGTATCATAGGTGTTAATCTCCCACTCTTCTGTTAGAGACTTCATCATGGGAGAAGAAATTAGTGAAAAGAAAACATGATGGGTGAACAAAATCATGGAGTATGATGTGACTATCAAATCCAAAAATCTAGTAAGAGGTAACGAAATCTACCAAGAGCTTACTATGGATGCGCACGATGAATCCGAGACTTCATTGTTTCTTGATGAATATCTCTAGCGCAAAGAACTTGAGAAGAATACAGATCTTGGCATGCATGATCGGATGAAGGACATGATCACATTCCTTTTCGAGGGCACATACCCTCCTAGCTTAAAAAAGGAAAAGTGGAGACATCTGAGGTTACAATCTATCACTTATGTTTTGATTGATAGAATTATCGTGAAGAAGAATCTTGATGTCATGTTGTTAAGGTGTTTCAATGAAGCACTGATCAAAACGTGTTAGCATAATTTCACAATGGATTCTCTGGTGGAAACTTATTTTCCAAAAATACAACAATGAAGATCATAATGACATGTATATTTTGGCCTACTCTATTTTTAGATGCACACAAATGGGTCAAAAATGCAAGGAATACGCTTTCTTTATAGGAAAAAATTATTGGAATTGCTTCCCCTTTAACCAATCCAAGTGGATCATCCTTTTGTGCAATGGGGTCTTGACTTCATTAGCACGATCATCAATCCACCTTCAAGCATTAGACATAGATGAGTATTGATAGCTACGAGACTACTTTACCAAATAGACAGAATTCTTTGAGCTCAAGGAATCAACAAAGTCGAAATCCTTGACTTTCTCAAAGGTATAGTCACAAGGTTTGGCATTCCTCAAACCATTATCTCTGATAATGCAAAATCCTTCTTTGGCACTAAAATCACTGATTGGGCTCTAAATATGGGCATATATTTGAAGACTTCTTCCAATAGTACCATTAAGGAAATGGTTTGGAAAAGTTAACAAATAAGAACCTGATCAGGATCATGAAGTGCATGATGAACAACAACCAAAGATAATGGCATGTAAAGGTCACACACATGCTATGGGAAGATAGATTTATAGTTAAAAGGGCAATATGAAATTTTCCTTATAAGCTTGTATATGAAAAGGAGGCTACCCTTCCTTTGACGTTTGAGTTGTACTCATTGGCACTTTCCCAACAGATGGAGTTTGAAAGCACAAACTAGAGAGAAATCAGAATGACAGAGTTGTTTAATCTTAAAGAATCAAGGAACTCTGTGATGATCAAGCTACAAAAATATCAGCAAGCAAAATAGAAATGGTTTGATGGAAATGCTAGGCCTAAAGCTTTATGACTTAGGGACTTGCTTTTGAAATGGGATGTTTGATAGAGCTAAACCAGGTCATCATTCAAAGTTTGTTGTACTTTGGAGTGGCCCATACATCATTTGTTCATGCAAGGAGGATAACTATTTTGAGTTAACTCATCTTGATGGAGATGCGTTGTAAATCCTAGTGAATGGGATCTATCTAAAACCATTCCATTAAGTTTGTTACATAATTTTGTATGTATTAGAGTAGTTTAAATTCCTCCAAGTGCGCTACATGTACATTGTTTATTTGTACATTAGTTCTTTCTTCTCACATGCTTCCTATGTGTGCTCTTCCTTTTTCTTCCAGGTGTCGGATTATTTCAACAGTTTACAAGATTCGAATAGAGTCAAGAAATGATCCTTTAAGTGACTTCAAGGGAAGTTCTTCAAAGCTGCAGATAAAAATTTCATGATTACTTATCGACTCCATGCCTAATGGCTTCTCTAGGCTATTGATCTACTTCATCTAGCGGAAGATAGCCTCGAAAGTTTCCAAAACTTTTATCCAAATAACTCTCCTAGTTATCTGGAAAACTTGCATCCATATTCTTACTCATAGTTCTTCATTTCAAGTGACATAAACTTTATTTATTCACTTGGTCACTATTTCCTCACATGACCTTGTGATATTCCCCTTCTCCCCTTTCAATTTTCCTTTTCCTCTTTATTCCACTCTTACCTTGCACACATCTTTTGTGCATTTTCCTTCTTCCTAGTAGCTATCTATCTTATGCGTGTGCCTTCTACTTTCTTCAATCGAGAAAATTCCCTAGCCATCTCATGTTCCCCATACATTACCAAGTAATAGTTTCACCTTTACTATATGTTCTCCACTCACCATTATTTCCCTTTTTCCTCTATGCACGTTGCGATTGCACGCGAATTCTTTCTACCTTCTTCTCGCACCTCATTCTTCCATGCACATAATTTTGTACCCTCCTCTATGTCATTCTCTCGTGCCATCTCATTATCTCGACACACCTGATTTTTCCCCACATAGCCTATCAAATTGTGCCAACATGGTGCTAAATAATTTCCGTAAACTAGTGAGTGACACGTGGCGAAAACGATAAAATTGTTTTTGCGTAGTTGACGGTTTTTAGTCAATTAGTGCACACAACATGTCTTGCATATGTAGGAAACCATTACATTCTTCCGATAGCCATATATTTCACTACAAAGTACTTGATCGGTGTGGTCCTAGTCTCATTGATAGTTTTTGATGTGGGTTATAGTGCTAGGGATCCTAATTCAAATTCTTGGTGGATATGGTAGGTGAGAAATGGGAAAACATATTTCTAGGAATTAATGAGTAGATCTAATTACTCCAACCACCTGATTTGATCTAATCTACCCTCTTTCCTTCTCTAAAATTCAAAACATACTTTGGGGAAACGTATTTGACATATTTACAGCATTAAATGCTTCTTTTGGTGGTTGTTGTTAGTGCAAATCAGCAGCACCCCTTGATGTTTTCTCAAATTTCTAGTTTGATAGTACTCATCCAGTGTGATTACACAACATTGAATCTTTTCCCCAAGTCTGGGACTTGAAAAATTGGGAAAAGAATCTCTAGATTAAAGGTTAGTTCCTCAACTCCTCTGATCAGATGTATGCTTGAAAATTGCAGAGGTTTAATACTAGATCCTACTCTAAATTCCAAGGAGACAAAGATAAAGGATGCAAAAGAAATAAAACTAAGTAAAAGTAGTGATACACCAAAGGAGTGGTGAACATCTATTTCTACAAATTGACACAAGTTACAAAATGCAACAACAATCATGCACAAATTGCTAAAAATGTAATGAAGGATCAATATAGGGCAAACAACACAAGAGAGGATTGAAAATTCATTCACAGAGCTTGTATTGTCATTTCCATCTTTAAGATACAATGCATTACAACAGAAAGAGGTAGAAAACCTGTTTTAGTCCTGAAAGAGGTCTAACATTCCAAAAACTCACTTTCCAGGGTGAAGGAGGGAGCCTGCAATTCATAAAAATGTCGAACCCTTTACAAATGGGCCAAATTTGGCTTTTAACAATGAAAACCTGAGCTCACGAAGGAGAAAACACAGAAAAAGTAAAGGAATCATTTAACCACCAACCAAATCCATTAAAACAGCATGGGTACCCTTACAAGTTCATTCCCCAAGATTTTTGACCATACTAGAGAAGAATGGAAGCCATACTACATTAAAATTGGTGGTTGAACGTTAATTCTACTCTTTTCCCCATGCTAGAGGTGTTTTCTCATTTTTCTCTCACCAAACTCCATCAAAACACAAAATTGAAGATTCCATCATGTAGAGGAATTCAAAATATTTCCAATGACACTAAAATCAAGAAAAACTGAGCTCTATCGAAAGATATGCCCTTCTAAAGATTTAGGGCAAAACAGGGCAAAAATCAGGTCAGGGCGGGCCGAAACCCAAAAATTTCATCTTTTTGAATTTGGGAAAAATTCCCGCTACTCCAATGCCATGTGGCATGTTCTGATTGGATGCGGGCTTCACAAAACCATTTTATGCCTTTTTGAATTTTTGGAAAATTTTCCTTTGTTGCTCCGCACCCCGCCGCTCCGATGCCATGGGGCACTCTCCAATTGAGCGCGGGCCTTAGCCAGCTTTCTTTCCCCTATAGGCCCGAAAGAAAAATTCTCCTTTGTGCCCTTTAGAAACACTTTGGAAAAAAATTAAAGTTCTCTCGTGCCTCCGACCTCTACCGAGACCATGACACGTGGCATACCCCGATTCGCGCGGGAAAAATTTCTTGTTTGCACCCCTTTGGACCTTTTGGCAATTTTTTCCAAATTGCCCATGCCCCCAACCTCCACCAAGACTAGGACACATGGCATCTTCCCATTCGTTGTGGGCCTTCAGGCCGGTTTTCCCTTTTGGCCCCTTAACAATTTTGGTGAAAAGCCAAAATTCACTCCGCCGCCTGACTCCCACCACCTCCAATTAGTTCGTGGAGCTTTGGGCCAAAATTTTATTTTTCACCCCCACCAACCTCTTTGGAAAATTTTCTAACTTACCTCTGCCGACCCACCATTCCACCACCACGTGGCACTTTCTGATTGGTTGCAGACCTTCCTAGGAAAATTTCCTCAAAACTCTGCTGAGCCATAACTTGCAAAATACAAGGAGTTAGAAGGAAAACTTTACCTTTCTAGAAAGATGAGAAAATTCTCTATCTAATGAATCCATTTCCAAAAAAATTTGAGTGCCTAAAAAGTGAAAAATTTGACTAAGGCACAAGGAAGGAAGAAATGAAAGAGAGTTAGCCAAAAATAAGCAAGGGGCTTATTTTGGATAACAATTTTGGCGACTCAGAGGGGTCATCTACTTGCTGGATGAAGTTACCAGTTGCTTGAAACAATCCATTGGGCATGGAGTCATCAAATTAACTACTTGGTACTCCTAATTCATTAGAAAAATTTCAAGAAGGAAGATTGTGAGAGTAGAACATCACTTGATCTGGAACATGGCCTACAAAAATGCATCCTTGGGACAACAAGCTTGTGCCAAAGCACTTAGGGAAATGTAAAACTAAGATACAATAGAAAAATGTGCACACGCACTAGGAGAAATGAAAATCTAAGCTAATATGTACAAGGTGGAGAGTTTCCCTTCTAGTAGCAATGCTTTAGATGGATTCCATTAACTGGAATCTTCAGTTCTCCACCATCTAATGTAGACAAGTAGAAGGCATTGTTGTTCTTACATTTTGTGACCATGTAGGGGCCACTCCAAATGGCATCAAACTTTGAATGCCTTCCCCGGCTCTTCTCGGTCCACATCCCATTTCAACACTAAATCTCTAACTTGGAAGGTTCTAGGCTTAGCTTTCTTATCAAAGGTCCTCTTGACCAAGGCTTGGTCCTTCTCCATTATTTAGGCTGCATGCTCTCTGATTTCTTGGAGCTACATTAATTTTGCATATCTAACCTCCATGGGTTCAAACTCCAATAACTCCAATTGCTTCATGAGTTCCAACGTTGGCAACTCAAGTGACATGGGCAAGATTGCCTCTCTTCCATAAACAAGTCTGAATGGAGAGTTGCTTGTGGATCTCTTGGAAGTTATCCTATCATCCCACAAGGCTGATTTCAATTTGGTGTTCCAAGGACTCTTATTTTCATCAAGAGTCCTCTTGATGATCTTTAATAAGTTCTTGTTGGTAGACTCAGCTTGGCCATTACCTTGAGGGTAATAATTTGATGAAGTTCTCAGATAAATCCCATTTTTAATAGCCCATTTAGTTACCTTTGATCCTATGAATGTTAAAGCATTATATGATATTATAGTGGTAGGTATACCAAATCTGGTTATTATCCCCTCATAGAAGTTTAGAATGCTAGATTCATTTTCCTCTTTGAGTGCCACCACCTCAGTCCATTTGGTGAAGTAGTCTATTGCTGTTAGAATCCACTTGTGTCCCTAGATTGAGTTTGGGTTAATGACTCCAATGAAGTCCAAACCCCATTGCATGAATGGATGGTCAACTGAAATTGGGTGCAATGGAAGGGCTACTAATCTCTCCTTGCCTGTGAAGAATGCACAATTTTTGCACCTCTTGATCCATGCATAACAATCACCAAACACCTTGGGCCAATAATAGCCAGCCTTCATAATCTTGAGGGCTGTCACTCTTGGAGAAAAATGACCCCAACTGATCCACCATGGAACTCTTCTAACATTCTATTAATTTGATTTGTCCCAATGCATCTCAACAACACTCCATTTACATCCTTCTTGAACAAGACACCATCAACAAGTGCATATGGGACAGCCTATAATTTGAAGGGTCTTCTATATATTTTGTTCATCTCTGGAGGGCATAGGTCTATTTATAAGAAGTGCATTATGTCTTGGGTCCAGCAAGGAGTGAGCACACCATCATTATCTTCTTGAATGTTTCTTGTCTCTTGGTTGTCTTGTAATGCCAAAACAACATCCTTCCCATTGCTTGCTTCCATTGATTTGCTCAAGACCAACTACTCACACAATCCCTTTCCTCATACCAACTTGGTGACTTTGATCTCAATGTCATACTCCATGACATGAGTAATCAACCCTGCATGTTTTTCATTTAGGTCTTTGTTGAGGAGGAAGTCCTTAACTCCCACATGAGAAACCAGCAGTTGAACCTTGTTATTTGAAATTGGATGCTTAAATTTCTTCAAGCTCATAATCATTGCAAGAACATGCTTCTCAATGAAGGAGTACCTCACCTCATAGTCCTCCCGGATTTGGCTAAAGAAGGCAATTGGCTGCTCTACATTTTCTTTGTTCTTCTGTACTAAAATTGTAGAAATTGTATCATCACCTCCAAATGTATACAAGATAAAGTCCTTACAAAAATCTTGGTTAATGAGAGTTGGAGCTTGTGAGATTGCCTATTTTATTGCCTCAAAACTTGCCTTACCTTCAACTTTCCATTTGAAAGCCATACTTTTCTTCAACATCATAGTTATTGGCTTGATAAGGGCTGTAAAATCTGGAATAAACCTTCGAACAAAATTGGTTCTTCCCAAGAAACTTTGAAGGGCCTTCTTATGACTTGGTAATGGTAGTGCTTTTATTACTTCAACCCTCTCTAGATCAATTGCTAATCCCTCTTTGGAAATAATGTGGCCTAGGAGCTTTCCCTCATGAGCTAGGAAAATACATTTCTTGGGATTTAAGGATACCCCAAATCTTCTACATCTTTAGAACACTTGTCTCAAATGAAAGAGATGATCTGCTACACTTTTAGAAAATACAGTAATATCATCTAGATATATCAGCACTATTTTGTTGATCAATCCCTTGAACGCCATATCCATTTCCCTTTGGAAGGTAGCTCTAGCGTTGGACAGCCCAAATGGCATTTTTCTATATGCATAAGTCCCCATTTGGTGGTGAAGGCTATTTTGAACTGATCATCCTCCTTTACCATGATTTGATTATACCCTGAATAACCATCTAGCAATGAAAACCTCTTAGAGCCAGCAACAACTTGCAAAATTTGTTCCATAAAAGGAAGTGGGTAGTGATCCTTGAGGGATGCTCTATTCAAATCTCTAAAGTCTACACACAATCTGATTTCTCCACTCTTCTTTCTAACTGGAACCAAGTTTGCTACCCAACTAGAATGCTTGATGGGAAATATGATACTTTCCTTTATTAACTTATTCAATTCTCTCTTCATGAGAGGCTCCATGTGTGGATTGACTGGCCTTTGTTTTTGCCTGATGGGTTTAGCACTTGGATCCAATTCAATTGTGTGTTGAGCTAGCTTGGGATTGAAACCTCTCAATTCTTCATAGCTCCAAGAAAATATGTTTGGGAACTCTTGGAAAGTTGTATGAACTCATATGTTTCTTGCTTGGTTACCACTTTACCAATTTGAAGTGATTTTCCTTCTCCCACTGAGATGGGTACTGAATCTTCTCCCTTGACTTGGATGTTTTCTTTCTCTTTCCTAAATTGATCATTAGGATTAAAGATGGACTCCAAGGTGACAATTCCTTTTGGCAGTTTTTGGTTCTTAGTTGTACTACTTGATCACCATATTGTTGTTCTAACTTTTCTTGATTTTTGGCTGAGAACTCAGCTTCTTCTTACAAGAAATTGATGATTTGTTGGTCACTTTCAAACACTTTCCAACTTACATTATTTTCTAGCACTGATGGCCTTATAATCACATGAATGCTTGGCTACACTTTATCTTCCTTGATACTTTCCACAACATCAAAGGCTGCCCCAACTGCTGCAAGTCTATCAACAACTTGGTTTTCTTTCCTAGGGATGGAATTGATGTGAAAGCCATCAAAATCCTCAATGAGGTCCCATACCCTATTCTTATAACACTTGAGAAGGTCATTTTTGCAGCATGTTGCCCTTTAACTTTATTAATAACTAGCTCACTATCACCAAATACTTATAAGTTTTGATACCCCTTTTCCTTGACCAATGCAATCCTTGTATCAAAGCTTCATATTTAGCAAAGTGTTGTTAGAACATGAAAACTAAAAACTAAAAGCTGAATAATACTTATAGTGACAAACATAGGGCAAAAAGTGGTGGTAAATCTATCACCTGACATATCTTGTAACACGTGGAAATTGGTGCATGCATGCAAAGTAAGGATCAAATATTTAATTATTCCCACTGTTGTTATTGTTTTCCCATCCATTTACACCACCCCCTTGGATATGACTTCATATTGGAGACCCAGCTGATCAGCTATTTTCTTGGGCATTACATAACTACTTGCCCCGAAATCAATCATACAATTGTGTACTAGTTTATCCCCAATGATCAATGAAACATAGAATGGAGGGGGTTTCAAGACTTTACCTTAATGTCCTCCATGTTTCCCCTAAGACTGAGCAGCATTTGTGAGTACCTTCTCTTTCATATGAGCTTCCTGATTTGAAATTGACCAATTCTTCATGGCAGCTTGTAGAAGATTCCTTTGGCTTGGGATGGATAGTGACTCCCACATAGATATATTCACATTTGTCTTCTTCATTTGTTCAATGATGTTGAATGGGGATGAAACATCTCTTTTTACCCCCTATCCTGCACACCCTTTTCTTGTACATGGGATGCAACCGTTGGCATTTGAACTGATCTAGAAGGTGGCTTGGGCTGCCCCGACACATTTGGAACTCGTATTTTCTTGCCAGCACTTTGTGGAGTGATGGAAGGTTGTGGATCACCTGGAGCTAATGACTTCCCTTCACCAATATTCCTCTTCTTTAACCTTTTGTTAGCTACTACATTTTGGGAAATTATTTGATTCATACCACAAAAATCTTCACCGCCAATTCATAAGTGTGGTCTTATTTGGATTTGTATTTTGCTTTGAGATGTTCCTTGTTGTTGGTTTGTTTCTTAGCACACCTCACCCTCTACACAAGTTTTTGTCACCATCAAGTCTTAGTTCAAAGTGCCATTAAAGCACATAGACTAGTTGTGAGGTTCGTTGCATGGGAAACACCAATCATACTCTTGTGCTATATTATTTTACATTCGCACTAAGGCTTTAGAGGTAGATGCAACCTTGGGGTTATATAGCTGAAGTGGTCTATTGGCAAGAAGCCTTACTTAATTTCAATTTGCAGTTGGATTGGGTGGTCTATTAGGTTGATATGGTTGCTTATTATGTTGAGTTTGAAACTGATAAGAAGGTTTAAAACTTTGGGCTTACTTGCCTCTTGAGTGTAACCAGCTCATTGCCTAAATTTTGTAATTATTTCATGACTTATTGAAGTTCATTTGAGGCATTAGAGGATGAAGTAGAAGTTTCATTTGAACTCTGATTTCTAGGAGTGGGAATAGGAGCTAAAGTAGGTGCTTGACTAGTACTTGGGCTTTCCAAGTTTGGATACAAGGGCATGGGAGGCCTAGGAGCTAGCTTACCAGCTTGAATCAAACAATTTTCAGCCCTAATGGAAATGTTATAAGCTGCAGGTATATTTGTACCTCTCATGGATTGAATTAATATAGAAACATCGAATTTAAATCTTTGAGATAGTATAAGAAATCACCTTCAAATTTGTTGGCCTTCACCGCCACCGGGATTCTATCCCATGTGCTTTGAAATCTGAAGTTGAAGTCTGTTAGCTACTAATTGGGAGCTCTCTTGATAGTTTTCATTGTTCCAGGTAGAGACAAATTATCCCCCTTTTCTCCAAACTGCTCATGGAGAGCTATGAAAAACTAGTTCCAATTTTGGATAGAGCCTGCCCCAAGGCTCTTGAACCATTGCAAGGCTTTCCCTTTGAATGAAGATGCCAGCAATTTGACAACAATTTGCATTTCAACAATCTCATGGATTGCACAAACATTAGCAATGTCTTTAACATGATCACTAGGAGTGGTATGATTTTCCCCAGTAAAGTATGGGATGTTCTTCAATGCTGCAACTAGAACTGGATTTTGTGCATTGAGAGCAAGTGGGCTGCTGCCAGTGAAGTTGACATAAGGGTTGTGTTGTGCCATTCTGATTGGCCTGAGAACCCTTGTTGATTGGGTGAAAGGTCTACCAGGTGGAGGGGTTGATAGAGTTCTATTTGGTGGAGATGAAGACCTTTGAATCCTTCTTCCTCTTTGTCTTCTTCGTGGGGATAACTGCAGATACTTAGATAATCCCTCTTCTCTAGCCCTTGACCTTGTTTGGATCCTTCTCATGAATCTTCAGACTTGGACTGCTAAAACCAGTTGATTTTTCCTCTTTGGAGTCGCTAGATGTGCAAATCAGGGATCTTTCAAGTAAGAAATTACAACAAAAGCACATCAAATTTTTTGCAATGAAGATGAAGACCTCTAAGGTCCTACCGGGCATGCCAAAATTTTTAGTGTAAATCAGCAGCACCCTTGGATGTTTTCTCAGATTTCTAGTTTGATAGTAGGCATCCAATGTGATTGCACAACATTGAATTTTTTCCCCAAGTGTGGGACTTGTAAAATTGGGAAAAGAATCTCCAGATTAAAGGTTGGTTCTCAACTCCTCTAATCAAATGTATGCTTAAAAATTACAGAGGTTTAATACTAGATCCTACTTTAAATTCCAAGGAGATAGAGATAAAGGATGAAAAAGAAATAAAACTAAGTAAAAGTAGTGATACACCAAAGGAGTGGTGAAAATCTATTCTGTAAAATTGACACATGTTACAAAATGCAACAAAAATCATGCACAAATTGATAAAAATGTAATGAAAGATTAGTATAGGGCAAACAACACAAGAGAGGATTGAAAATTCATTCACAGAGCTTGTATTGTCATTTCCATCTTTAAGATACAATGCATTACAACAACAAAGAGGTAGAAAACATGTTGCAGTCCTAAAAGAGGTTTGATATTCCACAAATTCACTTGCCAGGGTGAAGGAGGGAGCTTGTAGTTCATAAAAATATCCAACCCTTTACAAATGAGCCAAATCTGGCTTTTAACAATGAAAACCCGAGCTCAGGAAGGAGAAAATGTCGAGAAAAGTAAAGGAATCATTCAACCACCAACCAAATCCATCAAAACAACATGGGTACCCTTAAAATTTCATTCCCCAAGATTTTCGACCATGCTAGAGAAGAATGGAAGCCATACTGCATTAAAAATGGTGGTTGAACATCAGTTCTGCTCTTTTCCCCATGCCAAAGGTGTTTTCTCATTTTTCTCTCACCAAACTCCACAAAAACACAAAATTGACGATTCCAACATGTAGAGGACTTCAAAATCTTTCCAATGACACCAAAATGAAGAAAAACCAAGCATTGGATCGAAAGATACACCCTTCGAAGATTTAGGGAAAAACAAGGCAAAAATCGGGTCGGCGGGCCGAAACCCAAAATTTTTCCCTCTTTTTTGAATTTGGGAAAAATCCCCAAAAATCTCTTCCCCCACTACTCTAATGCCATGCAGCACATTCTGATTGGACGTGGGCTTCACAAAACCATTTTACGCCTTTTTGAATTTTTGGAAAATTTTCCTTTGTCACTCCGCGCCCGCCGCTCCGATGCCACGTGGCGCTCTCCAATTGGGCATGGGCCTTAGCCAGCTTTCTTTCCCCTACAGGCCCACGAGAAAAATTCTCCTTTATGCCCTTTAGAAACACTTTGGCAAAAAATTAAAAGTTCTCCCACGCCCCGACCTCCGCCGAGACCAGGACATATGGCATACCTTGATTCGCGCGGGCCTAAATCAATTCTTTTCCCTCTGCGGGCCCACGGGAAAAATTTCTTCTTTGTGCCCCTTTAGACCCTTTGAAAAAATTTCCAAATTCTCCCACGCCCCCAATCTCCACCGAGACTAGGAAACATGGCATCTTCCCATTCGTTGCGGGCCTTCGGGCTGGGTTTTCCCTTTTTACCCCTTAACAATTTTTGTGAAAAGCTAAAATTCACTCTACCACCCCGACTCCTGCCCACTTTATGGACACGTGGCGGCATTCAATTGGTTCATGGAGCTTTAGGACAAATTTTCTTTTTCTCCCCTACTGACCCCTTTCAAATTTTTCTAACTCACCTCCACCCACCCGCCATGTGGCACTTTCTCGATTGGTTGCGAGACCTTCCTAGGAAAATTTCCTGTAAAACTCCACCGAGCCATAACTTGCAAAATACAAGGAGTTAGAAGGAAAACTTTACCTTTCAAGAAAGGTGACTAAATTATCTATCGATGAAGCCATTTCCAAAAAAATTGAGTGCCTGAAAATTGAAAGAAATTAACTGAGGCACAAGGAAGGAAGAAATGAAAGAGAGTTACCCAAAAAATAAGCAAGAGGCTTATTTTGGATAACAGATTGTATTTCAAATTCCCTCCTTCTTCTCTTCTTCTTCCATGGATTCATCTATAAATGTAAGAGCTAGGCTCATTGTTAATTTTATACATTTTTATCCTTACGCACTTGGCTAAGGACTTCATATTTCTATATTCTGAGTCACAGACCTCTATATCTAGCTCATGCATGTGGATATCAACCTCTTTCACCATTGTAACAATTTTGTGCATTTTTAGAAATAATGGAAGCATCATTTTGTGACTATTCTCTGTCCTAAGTGTGTTTGTATTCTTTCTTCTTGCCTTTCTTTTACATTGCATGCATGTTGTGTCACTCTACGTCCCTTGTAGCTCCATTTTTAGTTGTGTTCCATGAAACTAATCTGGTAAATGTGTTTTAGTTGTGTTACATGTGCCTAGCCTCCCTTGATGCCTTTCCCTTAATTTTCACTCAAAACAAATAGTGTTCATCCCTTTTTTTTTGGTGTTATCACCTTCCTTAGATTATTTTTCCTTTTTTTATCCTTCTATCCCTAGTCCCTTAGCATTGTCATCTTAGTTTTCCCTTTCAGCCTTAGGAGTAACAATAGCAGTAGAAATAGATAGAGGAACTAGCCTTCTTAAGAGATCCATCTCAAGCAAGCAATGTCCCACAACTTGGAGAGGGTTCCATTGTTTTATCAAATGACTCGGTTCTTCTAGATCTGAGACACGGGTGCAAGTTTGACAACCAACAATGCTAAAGAAAATTGCTGATGTGTTGGGCCTTAAGAGTACATATCCATGTGTAAAGGATTCTTACAACTTGATGGCTCAACTATCACAACTTTAGGTGTCATCAAATATATTGAGTTAACCTTCCATGCATTTCCAATCCGACCATAATCGAAGATGTGTCAATTATTGACCTACCTTCTTTTTTCCCTCTACCTATCAATATATTTCACTACCAAAGTGGGTGGCTACTTGTCTTCTGATTGGTCTCATATGTTACTAAGAACAAGATATGGTACCCAATTTACCATACAAGCTGAGCCTATATTTTCATATCATGTTGAGTCATATGACCCATCACCTCTCCAAGAAAATTTCCTAATCCAAGAAGGCAAAGAACAAAAGTTTGTTTTAGAAGAGAAACCTGTTCCTCCTCCTATACATGATCTATTATTAGATGAATTGGCTAAGCGGTGATATGAATTTGATCCTTATGACACAACTCTTGAATCTTTTGAAACTGGTCTTGGTACTTATTACATCCTTGAAGAAGAAGTTGTGTTGCCTAGCACGCTCAAACAAGGTGAAGAAAATTTTGGACTATGGAAGTTATATTTTGATGGCTCTAGAAGAATAAATAGCACACGTGCATGTGTTGTTCTCATTTATCCTAAAAATGAAACATTCTTCTTCATGTACATGCTACATTTTGCATGCTCCAACAACATAGCAGAATATGAAGCATTGGTGCAAGGTATTCTTATTGCTTTGAGAAAAGAAGATCAAGGCACCGAATATCTTTGTGGATACTAATTTTGTTATCCACCAGGTCTCAAATTAGTGTGTGACGAATAATAATCTTCTCAAATATTATAAACATAGAGTTTGTGACCTCCTAGAGAGATTTGAAGCTCTAAATCTATAAGTCGTACTAAGTAATTTGAATAAGGAAGTTGATCAAATAGACGCACTTGGTTCATAGTTGTCACCTGTTAAGGATTTCATCTAAGGAAATGCATAACACATCAAATTAGTGGTCGAGGCCTTCTATTCTAGATAATGAAACAATCTAGCGAGTGTTGTACAGCTGATGTGTAAATTATCCAATTCATACATAATGAATTTGAGTTCTCTTCAAGCATGAAAGTTTAATTGCATGAAAACTATGGTTCTCAAGTGATCCAACTAAAGAAAAACAATTATCCTAAAGGCTTGGTCACCTTAGATAATACTTTCAGCCCTAATGATGACTATATGTGTGTAGTGCATGAAGACTATACTCTAGTCACTATTGCGCGTGGAAAAGAGTTGGTGCATGGAAAATATTGTGTGCAAGATTAAAATAAGGCCTTCATTTCTCTTTATCAAGAATACAAAACATCTTCTCATGGGATTATGAAGAACTCAAAATATTTGATCCAAGTGTTGCTTGACATTCCCTTGACCTTGATCCTAGTATCAATCCCATCAAACAAAAGCAAAGTACCTTCATTCCTAAGATAGAGCCCCTCATGAGGAAAGAGTTGTCTAAATTCATTGACGAAAAGATAATATTCCCCATAAAGTACTCTACTTGGGTCACAAATCTTGTTCTAGTGTGCAAGAATAATGGTGAAATCAGACTCTATGTTGATTTTAGAGATCTAAATAAGGCATCTTTGAAGGATCATTATCATTTTCCTTCTATGGAGAAGATTTTGTAGACAATGGCTAGTGTACAAGATATTTTCCATTTTGGATGGGTATTCTAGTTTTAATCATATTATGGTCAAGGAAGAGGATCAATTCAAGACAACATTTACAACCGAATAGGGAACATATTCACATCAAGTAGATTCACTTTGCTCTATCAAATGTAGGTGCAAAATTCTAGTGATTCATGGAAATATCCTTTAAAGTTTATATAAATGAGTTCATCCTAGTTTACTTGGATGACATAACTATCTTCTCAAAGTAGAGTACATATCACATGATGCATCTAGAGAAAGTATTTGAGAGATGCAGATAATTTGGGGTATCTCTTAACCCCAAGAAGTGTAACTTTTCGTTATGCAAGGAAAATGTTTTGGCCATGTGGTCTTATAGCATGGTATTTCCATTGATTCTGAGTGTGTTTTAACCATCATTCATTCCTAAATTTGTAGGACTGGTTAGGCCCATCACCATCATGCCCAATAATGACACAATATTCAAGTGGAAAGAAGAAGGAAAAGAGAGCTTCAACATAATCAAACAAGAGATCACTTGTATGCCAACACTCATTAATCTGGATTATTCCAAGGATTTCATCCTTTATGCTTATGGGGAAAATGATAGTGTTGTTGTTTTCTTGAAATAAGAAAATTTTGTCAAACACCGAAGGATTATGAATTAAAATGCAGTCACATGGAGAAACATGTCTTCTCCGTGATGCACGCACTAAAAAAATTTTAAGAGCATGCTTGCCACAAATCATATCAAAGTGTTAGTTTCACACTCTAATGTGAGAGAATTCATCATGGGAGCAAAAATCAGTGAGAAAATAGAAAGATGGGTGACCAAATCATGTATTATGATGTGACTATCAAATCCACTAATCTTTGTAGAGAAAATGCACTCAGAAATAGATTTTAGAGGATGTGTAGTTTGAACCTAAGACTTCATTTTTTATATGAAGATCTCTCGATGCACTAAAACCGAGAAAAGTGAAGATCCTAACACATGCACTTGAACAAAGGACATGGTCACATTCCCTTCCTCTGCCCACACCTCTTGAATTGAAATAAGAAAAGAGACAACATCCGGGGCTGCGCTTTATTCCCTATGCATTGATTAATGGTGCTATCTCAAGAAAAGTATTGTTGGCATGTTACTTTGAAATGCATTAACGACACAAATATTGAGAAAGTGTTAGTAGAATTTCATGATGGTTTCTCTGTGGATACTTATCTCACAAAGAAAAATTTATGAATATCATCAAGGTAGGATAATTTTATCCTACTCTTTTTGTAGATGCGCACAAGTGGGTCATAAAATGCAAAGAGTTCACTTTATTTGTAGGAAAGAAGAAATTGGTTGTGCTTCCCCTCTTACCAATCCAAGTGAATCATCCTTTCACGCAATGGGGTCTCAACTTTATAGGTATGATAAAGCTACCCTCAAACGCTAGCCACAAGTGGATGTTGATAGCTATGGACTACTTTACCAAATGGACATAAGTTATCGTGCTCTAGGAATCAAATGAGTCAATCATCCTTGAATTTCTTGAGGGAATTATAAAAAGGTTTGAAATTATTCAAACCATTATCTATGATAATGGAAAATACTTCTTGATACAAAAATTCTGATTGGGTGCTTAGTCTTGGTATTTATTTGAAGAATTATTCCAACTACTACCCTCAAGGTAATGGCTTGGTAGAGTCAACAAACAAGAACCTGATCAGAATCATGAAACAAACAATGAACATCAACCAAAGGAAGTGACATACAAAGGTCTCGCATGTGCTCTGGGTAGACAACATAACTATGAAGAATACAATAGGTACTTCACCTTAAAAGCTTGTTTATGGAAAGGAAGATAGACTTTGTTTATCCCTTGAATTGTCTTCATTAGAGCTTACATAGTAGTTGGAGTTTGAGGGCATGGATAAAAGAGAAATAACAATGGAAAATATGTTTGAACCTTAAGAATTGAGAAAATATACCATGATCAAGCTATAATAGCATCAACAATCAACAAATAAGTGGTTTGATAAAAAATATAGACCTCAAGATTTCAAAGTTGGTGATCTGGTCTTAAAATGGGATGTTGACAAAGCCAAAACAAGGCGTCATTCAAAGTTTTATGCACTTTGGAGTGGCCCATACACTATCAGTTCTTACAAGGAGGATAACTATTTTGATTTTTCTCACCTTGATGGAGGCACACTACTAATCCCAGTTAATGGGATTTATCTCAAGAACTTCCATTAAGTCTTCTACATCATTGTATATATTAGAATAGTTTCAATTCGTCCAAGTGCACTCTATGCACATTGTTCTATTTGTATATAGTTCTTTCCTTTCACGCACTCCTTATGCATGTTATTTTGGTGCTTCTAAGATGCCAATTTGGTTCAAGGATTTTCCAACAGCTTTTTCAAAGTGATCTCTAACTCTCATAAAATTCAAATCAGAACATCTTCACATGAGAGTAGCAATTTTTTAGAGTTCAAACAATGCTTTAAGTGACTTCAGGATAGTTCTTCAAGTTGTAGATCAACATTTTATATTTTGAAGCTGAATCCATGCGCAATGGATGCTTCAAGGCTACTAATCTTCTTCATCTAGTAGGCATATGACTATGAAATTCACTAAACTATTGTCCAAAATAAATCCCCTAGTTATTTTGACTTACATCCTCAATCTGAATTTGAAGTTCAAGACTCCAAGATGCATGTACACTCTGTTTGTTTCCATGGCACATTACTTGGTTGTATTTCTCCTATGCGCCCTTACACACCCTTCCTTCTCCATTCCTCTATCTCCTTCCATTCTCCCTTTGTGCATACTCCTTACACACTTGCCTTCTTTCCCATAGTTTTTGCATCCTTCGCACACACCCCTTGACTTTCCTTCCAATTTAGATAAGTCCCCTATATGCATTCTCCACGTGCCCCTTTCTTTTATTTCCACCATGCTCTCCCCATTTGACCCACTCCCCATTTGCATACTTGTATCCTTTCAAGTATACAACTTATCTTCCCATTTCTAACCATATCCCTTTTGTGTTCCTATCTTCTCGCATTCTTACACCTCTTTCTTATGCACATGCTAAGTGCACTCTCTTGTGCCAAGTCATTGTGCCACATCACAACCTTTTAGAATTGAGTATACAACATATAACCTATCAAAACATGTCGATGCACACCAAAACCTCACATCAAATGAAATGCTTACACATGTCATAAATGAAAAAAATATCGGATAGTCGGTTGATCCTTTGGATCAATGAGAGTACACCATGTGT
Organism: Taxus wallichiana var. yunnanensis; assembly: GCA_018340775.1. NCBI lineage: Eukaryota > Viridiplantae > Streptophyta > Pinopsida > Cupressales > Taxaceae > Taxus > Taxus wallichiana. Next base: position 240,757,667 of record CM031236.1, on the reverse strand, counting down.
CTTGTGTGTTTAGTTAGCACTATAGACTTAAAATACATATAAATTATGTTATAGAGATCGTATTTATGATATTTTTGTTTTGTTGGAAAGATGTTAATTTGGGATACACTCCAGATCATTAAAAATTAGATTTTTTGTATGTTTTTAGGGAAGAAACAAGGAAAATCATCTCAGTCATTAATGCGTGACTTCAATCAGCCTAACCACCTAGATTTGATCTAATTTTCCTTGTTCCTTCTTCCACAAGTAAACCAACATGGGAATGTGGATCTAACATCTTTGCGAGCATATTTATAGGATATTATTACTTTTGATTAGTGGTTGAAATTTTGAATAAGAGTTTCCCTCAACTTTTCCTCCTCTTCTCTCATTATTTTTCTATAAATAACAGATAATTGCTCATTATAAAAGGTTACTCTTTTGGTTTTCTAAGAGAAATGTTCAGAGCTATGATCTTTCACATTTTGAGTTACAGAGTCTTCATATATGGCTCTTTACATGTAGATACAAGCCTCATCCACCATTGTAATTGATCGTGTGCATTTCTTGGAACCGATAAAATATTATTTTGTAGCTATCTCTTCCCTTATATGCATTTTATTGCATCTTCTTTCCTTTCCTTTGCATTTTTTTGTTATGCATTTTCTACGTCCCTTGTAGGTTCCTTTTCTGATTGTGCCCCATGAAAATGAGTGTGTGAGTTCATTTCATTGTGATATGTGTGTACGTCATCTCTGTGCACATTTTTTTCCATTTTTTCTTAAATATAATTGTTTCCATCCCCCTCTTTATGGTGCTACCACCTCCATTTTAGCTTAGGATTTCCCTTTTCATGCATCTCCTTCTCACCCTTGTCCCTTATATTCTTAGATTAGTGATAGGTAACTACATTTCCCTTTATAGGAGTAGTTTTAGCGGTAGAAATAGGTAGAGGAACCATCGTTATCTAGAGGTTTTTCTCAAGCATGTAGGGTCTAACAATGTGGAGACAATCCCATGTTTCCTCAAAATCCTAGTTCATCATGATCTCAGATGGGTGTAATTTTGAGATCTAACTAGTAATATGAGCTCATGAAGAAATACATGTGGATTTGGAATAATGACTTAGAAGGTGCATGGTAGAGTGTCTAGAGAATAAGCATACCTCCATGTGTATCATGAAGTCCTCCCATCAAAGTTAGAATATGATGATGCACTCTAATATGATGAAAGAATACTCTTTGAAGGATCAAGTTGAGAGAGGTTTGTATGAAGGATATAAAACTATGATACATTGTGATAGAGAAAAGAAGTTAAGAGAAAGTACAATTTGACATGCTACATGATTGAGAAAGTTTTATAAGGCATAGGAAGATACTCTTATCCCTCATGTAGGTTGTTTAATATGTCAAAAGGTATTTCCAGTAGGAAATATAATAAAAAGTGTAAAATATATTGGCATAGATTATACAAATAAAGGTATGCCATGAAGTTATGCCTTCCATTAAAATGGTTAAAGTTTAACAAATATAGTATATATTTTTATGAGTCTCGTGTATGAAGATTTCATATGGATCATATCATGATATATGTATAGTGAAGTTTAAGCTATATGTTCAATGTGGTTTAGTCAATACATTATGGTTAGTATTAAGTAAGGTGACAAGGCATAGTTTTTATAAGAAAAAATAGAAAATAGTGATGTACAAGTTTGAGATGATCTATCAAGATAGGGGGAGGATGATTAGATCCTTAATCAAGTGAAAAAGTTGATCTAGATGTCATGAAGAACTATAAGGTATACTAGTGAATGTTTTCAAGTATACTTAAAAGATAAAAAAGATTGGGACTCAAGAAATTTTGATATCATGCTAAGAAGGACAGAGAACACTGAAATAATACTTCAGGTTTGTGACATTTTATTTGTCTCATTTTCAGGTGTATACATTCAAGGTAGGTGTTTCCATATTTACATAAGTGGATAGAGAATGATGGTATCTTGCCAATAAGACTTATAGATTGAAGCTTCATAAGATTATTGTGATTCTATGACATGGTAATATTTGACTACAATAGACTGAAATTGGAGTTTAGGGACAATGGTCCTAAAAGAGGATATGTTAAGTTTGCAGGTATATTTTGTGATTTTTACATAACACATACCTAGTAAGTAATGAATGAGTTTGAATGAAGAAAAAATAGGAGGATATCAACTCATTGGGATATTTTTGGTAATCAAATCAAGTCCAGAAATCATCATATGTTTTTGTTTAAGTCAAAGGAAAAGAAAGTACAATCAAAGGGGGAGCCACTTGAGTAAGTTATTTTGTGCATTATTCTTATTGTGTGTTGTAATTTTCCATATATAGTAGTCATTGTATCCTTTTTCATAGATTTAAAATGGGGAGACAAGCATCATAAACATGGAAAAGTGTTAAGTAGGTTTGTTTTGTCTTGTTGGTTTTCATCAATGTTTCTAAACATGTTTTCCATCAATGAAAAAGGGGGAGATTTTAGGCCATTGTGTGTTAGTTTTTTCATTGATGTAAAATACATTTATGGAAAAGGGTTCCATGGTGTTGTGTGAGTCTCCATCAAGTAACTTTCAGTGTAAAACATGAAGTTTGATTGGTAGTAACTAATTTTAGTGAACTTCTATGAGGTCTTGGTGCATGGTTGATCTCGCATAGTCATAATATGAGTCATATGATGTGATTTGAAGATTGATATAAGTTCATTTATGGTCCTATATGTGTGTCAATAGTGTATAATATTCTTCATGTGGTCTAAAAGGCCAGCTCATGTGATGTTGTGGTGTGAAGCAATTATTTTAGGCTTATTCCTAGACCTAGAGCATGTGTCATGACATGGAGGAATATGTTTTGGTGATAATAAGTATTTTTGGAGAATGTTAGCATCATGGTGATGAGTAATATGACATGTATGGTCAATTTTAGGTCAGTTCTCGAGTCTTGAGTGTATTTCATTATCCTTGGGAAGAAAATAGGCAAGATAACACAGGTAAGTGATATTTCTTGGAGAGTTTTAGAAATATTTGAGCTAGATGGTGAGAATAGAGAGTTATAGGATGTTTTCATTATTCTTCATGACAAGATTCAAGTCAAATTGTTGAAGGAATTGCAAGATATTTCGGTTTTGGAAAACTGAGTTTTTCAGAGTGTGATATTGAGGTAAAAGTGGATCTTCAAATACTTGTTATGGATTGTGTGATTTTCACAAGAATAAGGTATATTTAACATATATTTTTATTTTATATATTAATATTTAAAAAAATTAATGAGGTGGTTTGATCATCAGTTTTTATGAACAATCATTAAAAAGATAAGTTGCTTTAAAACCCTAGTTAAACCCTTTCTCAAAGTGACTTGGCGAAAGATGAGTATACTAGAATAGTTTCTATTTATTTTAAAAATGTGATGATTTTAGGTTGTATATGACTCCTCCATATTTCTAGAAATGTAAGATAGTCCTTCTTATTGTATATGGGCCCCACCTAAAAATGTTAGTTTCTAAAAAAATCAATTTATGGAGAAGTTTTCCAAAGAAGATATGCAATAAATTAACATTATTTTTAATAATTAAGTTATAATAGATGTAGATAATTTTTTATATCATGTTTTAGGCCTTAAATTCAAAAGTTTTCCTATTTATGAAGACTTGTTTTTGGGGTAATTTGGAGTAGTCTATATTAAAAGTGGAATTACATGAGCTACATGTGGAGTTAGGAATTGGTTCAAGTTATGTTTTGATCTAGATTCAAAGATATTTTAAATGGTATATCAAAAATGTGTTTTTAAAAAGTTAGGAAGAATTTATGACTTGTTCTTTAAGGGTCAAATATGAAGGATGGCTAGTTAAGAAAGGTCTTGAGTTGCTTCATAAGGTAAGTTGATTGTTTTGAGTTTATTCGTGTTTAGTGAAGTTTTTTGAGTGATTATAAATAATTTATAAATATTTTCCATTCTTTTGTTAAGATTGGAATTTATTTTGAGGTGATAGAGCAAGTCAAGCTCAAGACTAGTTCTTGAATCCTAGAAGCCTAAGTGAGCAGCTTCGAGAGATTGACTTGGTTGAAGGCCTTCCACTTGGATTGGGAAGAAAATGTGTGATTTTATGAAAGATGATTAAGATATATTTACAATGGTATATTTTTGTATCATGATGAGGTGATTTGATAGGTTATCCAACTCAATTTTTGAAGAAGAAGTTTTTTTGTTTTCGTGATAGGTTTGCTTTGGCTAAAAGATGGAGGTAAAAAATGAATGAGAGGGATTGGTTGATCATTTATATAAGTTTGCGAGTGAAGAGGGATTAAAATTTTTTATATTAAAGTCCTTTTAAGGTCTTTAAAGTAGAAGAAAGAGTGTAAACTAGTTGTTTTTCTAAAACTGTGTAGCTCTGTTTTATGAAGAGGAATGTTGGTGTGGTTTTCATGTATGGATGTTTCATGAGTTATGACAATAATGGATGTGATATAAAGGCTAGGGTGATTCCAATGAGTTCTTTTATTCCATATTTTATATGTTTTTGGGTGATCTCGAGGCCCAAAGGTGAAGACTTGATCTAGAAATAACTCTTTTGAGAAGGATATGACATTTCTTGAGTGAGTTATGAATAATTTGATTTGTGAAAGATAAATTATGACCATGGATGGTTTTTTTATGTTATATTTTACATTTGATTAATTTTAGATCTTGAATAATCATGATGATGAGTTTTTTTGGTATTTGGTGTTCCAGGTGATGGGATTTTGAGCTTGTTTGGTGCATTTGAGCATGAACGACCTACATGGGTCCATTTTATGAATGTAAATGAGTTTATTAAATTATTTTCGAGTTTACTTGGTAGAATTAATGACTAATGACTGATATGTATTATGTTGTTGAGTTGAGAAGTGTATAATGTGCATGTTTGAGTTCAAATGTTAACTAGTTGTTCAAGGAGGTAAAAATGTGACCTAGGTGAGGAAGTTAAATCTATTCAAAGACATAAATTTTTGAATTTTTTTGAAGCCACATTATTCCATGAAAGAAAACGAAAGAGAGAGTTTAAGGAGAAATTATTGGAAGAGGGTTTTCGGGAATTTGGAGCTGAATTATGGGACCACAATTAGTTGTGGTATTAGCATATTTTTAGTAATCATACTTCTACAAAATCTCTTATGATGAGTAATATTCATAGGAGTATATTTTTGTGAGTAATATCAACAAGGGTTTATGGGTTGGTTCCTAACCAAAGAAATATATTGTGATGTATAATATTCACTTGAGTCTTTGTTGTAAGTTGTATTAACAAATTTTTCAAAGGGGTTTTCTTCCCCTTGAGGGTTTCCCACTTACATATTTTGTCTATGTGATCTCTCTCATCTTTTGTGGTTATGTGAATGTATTTTGCACACCTAATAATCTCTTATTGAATGTATATGAATGAATTGATGTTAATGGATGTTGAAATTAATGGTAAATGAAATATGAAATTGTTTTATTGATTCACCAAAATCCTCTGAGCTCTTAATCCATTGTGCTTCCAACATCATGCCTAAACAATTGTTCATATCCTAGGCTTTAAGTACAATTCAGTCTCTAAAGGTGTCTTGCAAATTAATGGATCAACTATCAACATTTTAGGAGTGATCTAAGATATTGAGTTAACCCTTCATTTTTGTCTAAGTCAAACCATAATCCAAGATGTTTCATTTATTGACTTTCCTCCTTCATTTTTCCATTTGTCTATCAAGGACTTTATAGCTAAGGTAGGTTGTTATTTTTCCTCAGATTGTTATCATATTCTCATAAGAACTAGTTATGGTACTAGATTTATCTTCAAAGTTGATCCAATATTATCTTCTCATGTTCGGTCTTATGACCCTATTATTTTCCAATCTAATTACATAATACATGATTATGAAGAGTATGAGTTAATTTAAATAGAGAAACCCACTCCTCCTAGTCCATTCTCTGATCTCTTATTAGATGAATGGGACAAAGTACACTATGAGTCCGACCCCTATGATACAATTGTGGAAACTAGATTAGGTACTTACTACATCAATGAAGATAACTTTGTCACCCCATGTTGCACAAATAACAAAAATGATTCTAAACTATGGAAAATATTATTTGATGGTTCTAGAAGTAGAAATGATGCTAGGGCGGGTGTAACTCTGATTTTTCAATGAATGAGAAATTATTATTTTCTCATAGGATGTATTTTCATGTTCAAACAATGTAGACAAATATGAGGCATTGATTCATGGTTTTCTCATTTTGGAAAAGATCTGAGAATCAAGGGTTTGGAGATTTTGGGGATACGAATGGTCATCTATGAAGCTAAAGGGAAATGTTCCACCAAGAATAATCTTTTGAAATATTATAGACATATATTTTGGGATCTATTTGAGATTTTTATGCTATCAACCTTCGTGTGGTACCACGTGAAGCTGCACAAGGAAACAAACCAAATGGTAGTTATTGGATCACAATTTTCACCAATTAAAGATCTCATCCAAGATAATAAACAACATTTTACCCATCAATTCTAGATAATAGAGTCATTTGGAAAATATTTGATTGTGATGAATTCGGTGTTCAATTTATTCAAGATGAAGTTGAAATCTCATCAAAGTTGTAATCTAATTTGCATGATGGTTATGGTGATCTAATTATTCAACTAAATAAAATGAAATGCTTGAAGGTTTATTTACTCTTGAACACATTTTCAACCGAAATGATGAGTTAAAAGGAGAATAAATTATTATAGAATTAAAATAAGAGGACTTTTAACTAATCACTATTGCACAAAACAAGGAGAGATATTTCTTGAAAGGTATGTGATGAAGATAAAATCAATATTTTATATGCTTATGTCAGAAATAAAATGATGTATTATCATGGAATTATGAATATATTAATGGTTTTGAACCCAACATTTCTTAGAATACTTTATACCTTGATCCTAGCTCCAAGCCAATCAGAAAAAAAACAAGGCCTCATCAATCAAAGAATTGAGCCCCTCATGAGAAAAGAGTTAACCAAGCTCATTGAGGAAAAAATTATATTCCCCATCAAGTAATCCTCTTGGGTGGCTAAAATGGTCCCACATAGGAAGTTGAATGGGGAAATAAAGCTATGCGTGGATTTTAGGGAGTTAAACAAAGCCTCATTGAAGGATCATTATCCTCTACCCTCTATCTAACAAATTTAATAGATAGTAGTAAGAGCAAAAATATTTTCTATGCTTGATGAATACTCGGGATTCAATCGAATCAAAGTTAGAGAATATGATAAATATAAGAATACATTCAAAACTAAGTGGGGAACATATGTATATGAGAAAATGCCATATTCAAAGAGCAATGGATATTGATTTTGAAGGATACATAAATTATTTCATCCTCATCTACTTGGATGATATCACTATTTTCTCAAAGGAGAGTAAAGATCATATCACCACACCTTGAGAAAATATTTTAGAGATGAAAGGAGTTTGGGATATCTCTCAACCCCAAGAAGTGTATATTTTATTTTCATAGGGTAAGCTATTAGGTGACATTGGTTCTAAGGATGGTACTACTATTGAACTTGCAAAAATATTTTCCATTATTTCTCTCTCATTTCCATCTTAGAAGAAGGCCTTTTTTTAGGAAGTTTATTCCCAAATTTGTAATATCGATTAATCCTATCAATCTAATGTCCAATAATAATGTGTCTTTTAAATGGAACTTAGAAGGAAAAGAAAGATTTTGTAAGATCAAACAAGTAATTTCTCGGGATCCCACACTTATTTATCTTTACCACTTAAAGAATTTTATCCTTTATGCATATGGAACCGAGCCCAACATTTCCACGATTTTGAAACAAAAAATTGATAAGGTTTTTGAGTAACCATTGATGTTCTTCATTCAAATGTTGAAGGATTATGAACTAGAATATAGTCATATAGAGAAGAAGGTATTTGTCATCATGAGATATCTCAAAAATTTCAAGATCATGTTTTTTTGCTAGCTGTATCAAAATATTAGTCTCACACCCCAATGCAAGAGAGTTCATCATGGGAGTGGAAATTAGTTAAAAGATATTTAGATGGGTGATTAAGATCATGTAGTACGATGTGACCATTAAGGTAAAAAAAATTATAAGACAAAGAGAACTCTATAAACAACTGGAATTAGATTATCATGATAATCAAGAAGCATCCTTCTTTATGGAGGAAGAATTAAAACCATAGAGCTTCCACAAAACTTAGAGGCTCCTCAAGGATAAGATCTGTAACATGTTCCAAATTAGTGTAACACTAAATTTTTACAAGGCATGGAAGATCAACCTAGCCACAATAGATATATTAATTACATGACAACACTATTGGGTAGTGAAGGCTACCCTCATATTTTGAACAAAGAAAAGAGAAGACATATAAGATTGCAATCGGTTACTTATGCATTAATTGATGGGATTCTTTTTAAAGAGAACTTGATGGAGTATTGTTCAGGTGCATTAAGGGTGAGAAGGTGAAACAAGTATAGGAAAAATTCCATAATTGTTTCTCTGGAAAAAATTTCCCTTCCAAAGCCACAACAATGAATCTTATAAAGGCATGATACCTCTAGCCTACATTGTTCATGAATTCTCATCAATAGATTATAAGGTGTAAAGAATGTGTTTTTTTCACTGGTAAAAAACATATGGTGGCCATTCCACTTCATCCCATTCAGGTAGATGAATCTTTTTCTTAATTGGACTTGAATTTATAGGTGGTATCAATCCTACATCAAGTACAGGTCATAAGTGGGTCTTGATAGTAATTGATTATTTTACCAGGTAGATAGAAGTTGTGGTACTTAAGAAATCAATGTATCTATCCATCCTTTATTTTCTTGAATATATTATAACAAAATTTGCATTTCCCCAAACCATCATTTATGATAATTCCAAATCCTTCCTAGGCTCTAAAATTTATGATTGGGCTCTTAGACTTGGAATATAATTGAAGACCTATTCCAATTAATACCCTCAGGGTAAAGGTTTGACATAATCTACTAATAAGAACCTGATCAAAATCATGAAAAAATAGAGATCAATCAGAGGTAGTGGCACACCAAGGTGATAAATGCTATGTGGGATGATATAATTACGTCAAAGAAATTAATTGGTAACTATCCTTTAAAACTTGTCTATTTGAGAGAGGTCATACTCCCTTTATCTCTGGAGTTTCCTTCAATGGAGATAGCTCAATAATTAGAGTTGGAAGGTGTATATTAGAGAGAAATTATAATGGTAGAACTGATTGAGCTCTAATAATAAAAACAATTTTCCATGAACAAGTTAGAGAAGCACCAAATCTCAACCAAATAGTCTTTTCAAAAGAAATCAAAGCCATAAATTTTCAAACCACGTTATCTAATCCTTAAATGAGATGTGTAGACGAGGGCTAAACTAGGAGAAACTCCAAGTTTGATGCACTTTTGAGTGGGCCATATATCATTAATTCCTGTAAAGAGGAAAACTCATTTGATATTTCCAACATTGATAATGACACATTACAAATCCTAGTTAATGGGATTTATCCAAACAATCCCATTAAGTTGATTCATTGCATCTTGTAGATAGTTTTTTTATCTCCTTCTTATGATTTATTGAGGCTTCCTTCTTTTTGTTTGGTGTTGATCACCGATTAAGTTCTTTTTCCTCAAATCCTTCCTCGGTTATTAGCCTTGTTTGAAGTAAGTGTTTTTACAAAATCTACATGCTTCCACTTTGAACATTTATGGTCTTATTTTTGTACATAATTGTGTGACCCCTTTGTTTTTGTTACATTTTTAGTTTAGAGTAGGTTTCATGGAAAAATAAGGTATTTTGGGGCAATATCAAGGTGTATTCATTTGGCCCCCAAGATCAATTTTAAAAAACAAAGTTCTCCATGACCCTTACTCCATGGTAAAAATAAGATTTTTTGGGAAGTTTGCAAGTTTCATTCATAAACCACAAAAAATCATTCTTCAAGAGCACTTGCAGGTCAATTTTTTAAATTCATGCAAGTCCAAGGGTAATATTTTAAAGTTTTTAGATTAGTTTTTCAAAATTTCTAGGCTTATCTCCATGACCAATGGAGGCTTAAAGGACATGATCATCTATATAGCATGTAGATAACCCCATTGAGTCACCAAAATCTTGTCCAAAATTACCCCTAGGATATTTTGACAACTAACAAACTCATATTTGAGACCTAGAAAAATTTTGATTGAAATCCCGCAAAACAATGAGACTTAGTGTTCTCATGGAATGAAGGAGCTTAGTGTTTTGTGGAATCTCTAATTGGGCAAAAAATTAATGAGTGAAAAGTACTTGGGAAGATTATTGTTGAAGTCATAAATTCACAACATGGAAACATAGTGTTTTGTGAGTTCTCTTAACACACAAAATGAAGGAATAAGAGATCACATGACAAAGGTGGATTTTGAAATGTCGCTTAAGGGTGGAAAATTTTTATATAGTGTTCCGCGGGTTCTCTTAACCCACAAAATGAAATAAAAATAGGTTGTTGAACATTAAAATGTTGTAAAACATTATGGATAGCCACGAAGAACATCTAAATTCTGCGTAATAAGAAAATTCCCGTGAATCAAAGGGTAGAACACATGAAAGATGCATAACAAAAAGTAATGATTTTTGGTGATAATGTTCATTTTGGAAATCTAAATTTCATGAAATAGGTTACATTGGAAGCATCTCTATAAGAGATTAATTTTAGCACCAAGAAATATAGGATTTTATGTGGTTTTGAGAGTGAAAAGTCTAAACATCGAATGATGAGAGAATAGTGTAGTTCTAGTGAAATCGGGCATCTAACCACCTCACCAATAAAAATTTAATGTTAAATAGAACCCAAGCTTCCATACACATATTCGATGGTTCCTACAAGAGAAGGAGAATGATTCCCATGCTTAAACCATTTAAAATGATGTCATTTGGTATTTTTGGGTGGAAATGGGCCATTTTATGGATTCTTGGTCACTCCCTTTACTCTGTCATTCACTATATATGTAAATGCTACTACTTATGCAAAATAAAGGGTTTCTTCTCTACCGTATTTTGAGCTCGATTTATAATTTTGCAATTTCCATACCTTTAGACCTATGTATCATCATTTTTGTAGGTTTTTACAAAACGTCTACTCTGTAAATCCAATGAATATGCTTTGAAGTGTTATTACAAATGTGGTTATTCCTTTAAATTATTGTAATTTATGTGTATCCCTTTCCCTCTTTCTCTCCTTTGAGTTTATTCATTTTTCTCCTTCATAAATCTATGTTTTTCTCCGAGTTTTGCATGTTTCCTTAACCTTGTGTCTTTATAGGTCAGATTTGAACCCTATTTCAGTTTGAAGAATCACCTCCACTTTATTTTTGAATTTTATCCTCCTTATAACTCTATCTCATTGGTATTTTTAGCTTAGGTTAGATTATTTAGAGTATAAATATGGTGTAATATTAATAGTAGTGAACTGGGATGAAATGAACTAGCTTTTTCATCTAGAGAAAGATCATGCATAACCCACAAACTCATGTTCTAAAATGTTTCACTAAAACTATTGAACCCGATTTCGAGAATGACATGTATTTCAGCACCAACAAGTATAATGTGTGAAAAAGGGAAGAAATTAGGCTTATATAGCGTGAATAAGGATAATAATTACATCTATAAAATTATATGGTATATATCCCACATGACCAAGCTTGATCATACCCCAATATGGATAGAAAATTTAGGGAAAATTATAAGAAGGAGAATGTATCTGATAATAATGGTATAGCTTTGATACCAAATGATAGAATAGAATAAGATTGCAATGACCAAAGAGGGATGGAAGCCTCATAAATATTATTGATCATGAAATCAGATTACATAACAATACAAGAGCTGTAATATTTATAGATATTAGATAGCCTCATATGGATAGACATGACACCCTATCAAACACCAACTATGAGATGATAAGACCCATCTCACATGCACATGTAATTACTACTAATACCAATATTGAATGTTATCCAACATAACAATATTGAATGCAAGTCACTAGACTAGAGTGCACATGTTGCACATTATTAAATAAAAGACAATGCAATAAAATGCAATAAATATGCCTATGCTAAATTATGTTAACATTCCCCCTTAATTTTACATAGTTTCCAATGAAGTGGAGAGGAACTCTCTCGAAAAGTGTGAATTTGTCACGTGCAAGTGACTTAGTGAAAACATCTACCTTCTGCTCAGTGTAGGATAGAACCGAACTGGAGCTGAATAAGTGGATAGGTCAAATTTTAGTTGAGGGATGCTTGGAAGGAATGGAGGCTGTGGGATGCTTCAATGGCTCTCCTTTGATGTAGATTTTCTTCTCCAATGGATCCTCTCCAATAGTGCTCCTCTTCAACCTTGCTTGGATAGAACCTGCTCTGATACCAAATGATAATAATGGTATAGCTTTGATACCAAATGATAGAATAGAATAAGATTGCAATGACCAAAGAGGGACGAAAGCCTCACAAATATTATTGATCATGAAATCAAATTACATAACAATACAAGAGTCTGTAATATTTATAGATATTAGACAGCCTCATATGGATAGACATGACACCCTATCAGGCACCAACTATGAGATGATAAGACCCATCTCACATGCACATGTAATTACTACTAATACCAATATTGAATGCTATCCAACATAACAATATTGAATGCAAGTCACTAGACTAGAGTGCACATGTTGCACATTATTAAATAAAAGACAATGCAATAAAATGCAATAAATATGCGTATGCTAAATTATGCTAACATTCCCCCTTAATTTTGCATAGTTTCCAATGAAGTGGAGAGGAACTCTCTTAACAAAGTGTAAATTTGTCACGTGCAAGTGACTTAGTGAAAACATCTCGCCTTCTCTGTTCACCAGTAGGACAAAAATGGAGCCGTATGTTGTGCTTCAAGACATGCTCACGTATGAAATGAACCTATACTTCAATATGCTTGGTTGTCTCATGAAATACTTTGGATTGCAAACAAGCTTCGAACTCCTTCATTATCAACATATACTTTGGAGTAGATTTCTATTGTGGTATACCAATTCCTTCCAAGATTCAACAGAGCCATATTGCTTCACAAACAACTTCACCTATAGCTCAATACTCTACTTCGTACAAGAGCAGAAACAAAGTTTTATTTCTTGCTTCCCCATGATATCGGTCTAGACCCCATAAAGAAGACGAAGCTCGATGTTGACTTCCTATCATCCATGTTTCTGCATGATCTCGAATCAATATCCCGTCGAGAAGAAGTTGTCGTTCTTTCAGTACTCTGACCAAGGTCAACTGCACCCTTTAGATATCTTAGTATTCTCTTTGCTACTTTCCAATGACATATTTTTGGTTCTTGCATGAAGTGTGATAAATAGCTGACTAAAAATCTGATATCTGGTGTAGTATATGTCAGGTAAATGAGACTCCCGATCAATTGTTGATAGAGAGTTGCATTCACCGGTGGTGATGGATCGGAATGAGATAACTGAAGTCTCACTTCCATAGGTGTAGCAATAGGAGTGTAGTCCATCATCCTAAATTTCTCAAGCGTTGTCTTGGCGTATTTCAACCGCGACACAAAGATATGATTCTCTTTTGCCATACTTCCAACCCAAGACAATAGTGCATGAGCCTGAGATCTATCATGTCGAATGATCGATTAAAATCCTTCTTTGTTGCATTGATCATCTTCACAAAACTGCTTGTAATGACTAGATCATCGACATAAACAACCATAATGACAATCTCCCCCCTTGCTTTTTGAGGTAGAGATTGGGGTCATAAGGATTCCTTTCGAATCCATGACTTATGAGATGCTCATAAATTTTGATGTACCATGCCTGGGGTGCCTGTTTTAGGCCATATAGAGATTTTATGAGTCGCATACCATCATCTTTTTCCTGGTATTACATAACCCTCTGGCTGAGTCATATAGACTTCTTCTTGCAAATTTCCATTAAGAAAGGCACTTTTCACATCCATTTGGTGGACTTTCCAACCAAATTGTGCAGCTAGAGCAAAGATCATCCTGATTGTCTTGATCTTGGCTGTGGGAGAAAATGTCTCCTCATAATCAATGCCTTCTTGTTGTGCATACCCTTTCTTCTACAAGCCTTGCTTTATACTTGTCAATAGTCCCATCTGATTTGTACTTAGTCTTAAATATCCATCTCGCATCCAATGGGTTCTTCCCCGGTGGAAGGTCGATAAGTTGCCATGTGTTGTTCTTCATCACTGACTGATACTATGAATCCATGGTATCTTTCCAAGCTTTTGATTGTAGGGCTTCCTGAACTATAGATGGCTCAACTGTTTCAAAAACTCTACTCATTAGGGAATAATTGACTTCTTCACAAGCTTGATCATGCGAGTTCTAGGTCCAAGATTGGATGATGTGCTAGGTGCTTCATCCAAATTTACATCTCTTATTAATTAAGTATACCATTTAGGTAACTTCTTAGCTGTTCCATTAGCTTGTGGTGGATCCAAGTTTTCACCATTATCCAATTCATCACTATCATCTTCAGTGGGAACATCAAATTTTGTCTTCACAAGAGGTGTATTCTGCATGTTTGTTGAGTCGTTGAGTGGAGCATCTACTTGTTTCTTCTCAAAGAACTCAACATCCCTACTTGTGTATACTTTCTTTGCTTTGATCCCATAATCTGTACCCAAGTGCTTCTTCATGTATCCAATGAATATCAGTTTCTCAACTTTCATATCCAACTTGTTCCTGTTCTTCTTGGGTATGTGCATGCTAGCTTTACACCCAAATACTCTTAGGTGTGTAATTGATGGTTTCCGATTTGACCATGCTTCTTGAGGTGTCACTCCTTCAAGAGCTACTGTGGGCACTCTGTTCAACAAATAGACTATAGTTCTTGCAGCTTCTGCCCAAAATGTCTTTGTTAAACCTGAGTCATCAATCATACATCGCACCATTTCCATGATAGTATGATTCCTTCTCTCAACTATACCATTCTACTTGTGGTGTGTGAGTAGGAGGCATTTGTCGATGAATCCCATGAGCTTCCAGGTAAGTCTTGAACTCATTGCTTGTGAATTCCCCCCCTCAATCTAAGTGGAGAGTTTTGATCTTATGACCAACTTCATTCTCAACAAGTGCTTTGAACTTCTGAAATGTCTCAAAGGCTTGAATCTTGTTTCTTAGACAATATATCCACATCTTTCTTGAGTAGTCATCAACATAAAGCATGAAGTATTGACATCCAGAATGACTTGGTTATATGGGCCCACAAAGATCGGTGTGCACCAAATCAAGCTTTCCCTTAACTCTATATGTAATCTTCTAGAAGGGTGCTCTATGTTGCTTTCCAACTAGGCAATTGTGACACTTGTCAATGTTGTGCTTGAGTGTAGGCAATCCTTTCACCATGTTGCCCTTTTGAAGTGTTTGGAGATAGCCAAAACTGATGTGACCATATCTGCGATGCCATAGTTCTATAGATTGTGTGTCTTTGGCCACTAGAGCTTGATCATCCTTGTGGAAAAAATCAAGTTGGAACATGCGTCCCACATTGGAGGCTCTTGCTACAATCTTGGAACCTCTTGACTTATCTCTTATCAAGCACATTTTTTTCCATTATTATCAAAAATCCAACTTCAAGTTGTGATCAAGGAGTTGACTAACTGATAGAAAATTCTTGGTCAACCCAGGTACATATAATACATTTGTGATTTTGTAGTCATGCTTTCCAAGAGGTAGTGAAATGTTTCCAATCCCCTTGACACTATATGATGAGTCATCACCTAATGACACATGGTTCTTGTTAGGTGAGTCACGCGGTGTGTAGAACCAATCCTTGTGTCCAAATCATGTGTCAAGTCGCACCCGCACCCGAGTCAACATACCGATATCTTGTGTGGACTTGGTTTCTTCATCAAATTGAGCAGAATACATGTGGTGTCCTTCATCTAAATCATCCTCATGTTCGGCAATGTACCCTTGTTGTTTGGGTTTTCTTTGCCAATTACCATTTTTCTACCCTTGATTGTTGTTGTTGTTGGACTTCCCTTTATTTGAATTATTGTTACCCTGATGGTTATTGGGTTTTGAATTGCTTGATGAACCCTTTTTATAGGAATTGTACCAACAATCTTTGATGTCATGTCCCCCTCTATTGCAAATGGGACACTTCTTGGTGTTGTCTCGTTGACTTTGGTTTTGTTGGGACTTCTTGTGATTGGACTGAAATTTTCCCTTTCCTTTATGATTGGAAGATAGTGCTTGCTCATCTTCCTGATCTTTGTTGTTCATTGCCTCTTCTTGTTGGAGTAGATTGACCAACTTCTCAAAGGTGACTATGTGTTCACTCATATTGATAGTTGTCACAAAGATTCTGTAGGAAGGAGGAAGTGCTCGCAACACAATTGGTACGAGGTCTTCATCACTTATCTCTTTTCCCAATGCCAATAGAGATGCCCTCAAAGTAGCAACTCGTCTCAAAAAACTTCAACCTTCTCATTGTGCTTGAACTTGAGATTATACGATTGTGATAGTAGGTTGAGGATGGCATTCTTGTTCTTTTCCTCATAGACTGTGCTCAACTTATCCATGCATCCTTGGCCGATGTGGTATCTCTAATGTGGGGTTGCACATCGTCAGTTATGCTAAACAAGATGATCAACTTGGCCTTTTGATTGGCCCTGTCAAATTGAACTTGTTGTCTTCCATCATCAAGTGATCTTGTTGTTTGTCCATCTACAACTGTCCATAGGTCTTCAAACTCAAGTAACACCTTGATCTTCGGTTTCCATGCAGCATAGTTGTCTCCTCTAAGCAGTTATGAATCTGGCAAGAAGAACTTTGGTGCTTGTGCACCCATTTTTGCAATCTAAATTTTTGAAACTCTAAATTTCTGACAAAGGGTAAGGCTCTTATCACTCTAGGTTTATGGTCTCCCTCTCAATATACCGTCAGGCCGATATACCAAACCTTTCTATATACGCTCCCTTCCGATATACCCATCGGTACATGGAAGAAGATCACCCTTTCAATATACCCGTTAGTACGGAAAGAGGTGTTAACGCACGTGAAAGAATTTAGTACATGGTACTTAGACAGTACGGAGAGGGGTTTGTGTAAGCACAAACGGATGGGAGGGCTCAAATGTGTGTGTATTGTGTCCTTATTACTCCCCATCAATTTTATAGGGTCGATGCCCAGACGACGTTTAGGTAGTTGTGTTAGGTGTTAAGTGCAGTAGTAGTCGTGATGGCATCACCCATAAGCACTTCCCAGAGGCACCGTATATACCGAATGCTGCTATGAGATCAAAGATCTCGTGTGATAGAACCAAACATAAAATAAAAAATGTGCACTTTTTTTTTCTTTTTTATTTTTTTATGCACCAAGATTAGTACAACATCCTCTCAAAGTACATCAAAATTAAGTTTTTGTGTCCCCCTCTTTAGAAAAAGGGTCTAGAATCACAAAATACACAATTTAGGCCAAAAAAATTTTTACCCCAATAGGTGTTTTTCCACTAAATTTAGCGGTGGCTCTAAATGTGTTTGGTGAGCTTCTAAATTTTGAAATCTCCCAAAATTTAGTAATTTCTTCAAATTTTCCCAAAAAAATAATTTAATAAAAAATATTGAGAGAGTGGGAATTGAACCACCGACTGTTTTGTTCCCAAGATCCAAACAAACAATCTAAATATTGTTTTCAGCTTTTCTCACAAACCGTGATCTAGGCTTTTCTAAAATTTTGACACCAACATCATACAATATTTTTCTTGAAACCCACAAAATTTTAGAATAATCAGAATCTTATTTTTTGAGATCTTACCAAATTACCAGCTAGATCTGATTTTTTTAGAAAAAATGATTCAACTTGTATAGACTTTTCGTTATATGTAGAGGCTGAATCTGAAGATAATGTAAACTTAAAAGTTGTGTGAATCCTTCTTATCTTCCCAAAAAAAAAATGGCACATCAATCCGACACTATATAAAAAATTTATGTTCTTTCTTCTAAGAGCTATCTGCTGGAATTTTGTTGATGGGACTGCTTGACCTTTGCTCCCGAATTCTACACACCCCGCTTTCAGATCTGATTTTTTTTTTTAGATCTGATCTTTTTTTTTTTTAGATCTGCAAAAAAATTTCAAGATCTCTCTCCTTTTTTTTTTTAAGATCTCTTTTTTTTCACAAATCTTTTTTTTTTTTTTTTTAGATCTACAATTTTTTTCAAGATCTTTCTCCTTTTTTTTTTTAAAGATCTCCAAATCTGAATTATTCCACCAATATGTTAGATCAATTGGCTATACCAATGACTAATAAAAAAAAAATTACCTTCCAAATAAATGGATAGGTCAAATTTTAGTTGAGGGATGCTTGGAAGGAATGGAGATCATGGGATGCTTCAATGGCTCTCCTTCGATGCGCATCTTCTTCTCCAATGGATCCTCTCCAATAGTCCTCCTCTTCAACCTTGCTTGGATAGAACCTGCTCTAATACCAAATGATAATAATGGTCTAGCTTTTATACCAAATGATAGAATAGAATAAAATTGCAATGACCAAAGAGGGACGGAAGCCTCACAAATATTATTGATCATGAAATCGATTACATAACAATACAAGAGTCAGTAATATTTATAGATATTAGACAACCTCATATGGATAGACATGACACCCTATTAGGCACCAACTACGAGATGATAATACCCATCTCACATGCACATGTAATTACTACTAATACCAATATTGAATGTTATCCAACATAACAATATTGAATGCAAGTCCTAGACTAGAGTGCACATGTTGCACATTATTAAATAAAAGACAATACAATAAAATGCAATAAATATGCCTATACTAACAGTATCAACAACCCATACAAAAAATAAATGGTTAGAAAGTGTCAAAAATATGGTGTATACACAAGAAAATACTAATAATATCATAATTTTTGATAATATATTTTACAATAAATTTATATCGCATACACGCAATGGTTGGAATCCAGTGTCACACATTTCCTTTTGTAGAGAAACATATCTATGAGTACAGACATGACCATTATGACAAGATTGAATAGGTTATCCATAGTCCCCATCCTATTGGAAAATGTAAATATAATATTAATTTATATTGTAATTAAAAAACTTAAACACTTATTATTATAAACTATTTTAAACCATGATACTTAAAAATTGGGCCCATGTTCTAGCCAATCCCATAGAACTAGTGGGATATGTGATCTTTTCCCTATTATAATAGGGAATTTGTAATGTCTTGTCTCTGGATTAGTTGAAATAAATGATATTATCTCAATATTTAATCATCCTACACCATGGATCAATTTTATCCCTTGTAGGCTGAATTGATGTACAAACTTGTTCAACATGATAATTAAAAAAGTAAATAATTTTGAAATAAACCATATTTATTTAAAAAATATTAAAGTAAATATGACTTAGTTAGACATCAAAATTTACCTCCTAGTTGTTTCCCAAATACAATAAATTAAATGATATTTTAAATCTATGTTTTATGTGTTCTGTAACACTTTGTTTTGTTGTGTTTAGTATATGAGTTTTGGTTCAAAAACTTAAAGAAAAACATTATGTTTCTTACTATTTTTCTTCCAAACGATATTTTATATAGCAAGGAGTATATATATTTCTTCACTTATGACATCTAATTTTTATCATCAAATCATTTAAAGCTTATTAGGTCTATTTAATTTGTTGTTTTCCCTTTATATTCACACAACGAATGAAATATATGCATTAAAGATGGAAAAACTCCTCTCTAAGAAACATAAATACAATCTTAAATTTATCTAAATCATTATCATATATCCTAACAATATACCACGTAGGACTATACTCTATATCTAATTGATCACATTTCTTCTATAAAGCTCGCATTAAAATTAGTACATATAGATATCTCTCCATTATATCTAACACCTAGTCAATACATACATATACATATTCATCTTTAAGTTGATAGTTGTCATTAAGAATCTATCATGACCATTTTTCTAGATCCCACACCCATAGAATTTGAACTTCATTATGTAGAAATAGAAATAAGATACTTCATGGTGCAAAAATTGGCTTACATGAAAGTAGAATTTTTTATGATTGTTTGCTCCAATTTTCAAGTGATTTCACCCACTAGATTTTTGGGAAAAAATAAGGATGTTTATTTCATTGCATTCCTATGGAATGGAATACAATAATGGAGGTTTGAATGTGTGAAAATGGAGGAATACAAAATTCTGATGAAGAAATGGTTTAAAAATGAGTTCTAATATATTTTATTTCACTTTTTATTTGACCACATTGGCCATGGTTTAAACCTGAGTTAAATGAGAGATTGAGTGAGGATAAAAATATGGTTTTCATGGTGAAAATGGGAAAAAGGGAAATCATGGAAAAAAATATGGTTCCTTTGAGAAATATTGACATAAGTGGCAGCACCAGAGGAAGGTGAGTAAGATAGAGGAGCTAAGCAAGCACTTTGCAAAGCCGAGAGAGGTCACATGAAAGACCAGGAGTTGGGGCATGAGAATGGGAAAAATTATTTGTCTCTTTTCCCCTTGGGAACACAGGGACATAAGAATAATAAAAGGGTTCTTTGGAGAAATATGGTGACATGTTGAATCGTGGAAAATTGGCTAAGGATGGGTTTTCACTCACACTTCTCCCTAACTCAACTTAGACTCAACCCAAGTTGAATTAACTACACATGGGTGGTTGGAGAGTTGAAAGTATTTCCTGGGAAAATTTCTTATCCCTCTACTACCCTTGGGGATAAAGGTACAAGAGGTGCAACAAATTTTGCCTTACTTTATTTGGGAAGGAAGGTTTTGTACTAACTTACCTAAAATTACATGAAAGCATGAAATATTCACCTTAGAGGCTCAGGATGGACTTTTGAGGTCAAATTTTATATGAATATGAATCTAAAATCCATTATAATACCAATGGAATAGGTTTCATACCTTAATTATTCCTGAAACTCCAAAAAATGTCCCCTTTTTGATCGAGACAATGAGGTACACCTACAAAGTTTAAACTGCCTCAAGAAATCATTAGACCTTGGATAAAATTTGATGCTTCCAAAATGTAGAGGATTATTATAGACATAAATTTCCTTTTTTTCCCTTCTAATTCCTTATAGATCTCATAATCATCCAAAGAGTTTCAAGTTCACAATTTGACTATTCATTCCTTACACTTTGAAATTCTACTTTTGCACATTCTCATTCTTAAATCACCAAATATTTCCTATATATTCCTAAACATATTCCAAAACCTTAAATTATCTCCAATACCACCTTTATATGTTTATAACCTCTTCATATTCCTTCCATAGGATGCATACATGCCTCAAAATGGTCAAAATTGGCCTTTCAAAGCATCTTTGAAGAATTCGTCTTCGATGTGCTTTATTAAATGAAAGGATTGACATTATCACATAATTTAAAAAAAAATTACATGTTCATTTGATGTAATATGACTTATTTAAAGGGAAAGGTAACCATGAAATAACATGCATGATGAATAGGAGAGGGATTCAGGAATATTTTGAAGAAAGTTTACATATTGGGGATTAGTTGTCATGGTGTAATTTTTACATTTTTGGGTTAGCAAATTCACTTGACAATACACACCATCATTATTATGTATTTTATTACTATATTTACACTAGCATGATTGGTGTAAATGTCACATGGCTTCATTGTGAGGTGTATAACATGCTAATGCTCATTAAAATCCCATCACTCCTTATTAAGCACATCAATATCCTATTCAATGTAGAAATGATGATAGGACATTTTCATTGGTCACTCCATAACTGGACAAAAGTAACCTTTCTTATCTAATGCCTTAGGATGACAGTTCTATCTTAACATATTTTATTCATATAACTTTAATACTTGTTCTACCTTGTGCAAAGATTGTTGATAATCTATAATACATAGTTTTTCATGACATGATGTAATTCGATAGAAGTTTTGTTGGCATGACCCTCAAAGGACACTAATACCCTTTCATTTACATTGAGATATTGTGGTTATTACATGACTATATATGATGCACAACTAAGTGACATAGTTATAAGTGAATATAACTACTATAACACATGAGATTAATTCTCTAATTTTTATTATGACATACAATCTATTATATCTCATGATATGATCCGTACATTTATCAACATTGATCCTCCACATCATGACAGATGTAATTTAATGTACATATCTTGCACAATTCATTACTTGTTGTATGCAAATTATTGACTTGACAATTCCAT
Source organism: Taxus wallichiana var. yunnanensis (assembly GCA_018340775.1). Classification (NCBI taxonomy): domain Eukaryota; kingdom Viridiplantae; phylum Streptophyta; class Pinopsida; order Cupressales; family Taxaceae; genus Taxus; species Taxus wallichiana. Next base: position 240,735,296 of record CM031236.1, on the reverse strand, counting down.
GTATTTTCATTTCCAGGACCTTTTTATATTCTTAGATGTTTTTTTCTTGAATATATTATATTCCATTAAATTATGTGTGTATTGATTTTTATCACACATATTTGAATAATTTTTTTATAAAAATATGGTCTCATGGACTGCAATTTTTGTAGTGTACAAAAGTGGGTATGTTGAAAGAGTAACAAAGACCTAAATTTCTTTATCATTGAGGTCATGATAGATTTAATTAACCTTTAAATGGTATTTTTTTAATGTGGGCTTAAAATATTTGGGTGGTAGATGGTAGGAATGTTGAGTGAAGTACTAAAAATAGGTAGCACCTTCTTTAATGTTCACTCTCTTCAACATACTCCCGATCAACATACTCTCTTCAACATACTCTTGATAGTGGAAGCATACATCATTAGAATTATATTCTTATGATCAAATTCGTGGAAATATGTACATTATTATTCAATATACTCTTGTCACGCAAGCAATCAAGCATGAAAATTTACCTAGGTGACACCCTTCTAACCTATGTGTGAAGAAACCCTTATAAACATGGTGTTGACACTCATCAAAGCATTCTAAAAATTGAATATTCAAGTCTTATGTTATATTTTTTAATGCTCAAGTAGACATGTATGCAAAATGTGATAGCCTCGAAGATACATGGTTTTTTGGAATAAAATGAATTAATTTCATGGTATTAGATTTTGGAATTGAGTAAGAATAATTATCATGGTCTATACTTAAGATAAATGAATGGTAATAGTATATTGTCAATACATTTAAGTTTCTTCTATGGTGTTAAAGAGTGAATTCCTTATTATATCAATACAATATTTTTTGAATTCGCTCTATGAATGTTTAAAGTATCTCATTGAAAAATATTGTATATACTCTCATGTTAAAGGATACTCTCTAGATAATCAATAAATATATAGTCTTGTGGAATGTGAATGAAACTTGTTAATAGTAATTATTTTGAGAATCTATTTATGATTGTACCTTTTTCTCTTTTACCTGAGATATGATGTAAGTTCATTAATTAGATCCCAATATGTGATTTGTATAGTAATAGGTAGAAATTATTATCAAAGTTTTTGTTTGAATATATGTTTGATGCACCATTATGATCTTGGGACACTATAACCCTAACTATTTGTTAGAAAAATAGATTTTACCACCAATGTTACTCTAACTACCATTATATTATGTTGATATGAGATTTAAATATTTGTGTCTTAAGACATAATTGATGTAATTTTAGTGGATTCCATGAAATCTCTCTTATTATTTACAACCTATGTGTGTACCAATGTTAATGAATAATAGGCCACTACTTATATTTCTTTTAATATGATTTATCATCTACAAACACTTGTTAAGGAAGTTGAAGTTAATAATGAATTTTAGGCAGAATAAATATGTGGATGTAAAAAAAAATATGATTAAAAACATGGTTTTTAATATATATCATCCCTTAAGGGCGTAACATTAATGATAAAAATAACATCTAAAATTTAAAAAGATGATTCGATGCCATATATGTTGAATTATGTCATTATGTGTAAATTAAATTATGTGGGTAAGTAAGAATTCTTAATGGATCATATCCATAGTTCAATTAATGAAGCATGGAATTATACGATTTGATTGGAAATGATGACTATTTATACCACGACACGAATGCAAGGTTCAAATGCTTATTTGTGAAACAAATTATGGTTCATATTTTACTTGTTGTAAAAAATATATGATAATCATATGAAGAAATATGATTAATGAATATACATTATGTGCTAATAACTAAAATGAATAATGTTGAAGTACATGAAATAAATGATGCAACTAAACATAATTACTTATGTAGATACCTATATTTTTTTCTACATGATCTTATTTCTAAGATCATACTAATTATCCTAGTCTCATGTTAATTTACTACACTGCGCTAGTAAATTACCCTTTCTAACCTCTCCTACACCCCTAAACCTTGCTAATCCCTCTCTAACCAGCTTCTATAAGATTTTTCCCCTTTAATTAACCTTGTTTAGGTTAATTAACCCTCTTATTGAATTTCTAAGAAGGATTTGACTTTCTAAACAAATATCTTACCTTTCCAAATAGCCACTTAGCTTCCTAAAATCATGTTCACACCTCCAAATATGTTTTTCTAAAAATCAACTTTTTGAACCCTTTTTAGTCCCACATGCATCCAAAACATCCTTTTCTCAAATCCAAAAACTATAAATAGAGGGATACCCCTCCCACATTTTCCTAAGAACACAAGACTCTCTCTCTCTCTCTCTCTCTCTCTCTCTCTCTCTCTCTCTCTCTCTTATTTATGATTTAAGCCATTTTAGGTCTCTTAGAGTTATTTCATAGTTTATTTGAGCTATTTGCTTGTTATTTGCTAATCCATTTCAAATCTTTAGGTAAATGGGAGAAGCCATTAATGGTGAGCTTCCATTCTTAAGCTTTTGAAACATCAACAATCACAAAATTGATTGCTAGAGCTTTAATAGGTTCATTTATTGATAGCTTTCATGGAGTAGAGAACTAATATAGTCATGTTTAGAGGTTGATTGTTTGTTTCAAGATTTATATATGCATGTAAATAGGTAGCTCTTTCTTATCTCTAATCTGATGGTCATTGAGTTGTTTGTTTAAAGCTTTTGGGGCCTCTTTTGTGTTCTTACCCCATTTTATAAGCTTTTACAAAATTTTCATTGCACACATTTGGCATACCAGTGGGACTAACCCCATAGTCCTTTTTAAATATTTTCTAGGCTTTACATGTCCATTTTTAATCATTTTAAAGCTTTCTAGGGTTAAAAGGCTTGTCTTTTAATAGATTTCATGTTTTAAACAAGCTAAATCTCCCTTTTGCCTAAGCATTTAATGGGTCTAACTAGAAATAGGTTTCCATGATCAACAACTAACCTGTTTGCTTCTTAAAAATTTTCATTTCCATGAGTTTTCAGGTTTTTTTAGGGGTATGTGTAGGTGTACTAGATCGGCGCGTCTCCATCAAAATAGCGCGCATCTGTAAAGCTTTCCACACACCCGTCTTGCTATATTTTACATTGTCAGTCCATTTACAAAGGTCTACAAACCTATTGCACCGTAAGCATATTTGTTGACTGGAACACATATCCACGTCTTTGGACATGCAAGTGTATTTTTACATATTATGCTTTGATTCATTTTTAGCTTGCAGCGTATCCGTCGAAAGGAAGCATACCCGTCGAAACCCTATCGTATTCATTGTTTTTCCCACACGGTGTTGGACCTCACTATCATATTCTATTACCACACATAATCATCGGTTGGGGTGCGTATTTGTTGGTTGGGATGTGCGGTGTTGGTTTGGGCATGTAGGTTTCTGTGTTAAAAATTGAAAAAAATTCCCGAGTTGTAAGATCAAAACTTTTGGTTTTGCTAGTTTTTGTAGGGTTCTTTTGATTTTGTTTTGACTAACTTAGTTAATTGTTTTCAAAGTATATATGCTCTTCCCTTGTACCTTATACCTGTGATCTTGGGAACCAAAAACACTTCCAAAACCTTCTATTTTGGCTTTCAAAACACTTAAATCTAAGCTTTAAAAATGAATTAGCTTTTCAAAATCGGCTAAAATGAGTTTCTTTTTGCAAAATCACTTAAGGTGTTTTCCATTTCTTATTATATTTGAGTTTTCATGTTGCGTATGCTCTTCCCTCACACCTTTTAGGTGACCTTGGGAATCAAAAACAAAACTTAAACTCTCTTTCACATTGTGATATTTTTGGAAAGCTACTAATCTTGGTGTAGGACCTAATTCATTTGTCAAGGAAAGGAGTGTCAAGACACAAACCCACTAATACGTGTTTGATTATAGGTTACCAAACAGTGTGCTACTTAAAACCACATTAAGCTAAGAAAGATAAAAAACACACCACATACATCACATTGTATTGTAGGTTTCGGAAAAGGGTATGTCCCTATCCACTCAACTAGAACATAACCCCTTTGGCATAACACCTTAAGCTATAACAAAGGGGTGGTTCTAGGAACCACAAGTAATCCACCACTAAGTAACCTCGTGGATGAAATAGGAAGTGCTCCACTTACCCACTTGACTAGTTTTTACATTGTGAGTTAGAGTCAAAGTTGTTTGTATCATGACCCTAGTGAGAATACACATGAACACATTTATTGCTCATTGTATTTGAAGGGGGTAAAGTAAAGCTAAGATACTCCTTGGGAAACCTTGGTAAATTGAGCTCACATTTAGACAAACTATTGACACCTAGTTGAGTGATCTACTTAGGAAAACCATTTTGTCTTGGAGCCCACTTTACTAGTCCATTATCATGTTTTGTCAAACCATAAAAAAGTAACGACTGACTTGGAGTCTAAACCTTTTTTTTAACAAGGAAAAGAGTCCACTTAAGATATATATAACTTTCATTCATCACATGATTTACGATGTATCACTTAGATTAGTTTATTTCTCGGCTTAGGAAAGGGTGAAACTCGCCCAAGTGATTCTTAGTTTATTTCCACCTCATTTGGTCTATACCCTTAGATTATTCATGCCCATTTGTGATAAGAAGGAGGCATACCTCACGAGTGTTATCATAGACAATATTTTCCAATTTTTTGTTTGTTTATTCCCATCCATGTTTACGGATAGATTGTTAAATGTCTAAAGTGTGTAAGTACATTTTCACATCTTTGATAGTTTTTTATCTTGATTTCAAGATCATCTTCATAGCTAGGATTTTGTTTGATCATTATTCCCCCTTGAGTTTTTTATTTTTCTCACATTTTTTCTATAAAATTATGGTACTTACATTATTTTTTAATTTTTGAGAACTTGGCATAAGTTTCTTTATTAAATTTTTATGTTGGTCGCATGAGTAATAACTTATGGCTATACTTATACTTAGTTTTGATTCCAACATCATCTAAGTATTTTGAGAGTGTTGATACTACTTTTTTATGTCATGATGAAATAATACCGATAATCGACACCTTGATCACTTGGTTAATATATCAAAATAGTGTTGTTATGATATCCACATTCGCAACTTCCATTATCAAAAACTTAGGTTTTGTCGGCATTTGAACTTGTCATAGTATATCTTGTGGAGAGATTGTGTCAATATCACTTTGGTACTTAGGTCTTGTTGGAATTCTAACTCGACCTATATGTTGATAGGGTATTTTCACTATCTATCTTGTGCCCATCATTGAGATCATAGCTTAGGGTATAGTCTTTCTAAAAAATAGTTTGAGTGATTGTTTGGTTTGTCTAGGATGTTCATGTGATTATTCCTAAAACAATAGACGGTTACATAGAATTACATTTAGGACACACTAGGATATTTAGAATTCACATGAATGACATGAAATACACCTAGATTTTGTACAAATTTGGGTAAATTTAGACAAACTCTTGTACAACTACGACTAGTAATGCCAAGAATCGTGAAAAATGGCATCTAAACCAAATGAGTGTGACTTAGAAGAAAATACTTTTGCATCGTTCCCATTCAGTGGTAATAACTTAGCACCTCTCTTTTTGCAAGTCAAAGACATAGAACCTTTGGTCAATCATAGCGGAGAAGAATCTGATTCTTCGAGGAACAACATAAGTTAGACCTAGTTCACTTTGATGAGATCCTTTATTATAACAAAGATCAAGTACTCACAAGAGTTCTTGAGTTAGGAGCCAAGATTCCACAAGAACGCGAAGTGGAGACTAAGACCATTAACCATAAAATGGAAGAGTGACCATCCCTCTTGGACATGGATAACCCCTTTGACATAGGGTATGCTTCCACTTCTAGACAACATAACAAAAACATTGAAGAAGACCCATCAAAAACAACAGGTGATTCGTGAAGACCTTATTCTAAGGCTTCATGCAAAGTAAAAGTTGAACATGAGTGCAAAGGCTCACCACCTCCTAGGTTTGATGAAGAATATGATCCCTTAATTGAAGAAGATATCCTCCAAAAACAGATATTGAAACTCAGTCAAAAGTTAGCAAACTTGGGTTCTTCAAGTAGGAATGTACATAAAGATAAACTCAAGACAAAATCCGGTGAGTTTCACTTTGATCCATATAATGACACAACTTTCAAAGTTGCTAAGGTAAATAGACCGGTATCACCTATAAAGGAACAACTCATTCAACAGGAGTTATAATCAATGAAAAATATGCTTACTACACTATTGTTATGTTTGTGGAGCCTATTTTCAAGTTAGAGTGTGGTACACCTTCTATGTGTTACACTCGGGTATTTTTACGGTAGTCCTACTCGGTGGTGAGCGGGTCGGGGGTTTGGGGTGAAGCCCCCTCGATGGACGGGGCTCAGGCGAAGCCCCTAAAGTAAATTTTCATGGGTGATTTATTAACCCATGGGTAATGGGTAACCGTTATGGGCTGTTTTTGGGCCCATGGTTTTTTGGTACCCATTGTTTTGATACCCATGGTTTTTTACCCATTGTTTTGATACCCATAGTTTTTTGTCCATTATTTTGATACTCACAGTTTTTTTCCCATGATTTTGTATCAAATCGCTTGCAATTGTCTATTTATATGGTCTTATGCATATGATAAATAGACAAGCAAATGTATTGCAGATGTGCTTTGAATTCGGGTGTGAATTCTGTAGAGTTTGTTGAGCATAGCTCCAAATGGATCTGGGTATTGTATTGAGAGAGTGAAGGCTTGTAATAAAATATAAGCAAGTGATTCTTGGTGGACGTAGCCCAAATTGGGTGAACCACATTAAATCTTGTCTCTCTATGTTGTGTTATTTATTCTGCAGTTTTATTTGAGATATGTAATATTTTCTGCATATTAGTTTTTATTTGCGATTTTGTAAGGGATTATTCCACACATTTTATCTCTTATTCCCTAATAGCTACAAGAAGGAAATGTAGGACACTTTAGGAAATACCTATACGAAGAGTTGTGTCCTTACTCCTCTGATAAGGATATGTTGTGACAACCATTTCCAAAACATTTCTACATCCCTAAGTTTGAAAAATATAAAATAAAAGGTGATCCTCGTGATCACATCAAAGAATTCTACATGGCTTGTCAATAGGTTGCATACAATGATAATTTTATAATACAGTTTATTTCCTCACAACTTAGGAGCATTGGATTTAGAATGGTTTTTAGTATACCCAAGGGATCCATTATGACATGGCCCACACTAGCTGAAAAGTTTGTGTGACATTACTCCTTCAATATGGAGAATGATATCACCATGAATGACCTTTGCAATGCAAAACATAAACCCAATGAGACCTTTACGGGCTTCTTGCAGCAATGGCATGGATTGGTAAGTTGTTTCACTTGTGCCCTATTGGAAAATTAACTAGTAAGCATATTCATTCCTAACTTAAACCTAGAAATAGACTTTCATTTACAAATACACTACGGATCTAACTTCAAAGAATTTATAGAGAAAGGTAGTAAAATTAAAAAGGCTCTCATTACAAAGGGGACACTTAAACTGGTCATAAAGGACAAATATGAAATGAAACCCTCGGATAAACAAAAATTATTTAACAAAAAAATGTCATGTGGTTTAAATTATAGACTCCAAAAGAGTCTAAACTATACATACTTGGTCCACTTCTAAAGCTTTCGCAAGGACCTCGCCCAAAGGCACCTACAAAACATACATTTACACCACTAACAAAATCACTATCTACCATAATTAAATAGTTAGATGTGATTAACATGGTGTAATACCCAACCGCGATAGTACCATATTCGAAGATGCTCCAAAACTGGGTTTGTTCAAAGAGCACGAGTATTATGATTTCCATCGTGTCAAAGGACAAAAAATGGATAGGTGCTTGAGATTACGACATTATGTACAATACATCATCGAAGAGGGAAAATAATTGTAGATTTACCCCTTGACTCAAGACAATGTCCCAATGAGAAAATGGGGATATTCAAAGAGCCCTTTCCTAACCATGTAGATAAGAAACACAAGAATCTAGATCGCAGACAAACTTCCAATGACTATAGGACTATTTCCTATGTTTATGTAACTAATGATAGTCTCTTTGATTCCCATATAGGTTGTATTTATTCATCTGATGAACATTTTAATACTATTAGGATTTTAGAAAATATTTGTGCTATAGGTACACAACATGCTCATTTGATCATACCAGATCACCTACATGTTCCTTAGGAAGGTCATCAATTTAATATAATAGTTGGAGTAGACACCAACTAGGATATAGATTTTAGATCTCCTCAAAATATCTACTACTCATAAAAACATATTATATAAAACATTATAGAGTTTAGGAATCTCCACAAATGTAGATCTCGCACACCTTCAAGTGATGATTACAAACCTTGATCCCAATGATCATATAACTTTTGATCACACTGAAATCCCACATAATGACCCATAACACAACTTACCCATATACTTAGAAGCAGTTGTTACTTGTCGTGTTGGTGGTCAATTTTGTCCTTCCCCATTTGTCATTGAAATTCTTTAGTTTGTGGCCTCTGTTATGTATTTTGTCTCCTCGAGCTCAAACGATGGTTCTCCTACATTTTATGGTTTGACGAGTGAAGTTTCTCGGTCAAAATTACTTCTCAACATCAGTTGAAATGTGGCCCTTTCTGGTTGGATATGGATCTTCTGGGCACTTTAAAAAATTCTAAGGCTCACTTCAAACCAAAACATGTCCATGTGAAGGCTTTTGTAGGGCCTTCCCATACTTAGATATTTCAAGCAACTTCCTAAAAGGGCACGGGACACGTGGATGGACCATGTATGTTTGGGGACCGTCCCTTGAGTTTTATTTTGAAGAAGCGCTAGGAGGACAATTAGAGATTTTGCCATACTGAGATATGTGTTGGGCCCACACTTATTTGGGGTCTCTATTTTTTGGGACCATCTCAAACTATGCCTTTGAGACACGTAGAAGGTAGGGAAACAAAGGTTCGGGCCCATGGGGAAAATATGGAACGTTTTCATTTTGGGAAAATAGGGATAAAATTTGTAAGTTGAAGCATAGGTCTATTGGGACCCACATTGGGACACGTGTCAAGACCGTTTTTCGAGGGCGGAGGGGTGGAGAAAATGTTAACATTTTACTTTTTTCCAAAAAATTATAAAATGTCAAAAGGTGCCCCAAGACCCATTTCCAATCACATTTTTCCATGTGGAGGGCTCAAATTAAAAGTTGAAATGCAGGATTAATGGTAGTTATGCATTGCATTTGATTTTTCCACCAATGAAGCTTCAAGGATGTTTGGAGATGCATTTTTACATCATTCTTCATCAACTTTTTGGAAAATTTGTGTCATTTTGGTCTACAAAGTTTAATTGAATAAATTTGGGATCTCAATTTGTAAATCTGAAGTACTCTTGAAGTGGATTTTTCTCGAGCTTGTGCAAAAATGGAAAATGCCAGATCCAAAAATTGCAGAGTAAAATTTCAGAGGAAAATGAGGGAAAATGGATGAAATGATGAAGGTATAGGTGTAAAAGGTGAAAAAGAGTTGCCTTGAGAGCAAAAAGGGATGACTTGTGAAGTCCAACTATGTAGAGGCTCTGAAAAATTATTAAAAAGGGGATTTCTTTCATGAAAGAATCATAATGATTAAAGGGACTCCCAAAAAGTTGTGGCATGCCATCCTAGTTAGTAGTCAAGGGCCCAAGAAACATGATCTGTTCACAGTTGATCCACCTAGAAGATTTCAGATCTTAATTTTTTAAATGTCTTTGTCTGAAACAAATTGGTAACAAGAAAAGGTCCCTCGAATATTCTTCTCTTTTGAGGGGAAAAGGTGCTACAGTGCCAAGGGTGAAGAATATGCCTCTAGTTAGAAAAATGATGCAAATATTTGCAATGATCTACCTTTTTTGAAAACACCGACAACTTTTGTTGCGAATCATGTTGAATGTCACTTTCAAAATCATGATCCGATATGTGCAATAAAAGTGCTTCAATATTCCTCTTTTGGGGGAGGGAATCGGATGTAAATGGTGTACTATAAATGCAATGAGATTACTCTTTCAAATGGTAGGAGTTCATTTTCATGAGAACATTTTGAGAAAATCTCATCCTCTTAGAAAAATTTCTGAGAAACCAGGTTATCTTTCTTTGTGTTAGATTTTCATTCATGTTGAGTTGGTATAAGTGTATAGACATCAACAAGTTCTGATATTGTTTAAATTAACTCTCTCTTGCTGATGATTCGATAAATTTTGAGTTAAAATTTGTGTCAAATCTTTGACAATTTTTGTTTTTATCTCACTTTCAGAATGTTTGAAAGTAGTTTTTCTTGTTCCTATTGCAATCTTATATCAAAATCTCTTTGAATCACATAGATCTCAATCCTTGTGATAGTTTAGTGGCATCTACAATTTCATTTTTTAGAAGATATTTCATTTGGGAATGAAATAAACAATTTAAAATAACTTTTCTTTCATCTTTTGATAGAGATTGTTTGTAAGCCTTTGGGTGTACCTCATGTGTGACTGATCTTATATTTTGATGTTTTATTGGGTCTTCTAACTCAGACTTCGTGCTATAATCTCAAAGATTGTATGAAAATGTGCATGTCTAGGCATCCATTAATGCATACCTTTTGGTTGAAGGAATTTTTAGCTATTTTGAAGCTTTATGTTATTGAGTTCTCCAGTTATTTTGAAGTTTCTCAAGGATTTGGAAAAGTCCAATCTATCTTGTTTATCTCCTACCAACAATTATTCAAATAACAAATCCTACCATGAACTACCCTGTTATCCCTATGTATTAAAAAAGGAAGAAAATCTACTCATAAAAATATGCAGAACAATCAGGATTCCATAATGTCTTTAGTAACCTTAGCCTTGTGTTGAAAATATCTCCATCTTCTAGAAGTGACAACTCGTGAGAGTCAAATTTGGAGTGTTGATCATATTTTCTTAAGGTTTTCTTTATAAAATTTGTGAAAAGAAAGGTATCTGTCTCCTTCAATAACAGAGGTTATAAAATAGGTTCTCTTACCTTGTTTGAAAGGCACAACATAAAATAGTTAGGATAAGATCAAATCCTTTTAAACTGTTACCCACTTCTTCAATGCCCGATCGTTGAAAATCCAGATAAATTTCTTCCCGACTACAAAATGACATACATAATCATTTATTTTCTTTTGAGTGTCTTGTCAAAACCATGATACTATTCAATTTTTATAGAAGAGTAAATCTAGGTACTAATACCCAAATGGCACCATTGTCGAGGAGTTCAATTTGATCAATGTGCATACATATTTGAGTTTGTATCCATTTGGCCCATCAACATGCTTCTCACGCTGCTTCCGAGGATGAGATTTAAGTTTCGGGAACTAATTTGCATTGCGAGACTAATTTGGTGATTTATTTCTAGTCCGTATCCATTTGTCCCATCAACAATGTAAATGGCGTCGTTGCGCTAGGATTTTTGAAGAATTTAAAGTTTTCCAAACCCTGTAATGTTTCTTGTAGTTCTATGTACAAATACATTTTATAAACATAATTATCTGATAATATATGTAAGGATTGAACAAAGTTATAAGTTCTGCGTTTTGTTTTTCCAATTTTTCCAGCAGTTATTGTACTAAGTTTGCCTCACCATTGATAAATTTGGGTAAAAGAAGATCAGATATTATAAGTTTTACAAGATTATAGTACTGATAGACATTTGATGATTATCTTTTAGTGCATTTTTGCACATCTGAGGTGAAAATACTTAGTGGTGACTCTGTGTTGATTTATTTTGATAAATGTCAATATCTTAACCTCTTTCAATGTAAATTTGTTACTAATATTTGCAAATCTAGAAGGAAGAAGATATTTCTTTGCAGCGGACCCTAGTGGAAGTTTGTTTCTAGAGTTTGTAAAGTCTAATTCAAAAGGAGGAATAATTTTTAAGGTTTTTGGAGATCAAACATCAAGAATATAGGTCTCCATTGGTGAAACTGGTTGGCACGTGATTGAAGATTCTGAATCGGGTAATCTCTTTATAAATCTAAACTCTCCATCTTGAGAGGGGCCTTCTCATTCCACACATATATTTGAAAGATTTAAATCTCATTCTACCCATGTATTTTCCAAATCTGGTAGTTTCTTCCGTAAAAAAGAGTTATTAGGGGATAGTCATTCTAAAAATTATATCTATGTACCACACAGGACCCCTCACTCCTCATCATTCTGTTTCTCCCCGTAAGATCAGCTCCTCGAATAACATGTTTCAACCTCCACCCATACCTCTATTTTTTGTTAATAATTTTGGTCCCATAATTTTTATAGGTATGGATGGGTATCTCAATGCTATGCCACGGGATGTAAGAAATAGATTGCCTAAGTTTTAAGGAAATAATGCAATAAATGGTGATCAAAACTTGAAACTCTTTGTCGGTATGATAGAGGATTTCAAATTGAGTTTGAAGATGTATACATTAAATTATTTATTCGTACATTAGAAGAGGAGGCAAGACTGGTATAAAGCTCTAGTTGATAACTCTATTGATTCTTGACTGAAATGAGCAATGCATTTAGATTACAATATGGTGACAAAACAGACCCTAGGTTTCTTTTGTCAGAATTTGAGAATATTAAAAATAATCCTAATGAATCAGTGCATGATTTTAATACAAGATTCAATAATACATTGAGAATATTTCATGTGAAGTTGAGGCCGTGTGATGAATCTTTCCTTATAAAGTATGCCGATGCATTTGACAAGAAGGTTGCATACTATTTAAGGGATAAAAACCCTGGCACTTTGAGGTAGGCCTTTACTATGGCTCTGTAAATTGAGAACAACATCAAATCAATTTGAAAACCTCCTAAGAGGGAGGGTGTCAAACTGATAAACCTAGAAAAACCTCAAGCAAGCAAGATTGTGGATCTTGAGGAAGCTATTAAAACTTTGGCAGGGGCTATCAAAGAAATATCCTACAAACTAGCCCGGGAAGAGAAAGGAATTGGGCATAGTTCACAAGGTCAGCAAAAGGCACAAAATCATGACAGATTTGAAAATCATCCTAGGGGTGATTAGAGGTCAGATGACAGAGGTAAATGACCCATGGGATCTGTAAATAGACATCCCCAAGAATGTGAAAATAGAATAAAGTTTGATCCTCTAGCTTCCCGGGTTGTTTCTATTGATGAAGGAAATCAAATGGATTGGTGTGACAAATGCTTCTTACCCCACCCATCATGTGAAGTAGATCAGAAAGTAGAAGAAGTTGATAATGATGATGGTACTGATGATGATGCATGCATAGTGGATTCCTCTACAAGTTCATAGTAGGGAGCAACATCAACTAAGCTGATGAGTGCCAAAACTGCTAAAGATTTATAGGATTACATTCACTGGGTATAACCTGTTCCTCCCACTCATACTTCTGAAATTTATATGGTGCAAGCTTTTGAACTTCCTAATAATTATTTTGAGTACCTAAGAGCTCTAATGATTGAGAAGTATGATGGAGGGATACCTTCTGAGGAGGATAGGTAGTTGTTAATGAATGTTGTGGTTGGCCATGAAAAATAATATAATACCAAGAGTAGGGTTGCCAAAGGGGCAGGGCCTCAGGCCAAACCAAAAATTCCAGTGCTTACCAATATCCCAAAAGAAACTCCAAAGAAAGATACATCTGGAAAAGGCCTTGTTGTCTCAAGTAGAACTTGTGTCCCTCCCTATGCTTAGATTGTAAAAAATCATGTGCCATCAGATGAATTTGTAAACCTCCCTCCTAACACTACATTACCCAAATATGTTCCTTGTGACATAGCCCAAATCTTGAGTCAGATCAAGATTTATGTTCCTATTGTTGAATTGCTTAGAATCCCTGAGCATAGGAACAAAGCATTTGAATATTTGGGGTTTAGAGAAGAAAAGTCACCCAAGGTAGAAATGTTGAGACTCCTCCTACCATTTCAAAGTTGAAAAAACCCCAAGTACTAGAGGAACTAGGTGAACCACCTGAATTTTACTTGGGAACATCTTTGGTTGAGTCTCAATTAAATGTTGATCCATTTTTTACAACAATAATTATTAAAGACAAACTTTTGCACAATTATATGTTTGATTATGGAGCATCATGCAATGTTATGCCTCTAGAAGTCATGATTGAATTGAACATTAAAGTGACAGTAGCTTATGGCAAGTGTACTACAATGGAATCTAGAGAGGTTCCCGTTGTTGGATGTGTGAAAGGTTTGGTGGTACAAATTGCATCTTATCCAAGTAAGAACCTAAAAGTTGATGTTTTCGTTGTTGATTTCCCTGCCAAATGGGGTATGCTATTATCAAGAAAGTGGGCTACAAGTGTTGGTGGAAATGTTTAGATGGACATGTATTATGCCACCATACCAATTAAGGGAAACCTTGTGAAGTTACTTGGTGAAAAGAATATGTTATATCTTATTGAGGACCCCAACAATGCTTCTTATGAAGTATTGCATATAGATATTGATATTGATAACTCTGTGAGTTATGTTTCTTTTAAGGAATATAAAATTGATCAATGCAGATATCATGAGAAGGATGATTTTCCTAAGACTTTTATGTTTGATGCATCCTTGAAAGATGTTAGAAAAATTGACCCAGACACAAAGGATAAGCCTGAAGAAATGTGGTCAGATAGTGACTTGGATGGAAAAGAGAGGCAATCATATGACCAGCTGTTAAAAACATATCAGAACTGCTTAGCATGGTCATATCTAGAATGGCAGGCACTTGAAGTTTTTCCTTGATTGTTTTCTTTAAATTAGGATGCTCTCCATTGTACAATGTATAGTTCTTTGTTTTCATTCTGCTTTTGCATTTTTATTTGTTCTGGTCCTGGGTGACCTGGTTTTACTAGTTTCTCGACTCGTCTTTTGGAAGATGGTTGTGGTTTTTCTACTCGATAGGTTTATTCTTTGACTTTGTTGCCCAATGGTATGTTTTTGGCACTTGGTCTACTCTTAGAACTTGGTCTATTATTTGTTCTTGTGGCACTCATAGGAGTGCCCATCCTGATTCGAGCCTATTTTAGTGCTCAAATTTGTCTCGCCCCATTTTTCATTGAATTTCTTCATTCTTTACGGCCTATGTTATGTTTTTTATCTCCTGGGGCTCAAACGGTGGTTCTCCCGCATTTTGCGGTTTGACAGGTGAAGTTTCCTAGTCAAGATTACTTCTCGAATTAGTTGAAACGTGGCCATTTCTATTTGGATGTGGCTTTATGGGGAACTTAAAAAAATTCTAAGGCTCACTTCAACCCAAAACATGTCCACATGGAGGCTTACATTAGGCCTTCCCATAATTAGATTTTTCAAGAAACTTCCTAAAGGGGCCTGGGACACATAGAGGGACCATGCATGTTTGGGGACCCGCCCTTGAGTTTTATTTTGAAGAAGCACCGGGAGGAAACTAGGAGATTCTGCTGGAATTGAGACATGTGTTGTGCCTGCACTTGTTTTGGGTCTCTACTTTTCGATACCATCTCAAAATGCACCTTTGAGACACGTAGCAGTGGGGAAATGAAGGTGCGAGCCCACGAGGAAAATATGGAACTTTTTCCTTTTTTGAAAATAGGGATAAAATTTGTAAATTGAAGTGCAAGTCCTCTGGGACCCACATTGGGACAAGTGTCAAACCTTTTTCCGGGGCGGAGGGGCATAGAAAATGTTAAAATTTTAATTTTTTCCAAAAATTATAAAATGTCAAAAGCTACTCCCAGGACTGTTTCCAATTGCATTTTTCCATGTGGAGGATCGGATGAAAAGTTAAAACACATGATCAATAGTAGTTGTGTGTTTCATTTGATTTTTCCACCATTGAAACTCCAAGATGTTTAGAGATGCATTTTTTTGCATCATTCTTCATCAATATTTTGGAAAATTTGTGTCGTTTTGGTCTGCAAAATTTAATTGAATCAATTTGGGATCTCAATTTGTAAATCTGAAGTATTCTTGAAGTGAATTTTTCTCAGGCTCATGCAAAAATGGAAAATTCCAGATCCAAAATTGCAAAGTAAAGTTTTAGAGGAAAATGAGGGGAAATGGATGAAATGATGAAGGTGCAGTGCAAAAGGTGAAAAAGGCATTGCCTTGAGAGCAAAAAGGGATGACCTATCAAGTCTATCTATGCAGAGGCTCCGAAAAATTATTAAAAATTAGATTTATCATGATGACAAATTAGAATTATTAAAGGGACTCCCAAAAATTTGTGGCATGCCATCCTAGTCAATAGTCGAGGGCCCAAGAAATGTGATATGTTCACAGTTGGTCCACCTAGAAGATTTTGAATCTGAATTTGTTAAATGTATCTGTCAGAAAAAAATTGGTAATAAGCAAAGGTCCCTCGAATATTCTTCTCTTTTGAAGGGAAAAGGTATTGCAGTGCTAAGGGTGAAGAATATGCCTCCGGTTATAACAATGATGCAAATATTTGCAATGATCCACCTTTTTGAAAACACCGGAAACTTTTTGTTGTGAATCATTGAATGTCACTTTCTGCAAATCATGATCTGATATGTGCAATAAAGGTGCTTCAATATTCCTCTTTGGGGGGAAATCGGATGTAAAGGGTGTACTTAAATACAATGAGATTACTCTTGCAAATGGCGGGAGTTCATTTTCACGAGAAAATTTTGAGAGAAAATTTTATGAGAAACTAGGTTAACTTCATTTGTGTTAGATTTTCATTCATGTTGAGTTGGTTGTAAGTATATAGACATCAACAAGTTCGATATTGTTTAAAATAACTCTCCCCTATCGATGAATCGATAAATTTTGAGTTAAAATTTATGTCAAATCTCTAACAATTTTTGTGTTTATCTCACTTTAATGTCTCGTAAGTAGTTTCTATTGTTCTTATTGCAATCTTATATCAAAATCTATTTGAATCACATAGATCTCAATCCTTGTGATAGTTTAGCGGCATCTGCAATTTCATTTTTGAAGAGCTTTCATCCGGGAATGAAATAAAGATTTAAAATAACTTTTCTTTCATCTGTTAACAGAGATTTTTGTAAGCCTTTGGGTGTAACTCAATGTGTGACTGATATTAGATTTTGATGTTTTATTGGGTCTTCTAACTCGAGCCTTCATGCTATAATCTCAAAGATTACGTGAAAAAGTGCATGTCCGGGCATCCATATCCATTGATGCATACCTTCCGTTGAAGGAATGTTTTAACTATTTTGAAGCTTTCTATTATTGAGTTCTCCATTTTTTGTGAAGTTTCTCATGGATCTATCAAATTCCAATCTATCTTGTTGATCTCCAACCAAAAATTATTCAAATAACCAATCCTACCCTGAACTACCCCTGTTTTCCCAATGTATCAACAAAGGAACAAAATATACTTGCAAAAATATGCAGAACAATTAGGATTCCATAATGTCTTTAGTAACCTTAGCCTTGTGTTGAAAATATCTCCATCTTCTAGAAGTGACAACTCGTGAGAGTTATATTTGGTGTGTTGATCATATTTTCCCAAGGTTTTCTTTATAAAATTTGTGTAAAAGAAAGGTATCTGCATCTCCTTCAATAACATAGGCTACAAAATAGGTTCTCTTACCTATGTTGAAAGGCACAACCTAATATAGTTAGGATAAGATCAAATCCTTTTAAGGTTCTACCCACTTCTTCAAGGCTTGAGTGATAAATTGCTTCCTTCCTCGCTATAAAATGACATACATAATAATTTATTTTATTTTGAGTGTCTAGTCGAAACTATTACTCTGCTTTCGATTTGTGAAGAAGATTAAATCCGGTTACCAACACGTCATAAGATCAAGAGAGTAATTTGGTATGTTGGATCCATTTTAAATATTTGTACTTTGAATTTGGTTAAATAGTTGGGCCATTCGAAAAAAATCTAAGGGTAAAAACTATTATAATCACAACGTATGATAATGAGAAATGTGAGTCGGCAAGTCTCAGTAGTAGCTCTATGGAAGTGAGGCCGACATGTCATGATACAAATTTCCATGTACTTTACCTATATCTTCCCTATAACATGATCTTGGGATGCCCATGGTTTCATGCCATGCACAATATTCCTGCCACTTTCCATCACTATATCAATATGTGCCATGGAGGATAGATAATCACCATTCAGGGTGATCTAGAACCATTCACACATTGTAGGGCATTGCATAGTTTTTCTCATGTGGCCTATGAATGTCCTTTTGTAGATATTGTTTTTCCTTTATAGACAAAAGCTATAAAGTAACATGTGGATGCGAGATCAATCACTCTTATAATCGAAATTTCATTCGTTAGTCAACCCGTTATCATCATGGGAGGAAACATCTATAAAGTATGGCCCAGGTGAGAAGTTTACTCTTCAGAAAGCGTTATTGATATCAGATTTTTCAGTATCACCCAAGACATGGGGAAAACCTTACTTTTAATTCAAAATCATTGGAGATAGATTCCCTGAACCCTTTGAGAGATTCATCCCTAGTGGTCTCTTGTCTGAGGAAAATATGTTAGAATATCCCACTAGGAGAGTACCTGAGGGTACCATGGCATCATGCCATCAAGCCCCACAATATATCAAAGGCCACCGCATGATGTATGTCATGGGTTATAATGGGTTTGGATGTGGTATCAATGCACAAGGATGGTTAGAACCCGTTCTTATCCCTCATTTCAAATCTAACAAACATGGCCTTGGAATTAGACCTCATAACGATCCACCTTATGAGATCGATGCCACCTCTTCTGAATGCGAGGACAACTCGTCTCCTTCGGATAGGGATGCGGATTCACAATGTCACCTCTACGAGGATCTTGCCTCGATGTACCTATTCCTTGATTAAGCTATTTTTACATTATCCAGATCAAATTCCCAAACCAATTATCAAGTAACCCTTATATATCTAGAACTTGTAGATTGGGATCAAAAATTTCATGTGCCACTCGATTTCTTTGAAAATGACAAGGCATTCACATAATTCATGGGACTTAGGGATTCTATTACAGTGAGGATCACAAGAAAGGATTTTCCATCAATTTAAACACATGTGCATACTTTGAAGAAGAAGCGAGAGATGTATGGACATTTGATTAAGAAGGTTCTATGTAAGAATAAAAATACGTCAGAGAAGCCTTATGGGAAGAACAAGTGCAAGTCTCATAGTGACAAACGTTTTGAGGCCCTAGGAGATAAGAAAAATTTAGAAATCATCAAAGAAGGAGAATATCCTTATCAAGATGATCTCACACCTCCTATTGATCTTGATATTACTCTTCCCCTTGATCCTACATGGATGGAGGATGCTTCCAAAATTCTTGTAGAAGAAACAATCAATGTCAATATTGGCTCAAAAGAAGAGCCTAGAATGATAAAGCTAGGAGCTTCACTCTCAACACAAGAACAAAAGGTTTTTGTAGAACTATTGTGAGAATATGCAGATATATTTGTGTGGTCATATGCAAATATGCCTAGTTTGGACCCGGAATTAGTCATGCACAACCTTGTTGTGCACCCAGATGCCAAACCTATCAAGTAGAAATTGAGAAAGATGCACCCCAAGGTTGCACTACTTGTCAAAGAGGAACTTGAAAATTTATTAGTTGCTGATTTTATTAAACCCATTGACTATTCAAATTGGATATCCAACATATTCCTAGTTCAAAAGAAGGCATTTTGTATATGAATCTGCTTGCTGACTTCCACGACATTAGAAAAAAATGTCCCAAAGATGACTCCCCCTTGCCTAATATTGACATGATCATCAATTCTACCACTGGTTATGAAATGTTATCCTTAATGGATGGTTTTTCAGGTTATAACCAGATCCAAATTGTAGAGGAGGATCAACATAAGAAAACTTTCATCACCCCTTGGGGGAAATTTTGTTACAATGTCATACCTTTTAGACTCAAGAATGTCGGGGCCACCTATCAATGCGCAATGCTTGTCATCTTACATGACATGATGAATGACATCATGGAAGATTATGTCTATGATATTTTAGCAAAATCTAAAATTAGAGGAGAGAACTCGGAAGTCTTTGAGATGTATTTTTCAGCGTCTCGACATTACAAAGTGCATTTGAATCCTAGGTAGTGTCTTTGGAATTTTGTTAGGAAGCTCCTAGGTTTCATCGTCTCACGAGATGAATAAAGGTGGATCCTACAAAATTTCCAGCTATCAAAAATATGCCTCCACCTAAAAATCTCAAACAACTAAGAAGTTTACAAGGAAATATTTAGGTAATCCATAATTTCATTTCATAGCTTGCAGATAAGTGTCATTCATTTACACATCTCCTCAAGAAAAATGTTACATTTAACTGGGGACTAGATTTTCAAAAGGAATTTGAAATGCTTAAACAATATCTTTTCAACCTACCTGTGCTCATGCCACCTACCCTAGGTGAATGTCTCCTATTATATATTTCAGCTACCTAATTTTGTATTGGTGCACTACTTGCCCAATATGACCTCGACCATAGAGAAAGAGCAGTTTATTAACTTATTCACACCTTGATTGACTATGAATTGAGTTACCCGCAGATTGAAAATTCCTTCATGGTTGTGGTATTTTCATTTCAAAAACTACATCATTATCTCCTTAACAATCAAACCAAGCTAATATCCAAAGTTGACCCTCTTAAGTACCTTTTATCCAAACCCACCCTTGCGAGAAAAATGGATAATTAGATCATTATCTGAGTGAATTTGATATTGATTTTCTTAACCATAAGTCATTGAAAGGACGAGATATTGGCCAATCAATTAGCATGATAGCTACTCTACTAGGAATGGAACCCTTGTGTCTGGATCTACCGTATGCATCCATGATGTATGTTGAAAATTCTTTTGAATGGAAAGTTCATTTTGACGGATCATTCACCTTCCATGGATCTAGAGCAAGAGTCATGCTCATCACTCCCACAAGGGAGGTCACTCCAAGGGAATTTATTTTGGGATTCCCTTGCATTAATAACATTACATAATATGAATCACTCATTGTTGGCCTTAAGTTAGCTATCACTTGGAATATCAAACAATTATGGGTCATTGGTGACTCCCAACTTATTATTAAATGAGTTAATGATGAGTATAAGGTTAAAGATGAAAAGGTTATTCTCAGAGAATAAATTGTTTGACACCTTGAAATAATATTTCATACGAGTTATCTTGGAAAAAAACCAAGACCACACAATAGATTAGTAGATGTCATGGCTACCATAAGATCACTATTACGCATTCCACTTAAGGTAAGTAATTTTATTTCTTTGCGAGCATTTATGAGTGCCTACATATGAAATGCCAGAGTCATGTTTGGCATGTGAAGTTGTTGGTCCCTACTTTGCTTGGTGTGACCCTATATTTAAATACCTACAAGATGAAATGTTTCACTATGAAACATTACCCATTCTAAGAATAAATATCTTATTCAACTGTATAGCCTGTTACACCCTCCTAGGAGGCACCCTCTATCATCGTGGCTATGAAGGGAATCTACTTTGTTGTTTAGATGTTACTAAATTGGTCCATGTTATTAAATAAGTGCATAAAGGTATTTGTGGATCACACGCTAACAACATGGTCTTGGCTAAGAAACTCTTAAGAGTGGGTTATTATTGTCCCACCGTGGAAGTATAATATTGTAATTTTATAAATAAATGTGAGCTATGTCAAAAATACGACAACTTGATACATACACCAGCACAGTATTTTCATCCTATCGCAACACCTTGTCCATTTTCTAGGTGGGGAATAGATCTCGTAGGGAAGCTTCATCGTACCTCATCAGATGGTCATACCCACATTATTACCACCACTGAGTATTTCACTAAATGGGTAGAGGATGTACCTATCACTTATGTCACTGGTGCACAAATTTCTAATTTCATTATGAATTGCCTCATTTATCATTACGACATCATACGCCATTATCACGATAATGGTAAGTCCTTTAAGCATAAGAAAATTAAAGTGTTATGTCAATGATTTCAGATTCAACTCAAATGGTCCACCCCCTATTACCCTCAAGGTAATGGAAATTATGAGGCCACCAATAAAAATCTTGTCTAGATCACGGAGAAAATGGTAAGTAAGACAAGCCGTAATTGGCACTTACATATACATCCTGCCCCCTGGGCCTATCAAAATTCCATCCACATGATCCTCTTGGTGTGACCCCATATTCATTAGTCTATGACATTGAATCCATAATACCCTTAGAAGTGGAGCTTCCCTCCCTAAGAATATCACTTTGGGAATATCTTGATAAGGATGAACACTACGAGTTGTTCGGCTAGTAGAGCTAGAGTTGTTAGATGAGAAGCATATGAGAGTGCTTAATCACCTGAAGGTTTACCAGAACAGAGTGTCAAGAGGATATAACAAGTGGATCATTCATCATGAATTTGATATAGGTGATCTTGTTCTAAAAGAAAATAAAAAAACATTGTCAAGGATAGAGAAAAGAAAGGAAAATTTGAGGCTAACTAGTTAGGGCCTTATGTGGTGGTTGTTAAATATGGATTAGGAGCTTATAAACTTGAATATTTAGATAGTGAAGAGATTCCAGAACCTATGAATTCCATGCATCTCAAAAGGTTTAATGCTTAAGAATGATGCCAATATTAGAAAATACCTAAAAAGTAGAGAAAAAAACAAGCAATTTTTTTAAAAAAATCAAGAAAACAATAAATAAAAAAAAGGTTGTCCAAGTGTGAAAACCACGTAATTATGGCACATTGGATTGGTCCTTGGGTGAAAATTAATTTCTAGCACTTAAAGAGGGTTCGTTGTTCACAAGTTACTCTTGCATTTGGAAAAATAACTATTACTTCTGTGTAGGATTGGTTTCCCTTGTTAGGTCTAGGAATCTTCCTTACATCTACTTCACCAAGCCGTGATCTAGCTTGTTTGTTCTTATATCTATGTGAAGGATTTTCCTTTGTATATTCCCATCTAACATTGGGGGAACCTTCACATTTCACCTTCTTAAACATACATGCATGGAATTCTACCTTTTTATATTCCCACATCATGCTTGGGGGCATCCACGCTTCTTTTTCATTATACATCACTTTCAAAACAGACCTTAGAAAACACAAAAACATTTAGAAAAGATATAAAAAAATATAAAACATTTGAAATACCCCCTTCTAGGGATGATGTTACATCAATTAGAATAACATTGTCTCTAGGAAACCCCAAAAACAATGTGAATAGTAGCCTTGAAAAGTTGTCTTTTATGATGACACCAAAAACAATAGAAAGAATATCAAAATTGTCCCACAAAAATAGAGTCTTAGTTTTCTTGCTTTAGTTGTCGGTTTGTAGAATGTTGATTGCATTTTATTTTCATGTTGTATATGTTACATTGGATTCATTTGCTTGGGTTAAGTTTTACTTAGCTATTGCATTTAGTTCATTCTATCATGTATACTTGTTTATAATTGTATTGTTTTCATTCATTTTGTTTCCATTGCATTGTGTGACATGTTTACATGATTGAGTTCAATTGCTTACTTTAGTTAAGTATTTACTTAGTTCATTGCATTAGATTCACTTTGCATGCTTTTGATTATTTGTAGTATGTTAGTTTGTATTAGGTTGTGCTTGTAAATTGATTGTACAAATTGTTTTCATCATTACATATATCACATCTATCATCTATCATTTCTCATCACGTCTAACACCATCAAAATACATCATATATACAAAAAAATGCTAAGTTTTACATCATGCATGTATACTAAGTTGATAATCACATACCATATCATCAATGGGGTATGAGGGTTACGCATAATCAAAAATCTATCCCCCCATGAAAATATCATCTCATCATCCCATATGCTAACATCTACCAAAGTATCTCATGTACAAAACATATGATATTATCTAAGGATATATCATCAATCTACAACATATGATATAACATTATCATAATCTATCAGAATACATACATGAGAAATGAAATCATAAAACATTAAGATATACTCATTGTAGTACAAATTTTCAAGATCTCTACTACAAATGAATTGGTCATGATTTATTTACTTCCCTGGTGGGTATATTAGGTTGTCACGATGCCCACTGGGGCATGTTTTCTACGCTATGATCACTCTAACACTTTTTATCTTTAATAAAATGATTATTTTTATTAAATAATTATTTTTATTAATTTTCCGCTACTTTGGGGGCACTATTTGTCACTTAGTGCTTATCTCTTCACCCTGAGGCATTTTCAAATATTTCCAGGCACTATTTATCATTCTATTTTTATCAATCACCATTATTATTTTTAAATAAGTATTTTTGGCCCATTTTTCTTCTTGTCAGGGCATGCTACTACTACCTGATGCCCATTCTCATCACTCTAGATCATTTTCACGTTCTTCTAGGAGATATTCCATTTCTTAAATTCATCGACCAATTAAAAAAATTAAAATTATTGAATTGTTAAAACACAAATTTTTTTTGTAAAATTTCAAAAATTGACAAAAAATGGTACCAAGATCAAATTACAATTGAAATTTATGTCTCTCACATGGCTATCATATCATATATTTCTGGAATTTCCACGTGTATTGAGACAACAAGTCATGGATCCTCTAAGTATCCAAATCATTTACAAAAGCTATGTTTCTTACTTCGTCGGTACTTTCTGCGACACGAGTTTCTTGGTATTGTTTCATGTGCACACTACTTTTTCATCGAACCTAAGTGTCCTCCATAATTTCCCTTGCATATACATATTTATTGGGGCATCATTTTAAACCCTTGATGTTTATCAAAACATTTGGGATTGCATCTTGATAGAAAAATATTTGTGCAACTATCATAAACGTTGTTGGTTTGAGTATGTGGGATTGTACTTATTTCCCTGTTAGATGATTTTGTTTTCTTCTCATATTGCATTGCATTTGTGTATGTTGCATGGAGTTGACCATTTTTAGCAATGGAAAATTGTTTATATCTTGTATTTTCATGTCATTTTATGTTAATGTCGTATTCTTATATCGTAATAAGGATCAACGATGAAGATTACTAGCAAAATGATTAATAGAATTTTTTCTATAGAACTGGTTTGTAGATAACTCAAAATCCCTTTTCTTTTTGTTTCTCTTCATTCTCACATTTCTTCTCTTCACAATTTTCTTTCTTTTGTTCTCTTTTCGATCATCAATCGAGCTCCTCCATCACCCCATCAACACTCGAGGGGGCATCCTGCATCCAACTAATGTTTCTTATACCCCTTCAAAAAATTACTTGTTTATGCTTGTCTACTTTCTTTGAAGTAACGTCACACACATCACCTCAAAGAGGGGAAAATGTAGACACCTATAATTTGGTCTACATGATCTTATTTCTAAGATCATACTAACTATCATAGTCTCATGTTAATTTACTACATTACACTAGTAAATTACCCTTTCTAACCTCTCCTACACCCCTAAACCCTGCTAATCGCTCTCTAGCTAGCTTCTATAAGCTTGTTTTCCTTTAATTAACCTTGTTTAGGATAATTAACCCTCTTATTGAATTTTTAAGAAGGATTTGACTTTATAAACAAATATATTACCTTTCTAAATAGCCATTTAGCTTTCAAAAATTTGTTCACACCTCCAAATATGTTTTTGAAAAAATAACGTTTTGAACCCTTTTTAGTCCCACACGCATCCAAATCATCCTTTTCTCAAATCCGAAACTATAAATAGAGGGATACCCCTCCCACTATTTTGTAAGAACACACTCTCTCTTATTTCTGATTTAAGTCATTTTAGGTCTCTTAGAGTTATTTCATAGTTTATTTGAGCTATTTTCTTATTATTTGCTAATCCATTGCAAATATTTAGGTAAATGGGAGAACCCATTATTAAGCTTCCATTCTTAAGCTTTTGAAACATCAAAAATCATAAAACTGATTGCTAGAGCTTTAATAGGTTCATTTATTGATAGCTTTCATGGAGTAGAGAACTAATATAGTCATGTTTAGAGGTTGATTGTTTGTTTCAAGATTTATATATGCATGAAACTAGGTAGCTCTTTCTTATCTCTAATTTGATGGTCATTGAGTTGTTTGTTTAAATATTTTGGGGCCTCTTTTGTGTTCTCACCCCATTTTATAATGTTTTGCAAACTTTTCATTGCACACAACCTAGTCATCCTTTGATGGATTTCCTTTACCACATATTTTACTAAAAATACCACAAAACCCTACAAAAATAACCCACACATATGTAAAAAAATCCTACAAAAATGACCCACAACTATGTAATAAACCCCTGGAAAAATTCCAAACAAATATGCAACAAACTCATGTAAAACTACCCCACAAATTTGCATCAAACCCTTATAAAAATGACCCAAAAATATGGAACAAACCTATAAACTATTGGAACATAAATATGAAAAAAATAATTACAAAAATACCCCACAAATATGTAATAAACCACCATAAGAATGGCCCCCAAATCTGCAAAAAAAAACCTACAAAGGCCAAAATATACCTTTTCAACATATTTTGCAAACCAAAAAAGGATAAAAACATCTTGTACACTACCACACAAAGCATAATTACAATATAAAATAATGAAATTTTTTTAAAGGGCAATAAAATATTTCCATGTAAATGAAATGGAACATTGCATTTGTTTTTAGAATTTAGAGTTTATTTTTTAAGTTTTTAGTTTTGTTCTATGTTGACTTGGGATATAAATGGCGATGTTAGTAAATCTACCCTAACATCCCATTATAAAGATGGCATTAAAGTGGCACTAACATATCCTAAAAAATCTTATCTAATGTTTTATCAACATTTAAGGTGTCACATTTTTAGTTTAGGGTTCCACACTCATGTTTAGGGTATCACAATAGTGTTTTGGGTATGACATTTGGTGTATGTGGTATCTCGCTAGTTTAGGATGTCATTCTAGAATTTACGGTGTCACAACAAGGTCTAGGGTGTCATATTTATTTTTAGGATATTGCATTAGTGTTTAGGGTGTCAAATTTGTTCTTTAATTTATTCTACTAGTGTTTAGGGTCACACTAGTGTTTAGGTTATTGAAATAGTGCTTACGGTCTCACACTAGAGTTCATGGTGTTATATATTTTGTTTAGGGTATTGCACTAGTGTTTAAGTATCACATTTTTGGGTTAAGTTGTTGTACTAGTGTTTGGGGTGTCCTACTAGTGTTTAGGGTGTCACATTTATTGTTTAGGGCATTACACTAGTTGTTTATGGTAACACACTAGTGTTTAGCTTGTCACACTAGGTTTTAATGTGTTGCTTTGGTATTTAGGGTGTCATATTTATTGTTTAGGGTTTCACATTAGTGTTTATGGTGACACATTTGTTGTTTACAGTGTCACACTAGTGTTTAAGGTATCAGATTTATTGTTTAGGGTTTTGCATTGGTGTTTAGGGTGTTACACTAGTGTTTAGGGTGTCATACTAGTGTTTAGGATATCACATGTATTTTTTAGGGTGTGTAACTAGAGTGTTGAAAGTATTATACTAGTGTTTACTATGTCACAAAGAGGATTTATGATGATGTATTTGTTTTTACAAAGGTGTTTCACTAACATTTAGGACGTCATAATTATTTTTTATGGTTTCACACTAGTGTTTAAGGTGTCAAAGATGTTTTTATGGTTTCAAACTAGTTTTTAGGGTCTCACATTTGTAATTAGGATGTTGCACTAGTCTTTAGGGTGTCACACTATTGTTTAGGGTGTAACATTGTTTGTTTAGGGTGTCGTATTGGATTTTAAGGTGTCACATTTATTTTTTAGGGTGTTACACTAACTTTTAAAGTGTCCTAATATTATTTAAGTTGTCACATTGGTGTTTAGGGAATCACATTTATTGGTTAGGATGTCACACTAGTGTTTATAATATCACCTTAGTGTTTGCGATTTCAAATTGGGTTTTATGGTGTCGTATATTTTTGTAGGGTTTTACACTAATAATTAGGTTTTTCACTCATGTTTGAGGTGTCACATTGGGGTTTAAGACTTTACATTTATTATTTAAGGTATCACAATAGTCTTTCACATTGGTTTTTAAGGTGTCATTTTTATTTTTAGGTTGTCATATTAAGGTTTAAAATGTCACACTAGTATTTAAAGTGTCGTATTAGGGTATAAGGTGTCATATTAGTTATTTAGGGTGTCAAACTTGTGTTTAGGGTGTCGTATTTATAATTTAGGTTGTTTCACTAGGGTTTAGGGTGCCATATATGTTATTTATGGTGTTTCACTAGTGTTTAGGATATCGTACTAGTGTTTACAATGTCACATTGAGGTTTATGGTATCATATTTGTTGTTCGGGGTTCTAACATAGTGTTCGGTGTGTTACACTAGTGTTTAGGGAGTCACCTTTATCGTTTAAGGTGTCACATTAGTGTTAAATGTGTCACTTTTTCTATTTAGGGTGTTGAACTTGTAGACATGAAACTATGCACTTAGTACTATTACATCATGCCTTTATTATGTCATTATATGCATGATTCCTAAGCAAGAAAACTAGACATTGACAACACTTGTTTTTCTTTACTTTGACATTGTTTTATCCTCCCATGATTTCATTCTATAATTTTTGGAATTATCCCTTTGCTTTTGGACATTACACAATGTGTCACCCAACTTAGTACTTACTATTTTATCTTTAGATCTCTTTGGACACTAGCGCCCAATAAGGGATAGGAGCATCCAGGTGTTATTATCCCCTTTGAGAACTTTTATCATTTTCCCTATTTGCTATGTTGAAAAGTTCCACATCAATTGCTGTATTCTATTAACTTCTACTTATCACTTTGGGTCGGATTTTAGGGTTGTTAATGAAAAATTCAAGAAAAGGAATCATATATATATATATATATATATATATATATATATATATATATATATATATATGACTTACTAACTATTCTAAGGGGTAATGGGACAAGTAGAAAATTGTGATATTACTTTCTATCTACTACTCGGGAAAAGGAACACTTAAGGACTGCATTTGGGATGCATTATTCACTGCATAGGAAGGGAAAATTCTGAATTCCATCACACACATGATATTGGGGAAAAATATTTTTATGCGGTTATCTTAGTGCAAATGACATAAGGAAACCTAGTTTCAAGGGACACAATGTTTGGTGACAATCACATTAGGGTGACCAATGAGGTCAATATGACTCAAGTATATATATATATATATATATATATATATATATATATATATATTGTTGCATATAATGTTTTTTTGAGCCTTATATAGGTAGTTAGGGTTTTTTTCATGTATAGGTGTGATAGGAAAACTATATACCAAATTTGGAGTGACATAAATAAAAGTGAAGGTGACATGATCATACCACTGAAATAATCATATCCGACACACTTTCTAGAACACTAGTACTAGTATAGACACTAAAACTGAAACGGTCATGCCCCCTTATGAATCTTCTATCCATCATACTTATAGATCACTATCTTCTAAATGGATCATGCATAGTCAAAATTGAGCCTGATATATCATATATCTAGATTATATCTAGTCCAGATAATGTGTCATTAGCTAAGTCATTCTTATCTCCTTCTTAATTGTACTTTATTTTTATTACATTTTTATAACATGTATGTTTATGATATTATCTTATTTCTTTCAGTCCATTGATTAAGATTTAATTTTTTTCCTTTGGTGATTTCAGTCCTCTAGTGAAATAATTTATCGATATGGAAAATTGTGTGTTTCCACCTATGTTCACGAGGATATGCCCCTCCTTCTTATGTATCGGTAATCTCCCATTATTGAATGTTAAATATCATAATTCTATGTATATTTGTGGGGTATAAAAATATGTTTGGGATCACATAGGAAAACTTGACTAAACTGTGGAAAAGTACTTGTATGGGGTATAAGGGAGTAATTTGTTGTGAAAGGTGAAGGAGAGAAATTTAGGAAAGGCAAGGTTATTGTTGTGAGTAGGAAATTACAGAGATCATGCTTAATAATTTTAGTTCAACATTCAATTAGAGCAAAGCAACAATGAAACACCTAGTGAGAATAAAAAATCTAGACATGTAATTTTTAGATTCATTCATAAAGGACTCAAGTTCCTTCTTGATCACCATAGTTACAAAGTTGCAGGAAAGAGAAAGTAAATGAAAAAATGAGAAAAGGAATGGAAGAATGTATCCTTTATTCATTTTGTTAGTGATAAAAAGTTCAAAACCCAAACAAAAATTCACAATTACTACAAATTAGAAATCTTCAAAATCTAGGATCATTCGGAATGTAGAGGCCATCCCAATTTATAGCCTTGTGAATTGAACTTTCATCTCCCCACATGGCTCTTTATGTTCCTATTTTACTTTTGACCTTTCAATTTCCCTAGAAAATACAAATGTAGTATATATGTTATAATTTTGAGAGAATAGTTTTACAAATTACAAATATTTTCACTAAAGTGAATAGGAAAAAATAAAATGATTATGTAAAAAGAAGAATTAGAAGAAAGGGAGAGAAGAGGATATGGGTTAGGGATTGGTGATCCGTTGAAGAAACTCCTTTTTATTATCTCGAAGCATGATGATTACCATCGTTTCCTTCTGCAAAACACACAGACACCTTAGAGCACCAAAAGAGTGTCGAGAAACATTGTTCTGATATCCCCTAATGTGAGCTCAAGATGACCATAGGAATTGCTCATGATGATCTTCTTTAATCTTAATTAATCAAATCCCTTAACTTCTAAGATTATTAATTTCAATCAAATCACCCTAACCAACTCATAGATCTTTCCAAATATCATTGGGTTTACCAACTCATCTCACTATGCACTCATCTAGCAAACCCAACTTTCTTGACCTAGCTCACTTCCATAGTCTCTTTATGAAAAAATGAGTTATTGACTAGCTCGCTCTTCAGTAACCATCCCAATGCAAACTCACTGCATCAGCTCAACTTAATTCAACTTTCTCAATCCACCCAATTTATCAAATCACCCAACTAATCAATTTGGATGAGCTAACTTCAAATTGACTCACTTAGTCGGTTGAGCTCATTACAACCAGCTTGCTACAACTAAATCAACTTTACAACCATGTGAGGATAGAAAAAATCAGCAAGTTGAGGGAAATAAGAGCTAACGTAACTTTCTATAACTAGAAACGAGACTTTCTATTTTTAACAGGTGGTCCCGCAAGCTAGTATTTTTTTGTAATTTTTACCTATTCGCATTCCACTGATGTTTCTTTCCTAACTAGACGATCACGAGATGCCATGAATTCACATTATTCAAATACTTACAATTTTTAGCCATGCCTCACCATGGTCACATGTTATTTCTAGTAAGTGCACTACGGTGTTGGCTGTTACAAAAAAGGTCTTAAAATTCGGGTTTTATTCCAAGATTCCCTATCTCAATTTTTATAGATTTATTCATCACGAGAAAGTGGGAAATATATTTTTAATCAAATAGGGTATAATATTCGGTGTCCCGATATTTCACCCTAAAATATAGGACTACCCCTTTTTTAAAAATTGTTCTTTTCAATAAAACGGATCATTTTGTGTTTGTTTTTCCTGTAGTTGTTTGCATTTCTCTAATATATCCCCAAAGAGTCATAAAATACAAATATCCACATGTTAAAACTCACTCTATCCCTTCGTCAAGTTTTTTCTGAGAGAATTTTATTTATTTATTTATTAAATAAATAAATTTCTTTTAAAAATAGATTGAGCTAAAATTGGAGGATTTAGGTTATATAAAGCACTTCACCCCATCATTATTACCATAGAACATTCATTTAGGGGAAGAATTTTTGCAGATCAGCTAATTGGAGAAATTTTTCAAGCAATTGCCCACACTGTTTTTGTTTTGTTTTATTTATTTTTGTCTGTGTTTTGGTTTATTTCTTTTGGCAATTCCCATAGCCTATTTATCTTTCTTACCATATATTTTTCCAGGCCTAGGGTTTTGAAAATCTATACAGTATTTTTAATTACTAATATATCTTTAGGTGATCGGAGCTCGGATTCTTTCGAAAAATTGCAAGAAGTCACTTGGTCCAAAAAGGTGTAAAAATGGATTTTATGAAAATAAGAAAAAAATTCCATCAATGCATAGAGTTCGAGAAAATATGCACTTTTAGAAAAAATAACACCTAAAACGAAGCCATGGAATGAAATTTATGGCACGTGTAAGTTGTTCTGCTACATCTTCCGGACCCTTTCCAAAAATGAAAAAAATTATTTTATCCTTGTGTTTTCTTAACCAAAAATCCAAAAAATGAAAGAAATGCAACCTTCATATCGATTCTGAGTTTTCAAAGTTGACTTCCACTTCCAATTTCCATGCTGCCTTTAGTGATGAATTTTCACACAATTTTAAAGGCAACAGTCACAATGCAAGTCACACTTTTTGGGATAAATAGATCTAAGTTGCAATGGGAATTTTGCAGTGGCAGGAAGATGGGAATTTTTTCTGCCGCATAGGAGTTACTTTTTCCCATCAAGTTAAAGTCACTTAAGTTGCAATGGGAATTTCAGAGGAGGCTGGAAGATGGGAATTTCTTACCTACAACGCAGGTGAAAATTCCCATTATAAAGAAAAATCACTTAAAGCACCGATGGGAATTTCTTGCCTGCCTAGCAAGCTAACTTTTCCCATCAAAGAGTTTTTATTCACCCATGCAAGTCACACTTTTTCAAAAGAGGTTGTTTTCCATACAAGTCGCACTTTTTGGGAAATGACTTAAGTTGCTAATGGGAATTTCCGCAGTGGCAGGAAGATGGGAATTTCTTACCTACAACGCAGGGTGAAAATTCCCATGATGAAGGAAAAGTCACTTAAGTGGAAGAGGGGATTTTGGAGTTGCAGTGTAGGGTGGAAATTCCCATCAAGTTGACTTCTTATTTTTAGCACTCACCCTTGCCAAAAAGTGTGACCCATTCTGGCATAGCTAAGTGCCTAAAAGATGACTTTTTATTAATTCCTAGGAAGCATCCAGTTTTGGCACCTAGGGTTGGAGAAGCTTTCTTTTTATTATTTAGAGCATATGCATGTTGATGTGAGTGCACAAGTGAATAAAATAATATTTTTAGCTTGCTTGACATGCAAGCAAAGTCTAAAAATAGAGGGCGTAAGCTTTATAAGCAAATTTTGGTGATGAAAATTGAGTATTCATGCCATGGACTCCATATTTGTCTGAATCAATTACAAGTATTCATCATAGGTGCTCATGTTGATGAAGAAAGCAGAATTCAATGTCAGATACATTGAATATATCTTCTAAATCAAAAGAAATTGCCAGATCTACACAAATTGATCCAATTACAAAGGATTCTGGTAGAATTAAAAGGAAAAGAGCTCAGACAAAGATTATTCCAGGCATAATGAAAGAGAAGGGTCAATAAAATCATGCATTGCTTCCAGATATGCTGAAATCAATGATATAGACATAGGCCCTGAACCTATCACCGATTTAATTGATAGATCCAGAGTTGGAAGGACATCTCTTATGCGGGAAATTAAAAGTAGTGGGATCATTCAAGCCTCAGTGTTTCCAGTCACAACTCAATTTCCTAATTTTTTATGGAATGTGCCAGGTCTTATCATCCTCTTTCCAGAACAATTCGAGATGCTGCAGGGAAGACAATAATTAGGTTGGATGCACAATTTATTAATTATTGCCTTAAGCTTTTGGCACAAATGACCAGTGGTGATTGCAATTAGCATGCAGGATGCCAGCAATAGATGGGAAAACACTGAGTCACATGTTCGACAAGTATATCCAGTTTCAGAACAAAGAAAATGTGTAGAGTATGACAGATGACATATTTTATTTCTTCTTCCCTTCCCTCCCTTATTCTTATTTCTCAGACAAAATTGTAAAACTAAAGTCATTGGTTAAAATCCATTTCTTCTAGTTATCTGAAAAGGTCCTCAATTGAGAATAGGTGGCAGACATGCAAAACTTTGATTTAGTCTTCAGATGCATGTCATGAGGAGAGAAATTTCAGGGAAAGATTGCCAGTTGTTTTCTTTATAGCTTCTGCATGTGTCAGTTTAGTTATTGCTTTCCTATTTGTAATTTCCCTCTATACACTATAAATAGAGGAAGAACATACGGGTTAAAGGATCAGAATTTTTAATCAACATTCTTGTGTTCCAGAATTTGAGATGAAACCCTTGATATATTTTTGAAAGCTAAGGAATAGAGAGGTGGCATATTTCCGGAGAAATATGTGTCAACGGTGAATTTTATTTTTATTTATTTTTAGATCTTTGCATAAACCTGTGTTATCTTAGATCCGAATCAAACTTTCCTTTTCTTTGAATTCTGCATTTCAAGATCTATTTGTTTTGTCTATGTGCATGTGACCAACTCTGTCAACTATTGGTTAGGCTGCACATCTTCTTTCTTTTCTACTTGCATTCAATTATTTCCCTCTTCTACATATATGCATTTCTTACAGTTGTTTACTTGTTGCAAAACTACCTAGCTATGGTGCATGAGCTACGTGGTTAAACTAAAACCAACCAGAGATGAGATATTAGAAAATATAATTGAAAAAATATTACACGAGAGCCTCAATGGTAAATGAGGGAGATTTACCTCATGAATTCCTATGTTTTCAGCTATGCATAAAATCTATCCAACAATATTGAGAAAAAAATCAGTTTTCCATATCTTGAAAAATCAGCAACTTTATCATGCAAAAACTAGTCTAAATGAAATTAGATTCTCTAAAAGCTCTTCCATATGATTTTTGGATGGTTTATCCTATTATATATTTATTGAAAATTTATTTGAAGAGGTAATAATTTAGATGAAAAAAAAATTCTCCATATCCCTTAAAAATAGGGTCTTCATGGCACAAAAACTAGTTCATGCGAAACTAGATTTTTCGGTGATCATTTCCTCCAATTTTTACGTGATTCGACTCACGCATATTTGGGAAGTGAAGAGGTGCCTCAATATCCTTTATCTAATACCTCATGTAAGACATTAATGGAGGATTAAAGCTTTGACAATGATAAAAATCATCCTAGTGTAAACAATGAATTCTAGTCACGTTATGTCTCATCTTTGGGATCTTGTGCCTTAATTTTTGGATCAAGAATGATGAAGAAGAACCATTTCTTACAACCATGAGTGTCTCTAGTACATGATGGGAAGTATGAAGGATGTTTTTGTAGGTATTTAGAGGCATTCAACCATCAATAATGGCTTCCATCTTGATTTGTGAGGAAGAAAGAGGTGAAAATATTGAAAGCCTTTGGAAGTTCTTTTGAGAGATGGGTGGAAAAATTTTAGTTAGTTTTATATTTTTTTCAACTCCTTCATATGGTGAAAAGTTTATTTTCCCCTCTATCCCAAAGGGACAAGGATAGGAGGAAATAAAAATACAATCTCGCATGGACTGTCATGTGTCACATTATGATCGAGATGATGCGAAAATGAGGGAAATCAACATTCTAACACCGGGGCTTAGACTGGGTCATATAAAAAATCACACAAGGGGATAGATAGGGGATAATTTTCTTTTCCCCTATGTCAATGGGAAGGGCTGGAATGAGGTGAAAAGGGCTTAAAATGCACTATGGAGCCTCAACAAGGTCATATGATGAACCAAAGGACATAAAAGGGGGTTGGGAAAATTCTCATGTCCTAAAGGGACAACAATAGGAGGGACTATAAAATGTGCCATGCACTTTTTCTTAAAACAATTGACTAACTATGAAACCTTTACCTACAAGAGAGATGCAACTTTAAACTTTGATTGTTGGAGCTATAGGAGGTCTTTTGTAGTGATTCCTTATATTAAATTAACTCAAAAAAACCTTATAAGATGAGCGGATGGGTATCATCATCCATTTATTTCCACAAATAGCATTTTTCTTGGGATAGTAGTGTCTACCACAAATGAGCCATGAAAATATGTGCCTATATCTTGTGAAGGATTTGAAAATTTCATCATGTATATAATTCTAAAATATTTCCAATGAGTATTTTTTTCCTTTTAACTCATTATAGAGATCCTAGAATCATTTTTGGAAGATTAGGTACCTGTTTTGACTACTTTCTCCTTACACCTTAGAAGTTTGATGTTGCAATATTTGTCCCTAAACCTCCAAATATTTCCTAAACTTTCCTAAATAAGATGAAACATATTATTATCTCCTCAATACAAATTCATGATGAATTTGAGCCTTCAAATCTATCCTAGAGGGATACATGCCTATCCTAGAAAGGATAAAAATAGCCTTTCAAGGCTTATTGAAAAATCTACCTTTAGAAGCATTGCACTTTGAATTGAATGAGTTAGCTTATTTCAACATTTTAAATAGTGGGTAAAGTATATACAACACATATGGGGGACTAAAAGGTTAGGATAGGTATTACATACAAGGAAGAATGACCTAGAGGGAAGTTTAGGAGGATTTATAAGAAAATTTTGACACTTGGGTTAAGTTGTCATGTTTCAATATTGAATTTTTCCCTTGAAAAAACACATGAAAAAATATGCCTCTAGCTTGGGGACATGTTCTAGATCAAGCACATTGAGGAAAAATCAAGCAGGAACCCCAAAATCTCAATGCACTTTGCATGGACTAGTACAATGCTCATTGGGCTTACAGAGTTATCATAGAAAGATACAACAAAAATTCCTTTATTGAACACACACACATGATGACAAACAAACACAATAAATAAGAAAGGAAACAAACAACACCAAAAGTTAAACATCCTAAATCAGGTATTTATATGGGGTTGATAACCCACTTTCAACTGAAACACTTATCCAAACAAAGTGCCTACCCATAAATGAGTATCACTAGATGCCTTTCTTTCAAAAATATGTTGACATGTTCATAGAAGTATGAGCCCCTCCTCAGCTTCTTGAGAAATCTATCATGATTTCTATAAAAATTTATGATCCTCCCATCCAATTCATTTCATCACCCTCTGTCACTTTTGAATTTTTCAGATCTCTACTTGATTCTTAGGGTCATTCCATATGTTGATTTTTCATCACTACCACGAAGATGATAATTGATTACACTTGACTTATCATTTACATTCCATGACAATTGTTCTCCACCTGTCATCTTCTTCATGACCATCGCTTTGAAGTTTGATTCTTAATATATGTATTAAAAACTTTGATATCATCATCAATCTATTGATGTTCCTTATTCCTCAATTGTATGAGGAAATCATCAATTTCATACATAGGATATTTTGCAACATGTTTCCTTACACAATGCATCATGTATATTGAATCATTTTCTTGAAAAGAGAATGATCTTAGGGTAGGGCATACAACATGGAAATTGTCATCTTCTTTTCCTTGTCCATTTTGGAATTTTTCATCCATTTTTATGATGAGATCATCCTTCTCTTAGATCGAGAAATGAATGGTTTAAGTCTACTAATAAAAATTATATTTTGAATAAAAATAGTCATAGGATAAATAAACATTTCCTTTCTCCATTTTTCATTGAAAATTTTTCCATCGTCATGAAAAGGTAATGAGAAAAACATTTGAGCTGAAATTTTTCATTATCATTTTCCCATTCTTGATCTTCGAGAACTACGAAATCCATTTTTGTGATGAAATCATTATCTCTTTGAAAAGGTTCTCATTTGAGAGGCGAAACATATTGTCATTATTGTATCTCTCATCATCTTATTTCAAAGAGAAAGATAATTCTTCATATTCAAAAGCATGTTCATCACGTGGAACCTCATACTAAGTATTTGGAACATTATTGGAAACATTGAAGTTACCTATCAAGAAGTTCTTGAGTATCACCCCTTCCCGATCTTTATTACTTATCACTTCAGAATTTGTTTGTTGCAAGCCAAGGATATTATGATCATCATCAACATCTAGTGGAAAAACTTTATTGATGCTCTAATCCCATGTGAATTACATACTCTAAAAATATGATTTCATTGAATCATCATGATGTTCTTCAATCTGATCCCTAATGCTTTAAAATTATTCCACCAATATGGGAAGTTAAATATCATCCTCGAAAGTCATGAAAAAGTGGCAAGATTTGGAATTTTTAGATGTGATGTCTGCCATTGGGTCATCTAGTTTTTGCATAATATACTTCATTTTTCTGATGCAAACAATTTTTTTATTTTACCATTGACTAAGATGGTGGCGCGTGACTAATCTAGCTACATATTTCCACAAACATCTTGACAAATTCTTTGGCCCAAAAGCATACAATATGAGGCGGGTATGTCTGCTATAAGTATTCTCATTGTGATTTTATTTTCATGAAAGTTTTCCAATGCTACCTTAACATCCTTTATCTATCCCATAAGTGGAACTTATCTCATTTTCATTGAGATGAAATGGCTATAGGTAGGAGAAAGGGAGATCTTGAGATATTTAGTAAATTTTGCAGGCATAACGTTATCCAAAGAACTAGAGTCAATGATGCAATTTTTTAGTTTGTATCCATTGAC
Organism: Taxus wallichiana var. yunnanensis; assembly: GCA_018340775.1. NCBI lineage: Eukaryota > Viridiplantae > Streptophyta > Pinopsida > Cupressales > Taxaceae > Taxus > Taxus wallichiana. The sequence continues at coordinate 240,696,824 of CM031236.1, read as the reverse complement.
CAAAAACATTATTTAGAAAGGTTGTACCTTCCTAGAGGTGGAGGGTGTGGAGAAAATATAGTTCATAGATGGATTGGATTGAGATTCATGATATGGTTCTTCAGTGGTGGCATATTTAGAAACAAAGACACTTCCTTTGATATGTTGAACAAGTTTCTCAAGTGTTTAGGAAAAGTTCTCAGATACTCAAATTATGAAATTTGGAATTTTGATTTTTTGAAATGATCAACAATATCAAAGGATGAGGAAGAAGTAGGAACATTAGGGATTGTGGAGGATTTGACATGGATGTTCTTAGGATTTCTATAAATTGTTTTTTCAAGAGAATTTGAAGGGTACTTACATGAAGAGGTAGAAGGATTCTTTATTGGGGTAGTCTCATGATTCTTCCCATATAACCCTAGTAAAGAGGACTTTGATGATCATCCTCTCATTGTTTTTTTTTCTCATTCGCCATTTGAGGATTCAATTTCCAAGCTTGGGAAGAAAATAAAGGGCCTTCTTTATCATTTTGCAATCAAGTGAACACCGAATATGAGTAACTATTTGTGGATTCTTCATCATCAAGTGTTGATTCAAAAAAATGATCCAAGCACATTCTTATTCTCCTTCATCTTCAACTAATGATTATTTCCATAAATCTAGACTTACTCCAGTCTGAAAGGGTAAAAAATATAGGAAATATTGGAATCCAATATTACTAGTTTTGGATTCCAAAATGTTAAATATTGGAATTATTTGGACTCCAAAATCACACATATTGGAATCCAAAATCATATATATTGGAATCCGAATCACATTTATTAGAATCCAAATTAACATATATTTGAATACAAAATCACATATATTGGAAACTATTGCACTCCAAAGTCCCATATGTTAAAATTTGAAAATAAAAATATTGGAATCCAAAAAGTCAAATATAAGAATCCATTATATGTGCTAGGGGCAACTAGGAATTATCTATTATTTCGACTAAAGATAACATGTATCTATTTTATACGAGCTAGCAACTACTAGGAATTATTTATGCTTTGTTATAAATAGAACATGTTTCTGTTTTATATAGGCTAGCGGCCACTAGGCATTAGTTATGTTTTTTTATAAACATAACATGATTATGTTTTATTCATGCTAACAACCGCTAGGCATTATTTATGCTTTCGACTAAGAAAAACATTTATCTATTTTATATGGGCTAGCGGATGCTACGCATTATTTATGCTTTGTTATAAACATAACATGTATCTTTTTATATGGGCTAGCGACCTTTGGGCATAAATTTATGTTTTGGAATAATGTCCTTATCATTATTGAAATGTTTGTAAGATAAAATTATGAAGATTTGAATAGTTAAAACACCTCATGGCCTAGCATTTGCTAGGCTAATGAAATTAAATAGATTTGAAACACTTCCATTTATATTTAGTATTATGTGATTGAACCTCAACGTAACCAGAGAATTACTAAATATATTATGAAGAACCTTGAAAATGGTGACTATTTAGAGTAGGAGAATGTAATTAATCGTAAAAAAATCCATACATATTTTCTTATTTAAATATGGATATGAAATTAATTAAAATTAACTATAAAAACAACCGAGATATATTTGTGTATTCAATTATAGATATGAAATAAATTTAAATTACTTTATTAAAGATAGAAATGTAGTAAAACATTTTAAGAATTGTTTGAATTTTATTGTAACACTATTCCCAAAGGTATAGGATCCCAAATTAACAATATAAATCATAGTAAAGATCCTAAAAATAAGCTCCCTCTAATTCAGTTTTTGATTAAATAACATCCCAAACATCTTCGATTCCCTTCAATGATTACAACAAAGGCCATAACCTAGTGTTAAATTTGACGCCCGTTTAGACGTTTTTAATGATTTTATTCATAAAATACTTGCAAATATTTGAAATAACCATCACATAGGACTTGTATATTTTAGATATGACTGTCATTTTTTCTAGAGATTTATATATAAATTATATTAAAAACAATTAGGTGTATATAGTATAATTTTATATTTATTTTATGAACAGTGTAAAAAAAATACTATTTTACAATTTTTGAAGGGTAAATTTTTATGATAATTCACACACACAAGTTATTCAATCATACTCTCAACTTATAATCAGTGAAAATATAAATACTCCCAACTTATATTTGTACAATCTCAACATTTAACAAAGTTAATCAGTACCTTCATAATAATATATGAATGTGTATATTCTTTATAATGTTAAGAAGAACCATCATAACAACATTTTAAAATGATAAATTGTTATTTAGCATTTTCTTCCTCCAAATATTTGATTCCCTCTACCACATTCAATATGTGAGACAAGATTTGTGATATTATTTTTACAAATCGGACATAAACCATTTATCGTTTTGTACAATATTTTTGTCTGCTTTTCATCCCAACCATAAAATTTTCAGGAGGGTTTCCCTTTGCACCTAATGTAATACAAAAAGTGTTTTTAGAAGCTGTAGGAAAAATTGTTTCGATTCCAAACCTTTTTTAAATATATTATTACAATTTTTTCAGCTATATTTCAATGTTCCTTTCCCCAAGTGAGTCTTGGATTGAATACGATCAATTTTTTTATTGATTCCTATTGATATCTTTGTAACATTAGCAAAAATGAGATTTTTGGACCAGAATCCTAGTTCACGATGACGGTGATAATAATTTTATATACTGAGACCACCTCACGGGTTGACAACTTTCATGACAACCTAAATGAAGTCTTCTTAGTGTATGTTTTTTTAATCCCATACAACAAGTCATCCATATCTATAATAAGTAAATAAATCTTGTCGCTACCTACGGGTAAGTAAATAAATTTTATTTTCATTGACCATATATTAATTATAACTAATTGAAATAAACAACATTTTAACTTAAGGCTACAAGTTCTTGATTGAGATTGCGGCTTTGATAACACCACCTTTACAAGATGCTAGATCCATTGATGTAATATCTATTTCAAATAAACATTCATCAATTCTTAATCTATTTCTTACTATTGAAAATGTGAGCTTAATGTATTTGAAATAAACATTAATTAATTCATAATTGATTTTATCTTGTGGAAAATAAAATCTTAATTGGAAAAACATATTGCTTTATGTGGTAATATGGTAGGTACAATATCAATTTTTCTATGTATTATGATTGAATTTTATCGGTTGTTCGGCTATGCTTATATTCACCAAACCACCCTTTGGTGGAAAATAATCCTCAGCTATTTATGAGGATTTGTAACTGTTATGATATGTCATCATTGGCCAAACTACACTTCACTAGAAAACCTTTAATGAGGCTAGCCAAGTGTTTCTTTACATATCCATGAGAGGGATCAAGCCATATGTAGTTCTATTTATGATGATGTTGAAGCCAAAAATGTTAACTCCATGTATGTAGTCGTATGTAGTAGTGAATCAGTGAAACATTATAGATAGTATGCCGTTGTAAATCAATGAGACATTAATGAAAGTAAAGTTTTTAGTGTAACCATTACTTGTATCAAATGTGTATGCAAAGAGTTTGCTAAGATATATACATTGTTTTAAATTTTTAGTTTATCTTACAAATGGATTTACTTAAACCATGTGTTCTATTTTATGCCAAGCATATGGACTAATGTTTGTTAGTTATCATTTCCTATAAATTTTTGGGCCTTATAAATGATTTTGTTTTAAAATAAACATGGCTAACATACAAGATTATGAGTGTTTATTCATGTTGGATACTTCCGCCCTCCACGATTGCATTCTTCGGTTGTTGGTTTTTGCATAATCATTTATTATCTTATACATCTATGATGATTACTAGTGGATTTTTTTGTAAATTCACAAGACTAACATACTAGGATCCGATTACGTATTTGTAAAAGATGTGTCTGCGTACGGATGAAATTTGACATGTGACCTTCAACCGCACTTGAATCCACGAGGTTATATCGAGGTAGCCGATGTGGAAATGTTACAATTGACTGACTATAGGAGAATCATGACTAACAATTGGTAGTGTGGTTTGAAGTGTCAATGTAAACTAAATGAAATTAACAATCTAAGCTAATACTAAAGGAAACTAATATAAGAAAATCATAAAAATTCAAATATTACAATCACTAAACAACAATTTGTTTTTATTCTAAATAATCAAATCTACTTCTACACTAAAACTAAACAAGAAAAATAACCTGGTGTGGTTATTCACCTATGTTGATTGTATTCTAAATAATGCTAACATAAAACAAGAGCTTTTCCAATTAATCTATGATATGATAAACAACCTCCTACAGATACTTTCTCCTTCAAATCCATAGGGATAGAAAGAAGAGGATCCATCACCAAGAGTTGTTATGAAAGATATAAACCCTCTTGGAAATTAACTAACAATTTGAAAATGAAAAAGAATTGTTTTCTACTCTATTTGATATGAATTATTTGAATAAATATGATTCATAAATAACAATTTAAATAAATGAAGCAAACAAACAACACCTCTAGCCTCAATATGCAAGAAAAATGGTAAAATTTGGTTGTGTGAATATTTGTCACCTCATTTTATCCTTTCAATTTCTATATCCAGTGATGTCCAATGGGTGGGAATGCAGCAACAATAGAAGAATAAAAGTGCAAGAGTAGATATAACTTGGATTGGAATACTCGAGAAGTAATGTAGGTGGAAGAATGCAAACACAATTGAACTGAGATTGGCTTTGGCAATTTCCAGCAAGAAAGGTAACAACTTTGCAATAACAAGAATAAAAATTTCTCTAGGTTTTGCTTGCACACAAGCATGGTATTTATAGGAATTTAGTTGGGAAATGGTTGAATCCATTTGGTAGCTAAAGGAGGACATAACAAAAGTGAAGAGGGAGTTCAAACTATTAACAACCATCAATCACAAATAGAAGTGTAAGAATAGATTTCCACAAGGCAGTTGGGCCTTGGAATCATCTAAAATAGAAAATTAACGTGTGTAAAAATGGAAATTAAGTGAGAGAATTCTATTTCAAAACACGAGTGAACTCACTAGAAAATTCACAAGATCGCCACCCTACCCAACCACCTGTGGTTAGCGGTTTGTAAACCATCATCCTTGCTTAGGTGGTAGTTTTGACACTAAAGGTAAAAACTTTAAATGTAGCGGCAGGAGCTATGAAAAAATGTGAGGGCTAAGTATGGATGTCTAGGCTACAAATATATACTATGAATGGGTTTTAAAGCTTGAACATCTTTCGAAAGGATATGAATCATCATTGGGGACTTTATAACCATTTTTCGACAATGTAACACATGTAATTTTGGGTGCGTACATATTTCCCCTCGGAGAAGCTTCTTAGCCATGAAGAGGTGTAAAACATAGAGTCTGAGTATGGTATTCCCAGAATGGGGAGTTAAAGCTATACCTAACATGTCCATGTGCCAAAATTTTCCATCCAAGCTCCCGCTACCTGCAAAATGAAAAGAAGACTCAAGTGCAGATAGATAAATTATCAAAAAATAAACACTAAATTAAAACAACAAGAGGACTTACCATTTGTGTGGGGATATAGATGTATACTTGCACCAAACACATCCAGCCTGTGAAACACATGCTTAGAAAAACGAGGTAAAAACAACATATATATATATAACAACACACACACACACACAATTTTTTTTCAATTCATTTGCACATATTTGATTAGCGATTTTTGAGCTTTGGACCTATGGTGACCATTTTTTAGGAGAGTACAGCCAAAATGATTTTTGTAGACCATGATCATGCCTCCATAAGTGAGAGATCAAGTCGTGTGGTCTAAGGTAGGTTTTTCTCATTTTTTTATTTTGAAACCTAAAATATAAAAATGTCAAAATCTTTACCTAGGAGGGTTATTTTTGAAATTTCTTTTTTAAAGTTCATCTCTAGGGGGGCACTTATAGGGTAGTCATTTATTTCAAGAAAATGGTCAATTTTAGTCAATTTTAGGAGCTTTTTAGGGCCACGTTTCCCTAACATGAATCAATTCATGATTGCCACCCTGTCAAGGTGGTAGTCACAAAACTTCCATCCTACGCAGGCGGCGGTGGTGAAACAGAATGCAAAAGCTTTGTGCTAAATCTAATTTTTTGGATTTTTATTGTTTTATGATGTTTTTGATGAGATTTACTATTGAAAATGTCACTAAATTTCCCTTTTTTCTATTTTGGAGGATGCAGAAGAAAGAGGAGTACATGCAATGGAATTGCAAGTGGGAGTGTGAATGGCTCCCTGAGATCCTTGATTAGCTAACTCAGGCCGAGATCGATAAAGTATAAAGAGTAGGAATATGGAGGATAACTGTGCCCCATGTTACTCCTTCCTAGTCATATTCTTTGTGACATTTTTTTATTGGACATGACACCAATTGAATACCTTACAGCTTATCAAGTTGTATGGGTAAGTATATGATTACATTAGAGGATGTGTATCAGATACTTGGAGTTATGATACATGGGAGGAGGATGGCTCTTGAGATAACTAGATCTAGAGCCATGATGACCTTGTGGGTTACTTACATGGGTGATGTCATAGTGTTAGTTGGTTCGAAGAATGGTATGAAGGTCTAATCAATTACCACCACTCCTATCCCCACTATCCACAAGGCTATCATGGGTATTTTGCTTCACGATTGATAGGGGACAAGGGGGTGATACATTGTTATATATTGGGATCCTATTATCACACAAATATAGGCACATGGCTGCATTTATGATTGGGACTAGAGATCCTTGGGACCACCTACCATGACTTATACCGAGTGGTTCATTTATAGGGTCAGTCTCTCAGCCATCCCACACTCATGATGAGTTGGGTGTATGAGCACATTACCCCTACCAAAGGGGAGTTTTGAGTACAGATCCAAGGGCCATTAGGGTTACCAGATGGTCTAGGATATCAATGCTCAGAGGGCCACATCAGCCAATGGCTTCATTGTTATGGATGACTTAGTTTACTCCTACCATGATATGACATGAGATTTGGGACATAGACAAGGACTACAAGTGGTAGCTTGTGCCACTATACTCGAGTTAGTTAACAGGATGGACAGGGAAGGTTTGAGATTCACCTTTTGACTCGAGTTCTCAACATTTTGGTCTTCCTTACATTGATATGTTTCCCCTAATGGCACACCCATGTATAAGAGTGTCAAGGAGGCCCGAAAGGGCCACTAGAGAAGATCCGGGTTGGACAAGTGGTGACTCTAGGTGTTATTATAGTTAGGTGATTTGTTTGTGCCCGATGGGAAGCTAGTTCCATTCACACCTTTACTTTAGATCGAATTTTCACCCGCTCACATTAGGGGAGGAGGAGGTACCATAGAGATAGAATCTAATTCCGAGGAGGAGACATGGATGAGACTAGAGAGAGTTGTATGATGAGAGAAAATCGAAGTGGAGGAGACTAGGGTGACTCGGATGATGAGGAGTTAGGTGTTGAGGCTGGTAGGACAACTCACATGGAGGAGGAGGAGGAGAGTGACCCTGAGTGGCATGACACCCAAGATATCTCGATAGTGGAGCAGGAGGAGGAGGACATGGAGATGGAGACCTTAGTCTTAGAGGACCCACTTCCTTGAGATGAGGGAGGGGACAAGGGATCCGTCATGGGTCAGCACATAGCTTCGGAGGAGAGGATGCACACCTGATGGTGCCCATAAAAATAGTTCCAATCGACCCCACATGGATGCATGGGTATCCGAGTATGTGGACATTCTTTCCTTGACTCTTTAGATGAAATGTTAATTGTATTTTTATTTTTCTTTTTTTTTTTTTAATTTTGTAACTCATCATTGCTTTTTTCTTATGAAGAAAACTTGAGGAGTGGCGAGACCTTATTCATCGGGTCTCAAGTATGTGTAGAATTTTACTACTTCCCATGGGGAAGATGAGAGCAAAATTGTTGGAGGATGTGGGGTAGCCTTTGCAGGATGGGCACCACACACTAATGTTTGTGCCTCTATAGAATGCAATGGAGATGGTTATGGACCTGAAGACCAAATTTTTAGGCTACGAGGTGGCTGAGAGGGAGAGAGAAGTGATGAGGAGGAGCCATAGTGAGACCATGGATAGTGGTCATTCTCATGGGCACTCACACCACTCAATGCACTCATGTTGTTGGAGCCCAACAAGATCCCCGAGTTAGATGTGCACCTTCTCAGGGTCCCACAGAGATGATAGGCTATTGAGCCATTATTACTTTGTTGCCATTTTGTGAGGCACTTATATGATTTTTTTGTATTTTTGGGCTCACTGTGAGTGTTTTGACCATGCCTAGTGTGTGATGGCATTGTACTCAAACTTATTCCGTGATATATATACAGATACATATTTTTGGTCAGTTATTCATCTCATAGAGTTGACTTCCATTTATGGTTTGATTCACATGTGTACTCTAGATATTTATAATTTCTAGTTTTGATGATTTTCAGAATGTATGCAATGGATGATGAATGCTAATAAAATGATTTTCTTTTTGTTGTTTTTTGCAATGTTGATATATGATGATGTAAGTACAATGTAATTCTGAACTTTAGTTTCTTTAAGAAATTTTTGATACTTCTTATTGTTTTGGAAAAATGTGATGAAAATGTGATATGATAATAGAATGAACTTTCCCCACTCCTAACCCCACACAACTAGTAAGATGCGAGGGCTCAACACCGAGAGAGCCAAAGGGATGCAAGTTATACAAATTTGTTGAATGGTAATGGTGAGAGAAAGAAAAGGATTTGGAAAAACCAAATTGAGAACCTACAACCTCATTCTACTCAAGTTTTCTACATAGCTTAAAATGTGAATTTATTTCTAGTTTATCTAGACTTAGATCCATAGATGGAAACTTGGTTGAAAAATCTGGTTTAAGGTTTTAAACTCTCTTGGAATTTGAACATCTAACTCACTTTGCTTTGGTTTTATGATTTTACAACTTCCTTTATTGAATGAATTTCTTTTAACTTTCTAATTTGTTTATAAATACCCCTACACCTTTCCCCATGCTACCAGTAGGAAGCATGGGCTCATCACCAAGGAAAAGGCATAGGCGAGTAAGGGCACTTCTCTCCTTTCCCAACCTCACACCACTAGTAAGAGATGTGGGCTCAACACCGAAGGTTGGTGGGGCAAAGAAGTGTGTAAATAAAAATTTTTATTGATTTGCATTTGACACATATATCTAGGTAAAATGTTTAGAATGTTCTTATTTCCAAAGAGGTGTATATGGGATAGATGTGACACCATGAAGCTTCTAGAATAGACTATAGGAAAAGACACCTAATCTAGAAGAAACTATGAGTAGAACCAAGTATGTAGGCCTTGGTATGGTTACTTCAAAGCTTTGTCTTATCTTTTTGAAATGATGAAATGATTTAGAAATAATTGATGATATTATGAAAATTTGAAGAGATATGATTTGAATGTTTTTCCAATATTTTCAAAAGTTTTAGGAATTGCTATAAGAATAAGTCCTTGATTAAAAATTTTATAAAATGAACTAGAAGATGAAAATGTAATGTGATGCAAGTAATGTACATATGGAAATGTAGATGCAACTACATGTCATAATGGCTAAGGTGAAGAAATTTGATGAATATCAAATTCTTCACCCCTAAAAGTACACAATGGAGAACCATGATCCTTAAAATTTCCATTCTCTTAATAAGGGCCTACCATTCTGGGTTTAAAATTACAAACCTTTCCCGAAGTGTATATGTCAATCATTAAACTCATTTTTCTAAGAGAGGCATTCATGAACCTCTTTGTCACATTCTTGAGACATGGTGTGTGGGTGAGCATGACTATGTTTCTCGGCCTTGTTTCCTATGTAGAGCATTGTGTTTACTTATGACCCTTGCTGAATGATGAGGCCTTACCCCATGGATATGACAAGATTAGTTTCAGATGCACATGGGTTAAAACCATGGTTTATAATAGAACAACCCTCAGATATGGTTTTGATGGGCATCATTTCAATCTCAAAATTTCTTCTTCATTTTTTAATTCTATCATGTTTATACCTAGACCTAGGTCATCGGAGGGAAGAGATGCTAAACCAAGAAGACTACCCATCCCTTATGGTTCAAATGGAGGAAAATTGGATCATCACTCTCTAGGAGTTTTTTTATTTTTGTGGTCTTAGTGGACATTGTTTCCACATATATTGATTTACCCTTATCTTTTTTTTCCACCTTCAAATGTTTTTGGGTCAACGACTTCACCTTTAGAATGCCCGGGGTGATCGGGACTAACTCTTTTGATGGAGGTGGTTTCTTCAATGATTCATAGGAATTTCATACTATGTATGGACCCATTTCTTCTTATTCATGTTTTTTAAGTGTATATCGAAGGGCTTAGGATCCCCTTGAGTGATGAAGACTTTTCCCAAATGGAGGAATCTAATTTTCTAGAACATGGTAGAAGGACACCTTCATTCGATGAATCCAAGGTCTCCCAAGGATCATGTTATAACTTGTTTCCTATCGATGATGTAAAATTCCATCAAAATGGTTTTGGACCAAGTGTGACCGGAAGAACTATGGTTCCAATCGAGGTTTCTTTGAGATTGTCATACCCTCGCAACGTGTTTCTTGTAGAGGAGAAATTAGTCTCTCCATACCCTAACTTCTGCAAGAAAGAGAAGGGAAATATGTTATAGAAGCTTCATCATCAATCATGGATCTCTTAATGCAATTTTTGTAAACCCAGACCTATAAATATAAGGTAGGATCACCTCTTCGGGAAATTTCAGCGTCAGATGACATCTTGTCTATATAAAAAAAACATATCCCTATCACTCTATCCCAGAGGATGTATGTCAAAGTCAATATGATTTATTTGAGAACTAGGAGGAGGCATAACATGGATTAGATGACCAAGACCTAGTGCATCGAAGTAACACAAAATGATGCACATGTGAATTCTTCAAAAAATATAGGAATGAGATGTGAGAAAAGGTCTTGTTCAAATCTAATATCAAATCATAGGCTCCTACTAGTTTTGAGATTGTAGGAACATCATCCTATAGGAAGAAAGAGTGGGTAGGGTTTTGAAATGTACTCCTTCATCTCCGAATTGTTTCATTAATTTATGGCTTAACCTCTAGCTCAACTAATCCCAAAGTTTTTGTATTATCATTTGAACCAAGGTTAGGATAAACCCAGAGTTTTCTAAAGTTTAGGCTTCATGGTCATTTTTCCCTATAGGAATGTCCTTGTTAATATTTTAAGGATTCACTTGGGAATCCCCAAGATGTTTAGGGTTCACATTTTGAGGTGTGATAATTTTGGTATGACTAGGTTGTGGGTTCATTTCAGGATTTTCTAGGAACATGTCTACAAAGAGTTGCCTTTGGTTTTGGGAAGTCTTTGTAGAAATTTTTTGCAATCATGGCAAAGTCCTATCATCATGACCTCAACCTTATGGAAACCACAATATAGGTTAGGGTCATAATCTCTTGGCCTTTGATAAGCATTTTGTTTTTGTTGATTATAACCTCGGTTATAATTTTGAAATTTATTGTTATAACCATGATTCATTGCCCCTTGGCTAGACTTTATATATTGGTTTGGGCCTTGGGTTTGAATTTGCTTTTAATATGGATGGTTTATGTCAACTATGTTGACCGAGGAGACATAGTGTTAGGGGATCTTTGATTTCCCATGTTTTTATTATTGTTAGTGTTTCCATTGTTTCTAAAACCAATGTTCTTGGCTTGATCAGTAGCACTATTCATGGTAGCCCCATGATTACGATTCACACCCTTAGTTCCTTGGTTATTGGCCCCATTGTTTTCATAATTTGTATTATTTTGATTTGGAGATACCAATTTCCCATTGGGACCATAGATCTTATGCCCACTATCTATAGCGGCTTGGTTAATCCAAAGTGCACCTTCCAATACTTCCTCGTAACTGTGGAAAGGAAACTTCTAGACTTCTTCCCTAGTCTCTCGATTGAGAGAGTGAAGAAAATATCACAAAGTTTATTTGGTCCATGTTGGGTGCACTTACAGAGGAATAAAGAACTTGTCACCATCTCTAGATGAAATGGGTGGCAAATTCATTTTTCTCTTTTCTAATATGTAGGAAATCCCTAATCCCTGTACGTAACAACTTTTTCATGTCAAATGCTTTGATGAATTTAGAAACAAGTTATTTAAAGGAATGTATAAAAGCTTCCAGAATACGGTAATACTAATCTAATGTGATTCCCTCAAGATTCTTCACAAATATCTTAGCCACCACAACATCCCAAGGAAGTAATTCCCTAATAGAAGTAACATAGGCCTTGATATGAGAATTCAAGTCTCCTTCTCCCTTAAATTTTGGAAGATCGAGTAATGGGCATGGAAGCATGACACCACGTATGGTGAAGTCAAGAGGATCCTTTAAGTACTGTAGCATAGATTACCCATTGTGTAAGATTCCACCATCGAATATCCTTGATGAGGAGGTGGAGGAGGAGGAGTTGGATAAGATGCATTATAAGCATTGAATGGAATGTATGGAGCATATAGGAGTGGGAATGAATGGCATATGGTTTCATCTGGGGGGACTTTTGAATACATATGCAAGTAAGGTGGGATAATACCAGAATATGGACTAGTAGGTGTAAAACCAGAAGGTCACATTTCTTGTTGTGGCGGAATTTGAGAACATGCACTTCTAGTGAGCCCTTGCATAGGATAAGCTTGAGAAGGATGAGGACCCATCCCTAGTGTGTCTAATCCTGTGAGAAGATCACTGGATTTTAATGAATCGGATAACCTTGTTGTACATGATATTGCATTGGTTTCTCATTGGAAGGGATGTATCCTTTTTCTCTCAACTAGATACCCCATGTTTTTCCCTACTAAATGTGTTGGTTGTGAATTCCGAGAACTTTATAGTTATCTATTCCTCCCTAATAAATTAGAAATGGAATCATTGGGAGAGGATTGAGTCCCATGTTGGGAACCTATGGTGTAGGTTTGATTGAGCAGGCTCACATGATACCCTATTATGAATTGTTTTGTGTTATAATTCTTGTCTTCCTCAGAAGTAATAATCTTAGGATAGGAATTCAAAATATAAGAGGTTGTAGCCTTTATTCTATCTAAATAATAATCTATCTGACAAAGAGGATTAGTTATTCATGTAAATATATCATCTTCTATTGATTGCATGGCAATGTGAGGTCTTTATAAGAATTTTTGGTAAGAACATGTTCCATTTGTGATAACAACGTGGTTTGCATTGGGTTAACTATATTACATGTTTAACGGTTTATCAACCTCCTCCATCCTTACATAGCTAATGGGGTTTGAAGTGTAACTAGGAGGTTTGGATGTTGTTTTGTAATTGTCACCCCACCTTGAAAGAGAAGGGGACTAATGTGGTTGAACATTGGTGTAATATCTATCGAGCCAAATGGACCCACAAACTCTCTTCCATAATATTTTAAGAAATATTAAATACCTATAAAAATAGGGAAGAAATGGAAAGATGAGGTAATCGCAATGAAATAAAAGGAAGCAATAAGGAATTAATCCTTCACATCGGGTTCACCAATTTGTACGGATGAAAATCAACATGTGACCTTCAACCACACTCGACTCCCCAAGGTCGTGTCGAGGCAGCCGATGTGGAAATGTTGTGAATCATGGCTAAAAGAGAATCAGTGACTAAGATGTTACTAATGTGAATTCCTAATATCTAAATTGGAAAAGGGGAGATTTAGAGCCTATGAACGGGTAGCGTAAATTCCCTATGGCTTACTTACCTAGTTGATTCTAAATGCTAAACTAGTTTGAAGTGTCAATGTAAACTAAATTAAATTAATAATCTAAGCTAATAATGATGGAAACTAATCTAAGAAAATCACAAAAATGAAATATTACAATCACTAAACAACAATTATTTTTAATCTAAATAATCAAATCTACTTCTACACTAAAACTAAACAAGCAAAATAACTCAGTGTGGTTATTCACCTTTCTTTGAATGTATTCTAAATAATGCTAACATAAAACAAGAGATTTTCTAATTAAAATATTATATGATAAACAACCTCCTACATATACTTTCTCCTTCTAATCCACAATGATAGAAAGAATAATATCCATCACTAGGAGCTGCTATGAAAGATATAAATCCTCTTGGAAAATAACTAGCAATTTAAAATGAAAGAGAATTGTTTTCTAATATTTTTATATGAATATGATTTAGATACAAAAATTTAAACAAATGAAGTAAACAAACAACACCTCTAACCTAGATATGCAAGAACAATGAAAATCAATTTGTGTGAAAATTCATCCCCTTAGTTTATCCTTTCGATTTATGTGTCCATGCGAGTCCAATAGGTGGGAATGCAACAACAACAAAAGATGAAAAGTTCGGGAGTAGAATAAGCTTGGATTGGTATACTGGGAATCAATGCAAGTGGAATAATGCAAACATATTTGAACTGAGATTAGCTTTGGAAATTTCTAGCAAGAAAGGAAGCAACTTTATAATAACAAGAATAGAAATTTTCTCCAAGTTTTGTTTGCACACAAGCATGGTATTTATAAAAATTTAGTTGGGAAATGGTTGAATCCATTTGGCAGCCAAAGGAGGACATAAAAAAAGTGAAGAGGGTGTTCAAACTATTAAAACCATCAATTAAAAATAGAAGTGTAAGAATAGCTTGCCAAGGTAGTTGGGCCTTGGACTCATCTAAATGGACAAGCGGCGCATCTAAAAATAGAAGTTAAGTGAGATAATTCCACATCAAAATGCAATTGAACTCTCTGGAAAATTTACAAAGGACCACCGCTCTATGTAGAGTGACAGCTTAAGAATTGCTGCCCTACAGGCGGGGTGAAATTTTGACACTAACGGTCAAAACTACTCTGAAGCTACAAAAAAGCATGTGAGGGCTAAGTAGGGATGACTATGCTATAAATATATATTGTGAATGGGTTTTGGAGCTCAAACATCTTCCGAAAGGATATGAATCATCACTGGGACATTTATAACATTTTTCGACAATGTAACACATGTAATTTTGGTGCATACATTGCCCGCTTCCTCCACATCTGTCATTAGAATCATTAAAAACATAATTTTGTTAAATCAATGAAAACTACAGAAATTAAAAATAGAGCTCATTAAACATATTTATAAAATGATTGAAGGTTAATCACCATGTTGAACTAGTTGTGTAGTGTCAACTTGAAAGGGATGTACATAAGATTCTATATTTTGTGGTTATTTGCATGAATAATACATGTATAAGAAGCATATATCGGTTCAAAGCTATTAAAAAAATCACTTGTTGAATTTTTCATTGGTGATGAACCTTTCTTCATATGAGAATAGTAATGTTTTAGAAACATTTCTTGACTATGTGTCTCAACAATAAATACAACAGATAGATTGGAATCAACTAATGTATGGAGTGTGAGATTTCCTCCGTAAAGCACTATTATTAGAGAAATTTTGGAATAGAATTGACTGAGCATCTTATCCCAGAACTCATAATATATTTCATAAGAAAAGGATGCATGTTTCCTTGAAAGACAATTTCACTTGCAGTTACCAATTTTGTGGTAGTTTCTCCATCCAATCCCTAGTGACCTCTTCTCTATAATCATTATGATTTTCACAATTGTGCACATCATTTATTGTGTACATAAGACACAAAATGTTGAATATTTCGTTATTGTCATAGATTCTATATCATCCTAACAAATTGGTTCTCCACTTTGTCTTTAACCTTTTCCATGTATATTTTTACTTTGTATGTTAACATTTTTGAATAATCAATTGTTATTAGAAAAATAATAATGTAATGTAGAAAACTAGTTTCGATAACTATTATAATCTCCATTATTACATTGGAAGAAATATCGCTAGACAAATTCAACGTTCATTTTAAGACCCCTCCCGAAAAAAAATTCTATAGATTCCTTGGCGAATATGTGAAAACAACTTTTGAAATGATAGAAAATCAAAAAATGGGTTTCAAATCTTTAAAATGGTGTCACCATAAACATATGTAATTTATTTATTTTTAAAAATAATTCTATTGCTATCGATGGTAGCTTTTTTGTATGTTACTCGGCCGCAGTAGCATATTTTATACTACCGGCCGATAACATAATATATGTTTTTGGTCGAGCAAAAAATATGCTACTAACCGAGTAGCATATTTTATGCTACCGACCGATAGCATATTTTATGTTACCATCGACAACATAATATATGTTGTTGGCCAATAACATAATGGAAAATATACCAAAATTTCTTGATCCTTACTTCAAATAGATAGGTTAAACTAGGGTCAAATTTACTCATGACCCTTAAATTTTGGTGAACTTGTTACATACGGATGGTAATGAAAAATTGCCAATTTCTAACTTGAAAAATCCTAATATTTTCCATTTTACGAATATTTGCCCCTAAAAATAACCACCGGAAAAATTGCAAAAAATAAATGATCACACATTCAAATTTGAAAGCATTATTTGAAGGAATAGCTGATGAAGTTGATGGAATATAGAATGGATATGCACACTTACAAGAAAAATATTTTGTGTCTTCCATCCTTGTTGGTATATTTCCTTCCATTGACATCACGTAGTTGTATAATATTGTCCGAGCCTCGATGGGAAGAACTTATCCCACCTTAGGGTATTTTTCCATTTTACCATTTTCTCCCCTATATGGGAATTAGACTTTGTTTTTCCCTTTCTCTCTTTACCCAACAATACAAACAATTGGTGGTATTGTGATTCTGTAATTTAAATTTTGCGATTACATTGGATTTACTACATGATGTCAATACAATATTAATCGGATGTTTATTTTCAAATAATGTATAACTTTATCCAAACATCCCCGATTGCACTTTATCCTCTAAGTATCTGATATTTCTTCGTGGCTCATTCCTCTAGCAGCCACTGAATGATTTTTCTATGAATCCTACAAATGAATTTGGCTAAAAGTTAACATGATTATCCTTAATATGTGAACAAGCAAGGCCGTCTAATCTAACCAACTGAAATATTGTTGTCCATTTAGTCCATATGTCATCGGAAATATTAGAAAAGTTCATTTATCGTACCTATTATCTAGTTTTTTCACTCAAAAAATTGAGATACATTATTTATTAAAGCTTTTCATTCAAAAGACAAATATAGTTTTTATATTTTTATATGAATAAAGTAAATGTTATTAACCAATGAAATATAATTAAAATGCATTACCTCCCACTTTTCTATCTTTATTTTTGTCAATCCAAGTTATTGAGGACATCTTGGCAATCGCCAAAATGATCTAGCTTTGTACAAAAATCAATAAACTTGGTTTCTATTTAAGTTTTGTTTACTTCATTATGTTTTTTGAAAATATTAGTGATGGCTTTGGTAGATGCATTTACAAATAGAATGCGAGCCTTTCAAAACCATAGCCTTGAATTCAAATACTTGTAATTTTTGAGCCCATAACATATTTTGTGCACATATTGTATGTTGCCCATAAAGTATATAAAATTTCACATCATCCCTTTCTAAGCCATTCATATCCTAGAGTTCTACAATTTTATTCATAGACTGCAAGAAGGGAAGAAGAATTATGTCTCTTTGCGTAGGATAACATTTATCAACATGGAGTGGAAAATAAGGTCAACATTTTCATCATCTATAGGATGATACTGATATTCTTGAGGTGCTACATGACATCTTGAAACATCAATTGAAAATACTTCACCATTGAACAAAAAATGAAACTATTCAATAGTCAAAATTTCTATTTTCTCGAATATAGTGGTTGCCTTCTTCAAAAATGTAGCTGATTTAGTATTCTTTTTCAACCCATAAAACTTTGATTTAGATGGTTCTATCTCCAATTTAGACAAATATGTTTACCTCAGCATAGTAAACAACTTGGCATGTTTTGGAGGTGAAAGAAAACCTTTTCTATGTAAGAAATGACAAACAAAAGAGGTTTTTTATTTCTATACAATTTTTTGAATACTATAAATATACCATTATGAATTTATTTTGCATTTGAACAACCAAGTTTTGCAAAATCTATAAGCATCCCCAAATTCCAACCATATTTTCAACAAGATTATGGTCAAATGTTTATTGAGGCATGCATTTCATGTTTCCTGAATAAAGAATTTTATCCAACTCCATATCAAGAATAAGACACTTATTGTTTTCAAAGTCAATGAGTTCAACTTGAACACATAGTGTCCTTGAATCAATAACTTCTAAGGATAGAACAATACCAACTTATTATTTATTATCATCTATAACAAAAAATAACCACATGTCGACATTGTATTTTTAAGGGGAATGGATTTCAACAAACCATTTCTCATCTCTTTTCTTCCAATGTAGTATTTTATTTTATCAAGAATGACCCAAGGTACGCTGACACATCACTCAGATAGATCTAAGCTCTCACCTCAAGCGTTCAACTGTGCTGCAGTCCCTCTTTAATGGCATATTTTCCAAGGAGTTAGCATGAAAAGACATATAATCCAGATCCATAACAACCATGCAAAGATAAACCACAACTAGATCTAGATCACAACCATATGCAAGAATGAACTAAAAAAGAATCAAGATCAGGTTTACTATGCAAGATCCAGTTACAGATAAGTCAATAACCAATATCCATCCACAAAGATCCATTATATTAATCACTGTAAAACATAGAAGCTGAATACATACATAAGAGTATCACCATAAGTCATGCGCACTCATAGACTAGTAGATAAATCTACTACAAAGTGGGTCTACTAAAACCATGCAAATCAATACATATATATATGGGGTGCAAAATTTCCCTTCCCTTCCTAAGCATCCCCAAAATAGGCTACATGCTAAGAATAGCCATGTACCACTTATAAAGATAATAAGGGAGTATGCAAGCTCTTCTAACAATATATCTCCTATAGATAACTTCAGTTCCAATCCTATTTTTAGCCCAAAACTCTGCATGTTGCTTGACCTTCCACTCATCCCAAAATAGCCTTGTATAACCAACATGTCTTTGTGCTCTAGTTCAAACTACTAGTTCCTTGCTCCAAAAATAGACTCTTTCGCATGGAATATTCCCTTACGTGTCGCCCACTCCATCTCTATATTTAGCATCTTGCCCAAAATTATCTAATTCCTTGATCCTTCTAAAAGTAATCCTTGAGTGCCCTTTTTATCTCTCGCATATGAATATTGACATCCATGTGCACACTCACCATATTCTTTCCTGTGTGTGCTTCCTCTACAAATCTTCTGCAAGAGAACTCTTCAATAGTCACATTTACAAGGCCAAACATCCAATAATTACTACCTTCGATGAATGGAATTGTCATGAATGGAGAGTAAACAATGGAAGACATTTTACCTATAATTAGGGTAGATAAATTAATAATTAGTGTAGAATACATTGATGATTTTTTTGCATTATGTGATAAGGAATATAAATTCTACCCTAGTGATCACCAACCTCTAGAGTTTCTTACTTTGTATCATTAGAGAGTAATTAACTTAATGGTTAGCGGTCTAGTCTTTGACACGACAACTTATGTATCATATCAATAATAACGTGTGTTTTTCTAAAATTTTGATAGCCAATTATGACACTTTGAAAGGATAAGAAACAATTTTCACCTTTTGAAAGGATTATCTATGAGTTGGAAAATCTATATCATTCCATAGATGGCATGATAGGAACGTTAAAAAATATGCACCCTAGTGGCAGATAGGATTCTAGTTGACATATAAAATAACATCTTATTACATTCATTGTTAGTCATTTAAACCTATTGAATGGAATATTGTAGAAAACATAAGATATAATGTTTTGTATTTTGAAGAGAGTGTTTGAGAAACAAATCACATTAATAGAGTTACAAGAAGTTGAGTACTTTTTTGTTTTACAAGACAATGTGAATTATGTGTATATCGGACATATTCTAGTCACGAGGATTAAATGTCCGTAATAGGAGTAAGTAATATATTTAAAGTGTATCAATCGGAAGATCTAATGTTTTGTATTTTGAAGAGAGTGTTTAAGCAATAAATCACATTAACATAGTTAGTGGTATATTAATATTTGTTGTTATATAAGAAGATGTGAAATATGTCTATAGAAAATGTACTTGTATTCGTGAGGATCAAATATCTATAACTATTCTAAGTAGGAAATTCAAAGTGTATCAATTGGTAGGAAATTCCACAAAAATATATAAACAACAAACGATAAGGATTACACATTTCCTAAACATAAGTATGGCAACACTATATCCATTTTCATGCAAAAAAAAATTCTATAAGGTCATGGTGGGTTATACCTATTTAAGAAAAGATTTGATTATTAAGAATGACTATTGAGTACCTCTATAACAAGGTTTTTTTATTTCGTACTCCAACTATAAGTTATATTTACAACAGTGATTGAATAAATTTATTCCAAATTGTTCAAACTTATGTTAACCCATTTAGAGTGTCAATAATATAAGAATGCAAACAATTCTTGTCTAATACGTTTTATTGATTCAAGGTAAAAAATCATTAAGAGTTTTAAAATAGCAAGAAAATAACAAATTATGACCTAGCTTAATGACCGTTGTGGGCCTACCACTACATCTTGTCATTGTAATCATTATCTCTGCACTTTTGGCTTGCTTTATTATTTGTAACATATAATTCACAATGGTTTGTATATGATAAAATAATAAATCATGGTCTAGAAGAGTAGCCACTCGGTTGGACCATTACGTCTTTTCATTGTAAACAATAAAAACCCTTGAAAGGGATTATGACTTATGTAGTTCACACAAGACATATTATTGGTACCATATAATTCACATATTTTCATATGAGAGAAAATGCTTAGCGACCACCAAGCTTCAGTACTTATTAAAAGGAACAACATAACGACCACTAGGATCAATTGTTTCTTATTTAAAAAATAGGTAGAACATAAAAAATCTTAATCTATCTTAACGGTGCTAAGACCCTACTATTACGTATTGTCATTACAAACACTATGTGGATAGTTTTGTAATTCTAGAGTTTTCCATCTATTATAATTGTACCATATTCACTAGGTTATCTGTGGCGGATCCAAGTGCTTCACTACACACCCTCGAGAGGGATAGACACGTATAATGTATTTCCTATAAGATATATTATTTCGTACACATAATTCACATCTTTTCTTATCAAAATAAAATGCTTAGCATCGCTTAGCTCCTTTACTTATTGATAGAAATGGCCTATCAAACACTAGGCTAATTTTTATTTTTATTTTTTGAAAATTGTCATAAAATAAAAAATCATGGTATAGCTTAGCAATCGCTAGGATCTTACCTTTACCTCTTGTCATTATAAACAACATCTATATGGTTTTGGATCACTAGCCTTATTATTTAATTCACATAAGATATATTTTTCAACACATATTTCACATCATTTCCTATCAAAGAAAATTGTTAGCGATTATTAAGCTCCTTCACTTCATGAAATAAATGCAATAGAGCCCCTAGGTGCACCATTTTCTAAATTTTTAAATATAGAATGAATAATATACAAAAATTTATATCATAGTGTCCTCTAGGATTCTCCTCGACAATTTGATTATTATAATTCATTCGACAACTGTAATGTTTCATACACTATTGGAAAGGATTCCTAGAATATATAGACGCTATCAACCACTAGGATTTTCCTTGACAAATAAATAGCTTAGCTATTGTTAAAAATTAACACTTTATTATTTTAAATTGGTCATTTGAATAACAAATCGTAGAAATGGAGCTTAAAGAGACACTAATTGTTTTCCTATATAAGAAAATTTGAAATATGTGTTCAACTATATTGTTGCCTAACTAGCTTGTTCAAAATTTCCATGTGGCACATTTTAATTGGAGAATTATATTAAATTATTGCACACTATATCTAAATTTTTGATAAAAATTAATATTAAATGTTCATACATTATTCTATTAAACTTTAAAACTATGTTTAGGATTTATTTCTTCTATTTTCTTATAATATATATTTTAATTATGCTTATGTTAATATATGTCATATAATATATTTGTTATTATATTTATATTATAATATGTTATAAACAATAACAATTTTTTTGTTTTAAATTCATGTTTAGTTTTTATTTCTAAATGAGGGGAAATTTTTTTGAAATATGAATTCCCCTGCATTTTCAAATATTTCAAATTTCAATAGCCTGCACTTTTTATTTATAAGGTGGGAAGTGAAATTTTTAAATTTTCGTATGCCGCTCTTTTTTATTTTCGAAATTTATTTCATGGAATGAGCCAAACAAATTATTAAATACCTCACAAAAATATTGACTAGGGTTTCTTTTTTTTTTGGTCCCTCAGAAAATCATCTCTTGAGATTTAAAGCGGAGGCCGTAGATTTTAGGGCTGAGTGTTCAAATCCCAGTTGTTTTTTGCAAGAGATTATAATATTTTTTGTAAAGAAGACACACAAAGTAAGCACACAAGTTATGCACAAAAATGATGTACATAAAGGAGGCAAGCAACAGAGGTTGTGAATAGAATCACATAGATGGTTTATTTTAGGTAGTAGCTGGAGGTTTCAAAATTAAAATAAAGCAAACTATAATCCCAGATATTCCTAAATCAGGTATTTATAGTAAATGGATACATTTTTTACTGTGGGATTTATTAGTCACTCTGTATTCGACTAGTTCCTAGGTTTTACACAAATCCAGCCCGATTTTCCCTATCAAATCATGATCCACACCACCCTGCTTTGTCCTACTAAATTATGATCCACAATCCTTTCTTTCCATTTGCTTTTGATATCTACACCAAACGCCTTGTTCTTCATGAAAACAATTTTTTTGTGTTAACAAAAGAAACTTTAATCCCTTTTCATCTCTAGTATTTATCTCTATTAAACATTTTCCCATTTTTGCCATTGTATGTCTCTCTCTAGGTTTTTTTTTTTGAAATTTTGATTCTTGTTTCGTGGATTTTTGTAGGATAGTGATGGCTTGTTGCATAGGCACTTTTCTTAAAATTTTAATGGGTTGGGAGAACCAAAATATTTTAATGTTTTTATTAAGATGATACAAAGAAACGTTGCTAATTAGTTCATATTACATTTTTTACATGGTTCTTTGCTTAGACATTTTAGGATAATATATGAGGTTAAAAAATTACTTTAAAACTATAAAACCATATTAAGTATTCAATTGTATGATAATTATTTTCAATTATATATGTGTTTCCATGTAGAAATAGTCAAATGTAATGTCTTCAACAATTTTATTTTTGTACAATGGAAGGTAAACATATTATATATACGCGTAAATATTATTAAATATAAATTTTAATCACTATATATTTAATAATTAATATATAATTCCTTTTGCACCCGCTAATCTAAGCCAAAAATTCACATAGCTTTGTGGCTGCCATGATATAATTCTTTGTTTCAACAACCAATTTACTAAACCCAAAATTTATTTCAAATTAAATACACGATTCTACATGTATATTTATGTATCCATTATGTAAACTCCATATTTATTTGTTATCATTTATATCTTTTCAATATGATTTATCCTATATGAATACACTATACCACGAAATAAGTTTCCCGACCTAGTGGTCGCTAGGCTATAGATCTTATTTGGAGAAAACATCAGTTTACCTTAGAGGCCTTGTGGATCAATCATTTTTTATATAGGCAACACATTTTTTTTAGGCCTAACAATGGATTTTTATTTATGTCTTGTTTTATACACAAAGATTAATAATTTAGATTTATAACACAACATCATTATATATATGAGATATTTACCTTTAAGAATAACTTAGTGTTCACTAGGGTGTAACAAGTAGATCACGTCTTATATAAAAACTTGTTGTATAGCTTCTTGGTCGATAGTCCAAGTTTCTTAAATCATCACAAATGTAAAATAATTCTTCCAAAAGCTCATAAGAAATAGATAAATCTATATGTATACATGTATAACACATAAAAGGTTGATGTTTAGAAAGTTGTGGTCGCTAGGTATATCCTCTGGAACATAAAACAGATTAATCTTGTTTTACCAAAAAATGAACTGTATATATTAGTAAAATTTATTGTTTGGATTTAGGAATTTAAACTGCAATATTTTTAACTTAGTGACCGCTAGGATATTCTACCACTAGGATACCCAAAGGCATAATATTTGGAGCTTACGGCTTGTAGGATTAAACAAACTAAATTAACATATTTTGAGCTAAGCAGACACTAGGTATTTCAACAATATGATATTTTAAGCTTAGTGGTTGCTATCATTTAATAAGTTACTAAATGATATTTTGAGCTTAACTTCCGCTAGCTTATGACACACCATAATATTTAGATCTTAGTGGTCACTGGGATTTAAAAAATTAAATCAACATAATTTTATCTTAGCATCCATTAGGTACTTAAACAATATAATATTTTGAGTTGAAGAGTCACTAGCATTTGAAAACTAAAAAAATACATATTGAGTTTAGTTTACGCTAGGTTATGCCTCAACATAACCTAAAATATTATATTGTAATCTTAGAAGTCGCTAGGTTTTAACAAATTAAAGTAAGATGTTTTGAGCTTAGCGACCTCTAAGTTAATCAATGACATTAACTTTGGAGATCTTTATAGCAATCAAGACCTGTATAAATTAGTTGAATTTATTGTATTATTTTAAGATTTTAAATTAAGATATTTCGAGCTTAGCACTGTTAGGTTCTCACACACATAGTATTTGGATACCATTGGTGGTTAGGATTTAATAAATTAAATAAAGATATTTTGATCTTAATGCCCACTAGGTTATGCCACAACATATTATTTGGAGATTGATTTCATTAGGGTTTAATAATTCAAAATTATGATATTTTAAAGCATTTAATAAATTAGAGGAAGATATTTTGAACTTAGTTGGCAAGCGCTTAGGTTGAACAACGAGATAATATTTGGAGCTTACAGTCAATAGGATTAAACAAATTAAAGTAACATATTTTGAGCTAAATAGATGATTGGTACTTCCAAAATATATTATTTCAAGCTTATTGGTCATCATCATTTAACAAGTTACTGAATTATATTTTGAGCTTAGCGTGCACTAGCTTATGACACAACATAATATTTGGATCTTAGCAAATCACTAGGTTTAAGAAAAAAATAAAGTAATATATTATAAGCTTAGCGGCCGGTAGGTTATGCCAAAACATAATATTTGGATCTTAGTGGTCACTAGGATTAAAAAATTAAATCAACATATATTAATCTTAGCGGTCGCTAAGTACTTAAACAATATAATATTTCGAGCTAAAAATTCACTAGCATTTAACAAACTAAAGAAATACATTTTGATTTCAATGTCCACTAGGTTATGCTTCAACATAACCTAATAAATTATATTGTAATCTTAGAAGTCGCTAGGTTTTAACAAATTAAAGTAAGAAGTTTTGATCTTAGTGACCTCTAAGTTAATCAAGACCTATATAAATTAGTTGAATTTATTGTATGATTTTAAGATTTTAAATTAATATATTTCAAGCTTAGTGCCTACTAGGTTATGCCACTACATAATATTTGGAGCATATAGTTTTTTAGGATTTAATAAATTAAATTAAGATATTTTGAGCTTAGCGGCTGCTAGGTTATGCCACAACATGTTATTTGGAGATTGCATTCGCTAGGGTTTAATAATTCATAATTACAATATTTTACAACATTTAACAAATTAGAGGAAGATATTTTGAACTTAGATCTGTGCTAGGTTAAACAATGACATAATATTTTTAGCTTGCATTCATTAGGATTTAACAAATTAAATTAATAAATTATGAGCTATGCGGCCGATAGCTACTCCCACAATATAATATTCGAGCTTAGTTTTCGCTAGCACTTAACTAGTTAGAGAATTATATTTTGATCTTAGCCAATGGTACATTATGCCACAACATAAATTTTGGAGCTTAGTGGTTCTAGGTTTTATCAAAATAAAGTAGGATATTGTGATTTGAGAAGCTACTAGGTTATACCAAGACATAATATTTAGAGCATAGCAATCTTAAGGATGTAAGAAAAAAATGATATTAGGAGCTTAGCCATAGCTAGGATATGCTAAAACATAATATTTTTTGGAATTATGGTAAAAGTGGGGGTTTTGAAATGACCCTCATCCTTGTACAAAAAATCCCTCACGGCTAGATATTACAATGAAATAAGAAGAGAACAATCCTGTATGCAACAAAAAGTAAAAAACCAAAAAGGCCCAAACCAAAAAAATCCAAATTACATTTAATGTATATTATTAAGAGTAGTTACTTCCCCCTTATCAGTAGTAATAGGACTTATTTCAACCAACATGTCCACTAACTTATTGTATTCCAGGAAGTCTTCGTTGATTTTCCTCCAAGTCATGTCCGTGTAACTTTTTCATTCTTTGATAGCGAGATAATGTCCTATTAAGTCTTCATAAGATAATGAGTGTAACATAATATTTAATGGGATCATGTTGGTTAGGTGTGATATTATCCAAATTCTCATGGTGCTCCAAAGTTATAGTGGGGGAGCCCATTTTCTTTGACAGAGGAGAATAAGGGTAAACCAAGGAGAGATCTCGCAACACAAGGAAATTATGAGTTCATACTAACTTCCGTGCAAATAGTGGGTGGGGAAGCCACATGTTCTTCCATGACCAGGTGTGTAGATTTGATAGTAGCTATTAAAAATCTTGGGAGATGGGATGAGAAGCTAGAGAAGAATTGGAAATAGGTAGAGAGGATGGAGATGTGGGGTCCAAAGCGGTTCGAGACCATCGGAGAGTGCTCCAAGGGGTCCAAGGGTTAAGAACCCCCAAAGAAGATGAGGGAGAGACATGAATGGAAGAATGGGGGAGAACACCAAACCACTTTGGCTAATGATCATTATGTCTGAATCAAATTTGGAAGGCACACAAGGTGATGGTGACGATGGGGATAGGAAGAGCTAGTGGAAACAAGGGGACAAAGGGAGTTGGTTGTGGAGGAGCGGGTGGGATACAACACTTCTTGCATAGCCTAGAGGGGGGAGCACGAGATTTATTTTTGGGAATATTTCATTTTAAAGAGAAAATACAAAATTCCTTGGTGGAGGAAAGTGCCTTCCTCTTCTCTCACTAATCTAAGGGACTTCTTAAGTGCTTGAAATGAAAAATTTACAAATTTTACCTTACGATCATGTCAAAGATGCATAAAAATAAAATTATGAGGTCCATAGATCAATTTGTAATGTCCCTCTAGTGTGAATTACCTCATAAATTGTACACAAATCATATCCTAAGGTTGGGGAACGAGTCTTGTTCATAGCCCAAGTGATACTTTCTCAACTTTTCAGTAGGAAACATGAGCTCATCCATCTCCTCTCGAAGGGAGTGTTTAAAATAAAATTATCCCTCTGTAGGGAGCCCCATTGTATTCGTAATGGACTCTATCAAAATAAGAAAAAAAAATTGCCCACTTTGACTCTTCCTTTCTTCTAGGTTTCCAGCACATTGTTGGTCACTTGCAAAGAGTGACCAGACATTCTTTCCATAAAATGATGTATCACCACCATTATGAAAAATATTCCATACTTCTAGATCAGCCTTGACCTCTTCACATGAAGAAGGATCAATGCATTTGATAGTACCACCCATAGTGAACAAGGAGATAGTGACATTGATTGCCAAAGGCTTGATATAGACGATTCTTAAATAGAGATGATGAAAACCTTCATTCCAATATTCCAAACTTGTCTCCAAGCTTTCAAATTGAAAGTTATCCGTATTAATAATATTATCTTGTGTCTTTATAGTTATTAATCAATCCCTTCATCACACGTATGCAATCTATCAATTTTATAAATTCCCATAATGGCCACACATGTGTATCCTCTTTCCGCTGCCAAAAGAGTTTATACCTCAACATAACCTAACAAATTATATTGTAATCTTAGTTAATCAATGACATTAAGTTTGGAGATTTGTATAACAATCAAAACTTGTATAAATTAGTTGATTTTATTATATAATTTGAAGATTTTAAATACGATATTTTGAGATTAGCACCCGTTGGGTTATACCACTACATTATATTTGTATCATATATATTAGTAGGATATAATAAATTAAATTAAGATATTTAAGCTTAACGCCACTAGATTATACCACAACATATTATTTGGAGATTACATTCGCTAGGGTTTAATAATTCATAATTACAATATTTTACAACATTTAACAAATTAGAGGAAGATATTTTGAACTTAGTTGGCGCTAGGTTAAACAACGACATAATATTTGTAGCTTGCAATCGTTAAAATTTAAAAAATTAAATTAATAAATTATGAAGCTATGCGGTGATAACTACTTCCACAATATAATTTTTTGAACTTATTTTTGCTAGAACTTAACGAGTTATAGAATTATATTTTTTTCTTATCCAACGATACATTATGCCACAACATAATATTTAGAGCTTAGTTGTCACTAGGTTTTATCAAAATAAAGTATGATATTGAGCGTTGAGCAGCCATTATGTTATACCAAGACATAACATTTGGAGCATAGTGATCATAAGGATGTAAGAAAATAAATTAATATACTAGGATCTTATCCACAACTAGAATATGCCAAAAAATAATATTTTTGGAAATATGGTAAAAGTGGGGTTTTTAAAATGATCCTTATCCTTGTATAAAAAATCTCTCATGACAAGATATTACAATGAAGCAAGACGAGAACAAGCCTGTATATAGCAAAAAGTAAAAATCCAAAAAGGCCCAAACCAAACAAAGCCAAATTACATTTTATGGATATTCTTGAGAGTAATTGCTTCCTTCATAGTATCAATAGTGGGGATTCTTTCAACCAAAATGTCAACTAACTTAATGAGTTCTAGGTAGTCTTCATTGATTTTCATCCAAGTCATGTTCACGTGACTTTTCCATTATTTGATAGTAGAGAAGGCCACGTTAAGTTTTCCAAGGATACTAATTGTAATATAATATTCAATGGGATCTTGCAAATTAGGGTGATACTCCCCAAATTCTCATGGTGCTCTGAAGTTGTAGTGGGGGAGAACATTTTCTCCTTAACATGAGAAACAGGGTAAACTGAAGAGATACCCAACAACAAATGAGAAATTTTTGAGTCAATTCTAACTTCCATGGAAATAGGAGGCGGGAAACCATGGGGAATTCTATGACCAAGGGAGAAAATTTATAGTATCCATGAAAATGTTTAGGGAGATGAGAGGAGAAGACAAAGAAATTTCAGCAAGAGGTGGAGAGGAAGGAGATGCGAGGTTTAAAAATTGATTCGAGACCATGGGAGAGTGCTCTGAGGGGTCCTAAGGGTTAAGATCCACCAAAGAAGATGAGGGAGAGAAATGAGCAGAAGAACGGGGGAGACAACCGGACTAACTGGATAATGACCATGATGTATGAATTGGATTCGAATGGGATATGACGGTGGTATTGAAAATGACGGAAGAGCCAAAATAAACAAGCGGGATAGAGGAGTCTAGTTTTAGAGGAGTATGGGGATACAACACTACTTTCCTAGCTTAGAGGGGAAGCATGAGATTTATTTTTGGGAAGATACCATTTTAAAGAGAAAATACAAAATTCCTTGGTGGAGGAAATAACCTTCCTCTTATCTATCCATTCTAATGGACCACTCAAGTGATTGAATTATAAAATACACAAATTTTACCTTACAATCATACCAAAGATGCAAAAGAAGAAAAATATGAGGTCCATAGATCAATTTGTAGCGTCCCTCCAATGTGAAGTACCTCATCAATTTTTTAACAACCCTATCCCATGGTTGTGGAAGAGAGTCCCGATCATATCCAGTTGAAACTTTCTTATCTTTTTACCATGATACAGAACTCATCCATCTCCACCTAAAGTGAGCGTTTAAAATGAATTTATCCCTCTCGTAACGAGCCCTATCGCATCCGTAATGGAATCTATCAAAATTAGATATTTCGTGTTACCCAATTTGACTCTTCCTTTCTTCTAGGTTACTGAAGACACTATTGGTCACTCGAAAAGAGTGACCAGATTATTTTTTCATAAATGATGTAACACCACCATCCTAAAAAATACTCCATACTTCCAACTTAGCATTGACATATTCACAGGAAGAAGGCTCAATTCATTTGATAGCCACAATAAGAAGGTTGGATATTTGATCAAACACCAATATTAGCCAAGAAGGTAGCAACCTTATTTCCCCTGCTAGATATGCTATCTTTTGAGACAACATAATAAATTATATTTTAATGTTAGAAGTCACTAGGTTTTAACAAATAAAGTAAGATGTTTTGAGCTTAGCGCCCGCTAAGTTAAGCTAATACTTCCACAATATAATATTTTGAGCTTACGGATCACTAACATTTAACAAGTCAAAGAATAATATTTTTAGCTTAGCGTCTGCTAACTTATGCCACACCATAGTAATTGGATAATAGCAACCTCTAGGATTTAACAAAATAAAGTAAGATATTATCATCAAAGAGTCTGTTAGGTTATGCCACAAAAACATATTTGGATTTACAACTACTACGTGCATGTTTTTTGGAAAAGGGTAAATATGGGGGTTTATAAAATACCCACATCCTTTTACAAAAAGTCCCTTATGGTAGAATATGACATTGAAGCATAGAAGATAAAAATCCCATTGGCAACATAAAACAAAAAAATCACTAAGGCATGACCCAAATAGAAAAAAATTACATTTTGTGAATATTTTTTAGGATAATTTTTCTTCCACAAAATGCAATGGTGGTGATTTTGTTAAAGATAATAAGAAACATCTTAGATTTAACTTGTTCTTGGAAATATCCTCCTTCCACAAATTTGTATTTTTCTTTTATTCTCCAAACTTTGTTTGGTTCTCGCTACTCTTACATTACTAGATTTTTTCACAAATACCTCATTGTAATCCAACACCAACACATTGAGTGGAAACTCATTCTTAACATGAATATCTTCTAAAATATTGTCATTGACAATGTCAATGACGTCGTAGCCATTGAATTTTACTAAGTATGTGTAGTAGAGGACTATTTGTGGATAGAAATAAGGCCAACAAAATAATATCAACTTCATATGCTCATTGATTCCTGCGCACCACCATGACCATAAATTGATTCCAATATTCACTTTTGTATTTTGTATATTGAATAGCGAGAATAGAACAATTTTTTGGCAAGTGTTATGGATTTGTAAAAGTCTTCAAATCTTCCTCTCATGTTATTACGGATTAATCAATGTGTCATTTATCTATCCGAGATGAGCTCCATTACCTCCTCTTTCAATGTTCTCGCCAACTCTTAAATATATTACAAAATTATTTATTTGATAAAAAAGACCTACATTTTATACCACAATAATCCCTAACATCTCAAAATAATGCATTTGTGATCCGAAAAAAACTTCATAACAAACTTGTTTCAGTTTAATCATCTAAAAAAGTTTTAAATGAATAAAATACCTAATTATCTATGGAAAATATTACATTAATAGAATTTCATAATTTTGGAAGGCCTACTTTGGGTGAGAGCACATACCAATTTTTGTACGAGAGAGGAAATTAAAAAGTTTCCAGAAATCGTGCACAAAATTTTTGACACTTTCCCTACTCATATTTTTCAATTGATGAACATAGTGGTGCACTTATGCATTGAAGAAGAGAATAGAAAGGAAAATTTTCAATACATAAACTCAAAAAATGTCTATTTATAGTGTTTTGCAATAGACAAATCCAACTGCCACTTTCTTTGGTGTGCGAATTTAAGAAGGCAAGCATGTGACTTTACATTGCTTTGGATTAAATGGATAATTAATGGATGACAAAAGTTAAATACTCCAAATGGCACACATATTTCCAATGGCACATGTACTTTCAAATTACACATTTTACATTGTTTGGTTTAATGGATAATTAATGTTGAGGAAACCGCAACATTAATTAGCATTTTTCCTTACGAAATGGTTCTCATTAATATTGCATTTAGTATAGTAAAGAATTAATGTAAGAATTTTATAATGTAATTTTTGTAATGTATGAAATTTTGATAGTTAAACTCCACATTAGGGGAAAAAATTAAAGCTCTGCATACACTAGGCTAGATATTTTTGAATTCCATAAACTATTTGTTTTCTCGCATAAAAAGATACAAAAAATAGCGGCATCTAAGAGTCTAATATAATGTTTTATTTAGTAAAATAAGATCACTAATTACGTATACAATATATAATGTAGGAGGAAAATTTAGGTTTGGAATAGAACTGGTTTTACGAGGAATCAATAATGAGAACATCAAAATATACAAGAGCTTTAATTCATATTAAAGTTGTGGTTTTAGTCTAATATGAAGTAATAACTATATAAACAAAAAGTGTACTTGAGGTGGAGGTCAAATATTTGAATGTTAGCAATATTAGATGTGTTTAGTTATATATATATATATATATATATATATATATATATATATATATATATATATATATAAAAAGGAATAATCTTGAGTTTATTTAGTTATATATATAGTATAAAGGAAAAATATTGAGTTTATTGTATGCAGCCACATGGCACAATCCATTGCTACTAGGTTATGGGTAAAATAAATCCCTTCTATAAGTTCAATCCTCTCTCTTCAACTGTGACTAAACACGCTTACATGTTCTTGTTCTTGCACTTCGACATGCGAGTGATCACACTTAGATGTGCGAATCGAGACTAGTTAGAAGTGTGATTAGTCATAGTTAGAAGTGTGATTAGTTGCACTTGTAAGTGTGATCACTCACATTTTTACCTGTCAATCTAGTAAATATTTACATAAGTGCGTGTACGAGAAAAATTAAGTCCCAAATGCCGCCGCCAAGCTAGACAACAATGTAAAGCCATACACTATGTGTTTTATGTATAAAATGATACACACATTAGCAGGATCTAAGATTCTAATACAATGGTTTATATGGCTCAATAGAGCACTAATTACCTACACAATATATAATGTAGGAGGAAAATTTATGATCAAAATAAAAATGGTATTTTGAGGAATCATTAATAACTATATTTAGAATGAAAATAACATAAATTTGATAGCCACCTTTTCCTATCAAACAATTTTTAAGTGAGGGTAAATTTTTAATATTACCTGTCAAAATACAAAACAATGTTATTTATACACTACTTAAATTTTTATAAATGACTATTCCATTTTTTTAACTATGCTTAATATATACGAATAATTTTTTTATATAATGTATATAAAAATTGATGGTCACACTTTAAACATGTAAGTCACACGTAATGGTTCTATAAAATATTTGAAAGTATTCTACGTCTAAAATCACGAAAAACATCTAAACGACCGTCAAATTTAACACCTTTCAAGGATGTTAAGTTCTAAAATAGATGACATCTATCTTAGAGTATAATTTGGATAGGATTTTCAATGTCAACGTTTATTGATTTGAATAAGGTATGCACAACTAGTCGTATATGTATGATGATATTAAGATTGATATGTGGCATAAATGATGACAATCACTTATGTACTATCTTGAATGCTAGCCAAATTCTACATTTGTTCAATATTTAGATTGAAGGAGGTTTAAGAGATGTTCATATAAGATATTTATTTTTATTTTCTCATTATGATTTCAAGCATTTGTTTTAACCTTGGAATTTTTATTGATATTACTCATTTTCAAATTCTCCATAATGGATTTAAGTGGCAAGGCTACTAATTTTCTCTTTTACATTTGGATACAGTTGAAAATGAACTATGTATTCGAAGGAGCATATGTGGATTTACCCTCCAAAATTTTTTATACTTGTAAAGGGACTAGTTTATCCATCCAAAACTACACTCCATTGCAGAGAAATGGGGTATAGCTTATTCATTGCCAAAATAACTATTGTATTTAATGGCAGAGTGAGAGTTCCATACACAATTAATGGTTTTGAAACCCTGGAAGAAAATGAAAACGACAGATAATGGTACTAATGTCATGGAATCCCGAAGATCACCCATTATGGATACAAATAATCTTGGATGAATGGCAAGAGGAGGGCGATAAATGGAAATATAGGAAAATAGAAAGAGCATTAACTAGAAGTACAAGAAAATAGAAACAATTTCCAAGAAGTATCGCAACTATTACATTCACATCCATAACAGGGGAGAGAAATTCTGATATATCGCCACACATGTCTCGTTAAGTGGGAAATTTTTCCCATGTTTCAATCACCAAGAATAACTTATTCATCAAATGTGACAAGTGCACAAAGCTTAAGAACAAACGTGCAACCACTTCATGTCTAGAAACACTGGCACAAGTAGATCAATGTCAAAAATGGAAAATTGATTATATTTCAAATTTTTCATTCAACTTACTATGCTCGTACATGATGGGAAGATGATACTAGTAAGACCAGATGATGGTAAAATAAAAATAAAAGGAAAGGTACTAGGAATTCTTAAAGAAAAAGAAATGGTGGCCAAAATCAAGGGAAACAACAAATATTGATATAGGAAGCATCATTCACCATGGAAACCAAATAAAATATGAAAAGGATGTCAAATTAAAATAACAAATTAGGGACACGATGTTATTCAAGCATACCTTGCACAACTTCAAGAACAATAATTAACGAATTGTAGTTAAAATTGGCTGAACTAGATACCCTTGAAAGGAT
Organism: Taxus wallichiana var. yunnanensis; assembly: GCA_018340775.1. NCBI lineage: Eukaryota > Viridiplantae > Streptophyta > Pinopsida > Cupressales > Taxaceae > Taxus > Taxus wallichiana. The sequence continues at coordinate 240,662,013 of CM031236.1, read as the reverse complement.
TCAATATTTATATAATTTTCAATATAGGTATCCTCAAAGGCATTGGTTTCCTATGGAAACAAGATCCATGAGTGGCCAGTTCCTACCTTCAATAGTTGAAATAAAGAGGACATAAAATAGATAAGTATATAATAATGTATAAGTATTACATAGGAATGTTTTGTTAGGCTTATATTACTATGGACTCATAACAATTCTTTGTGACACATATGTTATTCTCAAATGTAACAATAAATCTATTAAATTGTTAAAAAAATGTTGTTCAAGAGAAGTTTTAAAATGTTGTTTAAAAATTAGTTACAATTAGTTTCAATGTTTGAAGTCTTTAATATATAAATATATATCAAAGTGGGAAATTGTAATTCACAATATTAATAAAATTATAATGTAATAAAGTTATGATAAACGATTTAGAAAAATATTGAGTGTGACATGCTTGATAAATAATAAATATAATGACATCATGCATTCTTGAATAGGTGGCATGTACTTATTAATATTATATTTTGAAAATGAAGAACACTTCATTTGTACACTTATTAAATGTTGATGTTAAAGTTTTCATAATTGTTGTGACACTTGTTAATTGAAGATTTTTCCTTCAAATATTATTGAAAAATATGTACTTGAATACGACCCATAATTTGTCTTATCATGAAAAAGTAACCAATAGAAAATCAAATAAATCAATTTTATTGATTTTTAAAAATTATGAAATTGTTTAATTTATATTCCAACATTTGAAATATAGACACTAGAAAAAATAAATGTCTTTGATTGGAGGATATGATAAGAACTAATAAGTTGTGGTGAAAGGTATAGTAACCTACCATAGGTAGGAACTAATAAACTGTGAAATCCATGTTTCAAAACAACGTGTTTAACATAATTCTTAACTCTTTGTTGTTCTATATGATTTATAGACTAGAAAAGCATAAAAGTAGTTCACATTATCTGGATTATCTTCTATTTTAAAATGCCTAGTGACCACTAATTTCCATTACAATGATTTCCATTTTACAAACTTATCAAATAAGTGTTGAGAAGATGTATCTTAGTGGCTTCTATGTTTATGTGTCTTATTGACCGCAAGGATTATGTAGCTTATTGGCACATGTTTATGTAACTTAAGCGGCCACAAGGATTATGTAATTTAGTTACTACTAGGATTATATAGCTTAGTGGCCATAAGGTAGTCAGAATGTAACTTTAACACATCTAGGATTATTTCACATAGCATGCACTTTCATCATGTAAGTTAACAACCGCTAGGATTATGTAATTTAGCAACCGCTAGGCTTATGTAAGATAGCGTCCACTAGGCTTTTGTGGGAAAATCAAATAAAAATAAATAAATCCTAAAATAGCGAAACTAAAACCTAAAAATAGGGATTTATAAATTGGATTCCAATAGTGGCGAAATTGGAATCTAATAATAGTGATATTGGAATCCAATAATAGTGAAATTGGACTCCAATAATAGGGAAATTGGAATCAAATTATAGTGAAATCAGAATCCAATAATAGCGAAATTGGAACTTGAATAATTCTAATAATGACAATATTGGAATCCTATATTTATACTAATGGAATCTAGTATAAACAAAAATGGAATCGAATATATGCAAAAATGGAGATGGATTTCTTCCTAAACTTATAATACTGGAGTCCAGATTCACTAGAATATGTCTAGATTTAGTGAAATAAGTGTTAACTTATGATTCAAAAATATCTTCTTCTCCATATTCATTGATCTCACATATTGCATTGACCGGAGAAGCCTCCAAGGAAAGCCTTTGAGGTTCTCATACAACCTGATTCTTGTGTTGGTTTGGATCAAGTGTTCATTAATAAACTTATCTTTTGAGCATTATCAATTCATTTTCCAACTTCTACAACATTTGATCAACTCTCTCATCTTTGGAACCCTAGGATTTATCTTTTTTGAAGGATTCTTGATCTTACCTGACAAGATGAGATCATACTCCATGTCAACATTAATTTTTTTATCGTTATCTAAATATATTGGTTGAAATCTATGCAATTTGAAACTTACTTCAGGAAATTGAGCATTCATAAAGAACATATTTAGATTATTTGCGTGTAGGAAGGGAAACAATGGTAATCTTGTTGATCAAATTATCAAATTTCTCCATGAATTATCTCATGGACTCTTGTGGTTATTTCTTCATCTGAGTAAGTTGAGAAAGGATGATATGGAAATCTTCCACAGCCTTGAATATTTCTTCAAACTTATTTTTAAACCATTCTAAACAACATTTGATCATGAAGGAGAATAGTAGAACCATTCAGTCATGACATATTGAAATGATTCCATGAACAACCACACTGTAACATCTTCATGTTTTACTCCAAGGGTTCCACAAGATGTGATTAAGGTTGTGATATGATCATCACAACGCCGCTTTCCATATCTATAGAACTTAGGGAATTCATTTCTTGATCCTTGTGGAATTTCATGGAGTGGTGGAGCTAAATCCAATGGATCAATGTTTTTCCCCCATGGAAAAGGTTCTTGTGTTATCACTTATTCCTCTTCTCATTCTTCTTCTCTTTCTCCTTCAAGAGGAATGAGGACTCGTGGGTTCAAAACTGGATATTCATCAACTTTAAGAGGATTTTCAGGAATTTATCTTCTAACTGGTACAATAGAAATTTTAAAATAATTTCTTTATTCTTCCTTGAATGTGGGGTCAACAAAACCACCTACAGAATCACCCTAAATGTACCTTCTTTCTGTCATCTTTTCTCAAGTTCTCAAGAAGGAAGGAAACTTGAAAGTTTGGATTTCTCAATAGGTCAGTGCAAAGAGGATTTTGAGCATATATAATACTTTTGGAATTAAAAAAGATTTTTTTGTATTTTCAAAGATCTTTATAGGTGCACGATGGAAGATCTCTCCTCACTGCAGACCTATTAAAAATGTTGGTGAAATAATTTTTCGATACGGAAAATTATATTTTTTAACCAACGTTCATGGGGCTACACCCCTCCTTATTATGTATGGGGAGGCTCCCATTATTGAATGTTAAATATTTTAATCCTGTATATTGTTATGGGGTGGCCAAATAGGCTAGGGATCACAAAACAACACTTCAATGAACATGTGTTAATGTTTTTGTATGGGGTACAAGGGAGGAATTTGTAGTGAAGGGTTAAGGAGAGAAATGTAGGAAAGGACAGGTTATTATTGTGAGTAGGAAATTACAAAGTTCATACCCAATAAAAAGAGTAGTTCAACATTAAATTAGAGGAAATCAACAATGAAACACCTAGTGAGACTAACAAATCTAGACACATAATTATTTAGATTCATTCATCAAGGACACCAAGTTCCTTCTTGATCACCATACTTACAAAGTTACAAAAAAGAGAGAGTAGAGGAAAACATGAGAAAAGGAATGGAAGAATGTATCTTTTATTCCTTTTGTTGGTGATACAAATTTCAACATCCAAAAAAAAATTCAAAATTGCTACAGAGTAAAAATTTTCAAAATCTAGGATCCTTTGGAATGGAGAAGCCATCCCAATTTATAGCCTTGTGAATTGACCTTTCATCTCCCCCACATGACTCTTCATGTTCCTATTCCACTTGTGACCTTTAAATTTCCCCTAGAAGAGACAAATTTAGTATCTCTCTTATAATTTTGAGAGAATACTTTTACAAATTACAAATATTATCACTTAAGTGAATAGGAAAAATACAATGATTGTGTACAACGAAGAATTAGAAGAAAGGGAGAGAAGAGGAGAGGGAAGGGATTGACTAATCCATTGAAGAATATCCTTTTTTTGATCTGAAGCATGATGATCACCATATTATCCTTCGTAATATGTAGAGACACCTTGGACTACCAAAATAGTGTTTAGAAACATTATTTCAAAATCCCCTTATGTGAGCTCAAGATGACCGTAGGAATTTCTCATGATGATCCTCTTGATGCTTGATTGATCAACTCCCTTAGCTCACCGAGATCATTGAGATCACTCCTCCAACTAGCTCATCAAGATTTCCAACAATTTTTTTAACAACTCATCTCCCGCAACTCGACTACCTCACCTAGCTTACTTGACCTTGTTCACTTGCATAGGATCTTTATAAAAAGGATGAATTCTTGACTAGCTCACCACTAGGACCAACCCAACTCAAACTCACTACGGGTAGCTAACTAAATTAAACTTATCTCAATCCACAAAATTGACCAACTCACCCAACTAACTAGCTGAATGAGCTCACTTAAACTCACCTCACTCACCAACTCAACTCATTACAAATTAGTTTTCTACAACCAACTCACCTAGCTCATCTCATTGCAAAGATGATAATGGCTTCAGGATCCTTGTGGAAGGTTGAATATCCAATTAAATATGTGATATAACCTTAAGACCATTTGAGGATGGAAAAATCAGTGAGATGAGTGAAATCAAAGATAACTATAAATTTCTATACACGGAAATGGGACTTTCTATTTTTAACAAAATGGGCCCTCAAGCTACTTTTTTGAAATTATTACCTGTTCTCATTCCTATATGTTTATTTAATGAGTGGAGGATCATGGATGTTGTGAATTACTTTTATTAAACCACTTACTACTTTTATCCATGCCTCACCATGGTCATATGATATTTTTAGTAAGTGCACCGTGGATGTGGAACCGTGACAAAAATGTACTCAAAATTCTCGGGTTTTATTCCAAGATTCCTTGTTACAATTTTTGGATGATTTTTTCATCCAAAAAAGAGGGGAAATGGATTATTCATAAAATATGACATAATACTGAGAAAAAATCATTCCATATCGTGAAAAACTAGTAACTTCATCACGTAAAAACTAGTTTAAATGAAACTAGATTTTTAAAGACCCTTCCCTCCGATTTTTAGATGATTTCACCTAATGGATATTTTGGAATTTGAAATTTTATTTAAGGAGGTAAGAATGCTGATGAAAAAAAAAAATCCTCTATATCCATAAAAAATAGGTTCTTCATGCCACAAAAACTAGTGCATGAAAAACTATATTTTTCAAGGATCATTTCCTCCAATTTTCATATGATTTTGATTACCAAATATTTGGGAAGTGAAGATGTGCCTCGTTATCCTTTTGCTATTGTGTCATGGAATAAATAAATAATGGGGATTTAATCTTTGACAATGATAAAAATAAAAAAATTCCAAAAATGAATTCTTGTTGCGTTCTATCACATACAAGGATCTCATGCTTTGATTTCTGGATGAAGAACGATGGGGAAAGCTCTATTTCTTGCAACCACAAGTGTCTTTAATGCATGATGAGTAGTATGAATAATATTTTTTTGGTATTTGTATGCCTTCAACCATAAAAATGGATTCTATCTAAAACAAAGTGATGAAGAAAGAAGTGAAAATATTCAATCTTGAGCTTTAAAGCTTCCAACAATGCTTCTAAGAGACAGGTGGAGAAACAACAATTAGTTTTTTCTTTAGTATTTAGACTCCTTGGTATGGGGATAATTTTATTTTCCACTCTATTCCCAAGGTATCAGTATAGGAGGGACACAAAAATTCACCCTCATCTGGTCCTACCATGTGTCATAGTATGATTCGATGATGGGGAAATCAAAACAATCAACATTCTAGCACCCGAGGGCTAAGACTAGGCCATATGAGAAAAAACACAAGTGCAAAGAGAGGGGGAATTTTTTATCTTCCCTGTATCCCAAAGTAACATGGCCATGAGGGAAAAAAATGCACCCCATACGGAGTTGAAAAGGGGTGCAACATGATTTGGTCAATGGGAAGGCTCGAATGAGGTGAAAAGGGATTAAAACCATTTTGAAGCTTCAAAATTTCATATGATTAACCATAAGCATTAAATAGGGTTTGGAAAATTTTCTTGTGCCCCTATCCTCAAGGGATAGGTAAAGGATGGAGAGTGAAATTTTTCATGCACTTGTTCCTTAAATAATTGAGTAAATGTGAAACCTTTACCCGTAAGAGAGGGAATTTGAAAGTTTGATTGCATGAGATCTAAGAGGTCCTTTTATTGCTTCCCTATATGAAATTCAACCCAAAAACCTTCTAATATGAATGGTATGGGTCTCATGATCCAATACTTATTGAATCGCCTCAAAATATCCTTTTTCTTGGGATAACAAGGTGTGCCTACCAAAAATGAGATGTGGTAAGAAGGGCCTATATCTTGTGAAGGATTTAAAGAATTCATCATGTAGAGAATTCTCCAAGATTTATAATGAGTAATTTTTTCCTCTTAACTCCTTACAGAGCTCCAATAATCATCCATGGAATATCAAGTACTTGTTTTGACTATTTTTTCCTTACACCTTAGAAACCTGATGTTGCATTGTTTGTTCCTAAACCTCTAAATATTTCCTAAAATTTCCTAAATAATGATGCAATAGAATCATCAAGATGTAATAAAAATTCCAACCTATATAGCTATGAGGTCAATTTGAATGTTTTAGAGTCATGGGGAAGTGAGTCTAAGTGGTCAAGATCTTAAAATATAAAAATTATGTTTTCCCTCCAAAAATGCAAATTTGAATTTCAAAAATGCAATTATGAGGTGAGTAAATTTTATGGTTTATTGGTTGACATTGATGAATTTTTGGATGAATTCCTTGAAATTGTTCAAGAAGACTCTATGTGTGCATTTAAGAATGATAAACATGATGATGAGAAAGAATGTAATGAAGTTTTTGTGGATGATATGGATGTTCTTTTGTAAATTATATTAGATGAGATGGATGAAAGAAAGAAAAGTGCAGGTGTAGATGATATTATAGTGGTTTATTGGACACAATATGCTATAAATAAGGGTAAAGAAGAGGATGGTATAGGTAAAGGACAACTTAGTATGGTAAAGAATGAGAATGAGCAAGTAATTAGTCAAGAAAGTGCAAATTTTGATAAGGAAAATAATGACTACATGACGGATATGGACTTTATATGGATGATGAGAAACATAAAAGATGAAGAACAATGTATTTTTTTTGTTATAATGTTTGTATGTGTAGGTACAAATATTATATACTTTAATATGATGAAAGTACTAATTAAGATCAAGAGGCAAAGGATAAATGTCAAAGAAAATGGAGGGATTAAAATAAAAGTATGGGATCCAAGTGGGTGTGAAGAAAACAAGGATAGAGAAAGTGCAACAAGGAGATAAGGACCATGCAATGAAGATGAAGAATTCATGGAAGATAGAACTATGCAAGCAAGTACAAATATACTTTCTCCAACATTGCAATATGATGTAGGAGCATCATCAAGAGGTCATAAAAATTACAACCTATATAGGTATGAGGTCAACTTGAATGTTTTAAAGTCACGAGGAAGTGAGTCTAAGTGGTTAAGATCTTGAAATTTCAAAATTGTGTTTTCCTACAAAATGCAAATTCAAATTTCAAAAATTTAGTTGTGAGGTGGGGGTGTTTATATGGTTTGAAATGGATGGGATTGATTCTATTTATGTTAAAAATAAGTCCTATAATGTGTGAGGGAGTTGTAAATTTTTAAAATAATGTCAAAGTCTCTTGATTTGATAGAGCATATGAAGATTCGTCTAAAGTTTGTTAGGCATGAGAGATAAGTGAGTCATCAGGGAATATGAAAGGTCATAAAATCAATTATGAAGCAAGAAAAGGTTACATGCAAGGTTGGAGAATTAGAATATAGGAGAGAGAGGGATTGAGTGAGATATCATTCCTCAAGGAAGGAAGATGAGGGGAAGGCAAGTAAAGGATGTAACCTGCAAATTTTGTAAGCAATTATATAGATTTATATGAGGAACTTTGTTTTCTTTGATGAAACTCATGCCTTGGTTTTGAATGATTTGAATTGTAGTTTGATTTTTGATATTTTATATATTGTTTCACATGAAGAATTTTTCAGACTCACTCAGGGAGGTAAATGTAGTTTGAGATGTAAAACAATTTGTGGCTTGCATGTAAAAACAAAGTGACTGACTCAGTATGCAAGTTTGAATGATTTGTTTCATAACAGAAATCATAATTTATTTTTTTAACTCCAAATTATCTTAAATTTTTACTTCAAAATAATGATGACCTTGTGTAAATTGGTTTTTAACTATTTTTCTATATTATATGTTTATCCAAAGTTGTGATGAAAAATCGAGTTCGAGACTTCACATTATGAGAACAAAAATCATGCTCAGACATGGTAAAATGAGCATAACTCACGTTTTTGAAGAGATGTGTTATGAAATTTATAGGGTATAATAATTTTAAAAATAAATTGGTATTTTAATGATATTGTGATTTGTTAACCTTATAATAAGATATGCTTGATAGAATGTTTTTGCAGATTGTTGGTTCTTGAGAGCATAAAAAGGTAGTTTGGGAAACATTAAGAGAGAGTAGATATTTAGTTCCTTTTCAATAAATATCAAGGTTAATATAACATTATTTTAAGTGTGTAATAGGTTGTGAGACAATGTAAGAGGATTTTGAGGCTAAAATAACAAAAAAATCTTGTCTTGGGTGAAGAGTTAGTACGAAAAGAAAATATCCAAATCAAGAAAGGTAAGTGTAAGAAGAGTTTGCGTGAATGGAGATATACTCGATGATTGAATTTACATTTTATGAAGGGTGTGCTCATTTATAGTTAAATAAGCTATAAATTTAAACTAATATCTACATAGCTTTAAAATTAAATGCTAATTAAACAATGAACCATCAAGATAAGATCTTAAAGGAAATGCTTCTTCAATGCATAAATGAAATTACATGCTAAGCTATTTCCTACTCTCTATGATTGCTAACTTAAACTATGAACCTATGAAGAACATAAGAAATCAAAGTGGATTGTTACTTGATCTCAAGGATTGAGAATGGAATCTCACCAAGAATGGCTACAAGGCCATTTTGGATCTTCCCATATTACTCAATTTTGAGTGAAAGGATGCAAGATGGAGAAGCTATTTCCAATAATGGAGAATGGATCAAGATCAAAATGCTTATAGTTTTCACTATTCAAAGCATGGTGCAAGAATAAAGGTAAGAAGGATGGTTCTTTATATAGCTTTCCTGAAGAGGCAAGGCTAGAAAATTGATGAATGTGGGATAAAGGTAAAACAAGATTAGGAATGGATAAGGTTTCTTTATAAAAGGTAATCTTGATTTAGAAGAGTTTAATTTGTCATTAGTAAGTCATGGGAGTTGGGGATGTTTTAATTAATCAAAGGTGATTAATTAATAGGTAGAGGTAAGCTTATAGAATCTAATTAGAGGAAAATTAGTATGATTTGTGGGATGTAAGAGAGGAATTTGATCCAATAAATGGTAATTTATTGATTTAGAGTTATGAGCGTAATTAATTAATAATAATTAATTAACCCAAGTAGAAGTGGATATTAATTAACGAAAGGTCATTAATCAACATCCTTAATGATAGGAAGGATAATTAATTAATGAAAGGTCGTTAATTAACAAATATGAAGAGGAATGTTAGCTAATTAGCGAAAAGTGCTAATTATTATGGAAATGACAAGAAAGAGGATAATTAGTGCAATCTTAGCATTAAAGCCTACATAAGTAGATTTTAGGTGTCTACATTTTCCCCTCTTTGGGTGGCATAAGTGACACCACTTCAAAGATAGTAGAAAAGTATAAAAAAAATAATTTTTTGAAGAGATAGAAGAAAAAATTAATAGAATGAAGGATGCCCCTCGAGTGTCGATGGGGTGATGAAAGAGGTGATTGATCGATATCAAAAGATGAAAGAACATAATAGAATAAGTAGAAGAATTGATCCCTATTTCCCCAAGTTTATTTTGAAGAAAAGTGTTGATAGAAGGAGAGTGATATGGAAGAAAAATGAAGATGAAAAGAGATGGATATAGCTATCATCTTGCCGATGTAAAAACCAACTTTATTTCATCATTTTTCTTATGATCGACGTCATCGGTCCTTATTAAAAAGAATGAACAAAAGTGTAGTATGACATGAAAATCCATATACAAAAAAATTCCATAGCTAAAAACACCAACTCCATGCAACATACAAAATGCAATGCAATACGAGAAAGTAAAAGATGCCTAACTCCTACAACATACATAATGCAATGCAATATGAGAAAGTAAACAAGATAACCTAACAGAGAAACATAATGCAATGTTTTTGTTATCAAGCTTTGATTTCGACCTGTGTGAATTAACAAAAAGGGTTAAAAGATGGTGCCCCAAGCAAGGATACATGCAAGGGGAATAACGGAGGACACTTGGGTCCTATGAAAAGAAATGCACTATGAAACAATACCAAGTAACAACTCATTGTGCCCCAGAGTACAAACATAATAAGAAAACTAGATTTGTTAATGGAGGTAGATCAAGATGATCCATGAGTCATGCACAAGAACAGGCGAGAACCAAAGAGTGACATTTTGTAGGATGATTTTTATTGTTTTTTATTTTTAGAAACATATTTGAATGTTTTTTATTTTGAAAGTTTTCTGAAACTATGTACAAGAAGATAAAGAAGCATGGATTCCCCCAATGATAGATGGGATGTACAAGGGAAAATGCCATGTGTATGCATAAGAAAGTGAATATTTGAAAATTCCCCAATAATTAGGTGGGAGTATTCAAAGGAAACTCTTCACACATGAAGGGGGATCAAGGCCAATATAAAATAGGTTCAATCATGAGGGAGAAAGGATGCCCCCAATGTAAGCTGGCCAAGAAACACATGAGAGAAAGGAAGTAGAAAATTATCTTATTAAAAGGGGACAAAAGTGTCTGCAAACATGGCAAAGAGGACATCCTATACACATGGATGTTCTAAAAATTTTCAAAAGAACAAAGGATGCTATGAAAATATTTAGAAGGTGGTCGATGAAAAATGATTATCCCAAGGCACAAATCATGAGACAAGACATGCACTAAAGCAAGAGTTTGAACAAGGTCCAAAAAAAACACTTGGTAACATACTAATCCTATTTACTCATCAAGATCTCGTGTGTGCATGTGGAAATGAATTACCTCTTGAAGGAAAGAGTTGATAGACAAAGAAAGTGAAGACACTAGCCAATGTGTAGGAATGATTTAGTTTGAAAGGTGATTTGTGAATGGATTGTGGAAGGAGAGTCATACATTTCTCCACTGCCAGCCAAGAATCCATAGCCCCAATGGAGATGCATTTGATTCTAATCACAAAATTTCTCTACTATTAGTCAAGCATCCATAGCCTCGGTAGAGATTATTGGAAATACCCCAAGAGAGAGTTATATATCAATTTGTTTTTTTTTTAGCTTTTTCTTTTTTGATTGATTGATTTTGATTCTTTTTCTTTCTGAAAAAATTATTTCAGCTCTCTTGTTTGACAAGGGGTTAAGAACCACTGATGGCTTGATGGAAGGATGTGGAAGTGATTTTGATGATGACATTGGCTAGTGTCAACAAATATGCCCAAAATTCTTCCCAAAAAGTTTATTATATGTAGATAGTGATAGGATCTCTAAGAGGTCAGTCGTTCTTTAATTTACCAAGGTGATGAAAGACCAAGGTCAAATGGATACCATAGAGATAAATGTCACAAAATGTGTACAAAATAAGCTAACCAAAATATCATCAAGGGATGAAAATGGTGGATGAATTGTAGAGGAATATGAAATAAAGGGAAGAAAGAACATCCATGCGTATGTAATACCTAATTGCAATGTTTGATATTTGTACCATTTATTTTTAATGTTTTCTCATTTTTTTGTATTTTTGTATTTTTTTGATTTTTTATTTTTTAATGGTTATTAGAATGAAACATGTCACTCTACATGATAAGATCCAACAACAATGTTCACGATTTCCTTTGATAAGAGAGACTAAACATGTTTTTTATCAAGTGTAATATTATCCCCGATCTCGATGATCGTGGTGAGTTCACACTCAACAAATGATTGTGATTTGTTTTGAAACATGGGTTTTGTATGTGGAGCTTGAGTTCCCTATCCATAGGTTTTTACACTTTGCACCATACTTGATGGGTACATTGGTGTGCATTTTGGAATCACGTTTGATTTTGAATTTTATAATCATTTGATTTGTTGGGAGATTTGGAGATCTTTGGAGTTTTGATCTTAGCTTGATAAAGAACTTGTCTGGGTTTCTTATAAGCTAATGTGTGACTTGTTTGATCTCAAGAAGTGGGAGAAGAATGTGGATGTTTAGAATTGATGGGAGGAATGAGGAATTATGGTTGCTTTTCCACAATCATTTATAGGAGAATAATGTGATGGTCTAAAAAGACATATGGTCCAAGAATCAAGAAGATGGGCTACTAGGAGGTGAGCCATAAATAGAAGATGAAGGCTACTTGGATGTGGCCCTAGTATAGAGGAAGAAGGGCTACTAGGAGGTGATCCATAGATAGAAGATGAGGGGATACTCGGAGGTGTCCCATATATATAATAAAGATTATGAGTACCCAAGGTGATCCATACATATAATACAAGAGGCTAGTTGGAGGTTCCCCAATAATAGAAGATAATGGGACTACCAGAGGAGACCCACAAGTAGATGATGAAGGGATACTTGGAGGTGGCCCATATATAGAAGAAGGTGATGGGCTACTTGGTCGATGACCCAAAGTGTGATTGTGATTGAGGAATTGTGATATGTAAAGAAGAATTGGGTGATGAGAAGATGGGCCATGGCTCAATACTAGACCCAAGTAGTTCATCACAAAATGAAGAATGTGAGGATGGAAGAATAAGAGGAGGATCAAGTTGCATGCTCTTAGGCTCTTCCTCTATTTCTTGATAAAAGGAATCAACCTTTTCCCCACAATACGTGAACGCATCGAGGTCTAAAGATAATCCTTGCTCATAATTTGTTAGAGGGATATCTTTGTGTGCCCCTATAAATGCCATGATCACTCCTTCATTCTGAAAGAAATCAATCAGTATGGGTTTTGATCGACCACAAGGGTTTGATTGAAGAAAAAGGTCCAACTCTGGTGTGAAATATTGAGAATATGTTTTATGATGATTGATAAGAAGATGACTCAAGAGATGAAGTATACTTAGGAAAGATGTCTCAAGAGTAGAAGATGTGGATTTAGGAATTGGTATGATAGGTTTCCCTATAAGATCGACATCGTGGAGGAAGAATAGTAGGATTTCGTATCAAAATTTTTTGACTTAGGATTCAATTTAGATGTTTTCCTAGAAGTAATTTGAGTATGAATCTTCAAAGGAAGGAAGAATTCGTTGAGGTGATCAATGAAGAAGGTCCTGCAAAGAAGGGGAGGAACATGATTGAAGAATCACATTAGATGTTTTATAAAGAAGGTCCTACGAAGAAGGGGAGGACTACGACTTAGGATTTGAATTGGATGAATGATAAAGGAGGTCCCACAAGAAAGGGGGACTCAAGAATCACAATAGAAGTATGATGAAGGAGGTCCTGCAAAGAAGGGGAGGACCACAACTTAGGAGTCAAATTAGATGAATCTAATAGTAGTTTGGATCCAAATCATCAAAAAGAATCGGAGGAAATATTTAGATTGGAATCCTCAAAAGAAGAGGAAATGTTTGGATTAGAATCAAGAAGAAGAGTGGGGGAACCCAAATAATAATTTGGATCAGAAGTTTCCAAACCATACCACCGACTATGAGATGAAGGTGGGGAATGGGTTACCCAATGGGTTCTCTAGTGTGAAGAACCAAACATGGTTTAGTCATGATGGGCATATTTTGATGTGAACACCTAAATTTTGATTCTTTATGGTCATACGTATAAGGAACCCTATGATAATCAGTCATGGTTGGCATTCACTAAGTCTAAATGCCTAGACCTAGATAGTGTGATTGAACTCCTTCAAATAGAAGGAAGTTCCATGTCAATTTGGGTAGCATAACGATGACAACCAACTAGACATTTTGCAAACAGATAGGGGATGCTTGTGTGATTTTCCAAAGGGAAGCTAAGGAAAACATACATCATGTTGACATAAGATTGATAATCCAACAAGGTTTGGACAACAAGTTTGGAGGCGTAAATGTCAAAGGATTGATCAAAATTTTAGCAACATAAAGGATACAAAGGAAATATTTCCAATGTTTGATTGATGCAAAAGTTTTCTTGATAGGAAAAATTTTTTCTAAGGTTTGAAAGATATGTTCAAAATGACCATGAAATTAGGAAAAAACAAGAAGATCAAGAGGATCAAAGACCCAAAGGATTGTCTTAGAAATGATTTATAAGGTGGATAAACACAAGGAACAATCACGCAAGTTCAAAACACAAATCCAAATTAATGACCAAATAATAATGAAGAATCAATGGATCAAATTAGTTGTCATAAATGGATAAGTAAAAATGATGAATAATCGTAACAAACAATCACACAAGGTTTGTTCTGAACAAATCAATCAATGAACTTACTTCCCAAGTTGTTTCCAAATGGTAGTTATTTTTTTAAGATTATTAATCAAAAAATGTCACCACTTATGTCAAGTTCAAATAAATGAAAAAGGCATAAGTAATAACAAGGAGTTAACACTATCCCCAAACAAAGTATACTAAAAGCAATCCTGAATCCAATCAAGACCTATATCTCAAAAAGTGGTAGTTACGATTATGAGTGACACAACAATACCACTAAGATATGTTAACCAAAATTTATGGAAAATTAAGGTATTAATATCAAAATAATATTGATATAATGTGCACAAAGGTAACAACAACACTTTTCAAAATCAAGGTAGTAATTGAAATCAAACTAAAGCTAGAGTATACCAAGGAATTGTTAAAGTGTATTTAGCGTAACATCACAATATAGATATTTAGGTCAATTTTACAAGAAACAAGATGTAAATACCAAAATTGTAGTAACACAATATAAACAAGATAATTTTTCAAAGGAGATTCAAGGTGATGAATCCAACCTAACTACGATGACGATCTTGACTTGGGTATCAAGATCAAAAAATGATACCAATGATATAAAAATGTTCCCACACACTTTAGACGTTTAACAACCCATCCGCAAACATGGATGAGTGTAAATAGACATAAAATTGGTGACACAATCAATTGGCAATACACATGTAGTCACTCTTTTTCTAATCAACAAAGTGTGAAAGGAAAGGGAAGGAAGTAGTAAAAGTGAGGATGAAAAATGTTTTCCTCACTTCAGTTGAGTTTCAACTTTCCTTAGGGTGAGTGAAAAACTAAGAAAAAGTAACGCTTCACACGTTTCATGATGAATGATGGCTCTTTACAACAATGATTTGGTCAAGTTGTCTCCAAAGACTGAATGGATTTCCTAGGTGGTTCACTCAACTAGGTGTCACAAGTTATCTAGATACGAGCTTGATTTACAAAAATTTCCTAGGCTTGGGTTATCTCAAATTTACTTTACCCCCTTCAAGTACAGTGATCAATAAATGCATTCATCATGTACTCTCACTGGGGTCACGATATACGGATAACTTTGACGTTAAATCTCATGTGTATACTAGTCAAGTAGGTGTGTAAGACTTCCATTTCATCCATAAGGTTCCCTCTTACATGGACTACTTTAGGGTTCCTAGGACCACCCCCATTGTTGTAGCTTAAGGCTTATGCCAAAGGGGTTATGTCCTAGTTAAGCGGACGGGATGTACCTTATCCAAACTTATAAATATAGTGTTATGAATGTGGTGTGTTTTTTTATCTTTTATTATTAATTTGGTTTAGTTGTACACCATTTAACAACCTACATCAAATTAAATTAGTATTTTGTTTCAATCTTGATTTTTGATAAGTGTTTTAGGTCCTGAACTCAATCATTAGTATTTCTCCAAGTAAATCACATTATTTAAAAGAGGATTAAGAGTTTTTTTTTATTCTCAAGATCATCCAAGGATGCAAGAGGATAGCATACATAATAAATAATCCAACTAAAAAAGTAAAGAAAATATTTACCATTAATGAACCATACAAAAATATTAATAAATGTTCATTCCCTTAAACCAAAAATGAAAGATGAAGTTTCCAAATAACCAAATGTTAGAAAATGAAGACTAAAGTTTCTTTTGATTCTCAAGATCACCCTAACATGCAATAGAATAGCATAAAAAAACTTTACCCCAACTAGATAGAAATGAAAACTTGAAATCAAAGGACCATAAAAATTTCTTTGTAAAAGGTTCATTCCCTTAAGAAAAATGAATAATCAAATTTCCAAGTTAATCCAAATGTTTAAAATATAGAAATCAAATATTATTTTTCTCAAAGATCACTCAAAATGTGCAAGATAATATCATACACAATCTTTGGTCTAAATAAAGTAAAGCATGGAAATACAACATTCATCAAAACATTAGACATGTTAGAAAATGACTAGTTTTACAATAAAGGAAAACCTATAATTTATATAAGTATAAATCCCAAATTTATGTTTTCATTGCATAGTTCACTTCAATACCTTTCCAACGCAAAAAAATGGAGTCATTTCAAGTTTGGGAGAAAAATTTATGGCCTTCGAAGATGGGTTACGCATATGCTCTTATGCTCACGAGTATGCACTTAACATGTACTCAAAAATGTGAAAAAAATGTCCCTTAATCTGTAAAAAGGTCAAATTCTTCCAACCAAGATTCAATTTTGAAAACAACCCATCACATTAGTATATGAATAGAAGACTCAACACTATCAAACATTAACATTCACGATCAAAAACTTAACATTTTCAAGAAATTGACAAAACTAGCATGTAGAATGATGAAAAAGTAAGCTCTAAAAATGAAAACATGGAGAAATCTTGAAATTTTCTCACCAAGATTCAATTTTGATAACAACCCACCACATTAATATGTAAATAAAAGACTCAACATTATCAAACACTAACCTACATGCTCAAGCATTTAAGATTTTCAAGAAATTGACAAAACTATCATGTAGAATGTTGAAAAATAAAGCTCTAAACATGAAAACATGGAGAAATTTGAAATTTTCCCATCAAGATCCAATTTTGAGCATTTCACCTCCTTTATACCTATAAGGAAGACTCAACACATACAAAATCAAAAAAAAAGTTAAGAAAAACAAGTTAGATCAACATGTGTAAAAGAGAGCTAGTAACAAATCTTGAAACATAACTATGAAAACTTGAAATTAAGTGCAAAGGAAAATGGAGTAAGTCCCACCGGGCATGCCATATGTGCTCATGTATAATTAACTAAGGTATAAATTTAAAATAATATCTACATATCTTTAAAATAAAATGCTAATTAAACAATGAACCATCAAGATAAGATCTTACAGGAAATGTTTTTTCTATGTATAAATGAAATTACATGCTAAGATTTTCCCTACTTTCTATGATTGCTAACTTAAAATATGAACCTATGAAGAACATAAGTAATAAAAGTGGATTTTTACTTGATCTCAAGGATTGAGAATGGAATATCACCAAGAATGGCTTCAAGGCCATTTTGGATCTTCCCATATTACTCAATTTTGAGTGAAAGTATGCAAGATGGAGAAGTTATTTCCAACAATCGAGAATAGCTCAAGATCAAAATGCTTATATTTTCACTATTCAAAGCATGGTGCAAGAAGAAAGGTAATGAGGGTTCTTTATATAACTTTCATGAAGAGGAAAGGATAGTAAATTGATGAATGTGGGATAAAGGTAAAACAAATTAGAAATGTATAAAGTTGTTTTATAAAAGGTAATGTTGATTTAGAAGCGTTTAATTTGTCATTAGTAAGTCATGGGAGTTGGGAGGTGTTTTAATTAATCAAAGGTGATTAATTAATAGGTAGAGGTAAGATTATAGAAGCTAATTAGAGGAAAATTAGTATGATTTGCGGGATGTAAGAGAGGAATTTGATCCAATAAATGGTAATTTATTGATTTAGAGTTATGAGCATAATTAATTAATAATAATTAATTAACCCAAGTAGAAGTGGATATTAATTAACGAAAGGTCGTTAATCGACATCCTTAATGATAAGAAGTCTAATTAATTAACTAAAGGTCATTAATTAATGATAATGAAGAGGAATGTTAGCTAATTAGTGAAAATCACTAATTACTATGGAAATGAATAATTAGTGCAATCTTAGCATTAAAGCATGTGTAAGTGGATTTTAGGTGTCTAAAAAGGGTATTAGATAGGATATGGTGTTTATATAAACTCATAAGGTGAAATAAGTCAAAAAATGCATAGTAGAGACATTTTTGGTATTTAGACAAGATCCTCATTTATAGAGCTATGAGTAAGGTTATCGATGATTTCTCTTAACTATTTGAATCCATGATGAAAATTAGTTTTCTCTACATCAAATAAGTTTCAGCATTTTATTATCTCCTTAATACCACTTTCTAATGATATGCTTTAACTTTGTCCTAGAGGATGTACACATTTCCCAAAATGGCCAAAAATAGTCTTTCCAGGCCTACTAAAGAATCCACCTTTAGAAGCACTACACTGAATGGAATGAGTCATCTTATTGCAACATTTCAAAAAGTATGGAAATTATATATAATAGATATGGGGTCCTACAAGGATGGGATAGGTCTGACATAGAGGTAAGACTGATTTGGAGGGGTGTTTAGGAGGATTTACAAGAAATATTTGACACTAGGGTTAAGTTGTCATTTTTGACATTGAGTTTTTCCTTGTAAAAACACATGAAAACAAGGGACAAATAGGAAATAGTGTTATTAATTTGTATCATCTTATTGGGAAAAAGGAACACTTGAGGACTACATATGTGATGCTTTATTCAATTCATAGGAAGGGAAAATTATGAATTCCATCATACATATAATATTATTGGGAAATGTAGTTTTATCCCATTATCTTTTTGCAAATGGCATAAGGAAAACCTAGTTTCAAGGGACATGATACTATCGCACATACACAAAAACTATATTTAATTTGAAATGTAGTGTAATGTTAGTGAAAATCACATTGGGGTCACCACTGAGGTCAATCGACTCAAGCATATGTATACATATTTCATATTGTCTAATATTTGTTTGAGCCTTATGCAGCTTAGTGTGATGCCATAAAAAAATGTAGATTTAAAAGAGTACTTAACTTATAAAGTTCAGATTTATTTTCAAAAAAACACATATGCCATTTCATAGATTTTTTTTTCCCCAAAACTTGAAAAGTAGACACAACTAAAAATTACAGATTTAATGTACAATGCATAACTACATTTTTAGATTTATAAACAACAAGGCCTCCAAATGAAGACATTGAAATAAAAAGGGCTCATGGTTTCATTATGATTTCAAAATGATAATATTACAAGATTCTTGCAATAATGAAGGAAAAATTCCTTAGTAATGACTAAAGTTTACAAGTAGCAACAAGTATAAAAATAGGTATTTACAAGAAGGTAAAACTTCACAAAGCCACATTTATTTACAAAATGAAAGTAATGCCCTCAAAAGATGAAGATGACCAAGAGGACCAAGATGGCAAAGAGGCTCCAACTATCTCCAAACTTGAGTGTTCTTCCAAGGATGCTGAAATAAGAGACAAGGCTTGTTTACCACCCAACCAATAGGCATCATCACATGCCTTTCCATGGTTGGAAGCCATGCTAGCCTCCCCCAAGCCCATGGGAGAGAGGAACAAACTTCCACAATGTGCACAAGTAAAATGGGGATAAACACAACAAGAATTACATAAGACCATTTAAACACTTAGACATACTACACATGGTAAAACAACAACATGAGGAGAACAAGGTCAACCTCACAAAGGGGGAAGAGAAGAAATAGGATGCCCAAATCAAAGGTGTCCAACCATAGGAACACCAACAAAAGCATGTTTACAAAACTCCTTATTCCTCCTAATCATTCATCCTCCTTATTCCTCCTTTATGTCATAGAAATCCTTCTTGGGAGGATTTTCAAACCCAAAAGGGTTTCCTCACCAAGAATGGGGAAAGGTTCAAGCCATATGAACCTTTCTCCCACCTCAAACCATATGAGGGGATGAGAAGGGACCTTCATGGCTTGACCAACAACCATGAGGTTTGAGAGGGAAATCCCTCTCTCTTCCCCTACATTCTCCAAAAACCATCAATCCAAATGATGGTGGAGAGAAAAAAAAGAAAACAACAAAGTAACAAAACAAACAAACTACATTCACCATACAACTTTACAACACATCATTTCACACACATCATTTTATTGACCAATGCATAGTTAACAAGATAAGCACAACTAGGAAAGAAAAGGATTAAGAATCCTACCTCTACAATGCTTTCCAAGACTCTAAACTTTCCCTTTGTCCAAGCAAACTTCCAAGCTCCAAAATTCTCCAAGTTCTCCAAAAAAAAAAAAAATGAGGCAAGAAGACCCCTTCCTTCCACATGAGGAAGAATAAGAAGAGGAACCCAAAAGTTTCCTCACCAATGGGAAGGTGACAAGTGTCACCCCCTCTCCTCCCATGAGTCAAAGATTCCAAAAACCAAATAAGTAAAAGTAAACTCACCTTTTAGCCCTTATCACCCAAAATACTAAAAACGAAAATAAAACAAAGTGGAGCAACTTTTAACAATTACACACAAACCAACCATCTTACATGGATGGTGACTAAGGAGGGAAAAATGGGAGGGAAACTCCCTCCAAACCTTGGAAATGAGCCCCCTACCTATTAGGTAGGGTCCAAGGGCCCATTTTCATGCTAAGGGAACTCCCAAACTCAAAAGGGGTCCCTAAAAATGCCTAAAATAACCCAATTTCGGGTTTGGCATGCTTGGGCACAAGGGTAGAGGGTGTGGGGTCCACCCAAGGTTCACATGTGGTCCCCAATCCCTTCTACCAACACACACACACTTACCCAAAACCATCACTTAAATTAAGATGAGATCATTAAACCCCTAAACTAGTTTACTTAATAAAACACACCCTAAACATAATTAATTTTACAAGACATAAATACATTACAATTGAGGGTTCACCCATGGTGCCCAATTAATACACCTATTCTAAGGCCTCAAAAATTTATCATGGTTAGGACTCAGCCCGTGGGCCGCTCGTGCACAATTGCGTAGCCACCCTAAAACCCATGCTCTCCTATACCTGTCACCTGCACACTCATTGCACACATTAACCGCATCTGTCCAATATAATAACATCATATACACATCACAAATTTAATCAACTTATAATGTCCTAACATCATTTTACAATTGATAGTGCAATGTATACAATTATACACATAGTTTTCCATGAATCATCCACAGATAAAATTACAACGACATACACTTAGGCTAGCATGAGATTACCATTACTAAATCCAAAAAACTATATCATTGATCAAATCGACCACAAGAAATCAACATCTAACCAATAAATCTCACTATCATATAACCCTGTTAGTGTCATCAACATCATAAGAAATATATCAATATATGAATCTAGTCCAATTGGCACTACGTGCCCAAAATACCATAATGTCCATGAGGATAAAATAACATAGTAAAATGTCCAAAATCTATTAGAGTCTCAATCAAAACATGTCTATGCATAAAGGAACCAACAGATAACTAGAGCTATAAAAATGTGGGCACTATAGTTAGTTGGGTTTTTTTCATGTCTAGGTGTGATAAGAAGACCATATAATGAAGTTGGAGTGAAATAAATCAAAGTAAAGGTGACATGATCATACCCTAAACTAATTAGATCTGGACTCACTACTAGAACACTAGTACTTAGTATAGACATTAACACCTAGAACGGTCATGTCCCCTTTTTGGATTTTCTATCCAAAGAAACTTATAGATCACTGTCTTCTAGATGGAGCATGCACAAATTCTCAGATTGAGCCCGATTTATCATATATCTAGTTCGAGATCTAGTCCAAATAGTGATTTATTATATCTAAGCCACTCTTATCTCCTTATTACTTGTATGTTATTTACTTTACATGTTATAGCTTGTATGTTTTTTTATATTATCTAATTTATTTTTGTCATCCGATTAATATTTATTTTTTTAGATCTTTTGGTGAACCCGCTTTTAAATTGTGCAGATTGGATCTATTTTTTTCCCATCATGGATAGAGCTTCTCATGAATTTATTGTTGAAAATATTAATGACTTAAATACATACATTGTTGTTCATCCGGATAACTTGGATCTCTTGTTATATTCTACATGTTAAGATTCACAATACTTATCTAAATAAACCCCTCTAGTTGTTAATTCCATTGTTACTGAGGTTCCTACCTCTTCTATTCCAATTTCCACTTTCTTCTCCTCCCACCACTACAGGGGCATCCATTATCCATAACCTTATTCCTACACCTAAAACTAAATTTTCTTCTCCCATCATTTCTCGTAGACAACCTAGTTATTCTTCAATAATCCATGCCTTATATTCCTTGTACCATGATTTATAAAGTCAAATTCATTAGTTGCAACATGCATCTTCTTCTTCTTCATCTCCATTTATTTATTCTTCACTACCTCTTACACCTAAAGTTTCTTATTATCAATAAAATACAACACCCTCGATTTATCATGAATGGATGAATGAGTAATCGGCATTTTGAGGTAACATGGGATTGTCTCTCAAGTTATGGGACTTGTTACTTTGAGACAAACCTCTAGAGAAGGCTGGTTCCTCTACCTATTCCCAATGTTAAACTACTCCTAAGGAAGTAAATTCAACTATATAATCCTATTCTAGCAATCCAAGGGACCAAGGAGAGAGGGGAATGCATAAAAAGTGAAATCCTAAGATAAGGGGGTGATAGCACCAAGAAAAGGGGTGGAGATACTCCAATGAGGGAAAATGGATAAGAAAAATAAATAAGGGAGAGGTCAAATAGAGGTGACAGATACCCAAGATTTCATTTACCATCTATTCTCTATGAAACACGACAAGATGAACCTACAAGTGAGTAAATCATTCCCAAAATATAACAACATGATTGATTGAGAGGCAAGGAAATGAAACCAAATATGAATTAGGGTTGAGAAACACCACAAAAAAATATTTTATTGCTTTCAATATATAAATAAACCATTACATTTTAAGAATAAGGAAAAATAATCCGTGGCTCAAATGAAGGTATACAAATCACATATGCTCAGGAACAATTTTGACAGAGTTCCTTTACATTTTAGAACATCCCCCTTACAAATGAGATATTTTTACAATATATAGAAGATGGGAGAGAAGAAAGGTAGAACCTTAGCTTTACCCTTTAAACCACCAACAATATGCATTAAATTTCTAAAAATAGGTATGGGCACCCTTACAAATCCATTCCCTAATGATAATTTTCTTTCAAGAGAAGGAATGTGCACCATACTTCATCAAATGCAATTGTTGAGCTACTTAGAGTTCCATATTTAATGTTGGAGATGTTTTCCTCTTTTTCACTAACCTACTCTCACCTAAACTAAGAAATATAGATTTGGTGTAGAGGATGTTGATATATTTCAATGGTACAATTTTTATAAAATTTAGAGCAATTGGATGAAATTTATGGATATTTTAAGTTTAGGGGATGGGATGAGTCGAAATGAGTTCCCTGCATGAGTCCATAGTCCACAATACATTGTTTTTTTCCTTGGTATAGATGGAATGCTTGATCGAGATAACTAAAGGGGGCATGGAGCTAGTCCATTAGTTCTCATCAGTCTACTTTACCCACAACTTTTATAGGTTGGTGTGTTGGGTGGAGTATCGGCTCTGAGTGGAACTGCTCCACGCCCACTCCACTTGGAATTCAATTCCCGCAACTCTTAGTTTCCCCAAAATACATATTTCCCTCGCCGTTTGTTCTCTCCACTGATCCATTTTCTTCATCATTGTTTCCTTTTTCCTTTGGCATAAATTTCATTGTGGGGAACCAATGGAACATGGGAACTATTCCATTAGTTCCCAAAATGTCTGCACCATCCGCATTATACTACCTCATTCGCCTAGACTCCTTTGTTACGGCCCGAAAGCCTTTGCAGGAGGAACCAATGACCCATGGGAACCATTCCACCTGCGTGACCCAAAAATCCTCACTACACTTCCATCCTTCCTCTTGTGGCCAAATTGGAAAATCGGGTAACTTGAAGCTTGAAGGAACTTGATCCTTTTATTCCTTCTAGGCCTAAAAAAACCCGCAATATCCTATAAATGACCCAATTCATGATTTTTTCTTGGTTTTTTTCTAAGTATGGATCTCGAGGAGTTATACAAAGGAGAGACAGAGCCTTAGAACATTTAATTTCTCCATTTTTCATCGGTTTTTACATGTCCAATACAAAATGAATCATGTGAGTTATCAAAATGGCCCTAGGAGGGGGATTTTGGGTAACATTCCTTCTTACCCACTTCCTCCTAATTATGTTTAATCCAAGTTTCCTCTTTTTTAGGACCATGGATATCCATCAAAGTGTATTAGATCAATTCATGTTGCATGATTGGATTATTCTTGTGATGATACATTATTGAACAAGTTTTTCCCTAGGAGCCTCCTACACTATGATTTGTGATGGTTTTATGAATTTCCTTTACACTTTGTTAGATATTTCACTCCTCTAGAAAATATATTTTTGGATCACTTTTCTATGAACATTGGAACTAAAATATCATATGCAAAAATGGATAAAATGAA
Organism: Taxus wallichiana var. yunnanensis; assembly: GCA_018340775.1. Taxonomy (NCBI): domain Eukaryota; kingdom Viridiplantae; phylum Streptophyta; class Pinopsida; order Cupressales; family Taxaceae; genus Taxus; species Taxus wallichiana. Next base: position 240,637,398 of record CM031236.1, on the reverse strand, counting down.
GCAAGGATTTAATGAGCATCTTAGTGACTATGTTTTGTGTTATAAGAATAATATTACTAAAATGAATAATGTCTTGGCTGAATTTGAGTTTTAGGATCTATTTATCCAAATTTTATTACCTCCTTTTCAAGAGTTTGATCTATTTAATTCTTCTAATTATTTTGATCATTTATGTCATACTCTTAAATAACATGAAACTAAGTTACTTTCTATGGGAAATCTTAAGTATGTTGATAATAATTCCAATCAATCTACAAACAAATTCCAAAGTAAATAAACCTTAAACAGAAAGCATAATGATCCTAATCCTATTGTTAATGTTGTATAGCAACGAAAAAATCTCTAAATACAACCTAAATGATGTACAATTACTAGATTTCCATATCTACCCCGTGTTTTGTTTCCTTAGCACATCGAAAGAAATCTGATTTCTCCTCCATCCCCTCTTGAGGTAGATGTTGATCATCCTCATGGAAAGAGTTTTGATGAAAATGCACATTATGATTATCATATATGTAATGGCCATTCCACTGATAGATGCTTTAAGATTAGAAATTTGATTTAGGAATATATTGAAAATAATGCAATTTAAATTCATAAGCCTACTATTTATAAATCTACTAATGATAATGACAAGCTTAAGATTTTCAATTATCCATTTCCCAAACATGAAAAATCAGATCCTAAATATTTTTTTGATCATGTTTATCATACGCTTCAACTCCATCCTCTTCTAATCATCATCTTGGGTTTCTTATTGGTACTATATAGATTCCACCATCTATTATTACATTTATGGATGTATATTTTCATGCTTCATTTTCATCACATAGATTACACACTGATTATTATGTTGGTACTCATGTTCTTAACAATGTTATGGCGTATCCTACTTTTAAAATAATGCATTTTCATTATATTTCTTATTATCTATTGGCTTTCCATTATCCCATATGACACTTAGATCACCTAATTATCATGGGCATGTGGTTTTCCCATTCACCGGTTGGCCGCTTACTATCTTTATGCCTTTCTCTCTTGGATATAAGGTTATACATTATGACATGGTATTAGGATTTCCTTGGCTTAAGGATTCCAAATACATCTTATCCATAGTTCATTTATGTCTTAATCGGAAATTTTAATACCCCTAACCAAAACCCTACTTTTATTTTTGGGTAAATTTGTAAAAATAGGTTTCGTATAGATGGAAAATAAGTGTAAAATATGTATAATGAAACAAGCCAATCAAATTTAGGATATAGGTTATAGTTGGGATAAATAGCCATATATGGACTTCATATATGAAACTCGTCTATATATGTAATCGACATATATATAGTATGCCTATATATTTCTATCAATTCAAACAACCATTTGTACATGCAACTAGGCGTTTGTAGGTGAACAAGTCATATGACTGTATAGGTGGATGTTAATGTTGGGATGTTGTCTTTATATGACTGGACAACCTTTTGTACATACATCCATCAACTTTAGTTGGCCTTCTACATGTGCAACTATCCATCTATGCATATAGGCTTCCGTCTATACACATAAGCAACAATCTAAACAAACTATCATTTGTATGGTGGCCCATACTCATTGACACCTTGTCCACTCTCCTACCATCACTTGCTTCCACGTTTCCTCATAGGATTATAAATATATGTTAGGGCCTTCTATATCACTTTTACAACTATAATTTTACACTCTATTCTCCTCCTCTAGGCTCCTATGGCTGCTTATTAGACTAGAGTAAAAAAACATGTGTTCCTTATCTAAAATCCAAAAATGGAATTCATTTCTACATCCTCTCAACAAAAATCCAATTTACAAACCTCATGTTTGTGTAATTCATAAACTTACTGAAACTCAAGGATACATTCGGTGACATGGTATAAAAATGTTCTTTTCGAACACTAATTTTCATTCCTCAATATGAGATTAATGTCCATTTATTATAATTTACCATTATGACCCATCCAACAAGTAAGTTTACCATCATATTGTTGTCACAATATTTTTCTTTTGGAACATATCCAAAATACATCTGAAATTTAACACGACTTCCCCACATCAATGTAAATGCTATGAAAACAAAATATTTACTCTCGACCAAGATAAAAACTACACGAGTCCCACTACAACTTACAGGTGGAAGGTAATAATCTCTCTTTTTTCCTTTTTTTCTTTCTATTGACATCACGATAAGCTAATAACATGTTTTTTATATTGTGGAACTAACTAGAATAAATAAAAAATGGGATTACCATGCAATTTTTTGCACACACATTTTGGTAGGAAATGATTGAATTTTTTTCGGAGCTAGGATAGTCTTGCATGGAAGACAAGATGACATTCCATACTAGCCTATTATCTACATACTCCATTATTTTAGTTGTAAATAATATGATTGGTGTACATATTTATCCAATAGGATAAGAAGTGATTTTTCATATACTATTTGCAATGATAATGCAACATTTTCATCTTGCAATTATATAATTACATTATATTATGAGGCCTTTTATGAGTTGCACTCACAAAATACTAATATTTTGACTTTTTACGATAAAATCAAAGTGAATTGTATTTCAATTGGGGATCAAGAGGTAACTTTAAGTTTAAATTATTATAAAATGATTTCATTTATTTATTTGACAAATAGAGCTAATATTATATTCACTTCTTTTAGAAGAGTGATTATATCATATATAGAAAGAAAAGTTGTAGTTAGAGGTCATCAACCTCCGAGGATTCAGTGGATTCAAATATGTATGTAAAATCATCTCCTATTACATTTTCGATACAAAAATTCATGAGGAGTTCTATCGCACCCCCTCCATTTCATCACATAAATTTGTCAATTGTTCTAGGTATTACTATTGTCAATCATTAAGCTATGAATAATGGAACATACATTATTTTAAAATTTTAATTAATGGTACTATATTTGTTTTAATCATTACTCAACATTTACATATTCCAAGGATAGTTTTCATCAAACTTTGCCACATCAACAAAAAAAAACTGAAAGGTTTTAACAAATGGATACCACAAGGTTTCTATAGACACCTATAATGTAGCTTGAGCAATTTAAATACTTAAATTTCACTAATTATACACTTTCCCACAAATGGAAGACACATCGTTAATATAGCACACTTCCTCTTCTATCACCATTAATTAGCTCCATTACGCTAGTCAATTAACCTTTCTATCCAAAAATGATGCCAATTAATGACCTTTCGTTAATCATCTCCCATTTCTATATAGATTAATTAATTATTTAAGCTCCCTTTCTATCTACATTAATTAATTATTCTTAATTAATTAATTCTTTCTTCTATTCAATCAATAAATCATCACTTATTTGATTAAATCCCTCTCATAGTCTAAATCATGCTAATTATTCCTCTAAAAAGCTTTTATAAGCTTGCACACCTATTAATTAATCACTTTGATTAATTAATAAAACCCCTCAAACCCCATGGGTCACTAAAGGACAAACTAAACTCTCCTAAGGTTGACTTAACCCTTTCTAAACCTCCCTTATCCACAACTAACCCAACCTCTCCATTTATCCCACATGAAGAGGGACGTAGAGATTCTTCTATCCATTGGGCTATATAAGGAGCCCTCTTCCTACCTTTCTTTGTACACCTTTACACACTTAAATGAGCATAGAGCCTAAGCTATAGCCATTTTATCATCTTAGAGCATTCTTCATTGGAGAAGCTAGCTACTTTCATTTCTTGTATTCATCCATACAAGTTTTGAAGTCATATGGGGATATGTCAAATGGTCTTGTAGCCATGGATTGACAAGACTCCATTCTTAAAAACCTTGGGATTCAAACATAAAATCAAACCTTTGATTGCTAACGATCTAAATAGGTTCATTTCATTTGATTAACATGTTAGTTTGAATATTTGTTCATGTTCTAATGCAAGGATGTTGGTAGATTAGTCTTGCTTAATCTCTAAGCATGATGGTGCATTGATTTTGATTTAGCTTTGCTTTAGGACTACTAGGTGCTAGTTCTAATTATTTTTGCATTGCTAACAAATTCATGTACACATTTGGCATGCCCGGTGGAACAGTTCCTTAGTCCCTTAACATTCTAGTTCAAATTTTATTGTTATTTCAAGTTTTTGGCTAACCCTTAATATACACATATGGAAAATAATGTTCAATTTATTAGGATTTTGCTAATATTACATGTGTAGGATCTCATTTAGAGATTTAATTATAATGGGTTGTTGTGAATTTTGAGCTAACATACTAAAATTTGGAGTGTTTTGAGCTTTTGGTGTCTTTAGCCGTATTTTGAATGTAGGATAGGTATAGGCACACAAACCCTGGCACTGGCACATTAAACTTTGCACAGACACACATTCGGAGCACACACACTCTACTCGTATTTTATCTTCACCGATCTAGAAACCTATCAAGCTAGTGCATATTCCCTAACCCTAGACGCACATACCATAATCTTGGCATGTGCATCTTTTAGCTAGTGAAAGCACACTATCTGAAATATTATACCACATTTTTTCTAACCCTGGTGCACACACCTATACCATGGCACACACACCCATATCCTAGTACATGCATCTCTCGGGTGGTGCAGGCACATTGTCTAAGTATTCATACCTCTTTTTCTAACCCTAGCGGACATGCCTACACCCTAGCGCACACGCCCATATCCTAGCATAGGCATTCCTCAGGTGGTACAAGTGCACTATGGATTTAGATTTACAAAGAGGGTGCAGATGCCCTAAACCACATGCACATGCCCTAAACCATGCGCACATGTCCTAACCCACGCGTAGATTTTTAATCGAGTTGGCGTATTACTTTCATATTTGTGGAAATTTGTTTCCTAAGGTACTAACATCATTACAGGTTTTATTTTTACATGGATATGCTAGACTAGACAAGGAACAGAACCTTGCATGTTAATTATAAGAGTAAGATCGTGTATTCTTTTCCCTCATGTCTTTTGGGGTGATCTTGGGAATCGAAATGATTCTTATGTCTTTTGGTTCTTTAAGAATATGTTGAATGTCCAAATTGAGAAAAAAATATTTCACGTTTTAATTAAGTGATTCCATTTATTGAATTCTTGGATTTTGTGTCGCATATGCTCTTCTCTTGCGTCTTAGGGAGATCTTGAGAATCAGAAATGACATTTATTCTTTTTAAGGAAAATTACTAATCCATTGTGTAGAACCACAAATGCTTGTCAAATAAGAGTGGAGTTGAAATAAAAATAAACAACTAATACAGGTTTCCATGTAGGTTTCAAAAGGTGTTCAAGAAAACCACATCCAATTTAAAAAAGATAATAAAACACACCACAATCAATCAGACACTTGTATTTACGAGTTCGGATAAGGGTACGCCCTGTCTACTTAAAACTATGACATAACCCCTTTAGCATAAGCCTTAAGATACAACAATGGGGGTGGTCCTAGGAACCCCAAAGTAGTCCATGCAAGAGGGAACCTTGTGGACAAAATGGGAAGTGCTCCACACAACCTACTTGACTAGTATTACCATTTGTGATATTTAGCGTCATAAGTCATATGTATCACGACCCCAATGGAGAGTACATGATGGATGCATTTATTTCCCAATGTGATTCAAGGGGGTAAAGTAAAGACAAAATACTCCCAAATTAGTTAGTGTGACATTTTGGGTAAATCGAGCTTGCTCTTAGATTACTTATGACACTTGTTATCCAAAATGTGCCCCTTGCTCATTTTGTGGCTAACTCCTTCCATTCTTCCCTCTCTTGTGCTTTAGTCATATTTTTTTTTCTTTTCAGGCACTCAAAACTTTTTGGAAATGGCACCATTAGATAGAGCTCTTTCTCAACTTTCCAAAACGTAAAGTTTTCCTCCTAACTCCATGTATTTTTGAAGTTATGGCTCGACAGAGTTTTTGTGGGAAATTTTCCCTTGAAAGGCCCGCAGCCAATGAGATGCCACCATGTGTCTAAGGAAGTGGTAGGGGTCGGAGGAAAACTTGGAATTTTCACCAAGTGTTTGGAAAAAGTTTTCAAAAGGAAGGTTTTCCCCGCAGGCCCACCGGCGAATCAGATGATGCCACGTGTCCAGGGGAGGAATTTAAAAATTTGACTAAGTGTTGGTGCATGGAAAATTTTGGAGGGAAGGCCCGCGTCCAATAATATTGCACCACGTGTCCTATGTTGTAAGAGTTTCGAGGGTGGGGGAGAAGTTAGAATTTTGGTGAAGTGTTTTGCCAAATTTCAAAAAGGAAAGTTTTGATCCGCTGCCCGTCAATCAACCAATCAACAAAGGCATGTGTGTCCTCGGTCCTTGGACCGGCGGAGCGTGGGGTAAGATTGGGAAATTTTCCCAAAGTGTTGGTACAAAAGTAAAAATGTTTACGGAGGGCCCGTGGCTAATGTAATGATGCCACATGTCTCGGACTAACGGGGGTGTGGGGAGAAATCGAGAAAATTTTTGTAAGGGAAAACAAAGGAAAAAGCTCACCCCCAAAATATGAGCTAATGGAATCATGCCACGTGTCCATGTGGCGCGAAAAATAGAGGACAGGCCCACAAGGAAAATTTAAAGGGGCAAGACTGCATCTAATGGGGTTATGCCACATGTCCAGGGTCGAAAATGGTTAAAACGGCAACGGAGAAATCTTGGAGGAAATGCCCGCGTCCAATCACTGTTGCCACGTGTCCTCAACTCATTGGCACAGGTGGGGATTTTTTGAAAAATTTTCAAAGGGTAAAGCAATGAAAAATGAAGCGCAGAGTGCCCGTGTCCAATCAAAACATGTGACGTGGCACCCAAAATGGTGGAGCGTGGGGTTTTTGGGGAAATTTTCCCAAATGTAAAAAGGTGAAAAATTCAAATTTTCGCCACCCATCCGATTTGGCCCTGTTTTGCGCTAAAATTTCAAATGGCCATATCTTTCGATCCAGAGCTCAGGTTTTCATGTTCTTTATATCAATGGAAAGCTAGTGAAATTATCTACAAGATTCTAGGGTCATTTTTGTATTTTAATGGATTTTGGAGAGAGAAAATCTAAAAACACCTCTGGCACATGGTCATGGACAGAAATGACGTTTCAACCACCATTTTTAATGAAGAATGGCTTGCATTCTCTCCCAACATGGCTAAAAATGTTAGGGGATGGGCCTGTAAGGATGCCCATGCTATTTTGATTGTGTTTTGGTCAATGGTTGAATCTTCCCCACGTTTTCCCATGTTTCTCTCTCCTGGGGTTATGGCTTGCACTGTAAAAGCCAGAATGGGTTCATTTTTGCAAGAGGAGACACTTTTTTAGCTCTGTAACTTTCCTTTTTCTTCCTCTTTGGTAGAATTTGTGAAAAATTTTACCTTTCCATGTAATACAACACCCCTTTTTGCCTCTTGATCACTGTAATGCATTGTATTGGATCTGAAATGTTAATATATGTTCTGTGATTAAAATCTCTCAATCCTTTCATATATCTATCATTGTTTTCCTGATCTTTCATTACATTTTGAGCAATTTGTGCATGCTTTGTGCTATGTTCTCTTATGGATTGTGTATGTATTGTAGTATCAGGTGTCTGCAACTCCTTTGGTGCATCACTTCATTATTATTATCTTCATTTTCTTGCATTCCCTATCTTTGTCCCCTTGGAATTTAGAGTAGGAACTAGGAATTCAAACCTCTGCAACTTGTAAGTGACATATCTGATCAGAGGAGTTTGAGGAACCAGCCTCTAATATGGAGATTCCTCTCCCATTTTTACAAGTCCCACACTTGGGGAGAGGATTCAATGTTGTGCAATCACACTGGATGTTTAAGATGTCAAACTAGAAGTCTGATCAATATCTAGGGGTGTTGCTGATTTGCAACAATAGTTTTGGCATGCCCGGTGGGACCTTAGAGGTCTTCATCTTCATTGCAACAAATTGATGTGCATTTTTTGCAAGTTTCCAAGTTTAAAGAGCCCTATTTTACACATCTGGGTACTTCAAGGAAGAACAATCAGCTGGTTTTAGTAGTACAGGCCTGAAAACTCATGAGAAGAATCACCACGAGGTCAAGAGTTGGAGAAAAGAAGTGTTGTTTGATTAGCCGTAGTTATCTCCAAGAAGAAGGAAAAGAGGTAGGATAATTCAGAGGTCTCCATCTCCACCAAATAGAACTCTCTCAACTCCTCCACCTGGTAGGCCTTTCATTCAATCAACAAGGGTTCTAAGGCCAATCAGAATGGCACAAAACAACCCCTATGTCAATTTCACTGGTAGCAGCCCACTTGTTCAAAGGTCATAGAACCCAATCCTAGTTGGGGCATTGAAGAACATCCCATACTTTACTGGAGAGAATCAGACTACTCCCGGTGATCATGTTAAGGATATTGCTAACATTTGTGTAATCCATGAAATTAATGAGATGTAAGTTCTTGTCAAATTGCTTGACATATTCATTCAAAGGGAAACCTTTGCAATGGTTCAAGAGTCTTTCCTCAGGTTCTATCCAAAATTGGAACCAGCTATGTATAGCCCTCCATGAGTAGTTTGGAGAAAAGGGAGACAACTTGTCCCTTTTGGAGCAGTTGACAACCATCAAGAGAGCTCCCAATGAGCAACTGATTGATTTTAACTTCAGATTTCAAAGGACTTGGGAGAGAATTCCAGTGGCAGTCAGGCCAACAACTAGAAGGTGCTTTCCTTTATTACCTTAAAGCTTTAAATTCTGATATTTCTATGTTAATTCAATCCATGGGAGGCACAACTATCCCCATTGCTTATAGCATTGCCATTAGAGCTGAAAATTGTTTGATTCAAGCTGGCAAGCTAGCTCCTAGGCCTCCAATGCCATTATTTCCAAGTTTAGAGAGCCCAAGTGCTAGCCAAGTGCCTATTTTATCTCCTATTCCCACTCCTAGAAATCAAAATTTAAATGAAGCTTCTACTTCATCTTCTAGTACCTCAAATGAACTTCAAGAAGTCATGAAGCAATTGCAAAATCTAGGCAATGAGCTGGTTACACTCAAGAGGCAGCAAGCCCAAGGTTTTAGACCTCCTTTCTAGCCTCAAGCTCAGCCTAATAGGCAGCCATACCAACCTCAAAGACCACCCAATCCAGCTGTAAATCTAAATCAAGTAAGGCCTCCTGCCAATAGACCATTTCAGCCCTATAATCCCAATGCTACATCTGCCTCTAAAGCATTAGTGCCAGTACAAAACAATATAGCTCAAGAGTATGATTGGTGTTTCCCATGCAATGAACCTCATAACCAGTCCATGTGCTTCAATAGTGCCTTGAATCAAGCATTAATGGTGACAACTACTAGTGTGGAAGGTGAAGGTAGCCAAGGAAGTAACCAACAACAAGAAACATTCCAGTAGCAATCAGCTCCAAATGATGCCACATTTGTAAACCGCTGTAGGCGTAAGATTTTTGTGGCATGAATCAAATAGCTTCCCAAAGTGTTGCAACCAACACAAGGTCAAAGAGGAGAAATTTGGGTGAAGAATAGCCATTAGCCCCAAGCAATCCTCAATCTTCTATCACTCCACAAACTATTGGCAAACAAAATTCAATCCCAAACACGCAAGGACTGCCTAAAACAGCTCCTAAAACAACTCAAATACCAGTTGCTTCTACCCATGTGCAAGGAATGAATATGCAGGCCAAGGGACAACAAAGGGATACTTCATCTCCATTCAATATCATTGATCAGATGAAGAAGACAAATGTAAACATATCAATGTGGGAATCACTATCTATCCCAGGCCAAAGAGATTTGCTACAAGTTGCCATGAAGGACTGGTCAACTTCAAACCAGTAGGCCTAAATGTAAGAGAAAGTTCTCACAAATGGAGGACAACAAGGTAAAGTGTTGAAGCCCCCTCCATTCTATGTTTCATTGATCATTGAAAACCAATTAGTACACAACTGCATGATTGATTCCGGAGCAAGTAGTTCAGTAATGCCCAAGAAAATAGCTGATCAGTTGGGAATTCATTATGAAGTCATATCCAAAGGGGTAGTACAATTGGATCGGACATCAGTAACAATAGTTAGAGTGATAAAAAACTTAATTCTTACTTTGCATGCATGTCCCAACGTTGTTGTTTTACAAGATGTCTCGGTAATAGACCTTCCACCACTCTTTGCCCTATGTCTGTCAAGGGATTTCACAGCCAAGATTGGAGGCTACTTATTTGCTGATTGGTCACACATGTTGTTCAAGACAAGATATGGAACTAAAGCCACAATCATATCTGAGCCTATTGCAAACTTTCACATTGAGCCTTACACTCCAAGTCAGATCAATACCAATTGTTCAACATTTGATCAAGAAGATTATCCAAGCACTAATGAAACTGACACCAAGGTAGGAAGCATCCCAGATCTAACTCTTGATGAATGGGAAAACAAGGTGCATTATTTTGATCCTTATCAAGAAATAGAAGAATCTGAGCTAGGAGTCTATTGCATGCATGAATAAAATCAGCCTATTCCTAGCATCACCAAGCCAAACCACAAGGATGACAATGAGGTATGGCAGTTGTTTTTTGATGGATCAAGGAGTAGACAAGGTGCAGGAGGGGGAGCTATGCTTGTTTCACCACAAGGAGTTAGTATTATTTAGCTTTTAGATTTCAGTTTACATGCTCTAATAACACTGCTGAATATGAAGCCTTGATACAAGGATTGCATTGGTCAATCAAGAGAGGAATAAAGAACTTGCAAGTATTTGGTGACAGTGAGTTGATTGTCAACCAAGTTAAGGGGTAGCATGCTGTCAAGAATGATCTACTCAAGTGTTACAAGAACAGGGTGTGGGACCTCATTAAAGATTTTGAGGGCTTTGGCATAAAATCCATTCCTAGAAAAGAGAACCAAGTTCTTTGACAGAGGCTTGCAGCAATTGGGTCATCTTTTGACGCGTTGTTGAAAGCATTCAAAGGGACAAGGTATAGCCAAAAATCCACATGATTGTGAGGCCTTCAGTACCAGACAATAATGTAAGTTGGAAAGTGTTTGAAAATGATCAGCAAATCATCCATTTCTTGCAAGAGGAGGCTGAGTTCTCAGCTAAAAATCAGAAAAATTTGGAGTAGCGAAGAGTATGGTAACCAAGTGGTACAACTGAGAACCAACAAGCTACCCAAGGGAATTATTAATTTGGAGTCCATTTTCAATCCTAATGATCAGTTTAGGAAGGAGAAAGCAAACATCCAAGTCAAGGGAGAAGATTCATTGCCGTCTTGGTGAAGAAGGAAAATAATTACAAATTGGTAAAATGACAACTGAACAAGAAAGGTACGAGTTCATACAACTTTGTCAAGAATTCCCTGATGTGTTTTCTTGGAGCTATGAAGATTTGAAAGGTTTCAATCTGAGTTAGCTCAACACACCATTGAGTTAGACCCAAGTACTAAACCCATCAGGAAAAAACAAAGGCCAGTCAATCCACACATGGAGCCTCTCATGAGGAAAGAATTGAATAAGTTGATAGAATCAAGAATCATTTTTCCTATCAAGCATTCTAGTTGGGTGGCCAACTTGGTCCCAGTTAGAAAGAAGAGTGGGGAAATCAGATTGTGTGTTGACTTCAGAGATTTGAATAGAGCATCTCTCAAGGATCATTATCCACTTCCTTCTATGGAGCAAATTTTACAAGTTGTTGCCGGCTCCGAGAGGTTTTCATTACTTGATGGCTATTCGGGGTACAATCAGATTATGGTGAAGGAAGAGGATCAGTTCAAGACAGCCTTTACAACCAAATGGGGAACTTATGCATACATGAAAATAAAATTTGGGTTGTCCAACGCTGGAGCTACTTTCCAAAGAGCAATGGACATGGCATTCAAGGATTTGATTAACAACATAGTGCTGATATATCTTGATGATATCACTGTTTTTTCAAAACATGCAGCAGACTATCTCTTTCATTTGAGACAAGTGTTCCGAAGGTGCAGAAGATTTGGAGTATCCTTGAATCCTAAAAAGTGTATTTTTCTAGCCCATGAAGGAAAACTCCTTGGCCACGTTGTCTCCCAAGAAGGATTAGCAATTGATCCAGAAAGAGTTGAATCCATAAGAGCACTACCATTGCCAAGCCACAAGAAGGCCCTTCAAAGTTTCTTGGGGAGAATAAATTTTGTTTGGATATTTTTCCCAAATTTTGTAGCCCTTATCAAGCCTATCACCAAGATGTTAAAGAAAAACATGGCCTTTAAATGGACAGCAGAAGGCAAGGAAAGTTTTGAAGCAATCAAAGAAGCCATCTCTCAAGCCCCAACTCTCATCAACCTAGATTTCTCCAAGGATTTCATGCTCTATGCATTTGGGGGTGATGATACTATTTCTACAATTTTGGTACAGCAGAATAAAGACAATGATGAGCATCCAATTGCTTTCTTTAGCCAAAGCCTGGAGGACTATGAGGTGAAGTATTCCTTCATTGAGAAGCATGTTCTTGCGAATCGGAGCTTGAAGAAATTCAAGCATCTAGTTTCAAACAAAAAGGTTTAGTTGTTGGTTTCTCATGTGGGAGTTAGGGACTTCCTCCTCAACAAAGACTTGAATGAAAAAAGGGCACGTTGGATTACTCATGTCATGGAGTATGACGTAGAGATCAAAGTCACCAAGTTGGTCAGAGGAAAAGGATTGTGTGAGCAGCTGATTTTGAGCAAACAAAAGTAAGCATGCAATGAGAAGGAGGTTGTTTTGCCGTTGTAAGACAGCCATGAGCAAGGAAGCACTCAAGAGGAAAATAATGGTGTGTTCCCATTCCCTACTTTGGACCCAAGACATAATGCACTTCCTAAGCACAGTCTATGCCCTCCGAGATGAACAAGACCAAAAGAAGACACTTCAGATTGCAGGCTGTCCCATATGCCCTTGTTGATGGTGTTTTGTTCAAAAGGGATGTGAATGGAGTACTGCTGAGATGCATTGGTACAAATCAGATTCATAGGGTGTTGGAAGAGTTCCATGGTGGACCAGTTGGTGGTCATTTTTCACCAAGAGTGACATCTCTAAAGATCATGAGGGCTGGCTATTATTGGCCCAAGATTTTTAGTGATTGTTATGCATGGATCAAGAGGTGCAAGAATTGTGCATTCTTCATAGGTAAAGAGAGGCTAGCTACCCTTCCATTGCATCCAATTTCAGTTGACCAGCCATTCATGCAATGGGGTTTAGACTTCATTGGAGTCATTAATCCCAATTCAAGCCAAGGGCACAAATGGATTTTAACAGCCATAGATTATTTCACCAAATGGACTGAAGCAGTAGCACTCAAGGAAGAAAATGAATCTAGCATCCTAGATTTCTATGAGGGAATAGCAACTAGATTTGGCATACCTGCTACAATAATATCAGATAATGCATTAGCATTCATTGGGTCCAAGGTGACTGAATGGGCTGTCAAGAATGGGATCTACCTAAGTACTTCATCAAACTATTACCCTCAGGGTAATGGCCAGGATGAGTCTACAAACAAGAAATTTTGAGGATCATTAAAAGGACTCTTGATGAAAATCAGAGGTCTTGGCATACTAAATTGAAATCAGCCTTATGGGGTGATAGGATAACTCCCAAGAGATCTACGAGTAACTATCCATTTAAGCTTCTTTATGGGAGAGAGGAAATTTTCCCATGTCTCTTGAGTTGCCAACATTGGAACTCATGAAACAGTTGGAGTTGTTGGATTTTGAGCCCATGGAAGTCAGATATGTAGAATTGATGGAGCTCCAAGAAATCAGAAATCAAGCATCCCGAGAAATGGAGAAGGATCAAGCTTTGATCAAGAAGACCTTTGATAAGAAGGCCAAGGATAGATCTTTCCAAGTTAGAGATCTAGTGTTAAAATGGGATGTAGATAGAGCAAAACCGGGAAGGCATTCAAAATTTGATGCCATTTGGAGTGGCCCATACATGGTCACAAAGTGTAAGGATAACAATGCTTTCCAATTGTCTTCATTGGATGGCGAAGAACTACAGATTCCAGTAAATGGAATCCATCTAAAGCATTGCTATTGAAGGAAATCTCCACCTTGTACATATTAGCTTAGGTTTCCATTCCTCCAAGTGCTTGTGCACATTGTTTTGTTGTAGTTTAGTTTGCTTTCCCTAAGTGCTTTGGCACAAGCTTGTTGTTCTGGGAATGTGTTTGCAGGCCTTGCTCCATCATGTGATATTCCACCTCCCTCCTTGCAGTGTTCTAGTCAGTTGGGGTACCAAACAAAGAATTTGATGACTCCATGCCCGGATTGTTTAGAAATCTGGTAGCTTCATCCGGTAGGCAGATGACCCCTCTGAGTCGCCAAAATTGTTATCCAAAATGTGCCCCTTGCTCATTTTGTGGCTAACTCCTTCCATTCTTCCCTCTCTTGTGCCTCAGTCATATTTTTTTGCTTTTTAGGCACTCAAAACTTTCTGGAAATGGCACCATTGGATAGAGCTCTTTCTCATCTTTTTATAAAGGTAAAGTTTTCCTCCTAACTCCATGTATTTTTGAAGTTATGGCTCAACGATTTTTTGTGGGAAATTTTCCCCTGAAAGGCCCGCAATGACCAATGAGATGCCGCCATGTGTCCAAGGAAGTTGTAGGGGTCGGAGGAAAACTTGGAATTTTCACCAAGTGTTTGGAAAAAAATTTCAAAAGGAAGGTTTTCCCAGGCCCGCCGATGAATCAGATGATGCCACGTGTCTAGGGGAGGAATTTGCAAAATTTGACAAAGTGTTGGTGTATGGAAAATTTTGGAGGGAAGGCCCACGTCCAATAATATTATGCCACGTGTCCTATGGCATCAAAGTTTTGGAGGGCGGGGAGAAGTTAGAATTTTGGTGAAGTGTTTTGCCAAATTTCAAAAGGAAAGTTTTGGTCCGCTGCCCCATCGACCAATCAGCGAAGGCCGAATGTCCTTAGTCCCCTGATAGGCGGAGCGGGGAAGATTAGGAAATTTTCCCAGAGTGTTGACGCAAAAGTAAAAATGTTTACAGAGGGCCCATGGCTAATGTAATGATGCCATGTGTCTCAAAATTGTGGGGGGCGGGGAGAAATTGAGGAAATTTTTCCAAGGGAAAATAGAGGAAATTTAAAAGAAAAAGCCCACCCCCAAAATGCGAGCCAATGGAATCTTGCCACGTGTCCATGTGGTGGCGAAAAATAGAGGACATGCCCGCAAGGAAAATTTGAAGGGGAAAGCCCACATATAATGGGGTTATGCCACGTGTCCAGGTCAAAAATGGTCAAAACGGTGATGGAGAAATCTTGGAGGAAATGCCCGCGTGCAATCATTTGTTGCCATGTGTCCTCAACTCATCGACCCGGTGGGGATTTTTGAAAAAATTTCAAAGGGAAAAGCAATGAAAAATGAAGCGCGAGTGCCCGTGTCCAATCAAAACATGCCACGTGGCACCCGAATGGTGGAGCGAGGTTTTTAGGGAAATTTTCCCAAATGCAAAAAAGGTGAAAATTTTCAAATTTTCACCCGCCAATCCGATTTGGTCCTATTTTACCCTAAAATTTCAAACGGCCATATCTTTCGATCTAGAGCTCAGTTTTCACGTTATTTATATCAATGGAAAGCTGGTGAAATTCTCTATAAGATACTTTGGGTCATTTTTTTATTTTGATGGAGTTTGGAGAGAGAAAATCAAAAAACACCTCTGGCACGTGGTCATGGACAGAAATGACGTTTCAACCGCCATTTTTAATGAAGAATGGCTCGCATTCTCTCCCAGCATGGCTAAAAATGTCAGGGGATGGGCCTGTAAGGATGCCCATGCCATTTTGATTGTGTTCGGTTAATGGTTGAATCTTCCTCACGTTTTCCCGTGTTTCTCTCTCCTGGGGTCGTGGCTTGCACTGTAAAAGCCAGAATGGGTTCATTTTTGTAGGAGGAGACACTTTTTCAGCTCTGCAACTTTCCTTTCTCTTGCTCTTTGCAGAATTTGTGAAAAATTTTACCTTTCCATGTAATAAATCACCCTTTTTGCCTCTTGATCACCGTAATGCATTGTATTTGATCTGAAATTTAATATATGTTCTGATTAAAATCTCTCAATCCTTTCATATATCTATCATTATTTTCCTAATCTTTCATTACATTTTGAGCAATTTTTGCATGCTTTGTGCTATGTTCTATTGTGGATTGTGTATGTATTGCGATGTATCGTGTCTACAACTCTTTTGGTGCATCACTTCATTAGTATTAGCTTCATTTTCTTACATTCCCTATCTTTGTCCCCTTGGAATTTAGAGTAGGAACTAGGAATTCAAACCTCTCGCAACTTGTGACATATCTGATTAGAGGAGTTTGAGGAACCAGCCTCTAATATGGAGATTCCTCTCCCATTTTTACAAGTCCCACACTTGGGGAGAGGATTCAATGTTTTGCAATCACACTGGATGTTTAAGATGTCAAACTAGAAGTCTCGATCAATATCCAGGGTGCTTTGCTGATTTGTAACAACAACACCTAGTTGAGTGAACCACCCATGAAGCTATCTTTGACCAGGAGCGCACTTGGACCACATCAAATCTAATTTGAGTTGAGATATATTTTTCATCACGAAACATGTCAAGCATTACTTTTTCTTAGTTTTTCACTTTCCCTAAGGTGAGGTGAAACTCTTCTAAAGTGATGCCGACATTTTCAACCCCAATTGATCCAATTCCTTCACTTTCTTTTGACACTTTGTTGATCAAAAGAAGAGTGACTACCTTTGTGTTATCAAATGATTATTTCCCCACATTTTTCATTTTCTGCCCATCTATGTTTTGCGAGATGGGTTGTTAAACATCTAAAGTGTTTGGAGACATTTTAATATCATTGGTAGCCTTTTTATCTTAATACCCAAGTCAAGATCATCATCATAGTTAGGCTTGGTTCATCACTTTTATCCTCCTTTGAACAATTATCTTGTTTATATCTTGACACTACATTTTTGGTATTTATGTCTTGTTTCTTGTAAACTTAGCCTAAATATCTATATTGTAAGGTTACATTATATACACTTTAACAATTCCTAGGTATACTATCTCTTTAATTTGAGTTCAATTGTTACCTCAATTCTAAAGAGTGTTAAGTGTTAACCCTTGTGCATGTTATATCAATATCATATTGATATCAATACCTTACTTTCTCACATAGTCCGTTAACATATCTTGGTGAAATTCTTGTGTCATTCACAAATGTAACTAACAACTTTTGGAATATAGTTCTTGATTGAATTTGGGATTCCTTCTAGTATACTTTTTTTTTGGAGGTCGCGTTAACCTCTTGTTATTACTTATGCCTTGTTCATTTATTTTAACTTGACATAAGTAGGGAAATTTTGTTAATAATCATACGAAACCAACTAACTTTCCAAAAAAATTAGAAAGTACTTCATTTGATAATTTGGTTTGAAACTCAACATTATGTGACTGATTCTTTCTTGCTCATTCATTTAAGATGAAATTATTGTGTCGCGTTAGTTTTTTGACATTCGAACATATCTTAATTTATTGACATTCCATATTTCACTTAGGTTTGATAAAAATATTTGAACGTATTCATAGATACCGTAGTGGAACTATTACACATTATGGCTCCTAAAACACAATTAGGACTCAAAACATGGGCTTTGGAAACAAGACAAATGAAAACTTTGGAAACCTCCAACAAAAAGGATCAAACCCTTTCATTGGCCATGATCTTGGGCCTTTATTCTCTATGAAAAAGAGGTAGAAGAAATGATAGATCATAGCGGTGACAAGTTGGAATCCCCACTTGCGAGAATTTGATTTCTACCCCACTGCTAGATGAATTCCTTTTTAGAAACAAGGATCGGGTCTTGCACAAGTTGTAGTGTTGGAAGCCGAATGCCTATCGAACAAGAGGAAATACCACCTAAAAATGATGCTAATGAAGAGGAGAAACCCTTTATTAATAAGGAGAAAAATATATATACCCTTCCAAAATCCAAAAAAATAAAAAATTCTCCAAAAAAATCCTAAAAATTGTAAAACTCACAAAACTAGGTAAACCAACTCATAGCGGCTGAAACTCGTGTCTTGCGCATGGTATTCTTTCCATATCTTATTGGAAATTTTGCATCTTCACAGATCAAATGACTCACGGATCATCATATTTACAACCATTTACAAAGCTAGCCTACTTGCTTCGTTAGTACTCTGGGGCACATATAGTTTCTTGGTATTGTTTCATAGTGCAGTACACTTTTTCATTGGACCTATTATCCTTCATCATCTTCCCTTGTATGTATCCCTATTTGGGGCATAATTTTTTACCCTTTTTCATCAATCACGAACATTTGGGGATGTTCAACTTGATAACAAAACATTTTTACAACTATTTTGATCATTGTTGGTTGGAATATGTGTGTTTGTACTTGTTTTCCCTATTAAATGACCTTTTTCATTCTCATATTGCATTTCTTTTATATGTTGCATTGAGTAGGTTTTTCAAGTAAAGGAAAAATATTCGTAGTATAGATTTTTATGTCATCCTACTTTTGTTGTATGCTTATATTTTAAATAAGGAATGATGACGTAGATCTTTTCCAATATGATGACATTAAATTTGTTTAAATACACTAGATGAAAACTTGCTCTTTTATTTCCATCTTCATTCCTTCTTATTCCTACCCATTCTTCTATTTCCTTTCTCTCACTTTTTTATTTTCGATCACCTTCTCAGATCTCCCCATCGACACTTGAAGGGGCATATCTCACTTCTACTAATTTTTCTTCTACACTTTCAAAATTTATTTGTCTACTATCTTTGAAGGGGCATCACTTATGCCACCCCAAATAGGGAAAATTTAGACACCTATAATTTAGCCTAAGTAATTTAAATACTTAAATTTCATTAATTATACCCTTTCCCACAAATGGACGACATATCATCAATATAGCACACTTCCTCTTCTATCACTGTTAATTAGCTACATTACGCTAGTTAATTAACCCTTCTATCCAACAATGATGCCAATTAATGACATTCTATTAATCAACTCCCCTTTCTATCTAGATTAATTAATTATTTCTAATTAATTAAGCTCCCCTTTCTATCTACATTAATTAATTATTTCTAATTAATTAATTCTTTCTTCTATTCAATCAATAAATCATCACTTATTTGATTAAATCCCTCTCATAGTCTAAATCATGCTAATTATTCCTCTAAAAAGCTTCTATAAGCTTGCACACCTATTAATTAATCATTTTCAGTAATTAATAAAACCCCTCAAACCCCATGGGTCACTAAAGGACAAACTAAACTCTCCTATGGTTGACTCAACCCTTTCTAAACCTCTCATATCCATAACCAACCCAACCTCTCCATTTATCCCACATGAAGAGGGATGTAGAGATTCTTCTATCCATTGGCCTATATAAGGATTCCTCATCCTACCTTTCTATTTACACCTTTACATGCTTAAATGACAATAGAGCTGAAGCTATAACCATTTTATCATCTTAAAACATTCTTCATTGGAGAAGCTAGCTAATTTAATTTCTTGTATTCATCCATCCAAGTTTTGAAGTCATATGGGGATATGTCAAATGGTCTTGTAGCCATGGACTGACAAGACTCCATTCTTGAAAAGCTTGGGATTCAATACAATCAAAATTTTGATTGATAAGGATCTAAATAGGTTCATTTCATTTTATTAGCATTTAATAGAGATAGAGATTAATGGATTAACATGTTAGTTTGATTAATGGATTAACATGTTAGGTTGAATATTTTTCCATGTTCAAATGTAAGGATGTTGGTCGATTAGTCTTTCTTAAGCTCTAAGCATGATGGTGTATAGATTT
This sequence comes from Taxus wallichiana var. yunnanensis, assembly GCA_018340775.1. Classification (NCBI taxonomy): domain Eukaryota; kingdom Viridiplantae; phylum Streptophyta; class Pinopsida; order Cupressales; family Taxaceae; genus Taxus; species Taxus wallichiana. The sequence continues at coordinate 240,617,555 of CM031236.1, read as the reverse complement.
GTATTAAGATTTTCTTTAGGACTACTAGATTTTGGTTCTAATTCTTTTTCATTGCTAAAAATTCATGTACACATTTTCAACCAATGACTGGATAAGAAAATACACCTCTAGAAAAAATCATAAGGTACATTATTAGTATCACTTAAATTTATTATGTTATACTTTTTTATTAGTGGTAAATTGTTTTGGAAGGGAAGATACCCCTGATTAAAAAAATCCCAAAGGCCATATAAGCATGAGAACCAATGTGGTTTTTTAATAGGTGGGGGGCACACCCCATCTAAATGGCCTAACTATCAAGTATAACATAGAGTAACAACATCAATTTTTTTGTAGTTGGGGGCCACACCAAAAAAAAAGGCCTAACTACTAGATATAACAAAGATAAATGACTGTAAGAAATGAGAAAAGAACAATTAAACCAAAACCCTACAACAACTGCACAACCAAAAGAAAAAAAAACATAAAGACATAGAAAACTAAGAGGATCTTGACCCTCTATGGAACAGTTTTTGAAACACTTTTTTCATGTCCTCCAGAGCTTTGAATAGATTCAGAGTAGTATGCATCACTAGTTCCTTAATACTAGAGGAAAACATCTTCTTAGTAGATTTACCTCCTTTCCAGAGATCCTCTAGGATTCCACTAACATCACAAATTTTCTTTACCTTGATATGTAGGAACTTGAGAAAATCATGTTACATAATGAGTTGATTGACCTTTTTAGTGAAAATATTCTCCGGTGTCGATTCAATATCCTTTTGTTTCTGCTAATCTCTGTAAACCTTTTCTCAATAACCATAGTAGAGGTTTTCTTCCCCTTATTACAAGTGTTAAAAATTTGAGGCACTTCCTCCCCGAGGCTTTGTTAATTTCTATCTAGGCCCTACATCCGAGTTTGCATGTCTCTGATAGCCAAGGGAATTCTATTCGACTAATGGTCGAAAAATTTCCACTACACCTAATTATTTTACTTTAATATTTATTTTGAGAATCCTTTTGGTAGGCGGTGGATGGTTTCATGAGTCCTTTAGGTTTGTTTAGTTACATGGGAGGGGGAAGATTGGAACTTAAGGGGTTACTATCTAATCCAAAGTATTTCTCACTATGTACATCTTCCCTAAAGTTCCCTAAATTTGAAACATGTTGAAGGGTTTCTTGAGACCTTTCTGATGGTATGTTGAACTTCAGAAATAGAGTTCATATGAAAATTCTATCGCTGGTCAAAGCTAAGGTCTTAAACGGATCAACCCAGTCAATAGTCCAATCTAGATGTGACACGTGGAAAAAGTGGCAAGTGACGAGAAGGAAAAATGAAGGTTGTTCGATATGGTTTTAGGCCTCTAGTCTTCAACTCATGTTATGGCAGAAAAGAACAAGAGGCTCAACTTTTGTAATAGAGGGGAGCCCGACCATCATGAGAGCTATATTCTTGTTTGTCGATGTGGTGGGCTCTCAAACCAATGCACACTAATGTTAATTTTACATTTTGAGCTCAATATTGTGTTTCGAGTTCAATTTTTGCACTATGAGTTGATTTTTGCATTGCAAGTTGATAATCAGCTCAACAAGCTATTTTACTAGCTTGGTGGGGTGATCAACTCCCCACCGAGTTGATCACATTTTACCACATTGCTTGTTTGGATCAGTTTTATCTCCTCATTGTTCGGGATTGCATTCAAACCTCATGACTCGGCCTTATATTTGGCAGTCTAACCATTTAAACAATGCATGGGGATCAATCTCATCCCACTTACCTTGGCACCTATATATCCAATAGCAAAACGATTAATATAAATCCGAATGAATCGGTACCCCTCAAGGTGCGATTAAACAAAAAAATCCCATGAATTGGGTGATGCAACAATGCACAACTAGGTAGAGTTAATAATAACAAGAAAAGGGTGATAAGGATGTGGCCTCATCCATGTGTATATAGGCTCACATTCCTATATTCAAACAACAAAAACCCCCACCTCTAGCGAATGTGGGAATAACCCTAAAGTATGTGCAAATTGGTCCATCCAAAAGGTAGGGACGAGGTTTGAACAAGAGACCTCTCACCCCATGTTGCATCTTCCGACCAACTCATCACCAATGTCGGACAAGCTAGAAATGAGCTCGCCGATAAATAGAGCATTGTGCTCTGTGTGGTGGAGGAGACCAAATAGGGCAGCAAACATTCATCTCAAGTTTTAAGGCACTTAGAAGCACTTTCAAAACTTGATGTAAAAAGAAACGTTTCTCAGAATTATGAGACAAAGACGATTATGGTCTTATTTTCTCATGAAATTCTTTAGAGTTTCCTTTATAGGTGATTTTTCATTGCAGTTTTATAGAACAAACACGAGGAACCAACGAGCTCAATTTTCCAAGGACTTCGATCCGAACCGGGACATGGAGTAAAAATGGAATATTTTCATAATTTCATAATATTTCCATAAATGTAAACCTATTTCATGTAGGTTTTGTACATTTAAAGTTGTAGGAATTTTTCGGATGCATTTGCATAGGAAACAACAAGAGAAACACTTTGTAGGAGCCACGGATCGTTCTTGGGATAGTTTCTGCTATTTTTCAAAGTTCTTTGGGATATTGATCAGCTCATTTACAGGTATAAATATTTGTTAGTCAATATTGAAGGGTTTATTATACTTCATTGGACTTTGAATAGATCGATTCTCATTTCGAGAATCTAGAGATGTAGCCTTCGAGTGAACTCCATTATCAATCTAGTTTGTGGTGTTTTTTATTCATTTTTTAGAATATTTTTATCAAATAAAATTCATCCTTTGATTAATTTTATTAATTGATAAAATAAGCATGAAATCGTAGTAAATGTTGAAGTAACTTTCGATATCCATAACCCGAGAATCGCACTTGAATGCACTTTAGGATGTTTGGAATCATGAATTCAGTTTGAGTGCATTATAAATTCAACTTGTGAATTATTTAAAATGGTTTTGTATTAGAATCGGTAAATTCACTTAAGTTGGAAAAATTAGATTAATTGATCATTTTGGAAGAGTTTAAAATTGGGCTTCAAGATACCCAAAATTGGATAATTGAACTCATGATCAATGTTGAGTCTATTAAATTTGTTCATCTGAAAATTTTCTAAGTACTTTTGAAAAAAATAAGTACTATTTTCGGATCATTAGTAACCATATCATGACAAAGAAAGGTGGAGAAGAAGAATTACATCTTGATGGAGGAAGGTATCTCCTATAAGTTGAACCTCCTAAATAGATCTCTCAACGGATTATAGAATATAATAGGAAAGGCTCGCATGAGGATATCTTCTGAAATGATTCAATAGAACCAAATTGTGGAGGGGAAGAGTAGAAACATGACCGTCAAGGGTAACATACCTAACAACCATACGAGAAAATTCATCATATGGGGCTAGAATGGAAGAGCAAGATGATACCCACTTTTCCAATATTCATTTCTTCAGAGCCCTGATAGAAATTTCTTCTCCTCTTTGCATCCTTATCAAACTTGTTCCTATAGAACTTAATGCCATCAAAGCCCAAACTAGTAACAAATGAAATAAAATTCTCTATGATTGGGAAATATTTTCCTTTGTAGTTAAAGACCCTATTTTTCCAATGCTTGGAAAAAATGATGGAGATGTGTTTATCAAAACCCTTAATCCTCTATATGAAAGTAGTGAATCCATCCACATCTAGTGCTTTCTAGAGATTTGCATTGGCTTGCCAAGCCGGATAAAATATTGGTTTATTCCTACATGGAGGTCCCCCATGATGCTAAAATATGATTCAAAGGTGGATAACTAAGGATTTAGAGGAAGAATTTGGTAGCCTAGGAGTGAGAAATATGAACAGAGAACAATGCCAAAATAAGAGGAAGAAAAGACTTGATTAATCCATTGGGTGAAAGGGCCTCTCAAGCGTGTGGTGTAATCATGCTAGCGAGAGGTGATTTTTCCACAACTAAAACCTATATTACCCATGGGGACAGTTGTCCAAGGCATCCTTGAGAATAATCTCATTTGCAATCTTTGGGATTTCTTCATTACTGACCCAAAAATTATGTTATATTCTTAGTAAACATTTAATTTGAATTTATATTTTCCTTTTTGATTTTCCATTTTTATTTTTGTAATTCCACTTCCCTTTTTGCAAAGGAAAAATATGCCATCGTCGCCACCACCTAGACAAGTTCGAAATAGGGGAAACTAATATATTTTCCTACTAAATATGTGGCATGGTACATGTGACTGGAAAAATGTTTCCAATTTTCTCTTTTATGGTCTCCCTAGTGCAATGGGCACCACCATTTTACATCAAATCACTTTTGATGACAGTTTTTGGCTAATTAGAATGGTTCCCTAATGACTACTTTGCTAATCCAAATGATATGATTCATGGGTCGCAAGTTCCCGGATAGATCCTATTTTATAGACACCAACACCTAGCTTGACATACATCACACCCACTCTAACACGATGCCATCAATTGATGATCAATTACCTAGGATATTGATATTATTATGTAGGATATTTATACTTTGAAAACATGGGAATTCCGGGCCAAATATCGATAAAGGAAATAAAGGACCATTTTTATAACCATTCCCAAAGAAATAATTTACATAATATAGTTCAAAATGAGAAAACATAGATATATCTTTTACTAAATCAATCTCTCTTAGGTTCCATTACCGTAAGCAATGACTACACCGATAATTTTTATATTTCGTGTTAAACAGGTTGGAGAAGTTAAATGGTGAATCCCAAGCTTATCAGTAACAAATGGACAAGATACAAACACCTTGTCATCATTGTAAATGTTGAAAAGGATAAAGATGTCATAATTTTAACTTTTTTGCATTTAAATTTTACATATTTTTTATTTTTAGCTAATAATATTTCTTTGTTCAAATGCAATCAAAATATGAAAAATTGAAGAATGAAGTATTAGTCTTGGATCTTCATCTCAAGAATGCACACAAAATTTTAAATGTTGTTATTTCAATAAAGGAAACTTTCTCTCCTAAATAAAAAAACAAAAAACTTAAGAAAATAATTTAGGATCATGGCATGTATGTAAAGATATTGTTCAAGAATAAATTCGATGTGGATCCCAATTTTCTTTAAGTAGGTGATGATGTCAATTAAGATAGGAAATTGTTTCTAGTATCAATGTTGCAACAGAGGGATATAATTAAATCAAGAGCACTAATGACATAATATATAAGACCATAGGGAGCACCTACGAAGTGGAAACAATGAGTTCCTCTCATTGCCAACAAGATTAGCACCTAATCATGTTTACTTATATTGTAATACTGAGAAAAAAATTGAAATGTAAATCTCAATTGAGATATTTTACACTTTTGTAAATTATTTTGTAACAATCAACACTATATTAATATATATTATTTTCATAGTATCTCTGGTGTTTTGTTTTTCATAACAATGTGAAGTGTAATATCAGAGTTCTATTCATAATTATTGTTTTCATATATTCTATTGCACATAACAAATCATAAGAAATAAGGATACTAAAATCATTTTATTCAAAAACATAAATATATAATTGTAACAATTTCATATGAAATTTTATATCAGAATAAATATTTATAATACATACCAAGCTAAAACTCGGAATCTAAAATAATCCTTGAATAACCCCTTTTTCATAAATGACATTCATATTTGTCATGTCAATGGAGTCTCCACTTCTTGGGTCAATATTAATATCATCTTTGTTACTCAACTGTATTATTGGCTCCTCTTCTTTTAGTAAGTTAAGTCCAAATGGTAAGTTTCCTCTCATAAGGAAATGTGTCCATAGGATAACGTGAAACATACAATCTCAAACATGTCTCCAAATTTTTATCCAATCTATTCTAAAGTTATGATTCAACAAAAGATAATGCAATAAAGACTATTTCATATTCCCGGGAAAATTTTAGTGGCGAATATTCATAATATGGTGAATATTCCATTTTTGAAAATTTTGAAAAGGTGAATTTTTTGGCACGGGTCAGTGACCTGTTCACCTAAAAATTACACTTTAATTTTTTTAGGGTCAAACCTTCGCCTACCCTTGAAAAATATCACCTATATAAACCTAGATTATTCACCAAGTAGAACACTTCTACTTCACATTTTTCAAGAATATGATATATCTGTATTATAGACACGTGACAAGGGGGTAAGTTATTGATGCATGATAAGGAGGGTTTGTAGACAAGGAGATACTACAGATATTGACGCATAGTAGACGCATGACAAAGAGTTTGTTGACGAGCGACATGGAGATCTTTTTGATGAAAAAGAAGAGGATAGAGGCTGCAGACGCGCGACAGATATTTCTTTGTCGCGTCAAAAATGCATTGACGCGGCGTCAGCGGACCTCATTGGCGTGTGTCAACAGGACCTTGTTGATGCACATCAAAGAGGTCCGCTGGCGTGCGTCAATGAGGTTATTGTTGTGCGCATGACCTTTTCGGATAGTTGACACGTGTGACAAGGAGGTACAACAGATATTGACGCATAGTAGATGCACGACAAAGAGTTTATTGAGACATGACACGGAGATTTTTGATGAGAAAGCAGAGGTCGGAGGCTATAGACGTGTGACAGGAGATTTTTCTGTCGCGCATCAAAAAAATGCATTGACGCACGTCAATAGACCTCAGTGATGCGCATCAACAACCGTGTTGACGCGTGTCAATGAGGGTTATTTGTTGATGTGCGAACTTGACGGATAGTTGACACGTAACAAGGAGGTACAATAGATATTGACGCATAGCAGATGCACGACAAAGAGTTTTTTGATGTGCGACATGGAGATTTTTTGATGAGAAAGTAGAGGTCGGAGGTGCAGACGTGCGACAGGAGATTTTGCTATCGCGCATCAAAAAAATGCATTGACGCATGTCAACAACCGTGTTGATGCATGTCATCGAGTCTGTTGACGCACGTCAATGCATTTTTGGACACGCGAAAGCAAAATCTCCCGTCGCGCGTCTGCAGCCTTCTGTCGCAACACTTGACAATTAGGTGAAATTTTTTCATACAACCCCCAAAAATTTGCCTTCCCGCGAAACCGTTCCGGGGATATTCGCCAGGTATTCTCCACCTCCGATTTCCAAGAGGTCTCTTAAAATGAAACCTGCATATTCCACTCGAGCCCAAAATAATTATTTGGAAAAGAGAAATAATAAAAAAATATTCACTAAATTTTTTCTACATTATGTGATATAATTTTTCCCATAGCCTTTTGATAGCTCCATTTTTGTTCATTCATTTAGATACTGATATTGATCAATCATTATAAGTCCAAAATGTTTTTACTAAGATTTCAAAATATTTTTACAAAATTCCTTTAATTTCAACTCCATTTATCTGTATGGACTTGCTGAAATGCTTAATTAGAGCACTCATGTATTTGAGAAATAAATTACTTACTAGTTCTTCACTATGGCTATAAAAATGTTCCAAAATATGGGATTCGCTTCTCCCAAAACTTCAAAGAGGTCATCCATTTTTAAATTATATTGAATTTATGCACATAATATTTACAAAACATTTCTAAATTTCATCCATGTATCGAAATAATAGTGTCATATAGAACACTCATTTATGAACTTCTTCAATTTATATTCCTATCAAATCAACTCTATTTTGAATTGTATGTAGTGGTATCTCCTTGTCATTAATGAAGATGCAAAGATAATACTTAATATTTAATTTCAAATCGTATTTAGGATCCTTAATATCTATTAAAATTTACCAATTTTCATATACATACCCTTTAAAACTATCTTGGGACATGTATAAAATATCTAAAGTTTGACATACTCATTTTCTCAACCATATGGAATCGAACTTTACATGGATATCTCTTGATCATGTTCAATCAAACAATTGATTTCCTTCAATATGGGAATAATACCACACAATATAAGTAATGTTTCCAAATATGTTAAATGGTACAAAAATGATTTTACCTTATTAACTTTTGTACGCTATTCATACATAAAACTTACCAATAATGGATATTATTCAAACACCTTGTATGAACATATTTTAGAATATTTTTACCACCAATCACTCTAATTGCAAATTTTGGAACTCTAAAAATCTTTTCGGACTAATGGACATATATGCATGCAAGTCATGGATAAGCTCTTCCACTTTCACAACACTTTCAAATGTACTAAGTATTTTGTATGAAAGATTCATTCTATGAGCTATGCAATGAATTGGAATCATATATGGTGGGAAATGGTTTGTATTTAAATGCAAAGACCATTTATGAGCCCCCGCATTACCGATGGACCATCTGTACTAACACACACCAACATAGTAAGGATATTATAATAATCCATCCTAGTTATATCCCTCAAACTTGAAATAACCAACTTGTAAAGGTTCTCAACATTGCAATTTTCTATCATTTTATGGACTGATAATAAATGATGTTTCCTTAAATGGTTCTCAAAATTATAAATATGAATGCAAACCCTTGATTTTTTTGTCAACTTCTGTGACCTAACCAATAGACAATGAGATAAATTGTGCATTTTTTAAGTTTTCTTTCAAATCATCTCGAATCATCAATAGACATTTCACTATTTCCCAAGCACTGCTATTTGAACAATGTGATAGTGGAATATTAGGTAATCCATTATGTTGGAATAGTATTTTATAATTGATAACATAAAACATAGGTCTTCCCTTTCTAGAATGTGGTAAATAATTGAGAACTATACATTTTTGGCACATATATTAGACTAAATAACTTTTCCTAATTGAGACGTAATTTTTCCACCTCTCTCAACACTATTTTGTATACTTTTATCTTCATTTTCATACTAAGATGCATATCTTAAATACATGCATTAGTTTACATTTTTTTATCTATGTGTTCATTTTATTTAACCATTTTTTTGGTTAAGCTCGATACAATATTTTACCATAATATTTATCAATTGTGTCCATCATGAGTTACATTTTTGTTCCTTTCCAAGTTTCTAGATAAAAATTGTAGATTTAAATTATGTTGGAGTATAAAAACAATTCTATGACTATTTTAGTTCAATAAATGGTTATCTACCTAGTCGAACTTAAAAGACCTACCAATTGTCCATCTACTTTGCTTTCTTTGTACATTTGTTTGTGTTGTATTATACAATGAAATAGGCGTTTGATCATGATGTGTAGAAAAATGTTATGTTAGGTGGATCTCATCATCAATAATGTCCTCTATTCTCCTCTTATTTGTCACATAATTGATATTATAATATCTAACCGAATTTGGTGTTTGATGACAAGAAATATCTTCTACTTGTGCATATCGTAATCGTGAATGTCGTCCAACGAAGGCACATAATAATTTTTTTCTCAAGTGGAGGAATGACATCATCAATAATATTTTGAGGTAGTGAAAATTTATATTGTGATTAATTCTTTCATGTGAAATATCATTATCGATGGATTCTACATAAAAAGGGTTTTTGAAATTTGTAATTTAAGAATAAATAAGAATCAATTATTTAATTAGTACATGACCCCTTTTTACTGATAGATAAAATAAGATAAAATATTCACTTTTTGATGATTAGCCTACCACCTTTCAATTACCAAATAAGGCAATTAAGTCTTTATTTGATTTCAGAGCTGAAAACTTGGGAAACATTGTTGAAAGATGCCTCCAATACGAGACAATCAATTGCAAGAGTATGTATTGTAGATGACCATCTGAATTTTTGTGCATTTTTATATGATGTGGTCATTTTTCAAGACTCTATGGCCATCTCTTTAGAAGTCGTGTGTGTATGTATATTTTTCAGTTGTGTATCCGAGTTAAAAATTGATACTAAAAAACACAACTTGCATGCATATGCATGGACAATTTCATTGGTGTGTAGATGATTGTTATATAAGAGAGTGATTGATGCTCATAGTTTTATGAGTATATATTGTGAATGTTCTCGGTTTGTGTTTCTAGGAAGCAACAATATACATGCATAAATGTGAAATTTATTTTTAAATCTAGGTTATCCAATCGAGAAAAGTATTACATCCCAATATTTTAGGTGAAACAATGCTCTATACAACTCCTCCAGTTTGCCAAATGTAAATTTCAAAAATCTAAATATTTATGAATTAGAGAAAAATTCCACTAAAAATTTCCCTACTCTTAAGTTTGTACATGAACATCATGTTGTAACTATTCTAGGCATCCCACCACAAATCCCTTTATCATTAGTACATATCCCCATCACCTCCTTAGTTACAACTACTACACATTATGATGATGGTCCAATGACTTTGACATGTACTACTACAGAATCTAGAGTTCATATCACTCTTTTTGCTTCTCCCATACCTCCACCTAGATCTCTTATACATAGGATTTTTACTTCTCTTCCATGATGTCTTTATTGTTCCCATATCCCTCCCCATAGGGATAGGTATACAAAAAGGTTACATGTCCCACATATTACATCTAGGACCATTTCTTGGTACATTTAGGCCAACTTGTAGTCACTTTTACCTACTCCCTTTAAACCCCGTGGACGTGAAAACATCTCCCACCTAAATCGGGCACTCACCCAGTGGTGCGCCCTCTTTTATGTGAGCCTTGTAATAATGTTCACCATTAATGGAGGAATATTGCAAAAATAGAAATACATACATTCATTCTAGCATAGAGGTAAAGAAACTAGATATAAGCACATATGCACAATAATATGAATGTAATCATTATAACAATACAGAGGAATTAGATCTCAACCATGAGTAATATGCAGAACACAAGGGTTTAGACCAAAAACATAGGTATTCAGAATAATCCACCTCATATATTGATTCATAATTTTATACAATGAGCCAAATTACATCAAAAAGGGTCATAGAGGACCGAATACATCAAGAAATAGTATCCTAACCCTACAAAATGACTCTACTCGAAGATTTCTATCCATGTTCTCCCTTGCATCTCTTGCCTCGCATCACACATCTTCTTCGCATCATTTGTTTTAGATCCAAATGTAATTTTAAATAGAGTGGGAGCTCTCCTTCACATCCCCAATCATCACTCAAAAGAAAACCACATGTCAAATGTCATCATACCCTACCATACTCAGTACCTTAGGCATAAAAGTGCTAGCTAAGCCATAACTAACTCTAATTCAAACATCTTAATCCCATTATGATAACCATATCACGGGAATATTCTTTTATTGGACTACAAGTCTCCATATGATAGTCTTATCTCAGTAACCAAATCTGATCACATCTCCATGCATCCCTTATCGCAACTTTAACCGTGGTCTAAATGTAAATAAGTATCAAACCCTTTTCTGCTCCAACACACAAACCTCCGCGTGCTCCATGTCTAACTTTAGCCCTTCATTCCAAAATTGGTTAATTGTTCAAGTTGTTCACATGCAACTTATCTATCCATGTGCATGCTTCCTACACTGTCTTCCCCACACACCGAACCTATGATTTGGGACTTATTCATATTTCTAGGCTCAACACAACTTGAAGATCTCAATCCCCACATGTATCACACATTCCTACTCTGCACATCTTGACACATGTACTTTCACATAACACTAGATATTTAAATCATGTTCACATTCATTCCACTCTCACATTACTATATAGTGGGCCCTCACCCTCTATCATCATTGCATAGATCACTATGGAATTCAAACTTGAGGGCATACCATTTCCCCCTTATTACGCAGTGACACAATCTTATTCTAGGTTCAATCAAAATTGTTGAGGCCATAATTACCTACACGAACCTCACTTTATACACATACATTGGGAGGAAACCTTTATTTCCTTCCTAGTCATCTTATTTCACATTATAAATAATATAAAAACATTACAATATATGTAAAAATATAAAATAATTATCTTAGATCTTGGTTTGATGTTTTTTTTCTTATTTACACTATGTCGTTGCATTTTTCCTATCATGTAATGTTCCCATATGTTATCATAATCTTAAAAAGTGGAAATAGTTTTTATATATATAAACCATTTTATTATATTTGACTAACTTAGAAATAATTTTCCACACATATAATTAAATTATACAATGATATCTTGCTAATTATACCAAATATCAAACATAATCTTGCATTACCATATTTCCAATAGTTCAATAATAGTTTGAACAATTAACTATCATTTACAAATTTATACATTGTTTTCACAATATTCTGTACAAAAGTATGAACATCAATTAGTTTACAATTAAATGATAAAAATCAGTTACATCATATTTAATATCCATAGTACGAGACAACATGTCTGTCTCAAATACAAAATTGTATAATTACAAACTTGGCACACGATTTCAAAATAAACGATAAATCATTCTTTCCAAAATTTCCTTTCATAAGTTCTTGTGTACATGTCTATCTCAAATGTGTAATGGTAACACATAGAGAGCATCATCGAGTGTTATTCCTCATATCGTAGAACCTTTTAGCTCCCCCACACCCTCTTGCAATCGAGAGGAACCGACCCTTCACGAGGAATGTAGATTGAAATAATTAATAATCAATAAGAAATAGTAAATTTAGAACCTCATGTAATATACCCAAATTCTAAAAATACAACCCATCATTAGATAACGATAACCAATACCATAAAATGATTATTGACTAGTACAGGAATAAGGATAAGTGAGTTGAAAATGTAGACAACTAGAAATATTACTTTGGAAAAAGTTTTCCGGCTATGCTAATGTAGACTAATCATATAATTTACACAAAAAATATGATATTTCATCCTTCACAACACAACTATCTTGTACACCACTTCATAAAAAATAATCCTAATCTAGAAACATTCCATTAAAGCATTTATACTATGTTCATATTTCATAATCATAAAGGAAAAACAACCATCTATTCATGTTTCTAAATTCTTTTAAAAATAGGAAAACTTCCCACTATAAGCATATGTATGTATGCTGGTACGGTTTTCACAACATACTAACATGCATACATAAGCTTAAGGATTTCATTTCTGGTTAAATGTTGAACAAAATTCCTTAGCATGTTTAACAATGCACAAAACATTAATTAAATAACAATATGTTTTCCCCAAAATCCTTCATGTGATGGTTTATCTTATTACTATCATTAATATTTCTTTAATGTGTTTTAATAAGGTGAGGAATTATTTTATCATGCTTTTGTATTTATATGAGCATGATAACGTAAGTCTTAATTTACATGTGAAAACATCATAACATCAAATTTTAAACTCATTCCTAATTCATGAAAACAACCATAATAATCAAACATTGTAATTTATTCATCGCATGAGGTAAATTTTAGTAGTAACTCAAGGAGTTATATTTTAACAACATCATTTTAACTAGTCACTTCTCTTTCTTTATTTTTAAAATGATAAACTATTGATTAACTGTAATAGGTTTATTTCCATTCTCTACAAATTTTAGTCATTATTTCTTCTTAATCGCATGTTAAGAATTAGTTTGAGTTCCCACTTTAAAAACTATTTTTATGTTGTCCCAAAATAAGTATGCAACTAAACCGACAAAAAGAATGTTTATTTACTTTAAATATATAATTATTCTTTCACGTATTGGAAATATAATGACCCAAATACAACCATTAATGTCATCTAAATAATGCTAAAAGTGTAGACCCAAAACATTATTGATTTAATTAAAACACAATTCGTCATATAAGTTATGTCGACCATAAAGAGTGTCATATTGACCTCTTGTAAATAACACATATATATATATATATATATATATATATATATATATATATATATATATATATATATATATATATATATATATATATATATATATATATATATATATATATATATATATATATATATATATATAGATATATATATATATATATATATATATAGATATATATATATATATATATATATATATATATATATATATATATATATATATATATATATATATATATATATATGGTTGTATTTGGGTCATTTTATTCCCAATATGGAAAAGGATAATTACATATTTAAACTAAATAAATGTTCTTTTTACTAGTTTAGTTGCATACTTATTTTGGGACAATATAAAACTAGTTTTAAAGTGGGAACTCAAACTCATTCTAAACATGTAATTAAGAAGAAATAGTGACTAATATATGTAGAGAATGGAAATAAACTTGTTACGGGTTAATCAATAGTTTATCATTTGTAAAACAATGAAAGATAAGTGACTAGTTGAAATGATCATTGTTAAAATATAACTCCTTGAGTTACTACTAAAATTTACCTTGCAATGAATAAATTACAATGTCTGATTATTATGGTTATTTTCATGAATTGGGAATGAGGTTAAAATTTGATGTTATGATGTTTTCATATGTAAATTAAGACTTACGTTATCATGCTTATAGAAATCTAAAAGCATGATAACATAAGTCCTCACCTTATTAAAACACATTACGAAAATGTGAATGATAGTAATAAGATAAATCATCACATGAAGAATTTTGGGGAAAACATATTATTATTTAATTAATGTATTGTGCATGATTAAACATGTTAAGGAATGTTGTTAAACATTAAACCATAAATGAAATCCTTAAGGTTATGTATGAATGTTAGTATGTTGTGAAAACCATACCAACATACATATGTATGCTTACAGTGGGAAGTTTTCCAATTTTTAAAATAATTTAGAAACATGAATATATGGTTTTTTATCCTTTATAATTATGAAATACAAACATATTGTAAATGCTTTAATGGAATGTTTCTAGATTAGGATTTTTATGAAGTGGTGTACAAGGTAGTTATGTTGTGAAGGATGATAGATCATATTTTTTGTGCAAATAGTATGATTAGTTTGCATTAGCATAGCTAGAAACCTTTGGCCAACGTAATATATCTAGTTGTATGCATTGTCAATTCACTTATCCTTATTCTATACTATTCATTAATCATTTGATGGTATTGGTTATCATTATCTAATGATGGGTTGTATTTTTAGAATTTGGGTATATTACACAAGGTTCTCAATTTATTATTCCTTATTGATTTTGAATTCTTTCAATCTACATTCCTCATGAAGGGTCAGTCCCCTCTCACTTGCAAGAGGTGTGCGGAGAACTCAAAGGTTATATGATATGAGGAGTAGCGCTCCGATGATGCTCTCCATGTGATGTCATTACAGATTTGAAATATAAATGTACACAAGAACTTCTGAAAGGAACTTTTGAAAAAATGATTTATCATTTATTTTAATGTGTACTAAGTTTAAATGTGTACTAAGTTTTTAATTGTACAATGTTGTACTTGAGATAGGCATGTTGTCTCATACTATGGATATAAAATATGATGTAATTGATATTCATCATTTAATTTTAAACTAATTGATGGTTAAACTTTTGTATAGAATATTGTGAAAACAATGTATAAATTTGTAAATGATAGTTAATTGTTCAAACTACTATCCAACTATTGGAAATATGGAAATGAAGGATTATGTTTGATATTTGGGTTGATTAGCGATGATCGTTGTATACTTTAATTATATGTGTGTAAAATCATTTCTAAGTTAGTCGAAGATGGTATAATGGTTTATATAAAAACAAAATATTTCCACTTTTTAAGCTTGTGATAACATATGGGAACATTACATGATAGGAAAAGTGTAATCGACATAGTGTAAACTTAGTACACATATTAAAATAAATGATAACTCATTATTTTCAAATTTTCATTTCATAAGTTCTTGTGTACATGTATATCTCAAATGTGTAATTGTATCACATAAAGAGGATCATCGTAGCGCTACTCCTCATATTGTGGAACCTTTCGGTTCCCCCCACGGACATCTCGCATGGCGAGAGGGGACCTACCCTTCATGAGGAATGTGGATTGAAATAATTAACAATCAATAATGAATAGTAAATTTAGAACCTTGTGTAATAGACCCAAATTCTCAAAAATACATCCCATCATTAGATAACAATAACCAATACCATAAAATGATTGCTTTGACTAGTACGAGAATAAGGATAAGTGAATTGACAATGCATACAACTAGATATATTACTTTTCCAAAGTTTTCTAGCTATGCTAATGTAAACTAATCATACGCTTCCACAAAAATAATATGATCTCTAATACATCACAACACAACTACCTTGTACACCACTCATAAAAAAATCCTAATCTAGAAAAATTACATTAAAGAATTTACAATATGTTCATATTTCATAATCATAAAGGATAAACAACCATCTATTCATCTTTTTAAATTCTTATAAACATAGGAAAACTTATCACTATAAGCATATGTATGTATGTTGGTACAGTTTTCAAAACATATTAACATTCATACATAAGCTTAAGGATTTCATTTCTGGTTTAATTTTTAACAACATTTCTTAGCATGTTTAACAATGCACAAAACATTAATTTAATAAAAATATGTTTTCCCAAAATCCTTCATGTGATGTTTTATCTTATTACTATCATTCACATTTCCTTAATTTTTTTAATAAGGTGAGGACTTATGTTATCATGCTTTTGGATTTCTATGAGCATGATAACATAAAACTTAATTTGCATATGAAAACATCATAACATCAAATTTTAACCTCATTCCCAATTCCTGAAAACAACCATAATAATAAAACATTGTAATTTATTCATCGCAAGGTAAATTTTAGTAGTAACTCAAGGAGCTATATTTTAACAATGGTCATTTCAAATAGTCACTTCTCTTTCTTTTTTTTTAAAATGATAAACTATTGATTGACTGTAATGTTTTATTTCTATTCTCTCATGATTTTAGTCACTATTTCTTCTTAATTGCATGTTCAAAATGAGTTTGAGTTCAAAATTTAAAAACTAGTTTTATGTTGTCCCAAAATAAGTATGCAACTAAACTGAAAAAAGAACATTTATTTAGTTTAAATATGTAATTATCTTTTCCCATATTGGGAATACAATGACCCAAATACAAAAATTAATGTTATCTAAATATTGCTAAAATTAAAGACCCAAAACGTTGTTGATTTAATTAAAAAAATTGTCATATAAGTTATGCCACCATAAAGAGTTTCATATTGACCTCTAGTAAAACACACACACACACACACACACACACACACACACACACACACACACACACACACACACACACACACACAGATGTGTGTGTGTGTGTGTGTGTGTGTGTGTGTGTGTGTGTGTGTGTGTGTGTGTGTGTGTACGAATGCGTAGATTTAAATCACTTGTAAACAATCCACTTAAATGCAACATAACACATCCAATAAATCCAAAATGAGAAGACCTAGATTTGGGTATAGATCAACCAAGGAATCTTGAATTTATACAAAAATGTTCAAACCTAATAATGGGTATTTTCTCTACTATTATTTTAACAAACAATAACCAAAAAGACTAAAATTTTGTTTTCCTTGGAACGTTTTTACATAATTTAAATATTTTAAAGCACAAATTTAAAATAGGATAAATTTTTACTCAAATGTAAACATAGCACAACCTAGAAATCGAATGAGGAGACCCATTTTTGGGTTTTTTTCTTCTTAAAGATCGTTAAAAACATGCAGACCCGAAATGGGTATTTTACACATTTAATATCACTAAAAAAAGGCCCAAACCGGGTATTTTTCACACTAAATACCACAAAAATGTGTAGTACATTTTTCTCTTTTATACCAAAACATGGAAACCATTTTTCACATTTAAAACACCATAACGTGTAGACTATAATGGGTGTTTTACACATTTTAAATACAAAAAATGCACAAGCCCCAATGGGTGTTTCATTTCCTCATAATAATAAAACATAGTAGACCAATAATTCCATAGAAATAGAGTGTAGTATTCCAAAATCACAACCAAATGTAGAACCGAAATGGTAGAAAACTCACAAATTTATTTTTAAAACGCAAGCCCATAAAATGGGTATTTTTTCATACATTTCCATTTAACCAAAACAATTGTTCATAGAATTTTAGAATATAAACAAAACAAGATAACCAAAATAAAACCCTTTCTATAAACTCTTATCCAAATTAGATTTCCAAAAATACCAAAATTCCAATCCTTATCCTTCCAGCAAAAACCCTTGTGTGCATAAACTCTAGAGTCAGAAAACTACGTGAAATAGCTCTTTTCCCCAAATGTTCTCCATTTCATCCTCGTATTTCTATTTTACACCCTCTTATACTTATGGCATATTAAAACATAAAGTCCACTTAACTCCCAAATATCATTCCACAAATTTTCCTTCTCTTTTACTTTTCCCACGTATCATTCATGTTTAATAAAATATTCATATTTGATTCATTTGGATGAATTTAAATTAAACCAATAACTAAAACGTATCTCCCAATTAATTAGCATTAAAGCTAAGTTTCATTTTAATGCAAAACATTAACTAATGTTCATCTCACATTTACTTAGCATTAAGGCTAAGTTTCATTTTAATACAAAAATTTAACTAATGCTCATCTTCCCTTTTCTTAGCATTAAAGCTAATTTTTATTTAATGCAAGGTGGTCATCATTATGTATTTAAATCATAATCTTAATAGGATTTAAATTAAAATTTATACTCATAACTTATCTCACATGCCCCTTGGCAAAACAAAACTCAATGCCATGTTAGGCCTTTTTCCCTCCAATATAACAAAGTCAATGAGATCAAAGATGAACAATTTAATTGCCAACCATCCATCATTAAAACCAAATGATCATAACACACAACAACATGTTCTAGTTGTTTTGTTATGTTTTCAAACTCACATTCAATTATTATAATTACTTATAAAAGGAAATAGACCAATTATTCACAACATCATTAAATAGAGATGTATGATGGCTAGGAGATGTTGGTGGCATTTAACCACATCGACGTAATCTACTTATCATCTATCGATATCAGTGGATAGAAAAAATACAAGATAACATAAAAAAATCCATGCATTACATAAGTAACTAAATTCTACCCCCTTCCCGTGGTGTATGGTGGTTCTCAATTACCTTTGTAGTTTCAATTTTATTATCGCGATCTTCCAACCTCTCCCTAATGATTCCCTCACTCTCCTTTTCCACAAGGGTGTACCTAATCCTACATTCACCTCACGTCAACAAACGTTAGTTAGTCAAAATCATCAAAATTCCACTTAATGATAATAATAATGTCAATTTCATTGTTGGGCCCCTAAAATATTAGCTAAGTACAAGAAGGCGTGTGGGCGTGCAAGGCCTATTTGAAGAAGGGCGCACAAGGAGAAATCGCGCAGGAAAGGGTTTTAGGAGGGTTTTGTAGAACCAAAGTGGCACGTGTGCAATACAAAGTAAATATCTTCAGAATTATTCATATTTGGCATTCCAAGATGAACACAAGGAAAGCATGACCTAACCGGGCATGCAAAGTGGATAAGGTGCCACTGGAATCTTCTTTTTGCCCATGGAAGGAATATACCTTGTGATAGAAGATTACAGAAGGTCATCATGGAAAAGGATAGAGAGCTCACATATAAAGAAACATGCTCCAATGGAGGACCACTTGGACACATGGCAAGTGTTCTACAACTTCAGAAACATATGATGGTACTTGACAAGGCTATATATATGAGCGCCCTGTAGAAGAAAAAGAGACAAATTGAGAGACGAGAATATGTTGTCCACTCAAAATTTCCCGCTCTGATAAGAGTAAAATTTTCAAAATTTTGAGTTAAAGAGTTCTTCTCTGAAGTGCCTAAGTCGTGAAGTTGAAAAAATCTGTGTTTTGGGTCTTTTTGTGTGATTTTCGGGCCTGTCGAACTTTTTGTCCCATCTGTCCCAAGTACGAAAGTGCATTCTGTTCCCCGATCGGCCGAAGTCCCCGAAGCTGTCTCATTTTCGGGCCCGTCGGAAGGTTTTGCCCAAGTGTCCCTAAACGTTTTGTGCGAACTGTTCCAATTTCGCCGAATTATCCTTCCCGCGTACTTCGCACTTTCCTGTCCCAAATGTCCCAAAGTTAAAAGTGCGAGCTTTCCCATTTTCGGCCGATTTTCCCGAACCGCGTCCTTGAACTTTTCGTCCCAATCCGCCCCATTTGAAAAAGTGCGAGCTTTCCTAATTTCGGCCGAGCCGGTCAAGTCGCGTACTTCGGAACTTTTTGTCCCGAATGTCCCAAGTCCAAATGGGCCCGCTGTTCCAATTTCGGCCGAAACACCCGAATCGCGTACTTCGCACATTTTCATCCCATTTGTCCCAAATGCATTTGTGCGTCCTCTCCCTGTTTCGCCCGAACCGGCCGAGCCACGTGTTTCGCGCATTCACGTCTCACATGTCCCAAACGTACCTAGTGTCATTCGCACTTAGTTTTTCCCCGCTCGCTCCAAGTATGATATTTTTCAAATTGGTGGTTGTGTATTCAATGCACATTAAATTCATTCCGCTCCTCAAACGGCTATATAACCAAGCATACCACCTTCGCATTTTCGCATTGCTTCCTTGCTATCGTTTGCTCAAACCCTTGCAATCTAGTTCCCTGCGCAAATATCCCTTCCCTTTGCAAATTCCTTCCAGAGTCTAGGTCGCAGCTCCGAATCTATCAATATGAAGATCAAGTTTCAGGGGCAGGAGCAAATTTCTCCACTCGAGTCTGCCGTTAGCAATATCGGAGACAGTGAAGCTCGTCATCTCGACTTCGGTGATTTTTGGTCAAGAATGACAGATGCAAACCCTACGCCAATGGCACAGATGATTAACGATAGCGGTTTAGCTTTCGCCGGAGGATTCCCTATCTCAGTGCAGTGTGCTGATACTGTACTTTCATGCGGAGCTCACTTCGACCCCGCTACGAGCGAATTGACAAACGTACACGGGGAGCTCATTGCCAAGCTGGACGCTGCCGCCATTGGAGCTGCTCTGAGGATTCCGGAGATGGACAATGCTATAGTCGTCTCTCGAGATCAAGCACAGGCCATGTTCGACCAAGACAGTGATAAATATAAAGCTCGAGTGGCGAAGTCTTGGTTGAAGAACCCTAAGAAAGGTCCTTCTCGTCTGACCAAAACCCTTTTCCGGCAGATTTCAATGAAGAACTGTCAGACTTCATAATACTGCTGGCTCGGGTTATGGGTTTGCCCTCCACCAATGAATTTCATTTCTGGATGTGCCCGCTCATCAGCATGGTGTGCGAGGGAACACAAAGTATCAACTCAGGCAGATCATCGGTATGAATTTGGTGAGTAGCTATCCAACATCCAAGAAACAAAGAAGTTCTACATGACTTCATATCTGATGTATACCCTAGCGGCATCCAAGCAAAGTGGTTTGGTTTCTCCTATGTAGATGCACACAAAGATGATCCAGTGTATGCCTACTGCCCGCAGTTCACCCTAGAGACCAGCAATCGGAATTTCAGAAGGGTCAATGATGCTTTCACCATGTACGTGGTCAGATTGCTCGAAGGTGATACTGCAAGAAGGTTTTCAGATGAAGCCATGAACCTGATATCGCAGTATGGAGCCTATTTCATTCAATTCAGGAAATTCTCCTATATCAGGCTGGCTGGCTATGAGAGCACCCCTCTGCGGCTCCCCATGTTCTGCAACGACAAAATGGCCCTGATTGAAATATGCAGGAAACTAGACAAGTTGCACAGAACTTGCAGAGACAAGAAGATCTCTGGCTTGCACTTTCCCATCTCTCTGGGAAACTATACATGCAAAACAGCTCTGGATGCTCAGAACATAGAAAGAGCCCTGGTCCCTATCACTGTTCATTTCTTCAAGCCTAGAACCTGTTTTGACTTGAAGAAGTTCATTGAACCGAACCTCAAGATAATATATCATCATAGGGCGATACGAGAAGACTCTTTAGGCCGATCATGTGCGAGATGATTTTGAAGCCAGAAGAAGGCATTGTGGCAGGTTCTCCCTGCAATTGATCCAAGAACTCAGTCTGTACCAAGTTCCTGAAGGTCTCCAAGATGATAATTCTGAGCTATACTCTTATGAGTATGAAAATGTGATTAAGCACACTCCTCTGGAGGACCTGGATTGGAACAGGAAAGAGAGAGATGATCTGGCTGAGATTCTTGCTCCAGTCTTGATCAGAACTAGGGTCTGGTTCAGTAAGAAGATCCGAGAATTCAAGAGGCACTCAGGAGAATCTAGCTCCAGGGATGATTCGACACCCATAAGAGAGACATCAGTTCCAGAGTCTGGAACACCAGTGAAAACCCCTTCTGCCTCAACAGCTCGGGGACATGTGGAATCTACTCCTTCTCCATCTACCCAGGTATACAAGAAGAAACTCAAAGAGGTAAAGAAGGAGCCTGCAGAGAATGATCCTCCAAGAAAACAGGCACAGTTGCCTATGGGGCCAGAGAACATCATTGTTCTCAGTGAAAGTGAAGAAAGTGAGATGCCAACTCCTGCGGTGTTCCTGAAAATCCAGCAGATAAGGAGGTCCAGAGCACTGAACTTCCAGGTACTACTGATTCTTCTACCGCCATTACCTCCAGTGTTCTACCCACATCTCAACTTGAGTCAACAGCTGCACAGACCTTAAGTGTCATGAGCTCCCTGTCTCTTGGTCCCCTTGCCTCTCCTGCAGATTCTTCTTCCTCTTTTCGGTGCGTGAAACCTCTGGTTGACAAAAGGAAGAGGAAATCCTCCTCTCAAAGCTTGGGACCAAATTTTGATGCTGTAGCAGCCTTGTTGGGCACCACTCCTTCTCGTGCCAAGAAAGCCAGAACTACTTCCAGGATTGTGTCAGATGCTCAAGGTCAGCAATTCCTGGAGATTGCTAAGCCCACAGTAGACAAATCAGAATCAGACTTGCTGACATCTGACTTGGAGCTTTCAAGGATCCCTATGGGAGAGTCTACTCCTGAAGGTGAGATTCATAACCTCCGGAAACAGTCACAAGGGTTATTGGAAGGGTAGAGAAAGGGCAGCAGACGATTGAGCAGCTAGAAGAACAAGCCCAAGTTCTCACGAGTTTTATCAAGTCACTTTTGTCTAAGGACAAAGTTTTGGACCCTACCCCCTTGACTGCTCTACCGCCTCCTGTAATTCTAAGCCAAGATGAAGTGCAAAGTATTAAAGATATGCACAAGTATTCATGTCTATGGCGAGCTATCGAAGCCATGGTAGATGACATGCTTGTTGCCGGACTAAACTTCATCGATGAAGCTTTTAAGCTACATGGAAAGGTAGATAATTTGCAACAGAAGCTGTCCTCTACTATTGGGGTAATGGATAAAGAGCTTAAGCTCTGGAGTAGTTGCATCGTAGACCTTCGCCTCATGGGCCAGACAGATGAGAACATCTTACTGGCGAACAAGATTTTCGATGATGCTAAGGACAATCTGTCAAAATCTTGGGTCTACAGCGTGGAGTGGAAAATCAGAGTCCTGGAGGAAGCTGTAGGAGAAATGAAGAATAGCTGGCAGAAGGGAGAAGCTTTCAAGACACTGGCTGCTGCTGCGTTCAAGGATATGCATTGTCATCTTCAGGATGAAAACTCTGGCGTTCCCTTGTCCTTGCAAGAAATCAAAGCTCAGTTCAGAGCTTTTGTCAAAGATAATCTTTTCAAGGAAGACTCCATCTCTAAGGACAAGATAAAGGAAATTTGCTCTCTTCAGTCTGCCATTGAAGAAGCAAACAAAGACTATCATACTCACGTCGAGTTTGATAAAGAGATGGAGAAATGTCTGGGATTTTGGACTCAGTCTGCAACCAACACGTCAGTCCCTCGTGGCAGAGATATAGCTGAGTCATTGAAGAAGTTCAGGCAGTGGATTCTGAAGACAGTGGGTCCCTCCCAATAGCCGGCCACTGTCTCCTTCTCCTTTCTTTTCTCTTCTTCCCTTTCTTTTCGTATTCTTTGTAATTAGTTAAGGTATTGCAATTGGCGGTCCTTAACTATTCTTTAGTTAAAAGAAACGGTTACGAAGAGTAACGGACTTGTAATCTATATAATGGCCTTTCCACGCCATTTTCAAAGAGGAGGAAGAACTTGGATATTTGCTGAAAGTGTAAATAGATCTTAAAGAAATCAATACAAAAGGGCTTTCCGTTCTTTGTCTATCTGATTCTTGTTGTCTCTGTGTTTTCCTTTAATATTGTGAAGATCATTTTGTTCCTAACTCGTTTAGTCTCTCTGATTGCATACTGTTCAGTTTTGCAAATACAGTGATCTTGTACAACCAAGAAGGAACTTTGTGTCCTTGATTAACAAATCTGAAGAAGGTTATTTACGGAACTTTGTGTCTTTAAATTTAATCCCATTCAGCTAATGCAAATGATCTTGTCTTAAATCCTTTGAAGCTTCGCATACACGAAGAATTATTCTCGCTATCTATAATTCCAATGTTGCCATTCTCGCTCATCTTCTTATTCCCCTTCCTCGATCCCGGCGTAATCGATGATCCTTGTGGGAAAACACTTTCGTAATATCCAAGTTCGACCATAAAATAATGTTCTGTACTTTTGTAAATAAGTTTGTTTCAGAATAAGGGAACCTCTCCCATTAAAGAGGAGGGACTTCTTGTCCCCTGACTGTTGTTCTTCTAAAAAGTCCTATTTGAAAACCAATAGTTTTTGGCGACTCCGCTGGGGAAAATCGCATTCCAGTACTGCAATTTTTTCGATCATCCTTTGATCTGGCGACTCCGCGTTTCACTCGAGGGAGAAGGACCCTTGGTATTGAAGATTCTCAGTTTCAGCTTTTGGAGCAACAGGGTTTTCCTTTCCCTTCAAATAGAAGAACTCGTTCGACGAGCACTCCGCCTGTTCAAGATAGAAGTCCTACGGGTGGTATTCCTTCAGAGCCTGCTAGTCCCAATCTACGAGCTTTGATCCTTGCTGGTGTTAAAGTTCCCCTCCAAGCCGTATTTCCAAGAATGGCGGCACAATTGCCATGGGGTCAACGTGTCGGGCCCCGGCTCTTCAGCAGCCTTTGCATGAGTTACCTAGAGGTAACCGAAAGAACTTCCCAAAATTTAAAGGAGATGGCAAAGTACACCCTGATGAACATATTGCAGCCTTCATAGTTGCATGTGGAGTTTTGGGGGTTGAGCATGAAGACGTCTCAGTAAGACTGTTCGTTGAGACGTTACAGGATAATGCTGCTGACTGGTTCTATCACCTTCCGGCTGGTGCCATCACCGACTGGACTACCATGAGAACTCAGTTCGAAAGCCGTTTCAAGCCGGCAGAAGATGTGCATGCCCTGCTTGCCCAGATTTCTCAGATAAAGAAAGATCCATCAGAACCCATGAGAGAATTTGTGGCTCGGTTCAACAGATTGATCAACAAGATTCCTGTAAATACTCGACCGGTTGATCAAATTCAAAAATGTTTCTTTTTGAATGCCCAAACGCCTAAAGTCAGTTATGCCCTAAGAAGGGCTAATCTTGGAACGCTAATTCTGGATCAAGAACTGGCTGTTAGTGTCGAGGATGACCTGATCATGTCAGGGAAGTTGAGAAGAGATCCTCCTAAATCTAAATCTGCTGCTTCTTCCTCTTCCACCTCTGGACCCAATACTGATCCATTAGTCCAGAAACTTGCAAATGATCTAGTGGCTATAAAGAAACAATTAGCCCAGCATGCACCATATGCAGACGTTACGAGAAGAAATTTTCAACCCAGAAACCGTTTGCTAGCTCCCCACACAAGACTGGCACTTGAAGGACCTCCTGTCAAAGTTCCGGTGAATGCAACTTGTGAGGTTGAAGAGCCAGAAGATGATAATGAAGCTTGTGAGGAGTTCCTGGAGGAATTCGATGATGAGGCAGAAGAACTCGAAGGATCTCGAGTCAATTTCTTTACCACTGAAGGCATTGATGATGGAGATAACTATGATGAAGTGGTAGCAGATATGAACAGTGAATCATTTGCTGTCATGACTCGAGAACAGACGAGGCAGAAGGAGAAAGTAACACAGCCCACGAAGAAATCTAAGGAGCAACCAGCAACTATTCCTGTAATTGCGCTGAAGAGGATCTCCTATCCCTACCTCATTTGCACCAAAGGTAAGTAATCGAATCCTCGCTACCAAAGTTGCTTCTTCTTCTTTTTCTCCTAAGGTTGATAAGCCTAGAATTTCAAATGATGATGGCCCATCCACCTCTGGATCCTTTGACATTGTGGATCACCTAAAAAGGACCAAGGTTCAAATTTCAGAAGCTGAATACTACCAAACCCATCCCAAAGCTTTTGCCAAGATGATCCAATTTGTAAATTCCCATACCAAGACCACCTCTAAAGGCCTTTTGCCCACACCTCCTTCTGCACCACAACCTAGTCTGGTAGCAGCTGTCACCTCACCTGGTGACAAAATCAAGCCCTTTTATGTAACGCTTCTTATAGCGGGCCATAGGCTCAGTAACTGTGTCATAGATTCCGGAGCCTCAGATAACGTAATGCCTGCTAAAGTAGCCCATGCTTTAGGCTTGACCCTTACTCGTACTTATGGATCTTGCTACTCCATGGAAAGTAAGGAAGTACCTTTGGTTGGAAGGATTAAAGATGCACAAGTGGCTTTTGCTGCTTTACCTGAAAAGAAAGTCTTGGCTACCATCCTAGTAGCAGACATTCCTCCTTCCTATGGAATGTTGCTAAGTAGGAACTTCTGTAAAGATGTGGGTGGGGAGATTCAAATGGATTGGTCACACGCCCTCATACCTGTCAATGGACAAATGAAGAAGTTACTCCCTGAGAAACAGTCTGAGTATATTGTGCAGAAAACAGATGATCCTAAGGCACAAATACTCTATGAAGACATAGGTCATGGTAATTACATGATTCTGTCCCCTGATGAAATCCAACCCTCCAAAGTATCACCCAAAGATCCCAATGGTGTTTGGATTTTAGAATTTGATGGAAGTTGTTCCTCGGCTGGTTCTGGAGCTGGTGTCCTGCTAGTGTCACCTGAAGGCTGCCTACACCCTTTTTCGTTTAAGTTGCAGTTCGAGAATACTAACAACACCGCAGAGTACGAGGCTCTCATTCTTGGACTGCAAGTGGCCAAAGAACGAGGTGTAAAAAATCTTCTGGCTCGTGGTGATGCAGAGCTGATTGTGAAACAAGTCAGAAGCATTTTTCAGGTAAAAAATGGGAGGCTGAAGCATTACCGGAATCAGGTTTGGGATTCAATTGAATTCCTTGATGCCTTCTCTATTGAAGCAATACCCAGAGAAAAGAACAGCAGGGCTGATTCACTGGCTGTCTCAGGGTCATTATTGATTCCCCATCCTGAATTCTCTCAGGACAAGTTCACTATTGAAATGGTCCACCGGCCTAGTGTTCCTGACAATACTAATAACTGGCAAGTTTTCAACGATGACCAGCATCTGCTTTCCTTCCTGGAACTCAAGGGGAATTTCGAACAACTATATTTTGAGGGAAGTGACAACCTGCCTCGTGAGAGTGTGTCCTCTGATCAAGCTGTTACCCAAGGAGAAGAAACAGATCAGGAAGGGTGCATTAAACTCAAAGGAAACAAGATTCCCAAAGGTTTGGTGAGTTTGGAGGAGTTGTTTGATAAACATGACAGATATGTAAAATCTAAAGCTTTCTTCGGACCTCAAAGAATCAATTTGAGTATGATAAAATTGATATTGGGAGTTCTGATGACCCGAAGCTGGTGAATATTGGGAAATGTTGCACAACAGATGAGAGGAGAAGAGCAATTGATCTTCTAAGGAAGTATAAGGATGTTCTTGCATATTCTTATGAAGATTTAAAAGCCTTCAAGCCAAAAGAAATGCAACACTCTATCCCTCTCAAACCAGGAATCAAGCCTTTCAAGCAGAAACAAAGGCAGTATAATCCAAAAATAGCCGACACCATCTTTCAGGAGATCCAGAAATTGTTGAAGGCTAAAATCATTTTTCCCATTCACCATTCGACATGGATTGCAAACATTGTGCCTGTCAGGAAGAAGAATGGTGAGATCCGCATCTGTGTTGATTTCAGAAACCTGAATCAGGCCTCTCTGAAAGATAACTACCCTCTGCCTATGATGGATCAGATTTTGCAAGCAGTAACAGGATCCGAGATGTTATCTATGCTTGATGGATTCTCGGGATACAATCAGGTAGAGGTTGATACTGTAGATCAACACAAGACAGCCTTCACCACTCCTTGGGGTACCTTTGCCTACAAGAGAATGCCTTTTGGGCTGATTAATGCTGGTGCCACTTTCCAGAGAGCTATGGATTTGGCTTTTGGAAGCTTGAAAGGAAAATGTATTGTCATATACCTTGATGACCTGACGGTGTTTTCAAAGTCAAGAGCGGATCACTTCGACCACTTGGAAACAGTCCTGCAGAGATGCCGAGAGCATGGGATTTCTTTAAATCCTAAAAAATCTGTCTTCTGTGTTACAGAAGGGAAGCTATTAGGGCACATTGTCTCCAAGGATGGCATCAAAATTGATCCTGAACGAGTTCAAGCCATCCAGCAAATTCCTCTCCCTACCAGTAAAAAAGGCGTGCATTCCTTTTTCGGTAAGATCAATTTCTTAAGAAGATTCATCCCTGATTTTGCTGAATTAACTTTGAACATCTCTCAGATGATGAAAGGGAAGCAAGCGTTTGGTTGGTCTTCTGAAGGAAAGGAATCCTTTGAGGGTATCAAGAAAGCCATTGCTAAAACTCCAGTTTTGGCCTGCCCTGACTTCAGCAAAGATTTCATCATCTATTGCTACGCTACAGACAATACCCTGGCTGCTGTCTTAACCCAAGAAGACTCTGATGGACATGAGCTACCAATTGCCTTCATGAGCTATATCCTGAAGAATCATGAGCTGAAATACACCATGATGGAGAAGCATGCTTTTGCAGTAGTCAAAGCCGTCAAGCAGTTCCGTTTCTATATCCTCAACTCTCACTCTATGGTGCTGGTTCCAGATACGACTGTTAAGTCAATTCTTACACAGCAAGAATTTGGGTCCAAGAGAGGAAACTGGGTGGCTAAAGTCCAGGAGTATGACATTGATATCAAACCAACCAAGCTGGTTCGTGGAAAGGGTCTTTGTGAGCTCATCGCTGAAGGAGCCAAACATGAGTTGCTGGAGGAGAAAGCTGACATTCCTACTGTTCTATTCCTTAGTTCAGTCGATGAATGGTATTCCGACATTGCCCATTTTCTCACCTATGGGGAATGCCCCTCTCATTTAACTACCAAGGAAAAGAGGACTGTTAAATTGAGATCAGCGCAATATGTACTGTGGGAAAATGCCTTGTTCAAGCGTGGTTTAGATGGGAGATTTCTGAAGTGTGTGGACAAGGAGCAGCAGAGAAAGTTGCTCTCAGCTTTCCATGATCAGGCATGTGGAGGGCACTATTCATCAACAGTCACAGCTCACAAGATACTCCGGGGAGGATATTACTGGCCTTCTTTGTTCAGAGATGCATCCAAGTGGGTGGATAAATGTGAAGCTTGTCAAACCTTTGTGGGAAGACCCAAACTGGCCGCTTTGCCTCTCAAGCCAGTTGTGATTGAGGAACCATTTCAACAGTGGGGTCTGGACTTCATTGGTACACTGAATCCTGCCTCTAGTGCCGGCCACACGCATGTGCTAACTGCCACTGACTACTTCACCAAATGGGTGGAAGCTATTCCGGTCAAGAGCACTACTTCTGAAGTTGTATGCAACTTCCTCAAAGAGAACATCTTGGTAAGGTATGGTGTACCTAACAAGATTGTAACAGACAATGCTTCGAACTTCTCCTCAACTGAGATCATGGATTTCTGCTACGGGTATGGCATCTCTCTGGCTCATTCTTCAGATTATTATCCCCAGGGGAATGGACAAGCAGAATCCACCAACAAAAATCTGGTGACTATCATAAGGAAGTTGGTCAATGAGTCTCAGCGAAACTGGCATAAGAAGCTTTATGATGCTCTTTGGGCAGACAGGATCACACCTAAAAGAGCCATTGGAATGTCCCCCTTTCAAGTAGTGTATGGAGTAGAGGCCCAATTGCCAGTGACAGTGGAACTGCCAGCCTTGCACCTGATGAAGGCCATTGAAGACACTAGTTTCAGTGATGCTCTGGACAAAAGAATCATGTACCTGCACAAACTGAACGAGGATAGATTGGAGGTTGCTGACAGAATATCTGCTCACCAGCAGAAGGTGAAGGTTCTGTTCGATAAGAAAGCTAGGTCCAGAGAATTCCAAGTTGGTGATACCGTGCTGCTTATGGGACAAAAGACATGAACCTCGTGGCAGCCATGGAAAATTTGATTCACTATGGCTCGGACCATTCAAGATAAGACACTTTGCTGGTAAGAACTCTTTCTATCTTGATTACATGGATGGTTCCCCCCTCCCACTTCCTTATAGTGGGCAGTATTTGAAGTTGTTCAAGTCCTAGGTGACTAGGGAGTCCCTTTGTATATTTTGTACAGTGTTTTTGCTTTTCTGCTTTCGGTGTGTTTCCCTTCTGTTGTTGTTTGTGTTGCCCTCTGTGTTGGTTTGTTTTTGACTCCTTTGCCCAATGGATAAGGCACTGGTCTGCTTCACCGAGTTCTCTAAGTTCTTGCCTTGTCTCATTCTATGAATTTACACCAAGTCATCCCCAGAAGGAGCCAGCTTGTTGTCCACTCAAAATTTCCCGCTCTGATAAGAGTAAAATTTTCAAAATTTTGAGTTGAAGAGTTCTTCTCTGAAGTGCCTAAGTCGTGAAGTTGAAAAAATCTGTGTTTTGGGTCTTTTTGTGTGATTTTCGGGCCTGTCGGAACTTTTTGTCCCATCTGTCCCAAGTACGAAAGTGCATTCTGTTCCCCGATCGGCCGAAGTCCCCGAAGCTGTCTCATTTTCGGGCCCGTCGGAAGGTTTTGTCCCAAGTGTCCCTAAACGTTTTGTGCGAACTGTTCCAATTTCGGCCGAATCATCCTTCCCGCGTACTTCGCACTTTCCTGTCCCAAATGTCCCAAAGTTAAAAAGTGCGAGCTTTCCCATTTTCGGCCGATTTGCCCGAACCGCGTCCTTCGGAACTTTTCGTCCCAACTGCCCCATTTGAAAAAGTGCGAGCTTTCCTAATTTCGGCCGAGCCGGTCAAGTCGCGTACTTCGGAACTTTTTGTCCCGAATGTCCCAAGTCCAAATGGGCCCGCTGTTCCAATTTCGGCCGAAACACCCGAATCGCGTACTTCACACATTTTCATCCCATTTGTCCCAAATGCATTTGTGCGTCCTCTCCCTGTTTCGCCCGAACCGGCCGAGCCGCGTGTTTCGCATTCGCGTCTCACATGTCCCAAGCGTACCTAGTGTCATTCGCACTTAGTTTTTCCCGCTCGCTCCAAGTATGATATTTTTCAAATTGGTGGTTGTGTATTCAATGCGCATTAAATTCATTCCGCTCCTCAAACGGCTATATAACCAAGCATACCACCTTCGCATTTTCGCATTGCTTCCTTGCTGTCGTTTGCTCAAACCCTTGCAATCTAGTTCCCTGCGCAAATATCCCTTCCCTTTGCAAATTCCTTCCAGAGTCTAGGTCGCAGCTCCGAATCTATCAATATGAAGATCAAGTTTCAGGGGCAGGAGCAAATTTCTCCACTCGAGTCTGCCGTTAGCAATATCGGAGACAGTGAAGCTCGTCATCTCGACTTCGCTGATTTTTGGTAAGAATGAGCAGATGCAAACCCTACGCCAATGGCACAGATGATTAACGATAGCGGTTTAGCTTTCACCAGAGGATTCCCTATCTTAGTGCAGTGTGCTGATACTGTACTTTCATGCGGAGCTCACTTCGACCCCGCTACGAGCGAATTGACAAACGTACACGGGGAGCTCATTGCCAAGCTGGACGCTTTACAGACCATTGGAGCTGCTCGAGGTTTCCGAGATGGAAAATGCTATAGTCGTCTCTCGAGATCAAGCACAGGCCATGTTCGACCAAGACAGTGATAAATATAAAGCTCGAGTGGCGAAGTCTTGGTTGAAGAACCCTAAGAAAGGTCCTTCTCGTCTGACCAAAACCCTTTTCCGGGCAGATTTCAATGAAGAACTGTCAGACTTCATAATACTGCTGGCTCGAGTTATGGGTTTGCCCTCCACAAATGAATTTCATTTCGGATGTGCCCGCTCATCGCATGGTGTGCGAGGAACACAAAGTATCAATCGGGCGAGAGATCATCGGTATGAATTTGGGTGACAGCTATCCAACGTCCAAAGAAACAAAGAAGTTCTACATGACTTCATATCTGATGTATACCCTAGCAGCATCCAGGTAGTGGTTTGGTTTCTCCTATGTAGATGCACACAAAGATGATCCAGTGTATGCCTCGCCCATGAGCTCACCCTAGAGACCAGCAATCGGAATTTCGAAGGGTTAATGATGCTTTCACCATGTACATGATCAAATTGCTCGAAGGTGATACTACAAGAAGGTTTTCGATGAAGCCATGAACCCGATATCGCATATGGAGCCTATTTCATCCATTCGGAAATTCTCCTATATCAGTGTTTGGTGATATGAGAGCACCCCTCTGCGGCTCCCCATGTTCTGCAACGACAAAATGGCCGTGATTGAAATATGCGAGCAACTAGACAAGTTGCACGTGAACTTGCAAAGACAAGAAGATCTCGGCTTGCACTTTCCCATCTCTCTGGGAAACTATACATGCAAAACAACTCTGGATGCTCAGAACATAGAAAGAGCCCTGGTCCCTATCACTGTTCATTTCTTCAAGCCTAGAACCTGTTTTGACTTGAAGAAGTTCATTGAACAGAACCTCAAGATAATATATCATCATAGGGCAGATACAGAAGACTACTTTGGGCCGATCGTGCGAGATGATTTTGAAGCCGAGAAGAAGGCATTGTGGCGAGTTCTCCTGAAATTGATCCAAGAACTCGATGCTGTACCAAGTTCTGAAGGTCTCCAAGATGATAATTCTGAGCTATACTCTTATGAGTATGAAAATGTGATTAAGCACACTCCTCTGGAGGACCTGGATTGGAACAGGAAAGAGAGAGATGATCTGGCTGAGATTCTTGCTCCAGTCTTGATCAGAACTAGGGTCTGGTTCAGTAAGAAGATCCGAGAATTCAAGAGGCACTCAGGAGAATCTAGCTCCAGGGATGATTCGACACCCATAAGAGAGACATCAGTTCCAGAGTCTGGAACACCAGTGAAAACCCCTTCTGCCTCAACAGCTCGGGGACATGTGGAATCTACTCCTCCATCTACCCAGGTATACAAGAAGAAACTCAAAGAGGTAAAGAAGGAGCCTGCAGAGAATGATCCTCCAAGAAAACAGGCACAGTTGCCTATGGGGCCAGAGAACATCATTGTTCTCAGTGAAAGTGAAGAAAGTGAGATGCCAACTCCTGCAGTGTTCCTGAAAATCCAGCAGATAAGGAGGTCCAGAGCACTGAACTTCCAGGTACTACTGATTCTTCTACCGCCATTACCTCCAGTGTTCTACCCACATCTCAACTTGAGTCAACAGCTGCACAGACCTTAAGTGTCATGAGCTCCCTGTCTCTTGGTCCCCTTGCCTCTCCTGCAGATTCTTCTTCCTCTTTTGCTTGGGTGCAACCTCTGGTTGACAAAAGGAAGAGGAAATCCTCCTCTCAAAGCTTGGGACCGAATTTTGATGCTGTAGCAGCCTTGTTGGGCACCACTCCTTCTCGTGCCAAGAAAGCCAGAACTACTTCCAGGATTGTGTCAGATGCTCAAGGTCAGCAATTCCTGGAGATTGCTAAGCCCACAGTAGACAAATCAGAATCAGACTTGCTGACATCTGACTTGGAGCTTTCAAGGATCCCTATGGGAGAGTCTACTCCTGAAGGTGAGATTCATAACCTCCAGGAAACAGTCACAAGGGTTATTGGAAGGGTAGAGAAAGGGCAGCAGACGATTGAGCAGCTAGAAGAACAAGCCCAAGTTCTCACGAGTTTTATCAAGTCACTTTTGTCTAAGGACAAAGTTTTGGACCCTACCCCCTTGACTGCTCTACCGCCTCCTGTAATTCTAAGCCAAGATGAAGTGCAAAGTATTAAAGATATGCACAAGTATTCTGTCTATGGCAGAGCTATCGAAGCCATGGTAGATGACATGCTTGTTGCCGGACTAAACTTCATCGATGAAGCTTTTAAGCTACATGGAAAGGTAGATAATTTGCAACAGAAGCTGTCCTCTACTATTGGGGTAATGGATAAAGAGCTTAAGCTCTGGAGTAGTTGCATTGTAGACCTTCGCCTCATGGGCCAGACAGATGAGAACATCTTACTGGCGAACAAGATTTTCGATGATGCTAAGGACAATCTGTCAAAATCTTGGGTCTACAGCGTGGAGTGGAAAATCAAAGTCCTGGAGGAAGCTGTAGGAGAAATGAAGAATAGCTGGCAGAAGGGAGAAGCTTTCAAGACACCTTTGCTCTTTGCTGCGTTCAAAGATATGCATTGTCATCTTCAGGATGAAAACTCTGGCGTTCCCTTGTCCTTGCAAGAAATCAAAGCTCAGTTCAGAGCTTTTGTCAAAGATAATCTTTTCAAGGAAGACTCCATCTCTAAGGACAAGATAAAGGAAATTTGCTCTCTTGATCCATGCCATCGAAGAAGCAAACAAAGACTATCATACTCACGTCGAGTTTGATAAAGAGATGGAGAAATGTCCGGATTTTGGACTCAGTCTGCAACCAACACGTCAGTCCCTCGTGGCAGAGATATAGCTGAGTCATCAAGAAGTTCGAGCAGCGGATTCTGAAGACAAAGTGGGTCCCTCCCAATAGCCGGCCACCTGTCTCCTTCTCCTTTCTTTCCTCTTCTTCCCTTTCTTTTCGTATTCTTTGTAATTAGTTAAGGTATTGCAATTGGCGGTCCTTAACTATTCTTTAGTTAAAAGAAATGGTTACGAAGAGTAACTGACTTGTAATCTATATAATGGCCTTTCCACGCCATTTCCAAAGAGGAGGAAGAACTTGGATATTTTGCTGAAAGTGTAAATAGATCTTAAAGAAATCAATACAAAAGGGCTTTCCGTTCTTTGTCTATCTGATTCTTGTTGTCTCTGTGTTTTCCTTTAATATTGTGAAGATCATTTTGTTCCTAACTCGTTTAGTCTCTCTGATTGCATACTGTTCAGTTTTGCAAATACAGTGATCTTGTACAACCAAGAAGGAACTTTGTGTCCTTGATTAACAAATCTGAAGAAGGTTATTTACGGAACTTTGTGTCTTTAAATTTAATCCCATTCAGCTAATGCAAATGATCTTGTCTTAAATCCTTTGAAGCTTCGCATACACGAAGAATTATTCTGCTATCTATAATTCTGAATGTTGCTATTCTGCTCATCTTCTTATTCCCCTTCCTCAGTCCTGGCGTAACTGATGATCCTTGTGGAAAACACTTTCGTAATATCCAAGTTTGACCATAAAATAATGTTCTGTACTTTTGTAAATAAGTTTGTTTCAGAATAAGGGAACCTCTCCCATTAAAGAGGAGGGACTTCTGTCCCCTGACAGTTGTTCTTCTAAAAAGTCCTATTTGAAAACCAACGAGAATAGAAGAAAGAGACAAAGCCATGCAAGAATATTGTGAGAGCTCTATAGTTTTGGGTTTAGAGGATTTGTAAGATTATGTGGTGTTAAGGGGATGGGTATGAAAAAATTTCTTTGTATTATGAAGGGCTAAATCCAGTTCTAATGCATGACATTGGTTTGCACTATCATATGAATCTGTGATTTCCTAAGTAAATGTAATGTGGTTATCAACATGTTTAACATGAATATATGTGTGGTTCCAGTTCTACTTACATCTGTATGGATTGGTTTTATATATATATATATATATATATATATATATATTATATATATGATGGTAGGCGTAAACCCTTGTGCATTTATTTTCTATTATGATTCAGATCTATGTTCTATAATGCTTTTCTTATATGAATGAACACATTGGTCTAAAATATTTTCTAAGCTCTAAGATGAATGTATGGTTCCTTTCTAATCTGTTCACTTAATTTTCTGTCATAAATAATGCATTCTCACACAAATCACATAAAGGAGGGACTCAGCACCTACGTGTGCCTCGGTGAGTGCTCAACACCCGCTGGGTGATAGGCTGACGTGCATGGGATTTCCTTATTCTTTGAGAGGGCATAAAAATGACTACATCTTGGTTCCATTGCACGGGACCTCTTTTCAAAGTTGTTGTGAGAAATGACATACATATTTATATTTTTGATGTGTAATGATAGAGTTTCTGACTCTAGAAATTGTTGAAATGTGGTTCAAGATCACGGAGGATGATTTTTCTCAAATATTCAGCATTGGACCTGAGTTGAATACGTGTGGATGGGTAGAAGAGAACCTATACCATGATTTGTATGAGACATTCTTTTGTTGCTTCCTAGTAGAGCTATATGAATGGCTCTTGGCATACGCATCTAGATCAAGCTAGTTCTATAGATCACGCGTGGGGAACCAAGATGATTATCAAAGGCTACAGGATGTAGATCTGACTTGGATGTGTGTTATTGATCATCACGGTGGAAAGGAGTGTTGGCTAGTTATATTTTAGAATACGTCATTTTGACGTATTCTTTCCTAGAAGTTGCTGAGTTCAAGTTTCTGAGGGAGCCTAGAGGGTCATTTTTGAGTGTTATTCCTCTAGCTATGAAGATCTTGGTCGTTGGGGTGCTTGGGAAAGTGAATTTTCTTTTATAGACTTGGTCAAGTTTTTGACTTGCTCGTGCAACTAAAAATTCTTCCATAGACTTATACAAACATTTGTGTTGCTTTAGCATGCGACTTCCTAGGTACAAACACTCCGTGAGAGAATTTGATTTTCCTTTGTTCTTAAATTTTCTATCAAATTTTCTTATGAAATTTTGGGGTTTAAAAATACAAGACACATTTTGTATATAAAAGTGCATGAAAACCCTAACAGTTCACCAAACACTAAAGAAAAATCACTTTGAGTTTAGAAGCATTCCCCATGGCGGTTGAGCTACTCTAAGCTTTGGGAGAGGAAGCTAGGGTGGAGAAAGATGGTGGACATTACGGATGAAAATAAAAGGGAGGAGAGACAGACTCAAGTATAGTGAAGCTCATGAAAGGAAGATGACTAGACAACATGAGATTGCAAGTGTGATGGATCTATGGAGGCAGACGGTGTGATAGGGTGTTGAATTTTATGTGGAGAATGTGGAGCATGAGTATTTTATACTACCCCATCTTGGTAAGCACGGGAGAGAGGCCCCTTTAGCATCTAATGAGAGTTCATCACATAGAGAAAGGAGAGCCATCGGTGCGCATCTGAACCCACCTGGCGACCAACCCATGGTAATTATTTTTCCAAATCAAAGGAGTATTGATAACCTAATTGGTATCGTGGGAGTGACCGATCGGCACCCAGGAGGTATAATTTTTCATGTTGGACATCCATGGCTACACATACCATTCTCGGTGTTTGGATGAATTTTTGGCAAAGTACAAGTACAAAAGGTTTAGGAAATGCATCTGGGAGTGGTGTGAGATACACTTCTAGAAGTGTAAAAATATTGTAGAACGTTGGTGCACAGTTCAGTGGGATGTTGAGGACACTAGATGCGACCACTTTAGGCCCATTTCTAGTTACAGGAGCATCTGGAGGTGAAACTAGTGGATCTAGAGGCACATGACCTGATGGATCTAGTGGATCTGGTGGAGGGAACACTGGAGGGAACCAAGGATCTAGATCAGGAGGACAAGGGCCTCAGCCAGCTCCTCAGGTAATCTTTGAAATTTCTTTACACTTGTTAAATTACCAATGCATAGAGGATGTTGCAGATCATGTGCACAAGTGTGAATTTCTATGGCACACAAAGGGGATCACTACCCTAGAGTGGAAGGCTAGTTAGTTTGTAAAAATGTTATAAGGATGCACACATAGATGGTATAGGAATTACGACCCCTATCATACATTGGTAGACTACACTTCATTAAAAAATTCCTTCTTAATAGAGTTCCATATACCGGAGATCAATTAGAAGAGCATCAGCACTTTGAAGGAGATCTAGTAGGGAATGACAGAGTGTGTAGGAGTATGATGCATGGTTTAAGACTCTCCTATCAAAATGTTCATATGGAATTCACCCTTCACAACATGCTCAATGGTTATTTGGAGGGTTGATCACTTCGTTTAGGAGAGCATTGTCCCATAAAACATTTACTTGATCTCGTGCGAGGCTCTAGAGTTTGCCTTATGTGCGTAAGTAGTTGTGAGTGTTGATACGGCATGAGACCTTTATTGGAGGCTCAAATCACTACCATGACCAAAAAATTACAGAATTTTTCTGGAAACTCTACACATGAGACTCGTAGTGGTCTTTAGTGTGTGGATTGTAAAGTAGAGGGGCATGTCAAGGATAGTTTCCCCGAAGTCAGTACATGCCATAGTGGTGGATTGTGAAATTTTTCATGGGGACCATGATGAGAGTAGATGCATTTGTTTCAGCACGTAATTCAAAAAAATGTGTCTTTCTATTGTAATATCTGTACCTCTATGACCCATGATACTAAGGATTATAGGCTTATTGACCAGATCCATGAGGCCATTGATCATGGTGTGTGCCATACCAGCCTTGCCAGTGGTTCCAAAGAAGATGATCACCATTATGAAGGATGCGCAGATGGAGGGGCGCATGGGAGAGGTTCTCGTAGAGGATTTTGTGGTCACACTAACAGTGGAGGAAGAAGTGAGTTCCCCGAGGAACCTGCTACAACTATGGATCCACATAACATTACAGGCGTGAGTGTCTAGATTTGTTGCAGTGCTCATGGTGCGAAAAAGCATAAGTATGAGGAGTTCCTTGAGTTGTTTGAGCACATGAGCTAGCAACACCGGAAGGAAAAGGGCACTTGGGATGGTGAGTATAAAGAATTATGACACACAGTGGATGCCTAGAGTGGTGCATGAGTCAGGGTTAGAACCTGTTCTGGTGATAACACAAGTAGAGGTTGTACATGATAAATAAGTACCAAGGAAAAATACTCTAGTCTCAAGAGAAGAGGTGGTGCATGGGAAGTATCCAAACCCTTCCCACTAGAAGGAATTATATCAAAAGGAAATGGATGTCATTCATAGTTTGTAGGGAGAAATCCAGTGTCTAAAGGAGCATTCTAGGAAACATGATCAAAGAAGGAATGCTAAGGCTCCGTAGAAGGACCTGGATGAGGTCAAGGAAGTATGAAAAATGTTAAGGCAAGAAAATATTATTCCCTTGTTAGGAGAAAGACTATAGGAGAAGATACCACATGTCGAGTGGAGCATGAAAGGCATGTGTTACATGCTAACCTTCCTCCCCATAGCCTTGACTGTGACAAAGAAATCACACTGAATGCAGTTGTGGATGGTTGGTTTCTAAGAAACATATTGATATACATGGGATCAAAATTCAATGTTATTACATTAGATGCCTAGCATCAAATGGGAAGGCCCACATTGCATCTGTCTTTGAATGTTCCGTATATGGAAAACAAAACAAAGGAAATGTCCATTGGAGTATTAAAGGATGTAGTGATTACCATTCAGGGGGCCAAGTTTACTAGAGACTTCGAAGTCTTGGCACTCGCCGAGGTAGACAATTTTCCAGCATTGCTTGGGCACCCATGGTGTTATAAGAACAATGTTAACCTAAGGTTCAACAAAGGATATATCAGTTTTGAGAACAAGGAAGAATGGGTCATCATCCCTCTAATGGATGGGAATTCAGTGCCTTACACTAAACCTTTGGGAGAAGAGGTCCTTGATATAATTTATGTGTGCTCCATCAGAGACCTAGAGATAATTCACCCTACAGAAGGAGTTATCCAATTTAAGGATTCCTAGTCTATGAGTGATACCACAAGCATGGCATGTGAAAATTGGGTGCATGGGACCTATGAGTTAATTGGGTGATAGCTGAGGGGGTCTGTAATAAAAAGTGACCAAGGCACGCTCACTCAAGTGCCTAGGAGGAAAGAAGTTACCAAGTTACTCTGGAGGGGCATACCCTGAAATTTTATTATGGAACATGGAAGCTTAGTCAAAAATGAGGACAAGAGAAGAGGGATGCTCGGTTAAAGCTTACTCGGGACTACAAAGCGTTCTGTGGGCTACACATTAGGAGATCCTCCTAGAGTGGCGTGAGGTAAGAATCATGTTCTCTGTAAGGTTTTCCAGGAGCAATGCACCCACGGTCATTCAAGACTACCATGGTAAAGAGACTACTTCCTTTCATATCCAAGCATGTGAGAAGGCCTAGTAAGATGTGTAGAAGCTATGCCACCATCATTATGGGTATATAAGTTATATTCCACATTACAAGGTTATGTGCATGTGTGGTATATCCATTTAGAAACATGCTGCCAAACAGGAAATTGGTAGGAGATGAAAACTGACCTCATCCAAGCTTTTGAATATCGGAGTACAAATCCATCAGTGGATAAGGCATTGCAAGTGATCAAGCACCTTATGATAGGGGATAGTTCCATGGTAGAAGACAGTTACTATATATTTCTAAGTGAGCCTATTTTAGAGGCATGTTTCAATGTGGATGAGTTGGAGGAGATGTAGTTTGAGCGAGCCTACATAGAAAAGGAAAAAGGAAAGATGGTTTATGTCATAGATGGAGAGAAAATGGAGAGTCTAGATATTAACCACTCTTTAGCTATGTGCGATGGTATAGATAACAAAGTGAGTAAAGGATGTGCGCTACCATGAGCCCTTAAAAATAAAAAAAAAAGTTAACATTGGGTCGAGGCGTAACCAAGGAAGCAATCATTAGAGACTATTGGTCGAGAAAAGGAGGTCTCAAAGATCATTGATCTATTACGTGAATTCTAGGATCTATTCCCTCATGGGTATCATGAACTCAAATGTGTCCACCATTCCTTGGGGGAGATGAAGATAAAACTAAAGGAAGGTGCACACCCAATCCGAGAAAAGGCCATACCAGATGAATCCAAATTTATGCGTACGGGTCAAGGAGAAGATTGAAAAAATGATAGCATCAGGTAGCATTGAAGGCTGTGGAAGAGTCGAATGGATAATCTCAATGGTCATCAATCAAAAAGAACGGAGGATAAGGATATGTTTTGACTATAGGGACATAAATGTAGTATGTGTCATTGATCCCTTCCTTACCCCGTTTAGTGATGAAATTTTATAGGGAGTGGCCAAGCGTAAAGTCTTCTCCTTCA
Organism: Taxus wallichiana var. yunnanensis; assembly: GCA_018340775.1. NCBI lineage: Eukaryota > Viridiplantae > Streptophyta > Pinopsida > Cupressales > Taxaceae > Taxus > Taxus wallichiana. Next base: position 240,576,334 of record CM031236.1, on the reverse strand, counting down.
TGGATGGGTTCTCAGGGTACCACCACATATGGATTGCAAAGGAAGATCGAGAGAAAGACAAATTTTTTCACTAAATGCAGAATTTTTCCTATACGGTCATGCCTTTTGATTGAAGAATGGCTCTATTGTTTTTTACGCATTTTAGTGCAATCCTTTCAAGACTTCATCCATAAATTTATTTAGGTCTATTTAGATGATTGGGCTGTGTATAGTCTATTCAAGGACCATTGTGATAACTTAAGAATAATGTTTGAAATGTGTCAACAGTTGAGGATATCCCTCAACATCAAGAAGTGTGTATTTGCTACCCCATTTGGAACCTTATTGGGACATGTCATATGTAAGGAGGTATTACTAGTAGATCCCGCCAAGTTTGCAGCCATCATGGGTTTAGGGGAGTCTACTAGCCAAAGCATCATGTGTGGATTCTTTGAGAATACAGGTTACTACAGAAATTTCATCAAGGGATATGTCAAGATCACCAAGACCTTGGAGGAATTACTTAGACACAAGAGTGCCTTTCATTGGGGAGAGGCACAACAAAAGAAATTCAACACTTTGAACAACAATCTTTTCACAACACCCATTCTCTATTTCCCCATTTGGGATGAGCCTTTCCATGTTCATGCGAATGCCTCTAGTCTGCTTGTTGGAGCAATGACAGTGCACAACCCGGTGAAGCGATTTTTCACCATCCCTTCGCTGCGATGAAGAAAGTTAACATCAATAGAACAAAATTACACTACTCGACTACGAAGCACTACCCATGATCTACGTGTTTCATAAGTTTAGGTAATATCTACTGGCAACACCATTTGTATTTTACATGGACTACATGGCATAAAAATACTTGGTAAACAAGCCCATTATTAAAGGGTACATATGTCAATGGGTCCTACTATTCTAGTAATTTGAGTTGTGGTTGTCAAGCCAGGAAAGAGTAATTTTGGGCCTGATCACTTGTCTAGAATTGACTCAGGAGAGGATGTGCAAAGCATTGAGGAGACCATGTTAGATGCGACAACTATTTAGGTTGTGGTGTGTGCCCTCAAACTTAGAGGATATTGTAGTGTTTCTCAAAATAGGTATGGTGCTAGAAGGGATGAAAGCATTAGAGAGGAAGTAATTAGCCATACGCACCGCACCCTACATGCTAGTTAGTGGTGATTTGTACAAACTAGGACATGATGAAGTGTTACGTTGGTGCATGCTAGAACATGAGCACCTAGCTATTATGGAGGAGGTGCATGGAGGAAGTGTAGGTGGACACTATGTAGGGGATGCCACTTGTGCATAAGATATTACAAGTTGGGTTATGGTGGGAAACCCTATATCAAGATTGTAAAGATTATTACAAGGCATGTGATCATTGTCAGTGCCTTGGCAAACCAAGGTGGAGGGATGAAATGTATTTGAACCCTATTCCAAGCGCAGCACCATTTAAAAAGTGGGACATAGATTTTGTAGGCCCCATTTTTCCACCATGCGTAGGAAAGGATCACACTATGTAATCACTTGCATAGATTATTTGACAAGATGGGTAGAAGCAGTGCCTACCAAGGATTGTATAATGGCTATAAAGAACTAGGTTTCTATGGGAAAATATTATTACATGGTATGGATGCCCATTGAGCTTAACTAGTGATAGGGGTATGCATTTCCTAAATGAGACTATCGGATTCATTAATAGAGTTCATGGTGGCTCATCATAAGACTAACCCTTACCATCCACAATAAAATGGAACTCAGAGAGGCATTTAATAAAATATTGAGTCATAACCTAACAAAAAGTTGTGTTGTTGGTAGACAAGATTGGGATGATAAAGTATCAGCAGTTCTATAGGCATGTAGGATAACCTACAAGAATTTGAATAAATACACACCATTCCAATTGGTGTTTAGCACAAAGGGTGTCTTACCCATTAAATTTATGTTACCTTCTCTACATATAGCATGCACATGAGGATTGGCCGACAAACAAGTGCTGGAGGAAAGGATTGAAAAATTGATGAAATTGGATGAGAGATGATCATTGGCCAGGTGGAGTCAAAAGACTAAAAAGGATAAACAAAAAGCATGGCATGATTGCCACATCAGAAATAAACAATTTGAGATTGGGAAGATGGTATTGTTATATGATTCTAAGTTTTTGTGCCATCCTAGAAAGCTGAAAGTCCATTAGTTGGGTCCCTATATCATCTCGGATATCCTTAATTCAGGTGCGTGCCAGTTGAGAGCGCTAGATGGAATGAGATTACTAGGCCATTTCAATGGAATTAGGCTGAATCCCTACTATAAATAAGTCTTCTTGGTGTTTGTAATAAGGCAGTTTTGCCATTTAGTATAAGTTTCCCTTTATGCAATTTTCCTTTCTTGTGTTTCCCTTTCTCGTCGTTTGTTCTGTTGTTTGTTTTATGTTGTGGCACTTTGCAACCACATTACTTTTTAAAAATTTTACATGCGCGAGAGGACCGCGCATCTGTTTTAGTGTGGGGTGGAGTAATGTGAACTATAGGCCCATAATACAAATTTATCTTGTAGTGGATGTTGAATGAATTAACCGGTTGATGGATAAATATTGTGTAAGGATGAAGGAAGAACATGGTAGAAGAGGTGGATGAAAATGGTTGGTGTCGGGATAAGACTTGAGAAACCACTCATAGAAGAAGAATCACAAGAACAACACAAGGTAGGTAAGAGCAAAACTCAAGTGAATGAAAAAGAAGTGCCTTCGGTGATGTTAACACACGTGTAAGATTATTCTCACAGATGGATTGTTTGTGCGCTAGAAGGTTGTAGAATTTTTTCACGCAATATTAGGCATGTAAGTGAAGGCACGTAAGGTTGGCTTGGTGGAAAAATTCACATTTAGTACTAAGTATGGTGGTAGGTAAAATAGAATTTAATGTTGGAAAGAAGGAAAAGCTATAAATAAGAAGTCAGGCACTTCATTATTTACCTTGCATTTACAAAGAGAAAAGAGCTCTCGTGAACTAGGGCATCTAAAGGTGATCTGTGTGAAGAAAATTTGTGAATATCGAGAGGACGTGACTATATCAGATCTACAAACCAAGATCAAAGGAGTACACTAGCGTGGAGGAATTTATTGAGAAGGAAATTGTTGAAGCATTGTCTTATGGAAGAATTTTTCTAGTTAGGGTTTGCTGGCTAGGGCACAATGTAGGAGGGTTTCTTCATAAGGTTGTGCATTAGGGTTGGATAAAGTGGTAGAGAAGAGAAAGGAAAAGATACTTGAAGTGATAACCTAACTAAAAGAATGGCACCAAAGAAAGAAACCATCTCACCTAAGAAGTAGAAGGGAAAGGGTAAGGGGAAGTAAATGGCTGCCATCGCAAGCACAAATGAAGAATGGTACATGGAGATGCAATACCTAGATGGGGTATTGCTAGGAAAAGAATGGGAATCTCATTATGGAAGATGTCTGTAAGTGACTATAATCACCGCACCAGCACGACAGAAAAAGAAATGGATTTGGAGTTGGTTCACCCAACAAATAAGAGGACACCAAAAGGCATGCCCATCTATAGTGACAAAGTAAAGGTTAAATTGGAGAAGGAGGGATTACTACAACTTTACAAATTACCCTACTTCAGAAAACCTAAGTGCCTCTACCAGTGGCTAATGGCATACATTCACGAAGAACATTTTTATTTCATGGGGCACAAGATGTGCATAACTCCCTAGTTAATTTCCAAGTTCACAAGCCTTATCTGCAAAGGGGATAGCATTGATGATGACCTAAGCGACAAGGATGCCATCAAGGAAATAGTTTTTACATATGACTATAAGAAAGGATTGCGATACTTTGACATCACAGAGATCCCAGACCCCGTGATGAGGATGGTTACATGCTTGGTAACCAATCTCAATGACCAAGAGATATGGACTCAAGTGAATAAGGCATGACTGTATGTATGCTGGAAAATATCTAAGGGGACCATCTACAACTTGTCCACTTTCATCGCATATGAAATCATTATCAGTGAGTAAGAAGGTGAGAATATACTATTTGGTAATTTCCTCCTCAAAATTGTCTTCTCAAAAAATAGAGTGCTTGATGGTCCGGAAAGGTTTGTTTGGGAGTACTTAGATGAGGATCCCTCGCCTGCGAAGCGGTTTGCAAAATATACTTGCAAGACCGTGACACCCACTCATAAGGTGCATTTAGAGAAATGGTACAAGCGCTTCAGGACTGTTCGAAGAAGAATGGAGGATTCCAGAGTAGTTACCCATGCTCGTCAAAGGAGAAATATAATTTTTAGTATATCAACACTTCTACATTGGTAGATTTAGGTTGATGAGATGAATTAATGAGCCCATGGTGTAAGCTTCTTTTCTCCTTCACCATGTAATACTTCTAAATGGGTGTGAAAAAATTCAAATATTCCAAGAGACTAAGGTTAGACCTTAGTGAGGTTGATCAAGACCATAAGGAGCTATGCGAGTTAGTTTACTCGAAGAACCGTACATACATGGATAGATATGTCTCCCATGAGATACAGATGATGAAACTAGTGACATTGCCAATCATTGGAAGGGCTGCAAAAAGAATATACCTTCACATCAAGCAAAAATTTGAAAATGGTGCATACTTGGAAAATTATGTATCCATCCCTGAGGACCCCACAGGAAGAAAGAATCCTACGCCAAAGAAGAGGGAAAGAGAAGAGGTGTAGAAAGCACCAAGTGTTCAAGCTACACAAGTAGTAAGTGCACCGGAGACAAGCACTAAGCCCAGTACTTACATGTGTGGAGAAAGAAGTCCTCGGTGAAATCAAAGACTCCAGAGGAAGAAGCACCAGAGCATGAGGAACCCATCACCCAGGAGAGGTCACCAGAGGAGGAGGAGAAGGAAGCAAAATCTCCTGCCAGGAAGAAGCAGAAGGTGACAAAAGAAAATGATTTAGAGGACATAGAGAGCTTGGAGGCCTATATAGGTGAGAGAGATGATGATGATGAAGATGAACCAGGAGGCGAGGACCATCCTATCTATGAGGTTCATGACTTGGAGGAGGAAGGAGAGGAAGAAGAAAATGAGTACATATTTTTCAAGAGGAAGAATGACAAGGAAGAAGAGGATACTCAGGATAAGGGGGTAAGTGAGGAAGTTACAAAAGAACAAAGGACCCCAAGCCTCACTAAGGAATAGATAGACAAGGCCACGAGAGAAAGAAGTAGCCAAGATCATTGAAGACCTAGTAGAGAAAGAGATGGAATGCAACGCATGGACCTAGTGATGAAGGAAGCAGAGGAGGAAAGCATAGAAAAGGAATATGGTAGCATGGGAGGGGATCCTAGTTTGGTTGTGAGATTTCCTAAGGCCACATGTATATGTAGAAACAAATAGAGGCATCACAGGTTCATAGGATGGGCTATATTGATGATCCAAACAAGGTGTTATGTGCATACTTTCAAAGCACCATACCAATGGAGAAACTCTTGGCTATGACATCATTTGATGAGGAAGGTGCATACCCTCGGATGAGGAAAATTCTTTCTTAGGCATTTGAGTCCCACATTGACAAACCAGAATTCAAAGTAAGCTAAGGTGAAATAATGAAGGTACCGAGTCAAAAGGTGATAAGCAGGACGATAAAATCTACAATGCATTGAACAAGGTTTTGGTGGAAGTAGAGGCTAGAATATTTGGGAGGAATGATAGGGTGAAGTTCCTTGAGGCAGAACTAGAGAAAAGGGAAGAGAATCTAGAGAAAATAACTAAGGACTTAAAGTGGGAGGAGCTAATCAATGCGTAGCTAAGGTGTGAGTTGAAAGAAGATAAGGAAAGGGTGCGTGAGGTCTACAAGAAAGTAGAGATGATCACAGATGCCATTTTCTTTAAGCATCTAGATCTAAAGACACCAGCGTAGAAGTATGGATCCACCTTCAGTGTCTAGAGGACTTGACCCAAGTCCTCACAGTGGAAAAATTACCATTTGCCTTGGAGTCTACAATAGAGGCATTAGTGCACAAACAAAAGGAGGACAAGATGAAGGTTGTGGCCATTGTGGCCCAATACAAGAAATTTCTTATGGATGTGAAAGTCACCGCCCAAGTTCATTTGAGACCACTTATGACAACTACACTGATAGAGATAGAGTGGTGAGCATTCTGGTCACCACCCATGAAGTAGAGCTCAAGGAGTTCCAAGAGAAGAACAAGGGGAATAGGGTGGAATGTGACAAAATTCTAGCCGAGGTTGAGAAGAAATCAAAGGCTATTGAGACCTTACAGGGCTCAATAAAAAATTGGTGAAAGAGTTGTATCCCCAGATCACTCGAAGGATGGATGCACTCGAGGATTTGGGAAAATAGTTAGAGGGGATCGTGGAAACAATGAATACCCAAGGAGAAGGGATAAGCTTTGAAGAGGTGAGAACCTTATTCAGCAACCTCTTTCAATAAGCACAGATCAGGGTTAATACTTGGAATAAGTTGGAGGCAAACTTGACAAAGGATTTTCATCTCCTCTTGTAGAAATAATCATAGTTTCCCTATTCTTTCATTCTTCCCCAAAATTCTTCATTCCTTTATTCTATCTCTAAACCATTCAAGGACGGTCATTCTTTATTCTTTGAAAATTTGTTCCTGAGGACGAAGAACAGGCGTAGTGTGGGGTGATGTTGGGCCCCTAAAATATTAGCTAAGTACAACAAGGTGCATGTGCGCACAAGGAGAAAGCTCTTAGGATAGGGTTCTAAGAGGGTTTCTATAGAACCATTGGTACACGCGCAAGGAAGAGAAAAGATCTTGGGACTTAGCCATATTTGGCATTTTGGGCTGAACACAAGGAAAGCATGACCCAACTGCGCATGTGAAGTGGATAAGGTGCCATCCTGCAACTTGGTGCCCACGGAAGGAATATACCTTGTGATAGAAGATTCTAGAAGGTCATCATGGAAAAGGATGGAGAGCTCACATATGAAGAAGCATGCTCCCATGGAGGACCACTTGGACACATGGCAAGCAATCTACAACTTCATAAAGGCATGGTGGTGCTTGACAAGGCTATATATATGAGTGCCTAGTAGAAGAAAAAGATAGAGATGGAGAGACCAATAATAGGAGAAAGAGGTGAAGCCATGCAGGAATATTGTGAGAGCTCCATAGGTTGGGTTTAGAGGATCTGTAGGAGTATGTTGTATTAAGGGGATGGGTCTGAACATTTTTCTTTGTACTATGAAGGGCCTAAATCTAGTTCCAATGCATGACATTGGTCTACATTATCATATGAATATGTGATTTCCTGAGTTAATGTAATGTGGTTATCAACATGCTTAACATGAATATATGTGTGGTTTTATTTCTACTTACATCTATATGGATTGGTTATATATATATATATATATATATTTCATATGAGTGGGTGTAAACCCTTGTGCATTTCTTTTCTATTATGATTCAGATCTATGTTCTATAATGTTTTTCTTATATGAATGAACACATTGGTCTAGAAGCCATTCTGAGCTCTAAGATGAATGTATGGTTCCTTTCCAATATGTTCACTTAATTTTCTATCGTAAATAATGCATTCTCACACAACTCACATAAAGGAGGGACTCAACACCTATGTTTGCCTCAGTGAATACCCATCGCTCGTTGGGTGATAGGTGGTGTGCACTCGGATTTCCTTGTTCTTTGAGAGGGCATAAAAATGACTACATTCATCATTTCAAACAGATCATAACAACTACTTTTCCAAATTAAGCATGTCATTTTAATAATCCAGATTAACCAAATATCAAATTTCTAAATCCAAAAATGAGGGATGTGACATCATTCCCTTCCTAAAAAAATGTTGTCTCGATGAATACATAAAAATAGGATATCAACATAATCAATTGTGAAAACTTGCTCTCTTTTCATATTATCATTTTTTCATATTCAAAATTTCTCCAATACATAATTAAACTTCTAGAAAGCTAATGATTTACATGCAGTTTTTTTCAAATACAATAGTAATAAATTTTCTTTCTCAACAATTTTGCTAAAATAAAACTCAATTCCCTTCATATTTATCATAATTACCATATATATTTCAATATCAATTTTTTGAAAAATGAAGGACTGTAGGACCAAAGTACCCCAAAATCAGCCAAACAAGATCCGAAAGCAACAGACCGCAAAAGGACCCAATTCATTTATGTTTCTATTTTAAATTTTAATAGAATCAAACTATCTTTATTTTAATATATTATTGTAATGTCATGTAACTAGAAATCTAAAATCAATATTATCATCAAAAATCACTAAGTATTATATGGCTTTTAAAAGGCCATTCATTACAATCATAAAATTCAATCTTTTAACATTTTCTCACTCAAACAAACTACGAAAAACATCCGTAATTTCCTCAAGGTTTTCCCAAGTTGTACATTCTTCTTTGTATTGGTCCCATTGGACATTACATTGTACTACCCCATGCTTATACAAGTTAATCATTCACATGTATAATATTATAATTAGCTCTACGATCACCACCCTTGGATCCTAAACCTACTAATACTTCCAATATAACACATGAGTCAAATCCCCTACATATTTCTTAATAAATGCTATATGGAATGCATTATGTAACGAGACAATGCTTTGGAGGTAAGGCCAACCATTAATCCATTGGATTTATTTCATACAAGACTTCTAAAGTTCCAACATATCTGGGTGTTAACTTAGTTGATTTCCCAAATTTAATGGAACTCTTATTTAGTTGAACTAAAAGAAAAACATATTCCCCAATGAAGAATTTCCTTTTTTTCACTTATTATCAACATAAATTTGTGTATTAATGGATTCCTTGAGTATTTTCCTTATATTCTTAACCTAATCTTCCATTTCTACTAACATATTATGTCCTTCCACTTCTTTATCTTCCATCTTATCCTAATTGATCGTTGTCCTACACACTATTCCATAGAGAGACTCAAATGGTGCCATTATCAAAGTATAGTGATACATATTATTATACACAAACTCTACCAAAGGAAGGTCATATTCCCACTTGTATTTTTGATCCATGAAATGCATCTTGAGCATGTCCTCAAGGACCTAATTGACCCTTTCAATTTTTCCATTGGTCTTTGAGTGACAAGCGTAATCTGAAATTTAGCTCGGTTCCCGAGGCTACATAAAGTATTTTCCAAAATATAAATTTCATGTGAGGATATTTATATGATATTATCCTCTCTAGTTTCCTATGTAATCTAAATATTTCATGCACAAATTTCCTTACAAGAGCAAGTGATTCATCCTTCGAATTTCTAGGTATAAAGTAGTCTACCTTAGTAGACTTATACACCATGACCAGAATCATATCATGATTTTTATTGGACATAAGAAACCCCTGCACAAATCCCATACTAATTACTTTCCACTTCCACAAAGGTGGTATATCATGCAGATATAAAAATATTTATAGATGCAAATGTTCCACCTGACTCATTGGCATTCCAAACACTTTTATAGAAAATATTTCACCTCCTTTTGTAACCATTTCATAAGTGTTATACCATTTTTGTGTTTACACCAAAATTTAGTTATCACCCTAGGAAATGTTTGAGCTGGTTTCTTAAGAATTCCCTTTCAGAGAGATAATCAGGTTTTCAGGTTTCCATAGCAAGAAAACATGAGTTTTGGATGCTTCATGTTGTATGTTCCCCGAAGCCCGAAACCTGCATCAAGTAAGTCTTTTAGGTTTTCGGGTTCACCGAGCATCGAACATGCCTTAGTCAAAACATGCTTCATGTCACATGTCTTCCAATTCCCGAAACCCGATTCACTCCTTTGTATCGGGTTTTCAGAACCATCAAGCATCATGCTTCATGTCGCTTACTTCCCGCAACCCGAAACCCAAATTGATATGAAACCCTTTGTCTGGTTTCCGGACATCCCAAACATGTTGACATGGCATTAATGTTGAGTTTTCAGGTGGTTGACACACATGTCAACTGAAGTGTATTAAATGTGAAATTTTTTATAAATACTCATATTTCCACGTCATTTTTACTAGACGTACTTTTTACCTCGTGGATTTTTGTGCATGCATCTTCAACCCCGAAACCCGACTCACCTTCGTGCTCGATTGAGTTTCTCATTTTTTATCATTTTTGATTTGATTGAAGGTATTTCCCTTTGTTCTTTGTTTGTGAAATTTGTGGAAGAATTGTGTAATGATCCTTCTAAATTCCTCTTTCTTTCTTGTTAGGGTTTTGGGGTTTTTGATTATTTATTCCTTTTGGGTTGTTTTCCAATTAGGTTTGTGTTTTAGGGTTCACCCTTGGAATGCTCACTTTGTTTTATTCCTTGGAATATTCCGTTGTTATGACAATAGAATAATGTATCAAATATTCATAGAAATGAAGAGGAATTTGTATGTTTTACCCTGACAAAACCCGATTCCTTCTTTTTGGGTTTCAGGGTGTTTTGCAGCTTCCAAATCCCGCAGTTTGTCAGGAAATCCAAGGTGTTAGACATTTCAAAATCTTTGGCATCCTCTAAGGTGTTGGATACTTCAAACCTCCCGGCATCCTCCAAGTATAGCGGGATTTCTAATCTTTCGGCATCTAACAATAGTGTGGATTTTCTGAACCCTTCGACATCTTCCAGTGTTGTGGGTTTTCCAGAGTGGCGACATCTCATATCTTCTGACAAGTTCAACTGATTGTCGGGACTTTCCGAGTGTTCGACACCCCTAAATTCTAATACTCTCTGTAGTGTTTTGGGTCTCTGGGATTGCTAAGCAGGTCCTCAAACCCGAAGTGTCTAAATCAGAAGCAATCAGTTCACTCCTCCTTTGAATTCCTCATGTCGGATCCTGGTCCATCACAGGATAAGATGGAAAAATCAGGGAGGATGAAGTATAAATTTAGGAAGGTGGAGTCTCCTTCCTACATTGATTGTAATTACAACATCTCGAGATACAAAACTTGGAAACATAGATATGGAAGACTTTTGGAATAGAGTCAAGAGTTCTTCCCAGACCCCATGGATGAAATCAATAGTTGGCAGTGGTCTTCCTCTTGCAGCAAGTTTCCCCATGTCTACTCAGTGCCCCGAGTTCATCTTAGCCTATGCTTCAAATTACGACTCTGCTTCTCGTTCTGTGAAAAATCAAGCGGGAGAGGTCATAATCAAGTTAGACAGAGGTTACTTCGATGACCTTCTCAAGTTGCCTAACTTTGAGGAGTATGGAGATGTAGATATCAAATCAGCCCAAAAAGCTTGGGACAATGATCAGGAAGATTGTATCAAACATGTGAATAAGAAGTTCCTAATCAAAGCCAAGCTGATTGTTTCCAAGTTCCTAAGACTTGTTCCTAGAAGTGATTTCATTTAGGAAATCAATGATATCATTACTCGCTAAACCGGGTTTTTGCTTTCCTAAATCAAATGTTTTCCAAGGATGGATGTACCAATTCATGATCATCATTAAGAAGAATCAATAGGGGATTGATTGGGGTACCCTTATCAATAACGAGATAGATTCTTGGATGACAAAAGTCTTGTCTACTGGGAAGTTTTCTATGTCCTTGTATGTCACCTATGCAAAGCCCGGCGCCATGAGGAATTACCTCAGATTGGACACAAAGGGGAACAAGACAGTGGAACATATTTATCAATATTTTCCTTATTTAACAAGAAAAAGTCCGAAGACTAATTTATAAGGGTAAATGATGCCTTCTTTTATGAGAACATCTGTAGGTTAAACCCCAAACTGAGGAAAACAAGAGTCTCTGATGAGGCATGGGCTGAAGTTTTGAAATGGGGTTGTGTCTTCTTACAATTCAAGAAGTTCACTTACCTTTGGGTGGTCATGTACTCAGGTGATCCTTTCCATTTGCCCAGATATCTAGGAGACAAACTAATCTTGATGGAGTTGGTTAGGCAATTGTTGGATTTTCATAAGTTCCAACAGAGTAAACACAAGGCCGCCGTATCCTTCCCAATTTCTATTGGAAGGTATACCTGCTCAACAGTGGTAAAAGCCAAGAATGTTGTACATGAGCTTCAAGATAAGTTAAAAAAGCACATGAATCCCAGAGACGGGTTTGACTTTCAAGGAGTCCTCAAGACATATGGAACTCTACACCTGCATGTACCAAGCATAGAAGACATCTGGATTGATTTACATGATGAAGTTGCTGTCCGAAGGAAAGATCATAGCAGGTTGACACTTGCAGAGATTCGAAACTCGGGGTCACTAACATTCCAAGAGGGTACTGGTGATAATGAAAGTGTGCTAGATCCTTCCTATGACAGACTGAATGAAGATCAATATGTTTTCCCACCTATTGATTGGTCTATCGGTGAGAAAGCCTCTATTACAGATAGATCAGCCCCGATTCTCACATGCACCAAGGCATGGCTCACCTCTTGGGGATGAGTTTCAAAGAAGATAGTTTTTCAAAGTTGGTTGCTTTGGAGGTGGCCCTCCAAAAAGGAAAATGACAAAAGCTCTTCCAAGGGACCTATAAAGGTCAAATTTGTCAAGAAGAGAAGAGAAGAAGAAACCCCTTCAACTGCTACTCCAGTTGAAACGGTGAACATGCCAGAGTCACCAACACCACTGAAAATAGGGGAATTTTCTTTGGAAGGAGAGGTGATTTAGTCCCTAATTTAACCATTTGTTGACTACCCAACAAAAGTAACTCTATCCCTTACATCCCAAGCTTTGGCGTTAGGATCTACACTTCCTACTTCACAACCACTTCTACCTCCTCTTTCCCCATCCACTTCATTAGCCATGGCCAGCATTTTCTTTAGACTCTCACCTCTCTCTTTGCTAGGACCAAAGTAACTACAGATATGCCTCCTCCTACACCTCTTTTCACCGAATCTACTACCACACTGATGATTGTTCCCACTCCACCAGTGAATCCCCCTCCACCTGAAAGTATGAAACCAACTTCTACAATAGTGGCAACTCCTTCTAGCAAGTTGTAATGGTTACTTGAGAAAACTCCAAGGAAAAGGAAGGTGGTTATACCCATACCAGCCTTTGATTTTAGTTCACTCAAGGCTTCCACTGCTAAATCAGCCAAGAAACCCAAAACAATTTCAAGGGTTTTAGTGGATGCTTCGGGACATAAGTTTGCAGAGATCGCCACTCCCGTGATTGACAAGACCAAAGAGGACATAGTGGCCTCTGATTATCAGATAACCAGGGTTGCTCTAGGAGAGGTGACAATAGAAGGAGCACAACAAGATGCATGAGATGCTATGAACGTGCTATGTCAGAAATTAAAGGAAACAAAGGACAACAGGGATGAGCTTAAAGAAAAGGTGGAGCAGTTGACTGAGGTATTACTTAAGCTCTCAAAACCCCTTGAGTCCATACCATCATCCTCTATTCCTATCGGTTCGATTTCTCATCGGTACCTATAATTGAAAAGATTAATGAAAAGGGGAGGGTGGTCAATGAATGGACCCAAAGGCTACTCCTATAGGGGAAAGAAGTGATCCAAGACACTGTAGAAGTCTATCAATCTTTGGAGAATATACAGAGTGATGGGGAAAAGATGGATGATGATTTCTCTCCAGAGATCGGGCACCTAGAGTTGACTTTCGAAGCTCTCCAGGTGTTGAACAAAATCCTATCACGCATCTTGGTCGAAGAGGGTAATCGCGATAATGAAATTGTGTTGGATCCTTCCTATGACAGACTGAATGAAGATCAATATGTTTTCCCACCTATTGATTGGTCTATCGGTGAGAAAGCCTCTATTACCGATAGATCAGCCCCGATTCTCACACACACCAAAGCATGGCTCACCTCTTGGGGTGTGAGTTTCAAAGAATATATTTTTTCAAAGTTGGTGGCTTTGGAAGCAGGGCCCTCCAAAAAGGAAAAGGACAAAAGCTCTTCCAAGGGACCTATAAAGTTCAAATAATTCAAGAAGAGAAGAGAAGAAGAAACCCTTCAATCAAGCTACTCCAAATTGAAATGGTGAACATGTCAGAGTCACCAACACCACAGGAAATAGGGGAAATTTCTTTGGAAGGAGAGGTGAGTCAGCCCCTAATTTCACCATTTGCTGACTACCCAACAAAAGTAACTCTATCCCTTACATCCCAGGCTTTGGCGTTAGGATCTGCACTTCCTACTTCACAACCACTTCTACCTCCTCTTTCCCCATCCACTTCATTAGCCATGGCCAGCATTTTCTTTAGACTCTCACCTCTCTCTAGCTAGGACCAAAGTAACTACAGATATGCCTCCTCCTACACCTCTTTTCACCGAATCTACTACCACACTGATGATTGTTCCCACTCCACCAGTGAATCCCCCTCCACCTGAAAGTATGACACCAACTTCTACAACAGTGGCAACTCCTTCTGGCATGCCTCAATGGTTACTTGAGCAAACTCCAAGGAAAAGGAAGGTGGTTGTACCCATACCACCTTTGATTTTAGTTCACTCAAGGCTTCCACTGCTAAATCAGCCAAGAAACCCAAAACAGTTTCAAGGGTTTTAGTGGATGCTTCGGGACATAAGTTTGTAGAGATCGCCACTCCCGTGACTGACAAGACCAAAGAGGACATAGCGGCCTCTGACTATCAGATAACCAGGGTTGCTCTAGGAGAGGTGACGACAGAAGGAGCACAACAAGATGCATGAGATGCTATGAACGTGCTATGTCAGAAATTAAAGGAAACAAAGGACGAAGGGATGAGCTTAAAGAAAAGGTGGAGCAGTTGACTGAGGTATTACTTAAGCTCTCAAAACCCCTTGAGTCCATACCATCATCCTCTATTCCTATCGGGTTCGATTTCTCATCGGTACCTATAATTGAAAAGATTAATGAAAAGGGGAGGGTGGTCGATGAATGGACCCAAAGGCTGCTCCTACAGGGGAAAGAAGTGATCCAAGACACTGTAGAAGTCTATCAATCTTTGGAGAATATATAGAGTGATGGGGAAAATATGGATGATGATTTCTCTCAAGAGATCGGGCACCTGGAGTTGACTTTCGAATCTCTCCATGTAGATAAGAATTTCCAGCTGACCAAGGCCATCAGATTCAGAATAAAGATTCTCAATGAAGCTTGCGGAAAATTGAGAGAATCAAGAGATCAATTGATTGATGGCAAGAGTGACCTGGAAGAAGAACTGATCAAAATATATGCAAAAGTGTTGGGTGGAGACTCGGGTATCCTACCAGTTGATGATCTTTTCAAACAAATCCAAGAATCAATTCAGCATGAACCAACTCATGGATTTGGCATTGAAATCATTGACAGGTTTGTAAAGATTGAACATTCTTTGGAAACCCTGAGAAAACTCAACAAAATATTGAGAAAGCTTCCGGAAATGCCAGTGACACTCATGAAACATGTGAAGTCCTAAGTGATCATTCCACTATACCTAATGAAAATGAGATGCAAGGTATAATCTGGAAATTCCAAGAATTTCAGAACAAATAGGCTCTGACTGGAAGAAGGGAAAGACGAGGAAGAGAAAGATGATGATTTAGACTAAGTCACAATGTAACATGTCATTTCAATCTTGAAATCGACATTTCTTTTTCATTTCTGTTTCATCACATAGAAAGTAAATTTTGACTTGGTCTCCTATGTGAAAGCCAAGTAAAATAGGACTCTTTTTAAAACACTTTTTATAGGGTTTTTCCTATTTTCTCTCGACTCTTTTTATTATAAATAAGGGATGCTCGTGCATTCCAAAGGGTTGAGATTTTTGGAATATTGGGAACCTTTGTGTAGAAGAAGAACTTTGTGTTTTCTTTCAATCATTCAAAGAACAGAAATCGATGTCATTTTTGCAAACTTTGTGTTGTGAGATTCATCTCTCTTAAGACATTGCTCTTATGTTCAGGATCTTAAGTTGTTCTTGGTTTAGTGTTCTCAATTATTTTATATTTTTTCAAACATTACATTACATTTGTTATCTAGAACTCGTATGATTATTTCGTGATCTGTGTTTTCTCGAAAGAAAGTATGTCCCCGTTGTTTCCTTTTTATGATGTGTCCTTTCTAATCTATTTTATTTCCAAAGCAGCAATATTTCCAATTATTGTGGATGTGGCTTTCAGGATTCTAGTCCTGACCCCATGGTTAGATTAGTGTGAATATTGTACACATTATTTCTATTGTGTTTTAGATTAGTAATAAATAGGCAGCCTCACCTATCTTTGAGGAGGGATTCAATCCCATGTACTGTGGTTGAACCTCATATTTCATCTTGACAAAATATCCAACCAATAGTTTTTGGTGACTCTACTAGGGAATACAGATTAATAGTATAAAGCTTATCCTCTTGGTGTCTGGCGACTCCGTATTTGCCTTATTTTCAAGAAGATCTCTTTCTTGGTTCAAGATGGCTAGAAAGATCTTCACTCAGTCCTACTGAGCCCAAGGTGAAATTGATCCACTCTTTGATTTGCTACAACAACATAATTTTAGTCTTTCCCCCAATGGTGTTATTTCTAACCGAACCAGAAGTTCTTCACCTATTCGGAGAAACTAGATCCCCATAGAATGAGAAGTGTCTTTAACTTGTTGTGTGTTTTTATTTTCCAACACTCGTATCCCTATACGTACTCTTTTCGAAGGATGGCAAGCATAACCTATGCCCTGGGGTGTAGCTATTGGTCCTCTTTCTTTAACTCCACCATTGCACGAGTTACCACATGGATCACGTAAAAACATTCCCAAGTTCAATGGTGATGGGAAGTAGCATCCTGATGAACACATTGCATCTTTCTTTGTAGCATGCGGTGTTCTTGGAGTAGCTCATGAAGATGTCTCTATTCGACTCTTCATTGAAACATTGCATGGTGCAGTAGCCGAGTGGTTTTACCACCTTCCAAACGCATGCATCACAAACTGGGCTACCATGAGGACCAGATTTGAAGCACGATTCAAACTAGCTGAAGATTCTCATGCTTTGTTAGCAAAACTTACCCATATGAAAAAGGAATCTCATGAACCCATGCGGGACTTCATGGAAAAGTTCAACAAGATGATCAGAAAGATTCCAGAACTAGTTGTACCTACTCCAAAAATTAGAAATGCTTCTTCATTAATGCTCACCCCCCGATGTGAGCTTCCTATTAAGAAGGTTGGTTATCCCTGATTTGGCTACCACTCAGTCAATGGCTATTGAAATAGAGGATGATCTCATTCTGGCAGGAAGAATCAGGAAAGATGCACCCAAGCCTAAAAATCAAGGTTCTTCCCAAGGTAATACTGACCCTATAATTCAAAAGATGGCTAATGATTTGATTGCTTTGAAAAATAAAATGTCCCAATAGGTGAGCAATGTTCCATATCGGGATATCCCTAGACGGAATTTCAATAACGCCAATGGTGCGCCTACAAGAGACAGGCCGCAATTAACTCCTACTCAATCGAGGCTAGCAATCAAAGCTCCTCCCATTAACAAAGTAGTAGAGATAGTTGAAGAAGAGGAAGAACCAGAAGAACAGATTCCTTCAAGCTTTTGAAGCTTCAAGATATGCTGATGAGTCTTATGATGATTCGGTTGGTGACTCCAGCATTGGGTATTTGGAATATGAGGAAGATGAATGTGAACCAGATGGTAATTCATTTGCTATCTTCACTCGATCCCAATATCAGAATCCAAGAAAACCTCTTGAAATCCCCAAGGAGAAGAACAAGGAAGCTCCCATAGCCATAGTTAAGAGAGGTACTCCTATCTCAACGCAAACTGAAAGAGAAGTCACCAAAAAGGTAACAACTTCCCCTCATTCTCCTTCTCCCAAGGTCAGTACCTTAGCTCAAGCTCATGTGATTAGAACCGAACCTACTATCACTCCTTATACTACTTTTGACATTATTGACCATGCAAAAAGAACCAAGATCCAAATGTCAGAAGTAGAATACCTTCAGTCAAATCCTGAACAGTTTGAAAAACTCACCAAATTCATTAGAAGTAAAGTTGCTATTACCCCACCTTAAAAATTTCTTTTGCCAAATCCTACGTAATCCCCACCTCAAAATAATCTAACCTCTGCTTCTTATTCAAGAAAGATTGAACCATTTTATTTGTCTTTGCTTATAAATGGGTTTAAACTCAGCAATTGCATCATCGGACCTCCGACAATGTTATGCCCGCAAAAGTAGCCCATGCCCTTGGGATTACTTTGATTAAGTCATATGGATGGTGTTATTCCATGGAAACCAAGAAAGTTCCCTTGGTTGGTCAAATCAAAGATGCACAGTTTGCATTCGTTGCATTCCCAGAGAAGAGAGTGAAAATGACCATTCTAGTTGCCGACATTCCTGTAGCTTATGGTATCCTCTTGGATAGAGATTTTTGTAAAGACGTCGGAGGAGAGATTAATATGGATTGGACCAAGGCCAAAATTCCAGTCAATGGGGTTTATCGTGTTCTCCATCCTGAGCCTCAGGCAAAGTATTTGGTAACTAAATCAGATGAACCTAAGGCTCAAATCCTTTTCGAAGATGCTAGTTTTGGAAATTACTTCATGACATCAGAGGTACCAGCTTTGTAGATGTCAAGGAAGAAGATTCTAATGCTATTTGGACCCTCAAATTCGATGGTAGTTGTTCAACCACTAGATCAGGCACTGGTGTAGTTCTTATATCTCCTGATTCCGAGATCTTTCCCTCTGCCTTCAAGTTGCAGTTTGATAATACTAATAACACGGCTGAATATGAAGCTTTGTTATTAGGATTAGAAATGGCCAGACAAAAGGGAATTCGAAATCTCAAGGTTCAAGGAGATGTAGAGCTGATTGTCAACCAGGTCAAAGGGATCTATCAAGTGAAAAATGATCACCTGAGACATTACAGGAACAAAGTTTGGGATAATATAGAATGCTTTGATGCATTCTCCATCAAAGCAGTTTTGAGAGATTATAATGACAAGGTTGATTCTTTAGCCATGTCTACATCCCTCCTTCTCCCTCATCCCCAGTTCAAACAAGATACATACACCATTGAGATTGTGTATCATCCCAGTATCCCGGATAACACAGACTCTTTTGGCAAGTGTTCAACGATGATCAACAGGTGTTGTCTTTTCTAGAAAAAACTGACAATTTTAGTGAGCTATACTTTGAAGGTTCGAATCAGCTTTCCATGAATCTATTTCAGATCCATATCAAGAGGTTGATGGTGAGTTTATTCAGCTTAAAGGAAACAAGATTCCCAAAGGGTTGGTTTCTCTGGAGGGTTTGTTTGACAAGCATGACCGTTTCATTCAAAACAAAAGACAAATTGAAGGAGCTTCTTCCTCGAAGTAGATCAAGTCAATCTAGGTTTGTCTGATCAACCTCGGATGGTGAATATTGGGAAATGTTGTTCCCCTGAGGAGAAAGCAAAATTCACTTCACTCCTAAAGAGATACATGGATGTCTTGGCCTGGTCCTATGCAGATTTAAAATCCTTCAAGCCCAAAGATGTATAGCACAACATTCCTTTGAAGCCTGATGTAAAACCCTATGAGCAGAAGGAGAGGCATTATAATCCTAAAATCTCAGGAACCATTCTTGTAGAAATTCAGAAGATGTTAGACGCTAGGATTATCTTTCCAATCCACCATTCCACCTGGGTTGCTAACATCGTACCAGTCAGGAAGAAGAATGGTGAGATCTAGATTTGTGTTGATTTCAGGAACTTGAATCAGTCTTCATTAAAAGACAACTACCCCTTGCCTATCATGGATCAGGTGTTACAAATGGTTACAGGATCAGAGATGCTATCCACGCTTGATGGATTTTCGGGATATAATCAGGTTGAGGTAGCTGCCGAAGATCAGCATAAAATGGCCTTCACAACCCCATGGGGGACCTTTGCTTACAAGAGGATGCCTTTCGGCTTAATCAACGCCGAGCTACCTTTCAAAGAGCTATGGACTTAGCATTCAGAGATCTGATGGGCAAATTCATAGTGGTATATTTGGATGACTTGACCGTTTTTTCTAAAAATGGAGTGATCATTATGATCATCTAGAACAAGTACTCTTGAGATGCCGGCGTCACGAATTTCATTAAATCCCAAGAAGTCCATGTTTGGAGTGACCGAAGGAAAGTTGTTGGGTCATATTGTGACTAGAGAAGGAACCAAGATCGACCCAGAAAGGGTGAAGGCCATTCAAAGCCTTACCCTACCCACAAGTAAAACTGGAGTTCATTCCTTCTTCGGAAAGGTCAATTTCCTAAGAAGGTTTGTACCTGATTTCACTGATAAAACCAAGGATATCCTTGGGATGATGAAAGGAAAAATTACATTTCAATGGAGTACTAAAGGGAAGCTTACATTTGATGAAATCAAAAGGGAAATTTCTTGCGCTCCTATCCTAGTATGTCCAGATTTCAAAAATATTTCATCATGTATAGCTACACCTCCGCACACACAGTGTCAGCCATCCTGATGCAGGAGAATGGAGAGGGCATTGAAGCTCCCATCACTTTCATGAGCTGCCCATTAAAGGAACATGAACTAAAAATGTCACAAATTGAAAAGCATGCTTATGTAGTGGTACGAGTGGTGAAACATTTTAGGTACTATGTGTTAAACTCTCATACCCTCATTCTCGTTCCCGACACCGCTGTTAAATCCATTTTGACTCAACAAGAGTTGGGTAGTCAACAAGGTAACTAGATAGCTAAAGTTTAGGAGTATGAATTAGACATTAGACCTACCAAGTTGGTATGAGGAAGGGGCCTCTGCCAATTGATCGTGTAAAATCATGTCAAACAAAATGTGAAAGGACCTAAGACACCTCTTCAAAGTTTCCCATGGTGCTTTTCATGAGCACAACTAATGAATGGTACACAGATATTTCTTTATTTCTGACTTATGGTGAATGCCCCCCACATTTAAGCAAAAAGGAGAAGAGGATAGTCAAGTTAAGATCTGCAAGATACCTCATGTGGGATAACGGAATATATAAGAAAGGTATTGATGGTGTATTCCTGTGTTGTGTTGATAAGTCACAGCAGGTAAAGTTGCTTGAATCCTTCCATAGTATAGCATGCGGAGGACATTTCTCATCCTCTGTAATAGCTTATAAGATCCTACGGGATAGGTACTATTGGCCTACTCTCTTTTGGGACTCAGTAGAATGGGTGTCCAAGTGTGAAGCTTGTCAACATTTTGTTGGTCGCCCTAAGCTAGCAGCTCTTCCCCTGAAGGCCGTAGTGATTGAAGAACCTTTCCGCCAGTGGGGAATTGAATTCATTGGAATTTTGAATCCTACCTCTAGTGCTGGACACAATTACGTACTTACTACTACAAACTATTTTACCAAGTGGGTGGAAGCTACATCAATCAAGTAGGCAACCTCAGAAGCCGTGTGCAAATTCCTTACAGAAAATATAATTGTCAGATTCAATGTGCCTCACAAGATTGTGGGCCGATAACACCTCCAATTTTGCATCGCATGAGTTGTGAGAATTTTTTATGGATTCGACATCACCTTGGGTCACTCATCCGACTATTATCCATAAGGCAATGGGCAAGTGAGTCCAGAGCAAGAACCGGTTACCATAATTAGAAAGCTAGTAGATGAAAACTAGGGGACATGGCACAAAGCATTGTATGATGCATTGTGGGTGGATCGGATTACCCCAAAGTGAGCTATAGGAATGTCCCCTTTCTAAGTACTAGTATGGGATTGATGCTAGAGATCCCTATCTTAGTGGAGTTGTCAGCCTTATAGTTGGCCAAAGCAGTCAAAGATGTCACTTTTCAAGATTCTATTGAAAAAAGGGTTATGTGCCTAACTAGGCTAGAAGAGAAATGAAGCAAGGTGATTGATCACATTGTGGGTCATCGAGCAAAGTAAATAAAATTTTTGATAAGAAATTAAGGCGGTAATTTCCAAATTGAGATCTGGTGTTGCTTTGGGATAAGAAGAGGGAGCAAAAAGGAATGCATGGAAAGTTTGATTCTTTGTGGAAAGGACCTTTTAAGATTCTTCAGCTGAATGGTGAAAATAGTTTCAGTCTATCATATCTTGATGGAGAGTCACTCCACTTGCCTTTCAATGGCCAACATCTGAAGTTGTTTTATCATTAATGTAATATGCTCTCTTGCATTGTACATACTTTATTTTTTGTCGTGTGTTTGCTTTTGGTTTTCTTTGTTTGTTTGTTTTGTTTTTGGTTTTCTTCTTTTCTGACTCCATAGCCCAATGGATAAAGCCAGAGATTCTAAGTTCTCTTCATTTGATGTCACAAAGAAAGTCCCCAACTAGAGCCAGTTGTTATTCCATTTTTGTGTTTACACCAAAATTTAGTGATAACCCTAGGAAAGTTTTGAGCCATTTTCCTAAGAATGCCCTTTCAGAGAGATAATCGAGTTTTTTGGGTTTCCGTAGCAAGACAACATGAGTTTTGGATGCTTCATGTTGTATGTTCCCCGAAACCTAAAACCCACATCAAGTAAGTCTTTCGGGTTTTCAGGTTCACCAAGCATCGAAACATGCCTTAGTCAAAACATGCTTCATGTCGCATGTCTTCGATTCCCGAAACCTGATTCACTCCTTTTTATCAGGTTTTTGGAACCATCAAGCATCATGCTTCATTTTGCTTTCTTCCTCCAACTTGAAACCTGATTCACTCCTTTGTATCGTGTTTTGGAACCATCAAGCATCATGCTTCATGTCACTTTCTTCCTACAACCCAAACTCGAATTGATATGAAATCCTTTGTGTCGGGTTTCCTGGACATCCCGAACATGCTGACATGGCATTAATGCCGAGTTGTCAGGTGGTTGACACATGTGTCAACTGAAGTGTATTAAATGTGAATTTTTTTATAAATACTTAGATTTCCATGTCATTTTTACCAGACGTACTTTTTACCTCGTGGATTTTCGTGCATGTGTCTTCAACCCTGAAACCCGACTCACCTTCGTGCTCGATTGAGTTGCTCATTTTTTATCATTTTTCAATCTGATTGAAGGTATTTCACTTTATTCTTTGTTTGTGAAATTTGTGGAAGAATTGTGTAATGATCCTTCTAAATTCCTCTTTCTTTCTTGTTAGGTTTTGGGGTTTTTGATTATTTATTCCTTTTTGGGTTGTTTTCCAATCAAGTTTGTGTTTTAGGGTTCACCCTTGGAATGCTCACTTTGTTTTATTCCTTGGAATATGCCGTTTTATGACAATAGAAGAATGTATCAAAGATTCATAGCAATGAAGAGGAATTTGTATGTTTTACCCGACAAAACCCGATTCCTTCTTTTCGGGTTTCGCAGGGTGTTTTGTAGCTTCCAAATCCCGTAGTTTGTCAAGAAATCCAAGGTGTCAGACATTCCAAAATCTCTAGCATCCTCTAAGGTGTCGATACTTCAAACCTCCCGACATCCTCCAAGTATAGCGGGATTTCCAATCTTTCCGGCATCTAACAATAGTGCGGATTTTCTGAACCCTTTGACATCTTCCAGTGTTACGGGTTTTCCAGAGTGGCGGACATCTCATATCTTCCAACAGACTTCAATGGAATATTGGTACTTTCTAATTGTTTGAATCCCCTAATCTCTCTCGTAGTGTTTCAGGTCTCTAGGATTGCTAAGCAGGTCCTCAAACCTGAAGTGTCTAAATCAGAAGCAATCAGTTCACTCCTCCTTTGGAATTCCTCATGTCAGATCCCGGTCCATCACAGGATAAGATAGAAAAATCAGGGAGGATGAAGTATAAATTTAGGAAGGTGGAGTCCCCTTCCTACATTGATTGTAATTATGACATCCGAGATACAGAACTCGGAAACATAGATATGGAAGACTTTTGGAATAGAGTCAAGAGTTCTTCCCAGACCCCATGGATGAAATCAATAGTTGGCAGTGGTCTTCCTCTTGCAGCAGGTTTCCCCATGTCTGCTTAGTGCCCTAAGTTCATCTTATCCTGTGCTTCAAATTATGACTCTGCTTCTCGTTCTATGAAAAATCAAGCGGAGAGGTCGTAATCAAGTTAGACAGAGGTTACTTCGATGACCTTCTCAAGTTGCCTAACTTTGAGGAGTATGGGGATGTAGATCTCAAGTTAGCCCAAAAGCTTGGGACAATGATCAAGAAGATTGTATCAAACATGTGAATAAGAAGTTCCTAATCAAAGCCAAGCCGATTGTTTCTAGGTTCCCAAGACTTGTTCCTAGAAGTGATTTCATTCAGGAAATCAATGATATCATTACTCATTGAGCCGGGTTTTTGGTTTCCCCAAATCAAATGTTTTCCAAGGATGGATGTACCAATTCATGATCATCATCAAGAAGAATCAACATGGGATTGATTGGGGTACCCTTATCAGTAATGAGATAGATTCTTATATGACAACAGTCTTGTCTACTGGGAAGTTTTATATGTCTTTGTATGTCACCTATGCAAAGTGCGCATGAGGAATTACCCCGATTGGACACAAAGGGGAACAAGATAATGGAACATATTTATCGATATTTTCCTTAGTTAACAAGAAAAGGGTCCGAAGACCAATTCAGAAGGGTAAATGATGCCTTCTTTTACGAGAACATCTGCAGGTTAAACCCGAACTGAGGAAAACAAGAGTCTCTAATGAGGCATGGGCTGAAGTTTCGAAATGGGGTTGTGTCTTCTTACAATTCAAGAAGTTCACTTACCTTTGGGTGGTCATGTACTCAGGTGATCCTTTCCGTTTGCCCAGATATCCAGGAGACAAACTAATCTTGATGGAGTTGGTTAGGAAATTGTTGGATTTTCATAAGTTCCAACAGAGTAAACACAAGGCCACCGTATCCTTCCCAATTTCTATTAGAAGGTATACCTGCTCAATGGTGGTAAAAGCCAAGAACATTGTACACGAGCTTCAAGATAAGTTAAAAAATCACATGAAGCCTAGAGATGGGTTCGACTTTTGAGGAGTCCTCAAGACATATGGAACTCGCACCTACACGTACCAACCATAGAAGACATCTGGATTGCTTTACATGATGAAGTTGTTGTCCAAAGGAAAAATCATAGCAAGTTAACACTTGCAAAGATTCAGACACTCGGGGTCACTCACATTCCAGAGGGTAATGGCGATAATGAAATTGTGTTGGATCCTTCCTATGACAGACTGAATGAAGATCAATATGTTTTCCCACCTATTGATTGGTTTATCGGTGAGAAAGCCTCTATTACCGATAGATCAGCCCCGATTCTCACATGCACCAAGGCATGGCTCACCTCTTGGGGATGAGTTTCAAAGAAGATAGTTTTTCAAATTTGGTTGCTTTGGAGGTGGGGCCCTCTAAAAAGGAAAAGGACAAAAGCTCTTCCAAGGGACCTATAAAGGTCAAATTTTTCAAGAAGAGAAGAGAAGAAGAAACCCCTTCAACTGCTACTCTAGTTGAAATGGTGAACATGCCAGAGTCACCAACACCACCGGAAATAGGGGAAATTTCTTTGGAAGGAGAGGTGAGTCAACCCCTAATTTCACCATTTGTTGACTACCCAACAGAAGTAACTCTATCCCTTGCATCCCAAGCTTTGGCGTTAGGATCTGCACTTCCTACTTCACAACCACTTCCACCTCCTCTTTCCCCATCCACTTCATTAGCCATGGCCAGCATTTTCTCTGGACTCTCACCTCTCTCTACTGGGACCAAAGTAACTACAGATATGCCTCCTCCTACACCTCTTTTCACCGAATCTACTACCACACTGATGATTGTTCCCACTCCACCAGTGAATCCCCCTCCACCTGAAAGTATGACACCAACTTCTACAATAGTGGCAACTCCTTCTGGCATGCCTCAATGGTTACTTGAGAAAACTCCAAGGAAAAGGAAGGTGGTTGTACCCATACCAGCCTTTGATTTTAGTTCACTCAAGGCTTCCACTGCTAAATCAGCCAAGAAACCCAAAACAATTTCAAGGGTTTTAGTGGATGCTTCGGGACATAAGTTTGCAGAGATCACCACTCCCATGACTGACAAGACCAAAGAGGACATAGCGGCCTCTGACTATCAGATAACCAGGGTTGCTCTAGGAGAGGTGATGACAGAAGGAGCACAACAAGATGCACAAGATGTTATGAATGTGCTATGCCAGAAATTAAAGGAAATGAAGGACAACAGGATGAGCTTAAAGAAAAGGTGGAGCAATTGACTGAGGTATTACTTAAGCTCTCAAAACCCCTTGAGTCCGTACCATCATCCTCTGTTCCTATCGGGTTCAATTTCTCATCGGTACCTATAATTGAAAAGATTAATGAAAAGGGGAGGGTGGTCGATGAATGGACCCAAAGGCTACTCCTACAGGGGAAAGAAGTGATCCAAGACACTGTAGAAGTCTATCAATCTTTGGAGAATATACAGAGTGATGGGGAAAAGATGGATGATGATTTCTCTCAAGAGATCGGGCACCTGGAGTTGAATTTCGAAGCTCTCCAGGTGTTGAAGAAAATCCCATCATGCATCTTGGTCGAAGAGGGCGTCATCCCACATGCAGATAAGCATTTCCAGCTGACCAAGGCCATCAGATTTAGAATAAATATTCTCAAAAATCTTGCGGAAAATTGAGAGAATCAAGAGATCAATTGATTGATGGCAAGAGCAACCTAGAAGAAGAACTGATCAAAATTTGTGTAAAAGTGTTGGGTGGAGACTGGGTATCCTACCAGTTGATGATCTTTTCAAACAAATCCAAGAATCAATTCAACGCATGAACCAACTCACAGATTTGGCATTAAAATCATTGACAGGTTTGTAAAGATTGAACATTCTTTGGAAACCCCGAGAAAAATCAACAAAAGATTGAGAAAGCTTCCCGAGAATGCCAAAGTGACACTCATGAAACATATTATGTCCCGAGTGATCATTCCACTTTGTGCTCGATGAGAATGAGATGCAAGGTATAATCCAGAAATTCCAAGAATTTCGAACAAACAGGCTCTGCTTGAAGAAGGGAAAGATGAGGAAGAGAAAGATGACGATTCAAACTAAGTCACAATGCAACATGTCATTTCAATCTTGAAATTGACATGTCTTTTTCATTTCTGTTTCGTCACATAGGAAGTAAATTTTGACTTGGTCTCCTGCATGAAAGCCAAGTAAAATAGGACTCTTGTTAAAACACTTTTTTATAGGGTTTGTCCTATTTTCTCTTTACTCTTTTTATTATAAATAAGGGATGCTCATGCATTCCAAAGGGTTGATATTTTTGGAATATTGAGAACCTTTGTGTAGAAGAAGAACTTTGTGTTTTCTTTCAATCATTCAAAGAACAAAAATCGATGTCATTTTTGCAAACTTTGTGTTGTGAGATTCATCTCTCTTAAGATATTGCTCTTATGTTCAGGATCTTAAGTTGTTCTTAGTTTAGTGTTCTCAATCATTTTAAATTGTTTCAAACATTACATTACATTTGTTATCTAGAACTCGTATGATTATTTCGTGATCTTGTGTTTTCTTGAAAGAAAGTATGTCCCCATTATTTCCTTTCTATGATGTGTCCTTTCTAATCTATTTTATTTCCAAAGCAGCAATATTTCCAGTTATTGTGGATGTGGCTTTCAGGATTCTGTCTTGACCCCATGGTTAGATTAGTGTGAATATTGTATGCATTATTTCTATTTTGTTTTAGATTAGTAATAAACAGAAACCTCACCTATCTTTCAGACGGATTCAATCCCATGTATTTTGGTTGAACCTCATATTTCGTCTTGAAAAAATATCCAACCAACAATAAATAATGAATTTTCAAAGAAGCATGCATCTTAGTCACTCATGGATGTCCATTCTATGTATTATTATGAAACTCTTTGATATTTTTCTATCTTAAATTACCTTCCTTTGGTACATACATTTTTCTAGAATAATAAATCAATCCATCCTCCTCAAAAGTGTAACCATCATACCTTTGATCTAACATATTTGTTGTTATTACATCCTTTACTTGTAGATAAAATTGATCTATAGGTAGATGTTTGAGAACTTCTTCCTTGAAACTTGATCTAAGAGTGATCAATGTGGCTAAATACCTATGGTGGATAAGAGCATCAACCACCCTATTCTCTTTCCCTTTGATATAACCAATATCAAAGTCATATTCCACAAGTAATTATAGCTAACTTTTCTATCTAGTATTTAGGTTTGACTAAGAAAAGATATACTTCGACCAAAATAATCAGTCTATAGATCAAAGGGTTTACCCAAGAGGAAATGCCTCCATAAATTTAATGCAAGGACTATAGAAACTAATTCTAAATCATGTGGAACATAATAATGTTCATGTTACTTGATTTTTTTGGATTCATAGGAAATTAATTTCCCATCTTACATGAGTAGTCTACCATAACCATCCATAGATGCATTTGTAACTATAGTGAAACTACTATTGGGATTAGGAATCTTAAGAATTGGTGCCATTTTTAACTTATCCTTGAGCACTTGGAAAGCTTTCTCACATTTCTCGGTCCACTCAAATTTCTTGCTCTTTCTTTGTAGTGAGGTGATAGGGTTGTAAATATTGGAGAATCCAAGTATATATTCCTTGTAGTACCCTTCCAATCCCATAAAACTCCTTACTTGATGGATGTTAATTGGTTTCATCCATTCCATAATATTTTTAATATTTTTTAGATCAATTGTTATTCTATTAGCTGAGATTATATGACCCGAGATACTATAATTTTACAAAGAATATACACTTTGACGACTTTGCATAAAGCTTGTTTTGTCACAACCTTTTCAAAAATAAGTTCAAATGATTATGATTTCCCTCCTCGTCCCGAGAATATATCAAGATATCATCAACAAGAACAAGAACAAACTTTTCAATATAATCATGGAACAAGTTTTTCATTAAATTCATGAAAATGACAGTGCATTAGTCAACCCAAATAGTAAAAATGTGATCTCATAGTATCCATACCAGGTTCTAAATGTTTTTTTATGAATATATTCCTTCTTGATTATAAGATGATGATAACATACCCACGATCTATCGTAGAGAATATAGTGGCCCTTCTCATTTGGTAAAAAATATCATAAATATAGGGCAATGGGTGTTGAGTTGTGGAGCTTAATCACTTCACTAGAATGATTTGCAGACTTGCTTGAATACATAATAATCGGTGTCGGTTGACAAACTATTCTCGTTTACCCATGGACCGGTATTACTCAAGCAAGGAGGAACCGGATCGAAAGGCTAACTATGATCGGTTTCATGTGCGTGACTACTATAATTACGTTGTGGTAATTAGATCTATCTTTAGTTGTAAATTTAATCTAATGGTTTTAGTTGCATAGCTAAAGTTCCCTAAGATTGTAGATGCATATATAAGCATAAAGCTAGGGTTTAGAAGGAAGAATTCAATTGAGAATAGAGAGATGTTGCCATTTGAGAGAAAAAGAGAAATTTGTATAGAAGAAAGTACATGACATCCAAGGTCTTGAAAATTGCAAATATTCATTGTATTTCATCTGTGATAATAAATTGGTTGTTTCTTGGTGGACGTAGCCCACACTACGTGAACCATGTTAAATCTTGTGTATTGGTTCTTCTTGTTTATTTCTATATTGATTATTTTATGCTTATATCTTATTAATGTATCTGTACAAATGGTGTGCTAACCACAACAACTAGTATCGAGTATTTTTTTTTATGTTTGTGTGTGTTGACAAATTTACTCACGAGAGGGATTTCGATTGAGTGGGAGAAAAGTAATGGGAGAAGAAGGAAAATTCAAAGTAGATAAATTTTATGGCCATGACTATCTATTATGGAAGATGCGGGTGGGGGATTAATTGCATCGAAATATTTATACTTACCACTGGATGAGAAGGCAAGACCTACAAATATAACTAATGAAGAATGGAAAATTCTTGATAGAAAGGCCCTGGATCTATAACATTGAGTCAGAAGCATCTGTGGCTTTGAATATTACCAAAGAAATATATATGGTAGATTCTATGAAATTTTTATCAAATCTATATGAAAACCTAGTGCTTCAAATAAATTTTATTTGATGAAAAAAATTTAGTTTAAAGATACAAAAAGGTGGGTCTACATCAAGTCATTTGAATGATTTCCGGTCTATTAACAAACAATTAAAATTAATTAGTATTCTATTTGAGGATGAAAATGAAAGAACTCTTATTATTATGTTCTTTTCCAAATAGTTGGGATGTAATGGATGTTAGTAATATAGTGTCTCGCTACTAATGTTTTAAAGTTTGATGATGTGGTTAGTATAATCCCGAATGAAGAAATACACAGAAAACGTGCAAGAGAATCATCATCTAGGAATTCTTTGAATCTATAAATAAGGGGAAGGAAGCAGGATATATCCAAGAGTAATAATAATGGGAAATCAAAGTCTAAGAATGGTAGATCTAAATCTAGAGGTAGAGGTATAATCTGATGGAATTGTGGAAAGAAAGGTCATGAAAAGAAGGATTGTTGGTTCAAGGAAAACAAAGAGAATGTACAAGAGAAAGGTAAAGAGAAAAATGTTGTTGCAAAAGAGGTAATGCAATATGCCCTAATTATATACTTGGATAATAAATTTGAGTCATGGGTTTTATATTCGGATCTTCTTTCCATGCAACCCCTAATAAGGGTTATTTTAAAAATTATGTCTAGGGTAATTTTGGGCATGTTTATTTAGGAGATGATGAACCATACAATAATACCAGTAAAGGTGAAGTTCATATTAAATTGTAGAATGGAAATACATGGATATTAAAATATGTGAGGCATGTTCCAATCCTTAAAATAAATCTAATTTCTGTAGGACAATTATCTCGAAACTGGTTGCATGGTTACACTCATAGCTGAGTCTTGGAAAGTTACCAAGGGATATATTGTTGTAGCAAGAGGAAAGAAGGTAGGATCATTGTATTTATCTACATGTATTACTTATTCCTTTTCTATTCTATCTACTTCAGATTCAAATATAATCATGTGGCACAATCAACTAGGCCATATGAGTGAAAAAGGAATGCATATCTTAAAGGCAAAGGGTAAGTTATCAGATCTAAAACATGTAGATCTTGATTTCTGTGAGAATTATATTTTTGGAAAGCAAAAGAGAGTGAGATTTCTCAAAGTTAGGGAAAAATAAGAATCATAAATTTGAGCTTGTACACTCAAATGTGTGGGGACCAACCCAAGTAGCTTCTCATGGAGGATCCCAATACTATGTTACTTTCATTGATGATGCCATAAGAAAGGTATGGTTTTATTGTATTAATTGTAAATATGATGTTTTTGAAAATTTTAAAATATGGAAAGCCCTTGTGGAAAATGAATCAAATTCAAAATTAAAATACCTTAGATCTGACAATGGTGGTGAGTATTGTAGCAAGGCTTTCAATGATTATTGTTCAGTAAATGGAATACACAGAGAAAGGACAATTCCTAGAACACCATAGGAGAATGGTGTTGCATAGATAATGAATAGGACAATCA
This sequence comes from Taxus wallichiana var. yunnanensis, assembly GCA_018340775.1. Taxonomy (NCBI): domain Eukaryota; kingdom Viridiplantae; phylum Streptophyta; class Pinopsida; order Cupressales; family Taxaceae; genus Taxus; species Taxus wallichiana. The sequence continues at coordinate 240,544,938 of CM031236.1, read as the reverse complement.
TGAAACATGCTAGAAGCATGAGGATACATGTTGGATTTCCCTTACAGTTTTGTGTGGAAGTGGTAGACACGGCAGTTTATTTAATTAACTATGGACCTTCAAGTGCACTGAATGGTGGAATACCAAAAGAATCTTGGACTGGAAAAGAGGTAGATATTTCTTTTCTTATAGTATTTGGCTTAGAATATTTTGTGCATATTGATAAGGAAAATAGAAATAAATTGGATGCAAAATCTAAAATATGTACTTTCATTGGTTATGGCTCTGGTGATTTTGGATTCTAGTTTTGGGATTTAGAAGGTTCTAAGATAATTAAGAGTCGTGACATTGATTGGAATGAAAAGAGAATGTATAGGGATCAAGTTTTAGTACCCAAAGGTGAATCAATGGAGAATTTTGTGGATGAAAATGAACTCTTAGATTCAAAATTAACACCTACATGTTTACACAATAACCAGTATTGGTTTACCCTTGATAGGTAATCGGTCCCATGTACCTTGTCGCTTATAGAAGATATAGACTTACATCAGTTAGAAAAACTAGGTGTCAACAAAATATGACCAATTTCAATCACTATCAAAAGTAGATACAAATCTATAGGATGATCAGATTGAGCCTCTAGCACCTCAAATCTATGTGAGAAGGTCACAAAGGGTAAGTAGACCTTCGTAAATATTTTCAATTTCCTTGTCTTATTTATTATTAATTGATAGTGGTGAACCGAGAAAGTTTTGAAGAAGTAATGCAGATAAAGACCACAAGCATTAGGAGCATGGCATGAAAGAGGAAATAGACTATTTAGAGCATAACCAAACATGGAATTTGGTTAAGTTTCTAGCATGTAAAAGAGCATTGCATAATAAGTGGGTTTACAGGATCAAGGAAGAAGAGGGTGGATAGAAGAGATACAAGGAAAGGCTCATAGTATAGGGATTTACATAGAAAGTAAGTATTGACTTTGGCGTAATCTTTTCTCCTTTTGTTAAGATGACTTATATTCATACTTGTATAGATTTTAGTAGTAGAAAAGTATTTGCATTTAGAGAAACTTGATGTCAAGATGACATTTCTTCATGGTAATTTAGAGGAAGATATTTATATGAATCGGCCGCTTTGGGTATGAGGTGAAGGGTAAGGAGAAACTTGTGTGCACATTGAAAAAGAGCCTATATGGGCTCAAGAAAACTCCAAGGAAATGGAATATGAGGTTTGATATTTCATGTAAGAGCATGTTTATTTGAGATGTGAATTTGACAATTGTGTTTATTTCAAGATATTTGGAAATGGGAGATATATAATTTTTTAACTATATCTAGATGATATGTTTATTGTAAGATCTAGTATGTAGGACATTGGTGAGCTTAAATAAAATCTAGCTCATACATTTGCAATGAAGGATTTTGGATCTAAAAAGAGAATCCTTGGCATGAAAATTCATAGAGACAGGAAAATAAGGAAGTTGTATTTGTCTTGGGAGCATTATATCAATAAGGTGTTGGAAAGGCTTAATTTGAAAATTTCAAAACTTATAAGTACACCTATGGCTGGACACTTCAAATTGAACAAAGATCAGTTTCCTACATCACACGAGGAGGTTGAGTACATGGGATGAGTTCTATATGCTTCAATGGTTGGGAGCTTGATGTATGTTCCGGTTTGTACCGGACCAGAAATTACACAGAAGTGGGAGTTGTGAGCATATTTATTGCTAATCCAAGTAAAGAGCATTGGAAAGTAGTTCAATGGATTCTTAGGTATTTGAGAAGAGAGGGACATCTAGCATGTAGTTATATTATGTAAGGTCGATACTTATTTACCTAGCTATGTTGATTCGGACATGGTGGTGATTTAGATGGCAAGAGGGATAGTTTTTCACATTAGGTGGCATAGAAATTAGCTGGATTTCTAGATTGCAGAAGGTTGTGGCCCTATCTACTATAGAGGTTGAGTATGTTACAACTACATAATCTAGCAAGGAGATGATATGGATGAGCAGGTTCATGGAAGATTTGGGAAAAGAGAAAGAGGATTACAGATTATACAGTGATAGTCAAAGTCCAATTCATCTAGAAAAGAACTTAGCATTTTCTTCTAGAATGAAACACATTTAGTTGAGATATCACTTCATATGAAAAGTATTGGAGGATGGGTAGCCGAAGTTGGAGAAAATTCATAAAAAGGAGAACCTTATGGATATGCTAACGAAGTCGTTAGCAAAAGAAAAGTTGGAGCTACACTCCACTTCTATTGGTCTTGAGTTTGAAACGTGAAGAGGGAGAAACAAGCAAAAGGAAAGCATTAAAGGATGGAGTTTTATGGTACAGGGCAGCAATTTATCTCCAAGTGGTATTTTTTTGAGTTGTGGAGCTTAATTGCTACACTGGAATGATTTTATAGACTTGCTGGAATACACAATAACTGGCGTCACTTGACGAACTAGAGTTCGTCACCCATGAACTCGTATTGTTCATGAAAAGAAGAACCGACATCGGTTAGGGCTAATTGGCATCGGTTAATGATAACCGACATCGCTTTCTTGTGCATGACTTCTATAATTAAGTTGCGGGAATTAGATCTATCTTTAGTTGTAAAGTGAATCTAATGGTTGTAATTGCATAGCTAAAGTTCCCTAAGATTGTATATGCATATATAAGCATAAAGCTATGGTTTAGAAGGAATAATTCAATTGAGAATAGAGAGAAGTTTCCTTTTAAGAGAAACAGAGAAATTTATACAAAAGAAAGTACAATACATCTAAGAAGGTGTGGAAGATTGCAAATCTTCATTGTGTTTCCTCTATGATAATAAATTGGTTGTTTCTTGGTGGACATAGCCCACACTAGGTAACCAAATTAAATATTGTGTATTATTTCTTCTTGTTTATTTCTCATTGATTGTTTCATGCTTAGATCTTATTAATATATTTTTACAACTGGTATGCTAACCCCAACAATAGATACCTATTCTTAATTATAGCCTTGTTTAGTAACCTATAATCCACACACAATATTAAATTACTATCCTTTTTTCATAAAGATTACAAGTGATCCCCAAGGAGAAACACTAGGATGTATTAATCCCTTTTCCATTAATTCATGAAATTGAGATTTGAGATCCTTTAGCTCATTAGTAGTCATCTTATATGGTGCTTTAGAAATAGTTTCCGTGTCGTACTACATTGATAGAGAAATCAAATTATATTTTAGGTGGCAATCCAAGTAATTTTTCAAGAAATACATTTTTTACCTCCACCATTGGCTCTTTTTCTTCTATCATGTCTAACATCTTTACAACATAAATAATGCATCCTTTTCTCTTGGCCTTCTTTATTTGCATAGATGATATCTGTCTCGATCAGTTTATCTCTTTATGGCTTGAATAATAGTAGAATTCCCATTAGATCTAATAATTCTACTATGTTTGAGAAAAATATATCTTAGCCTTATCTTGAGCTAACTAACTTACACATAGGATAACATCATATTATCCTAAAGGTTGTACATATAATTTTACTTCAGTAGTAAAATCTAGTAGGTTTAGCTCTTTCTCAAAGACACAATGTTTTACCCTAAACTTGGCCTTATTTATATATTTTACACTCCATGATTTTTTCATATATCTTTCTCTCCTAGGTAGTTTAGATAACAAGATTTGTGAAACAAAATATTTTGTAGCACCAATATCTATCAAAATAGTAATGGTGAATACAACATACCCAAAACTTCCATTAGCGTAGTTTGATGTTCTTCTTGGTGGTTATTCACCACTACATGCATCCTTTGTTAAAAGTCCTCTCTCTAGCCAAGAAGAGTTCTTCACTACTTTGAAATTTCCCTGAGCTTTTTTAGAAAATTATTGGTGTATTGGTCACCTCCACAAGTAAAACATCCTCCAATCGGTCCTTTTCTTTCTATTTTCTTTCCCTTAAATTAATAATTGTCTTTTTTTTTTGTAATTTTTTTCTGGTTTGTTTTTTCTAGAAATTTTTGGGAACTGGTTTTCCTTTCTTGTTGTCCTTTTTCCACCAAGGTTTCTTTGTTTCTAGAGGGGATGCAAATGACAACTTATTTTTCTTCTCTAAAAGATATTACCACCTTCATTGTTTTTTCATGTTTGATTTCTTTTTCAAACACTGCATCCATAGTGGAAAGTATCTAAACATCCACCTCTAAACTAATTTTGGGATTTAGTCCCGTTAATAAACTTCTAAATTATGAACTTTTCATATTTTTGGTACTGGGGTAAATATTTGAGAAGTTAGGTGAAATTCTCCAAATATTCAGTCATTGATATTTCTCCTATCACAATCCTTGGAACTCCATCATATTTTGATCATAATATAGTTGTAGTAACCATTGTTGGTGAAAAATCCCCATAAATTACTCCCAAGATATGATAGTGATATCTATGCCAAACTCCATCTTTGTTATTTTTCCACCATTATGAAGCTTTGTTAGATAGTTGATAAGCTCACAAGAATGATTTTATTTCCACATGGAAATCATTTATCTCTAAGTACTTATCCATATCACTGAGCCAAGACTTGGCACCATCTCCAAGAGTGGTTCTATCAAACTTAGGAGGACTAATCCTCTTTATATCTCTTGACATTTAGACTTCCATTCGTTCCTTCTTTCCTTTGGACATTTCTTCTTCTTCTTCTTCTTTCCCTGGACCTTCTTGGTCCTCATCATCTTTCCTTTCCTTCTTATGTTTTCCCTGAACCTTTTCTCTAAGGAGGTGATGTAGTTCAATGTCTTGTATACGGAAGCCAATATTTGATCCATTTTGTGTTGTTAGTCTCTAGAAGGATTGTTGGTTCCCAGATAAGCATTTTTCATTATACGAGCCATTATACTTGTTGGAATTTTCCAAGTTATTAGTGTAGTTAACTTATTGGATTCAAGTGTACAGAGCATAGTTAAATGTCTCTCTCGATACCAAAATGTAACTTTACCATTTTTTATCACAATCTTAAAAAGTGGAAATATTTTTTTGTTTATGAAAACCATTCTACCATATTTAACTAACTTAGAAATAATTTTCCATGAGTATAATTAAATTATAAAGTGATACTGCTAATTAACCCAAATATCAAACATCATCTTTCGCTACCATATTTCCAAGAGTTCAATAGTAGTTTGAACATTTAACTATCATTTACATCTTTATACATTATTTTCACAATATTCCATACAAAATTATGACCAACAATTAGTTCATAAGTCAATGATAAATATCGAGTTACATCATATTTTATATCCAGTATGAGACAACATGCATGTCTCAAGTACAACATTGTATAATTACAAACTTAGTACAATTATTAAAAGCAATGATAACTCATTCTTTCTAAAAGTTCCTTTCAGAAGTTCATGTGTACATGTTTATCTCAAATGTACAACTATATAAAGGGAGAGCATCATCAGAGCACTACTCCTCCTACTACAAAACCTTTTGGTTCCCCGCATACCTCTCAAAAGTGAGAGGGGCATGACCCTTCATGAGGAAGGAAGATTGAGATAATTAACTATCAAGAAGGAATAGTAAATTGAGAACCATGTGTAATATACCCAAATTCTAAAAATACAACCCATCATTAGATCACGGTAACCAATACCATAAAATGATTCATGACTAGTAAAAATAAGGATAAGTGAACTGACAATGCATACAACTAGATACATTACTTTGGCCAAAGTTTTCCAACTATGCTAATGCAATATAATCATATAGTTTTCACAAACAAATAATATTTTTCATCATTCACAACACAACGATCTCATACATAACTTCATAAATAGAAATCCTCATACATAAAAATTCCAATAAATAACTTACAACATGTTCTTATTTCATAATCATAAAGGAAAAGAAACCGCTATTCATGTTTCTAAATTCTTTTAAACATAGTAAGACTTCCCACTGTAAGTATATGTATGTATGTTGGTAAGGTTTTCACAATGTACTAACATGCACACAAAAGCTTAAGGATTTCATATACGGTTTAATGTTTAACAATAATACTTAGAATGTTTAATAATGCATAAAAACAATTAAATAAAAATATGTTTTTACCTAAAATCCTTCGTGTGTTGTTTTATTTTTTTACTATCATTCACATTTATTTAATGTGTTTTAGTAAGGTGAGGAATTATGTTATCATGCTTGTATATTTTCTATGAGCATGTTAACGTAATTCTTACTTTATATATAAAAACATCATAACGTCAAATTTTAACCCGATACCCAATTCATCAAAACAATGATAATAATTTGTCACACCCCATAAATTTAGTTTGTGATTTTAGTGGGGTAATTCATAAATTATTAATTTCAGTTCTTGTTATATTGAGATACATTTGGATTGAATAATTTTTTCATATTAAATAACATGAACACCTTGTTATAATGAGATAATCACCCGATGATAGTGTTTGAACTAATTGGATGTCCGATCAATTATCCTTTCTATGATAAATTTTGTTATATGTTTGTGCTAACAAGATAGATTGGGGTTGATCTTGTGATTATATGGCATAAGTATGTTTTTGATAATTATCATCTTGGAATAGTTTTTTTACTAACATTAACATAGGACTAATTTTTGGATCTTATGAGCGAAGTTTTTTTAAAACTGGAAAATTGGGTGAAGGACGAGCCCTTAGATCTAACCCTATACACTAAGGGACATGAACGTTAAGGCATGAATACTAAAGGCACTTGTATGGAAAAGCTATAAAAATGCCTTTATCCTAAAGCCTTAAAAACTAAAGAGTGGGAATTGTCTTATACTAAGGGTTGGATTTGGTTTCTAAATAATAGTGATCACACTATGTAATTATAAGCTTTATATTAGGTGGACTATTCAAATAAGGAAAATATCAAATTAATCGATCATGAAAATTTTACATTGTTTAGCCACCTGTAAACATGTAGTTATCATTTTTTAATAATTTCTAAATATTTAAAAGGGTCAAGTTGACCCATGCACAAAACCACTTAACTAAAAGTGAAATTCCTTCTAGTTGTTCAATTGAACATGCATTGGCTAGAGTTTATATATCACAAAGTAACCAACCGCCAAATATGGAAGGAATAGAGAAGGGTGGTGGAGGTGGTTTCTAGGACACCAAGTGGCTCTCCTAAAAATAAATGGTCATTTAATGACCTCTATGAACTCCTCGGACTTGGAGAATGGGAAGCTTCTAGTGGAAGTGAGCTTAGGGTTTCATATTTTGTACTTGATTCTCTCACTCCATTTGGAGCTCTACATATAATTCTTTGAGTTATTGATTTTCGTGGAACTATTGTTTTTTTGCTAGAAGATATAAGGGTATTTTGTTTTGGATTTTTGAAGGAGAATGTGGTGGATGATACCGGGTGAGGTCATGAGTTATTGGTGCATGAATAGTGATTTTGAAGAGAAATCGTAGTACTTCATACCGTGCATGATGGTTCTTCTCCCTTCCTAGAAAATTGTCTCATTTACTATTTTAATAATACATATTTTTGTAATATTTCTTTGGGTGAAATTTTTTTATGTGAGTGTTTTAAAACATGGTATCTATTTCATGATTGTTATTAGGTATTTAAGATTCTTCCTTCTTGTAATTTTTCAACCCCAAAGAAACATTATGGCCTTTACTCGAACGAACCTTGTAATTAGGGTTTACTTAAGTAAGTTTCATAGAATGAGTTTTTCTTGATATTTTAATGAACACGAACCACTAGGTATATCATTGATTTAATAAGAGCTTCAGTTTGAAATGGGATCTCTCTGAAAAGTACAAGATGGGTTATTTATGTGGTTTGTTCTTCTCACCGCTATTGATGGAAGTATAGTCGATATTTGTGGTTATTTTTATATGTGTGTTTCTATGTTTTGCACTTGAATGTTATTGTATTATTACCCATAACCTTGGGTTATAGACTATTATTTGACTATGAATGTTATTGTAGGTTCAAGCCCTGGATGCTCAATAAGCTCTCAATAAATATATATTTAATAGGATTGATGATGGTTTACTTTGGATCAACTCAAATTATGAGTTTTGAGAATGAATGTAATTATATGTTCTGGTATTGTCCAAAGAACCACCCTAATCTCACCCCTGTTATGTTGGAGGGAAGAACCCAATTTAGATATGGCTTTAGGATTTTTGTCTCAATTGTGACATCCTTCCATTTTTTTACATGTTTCAACTATTATCTCTTTCTCGGAAGAGTCTTGTTTGAAATCTTGATTATTTTTTTGTTCACTATAGATATCCATTTCATTTTGGCATTGAAATTTTGGGGTTTATACTTGATAGAAATAAGTCTTGTTACCATTAAATCCTTCGGTGTAATTGTTTGGTTCTAATGTGAACATTCTTAGGAATGTTAGGTTGACTTATGGTAACTAGGAAAGTTTGAGGTAACCATTAATTATCTCATAATATTCGAATATACACTAGTTCCAGTAGGCCTTAGCTTATGATGTGAGTCGATTGAGTAATATATTCTTATTTGTGCATACTTCTAATTATTAAATTAAAATATTTTACAAATATCAGACTATTTATTTGAAACCCATGGGAAAAAAATTAGACTCATTGTATGACCTTGGTATTAGGAAGATCATTACCAAATAAATGAATTCATTGAAAAGGTGTAGTTTTGATATGGTTAGAAGGGATCTTGTTTTGAAGAACAACCATAGTAATTAACCTTACTCTATCTCTGATGAGAAAGGATTCATTATACATCTAAATATGTAAGATATGTATATCTTGGGTGATATCATTTTCTTTAGTTACCATTAGGATGTCATGTGATGCATAAACTTTGATGAATCCTTTGAAAATGTGTGTTTGATTGGTGTAGATTAACCGAGTTCATCTCGTAATTGTTTACTTTAAAAAATATGAGAATGAATAGTTTTTCATTATTACTGTGATGTATGTTAGTGAAGTAAAAGACAATTAAACACATTTACATTTAGGTATATTATAAAGTTCTCAATGATTCACTATATAATTGTATTTAATGAAGCGTCAAGATGACTCAAGTGTTAAGTTAATTTATATAATTAATTTTGGAATATTGTTGTAATTTGATTACTCAAATAGTGAATGACACAAATAGTTAAAATGGGAAAAGGTCTATCATGTCAGTTCAATTTGGAATGACCATGTACAATTATGTTGTACTTTACCATTTTAGATGTAGGGAATAAAAGGGAAATCTAGTTGAGAAATGGAAGAATGACTAATTTTCTTGTTTATCTCAGTACTTAATTTGTAAATTAAGAGTGGTCTATATAAACTTGTAATGAAAGGTCTACTAGTATTTTCTTAGTGTTTGAATGAAATTATATGTTTCTACATTTCAATTGTAAGCCCAGATTGTAAGATATGAATCCCTTATATTACCTTGGAAAGATCTTACAATATGTATCATTGAATGTTTACATTTATGTATGAATTATTGATATGTAGATCACCCATATTATGAAGAAAATATTGTGTGAAGAGTTGAAATAAAGGTTATCAATTGATGAAATAATTTTTTTGGATTGTGTTGTGACCTTTATCTTGTATTTTTGTCAATAAGACAGAGTTGTTCTTTATGAACTAATGTATAAGTGTGATGGTATTGATTAAAATATACTATGATTATATATTTGTGCTTATAATAAATTGAATCTTGTATATGATAACCATTTGTAAATGCTTAAAGTCTGATTGTGATGAATGAACTCTTAAATAGTCATTTATGAATATGTAGTATGTAATTATGGTTCTGAAATGAGAAAAAGGAATTATATCCTGACAAAGATTAGTGTATTTAGAAACCCTTAGTACTGCTCTTACCTCAAATTAATTAATAATAAGTTATGACTAATTTTAAACCCAACTGTATTCATTGCTTTTACTTTTCGGTTGTACATTATTTAGAGTGAGTTATTCACCGGTGAATAGGAATAAAATCCTAAAGCTTATTGCTATTAACTACATCGGATAGCCTCCTTTGCTTATATATAAGTATTAATTTGATAATATATAGGAAGAGGAAAACATAAAATATTATCTAAGTGATTCCGTGGATCCGTTGTTATTTCTTAAGTTATTTATATAGAGTTGATATTTTTAGTGCTACATGTGATGTCTATAAGAGTACACATGTTCTAGTTATTGAAACACAAAATTTGTAACTGGGGAATAAATATAAATATTCAAGTGTATATTGTGCAAATAGTGATTCATTTATAAGGAAATTTTCTAGAAAGTCATGTCTCATGATTGCATGATTATTTTATGAACTATCATGAACAATATATATGTGGGAAGGGTCACCCCACTTCATAGAACCAATATAATGGAACCTAAGTTGATTAACTAGTATATTGTTGAGATATAAATTTATCCTACTTAGGGGTTAACATAAACATGTTGTAATTGGATATACTGAGTTAAGTGCATTATGGATTACAAATTACTCATTTGGATATTAGAATCATTAAATGAAATGATTGGTACAATGTTTCTTTGTACAATGTTTGCTAGTACAAATGGAAAAAATAGGAATTATGGAATTGATGTAGTAAGCTAATTTTAAACCTACGATAAGGGTAAAAAAGGAATGTGAAGTACAACAATGAACTACATTCAACTTACTAGGTCAATATGAGATAGGACCTAGGTATGATTCATTTATGGTAAAAGTATCATGAGATCTAGGGTAACCTATCATGATTTAATTAATTACTTTATAAAAATTAAGTTACAATGTTCCAATTTATGGAACTCAATGGGGCCACTCACTATGTCCACTACGTAGTGATATCCATTTAATGATAGTGGTCATTAATTGGATATTGCTGCTTAGCAACTATATTGAGTTGCCTTGTCAATACCCTCAAATTGTGACAGTCGTAATGCATTTAAGAAAAAGATTCGTTAAAGTTATAAAGGCAGATGGAACCTCATGGATATGTACCTTGATGCCAACTTATGATGGATATAGGAAGGGAAGTGGTCTAGTAATGATACAAATCATTACAGACACTTACTTTCCCTTAGGCATCCTAAGATGACATAGTGGTACATCTTCATGCAGGTTAATCCAAATTTGTACCTTGTACAAAACTTGTAACTATCTATTCCAATTCTAGATAACAGAAATTAATAAGGTGATGGACAAGTTCCTAACGATGAGTGTTTCATCACGGAACCAAGCATGGAAAACATGTCTATGAAACTTTGCGCAAAGTAGTGTAAGTTGTTTATTACATTGTCTCGGAGTCACCAAGGATCTAAGTGTAGGATGTCGGATGGGATTCAATGATGGATACCTATATAGACACTTAGAATGCAATATTTGACTATCTTTGATAGATGAATAAACCATTAGTATATGTTGTATACACATTTAATATCACAAAAATGAGCAAGCCCAAAATGGGTATTTTCACAATAAAAACCACAAACAATTATAGGTCATTTTTCTCAATTAAAACACAAAAACGTGCATACCATGTTTCACATTTAAAACACCAAAATGTGCAAACCATTTTTCACATTTAAAACACCAAAACGCATGACAGATCTTATTGGGTGTCTTACACATTTAAAATACCAAAAATGTGTAGGCCCTAATTGGTATTTTATTGCCTCAAAATAGTAAAATGTAGCAGACCAATAATTCCACGAAATAAAGAGGATAACATTCCAAAATCACAAGAAAATATAGACCCAAAAGCGTAGAAAAATCAAAATTTATTTTCAAAATGAAAGCCCATAAATGGGTATTTTTTTCATGCATTTCCATTTAACCACAATAGATGTTCATAAATTTCATAATCTAATCAAAATAAGAGAACTAGAAGAAAACCAGTTCTTGTGAATGCTTCTCTAAATCAGATTGCCAAAATTACCAAAAATCCAATCCTTCTCATCACAGCAAAAAAAATCGTGTGTGCATAGAGTCGAAAACTAGGTGAAATAACTCCTTTCCCTCCAAAGTGTTCCTCCATTGTCTCCTCATATTTATTTTTTACTCCCTCTTCTCCTTCCCACATATCAAACCTAAAGTCCACTTAAATCCCATATAACTTTACACAAATTTTCCTTATCTTTTAATTTTCCTTGTATCCCTCATGTTTAATCAAATATCCATCTTTTAATTCATTTACATGAATTTCCCTTTAACCACTAACTAATACTTATCTTCCATTTACATAACATTAAGGCTAAGTTTCACTTTAATGCAAAAATTTAACTAATGCTCATCTCCCATTTTATTAACATTAAAGTTAAGTTTTATCTAAGGCAAGGTGATCAAAATTATGTATTTAAATCATAATCTTACTAGGATTTAAATTAAAATTTATACTCATAACTTATCTCACATGCCCCTTGGAAAAATAAAACCCAATGTCAGTTTAGGCATTTTCCCACTATACAAAGAATTGATGAAATAAAAAATAAACAATTTAATTTCCAACCATCCATCGTTAAAAAAATTGATCATAATACAAAAGAACATGTTCATAATACTTTTTTATCTTTTCAAACTCACATTCAATTATTATAATTTCTCATAAAAAGAATAGACCAATTGCTCACAACATCTTTAAATAATGATGTATGGTGAATGGGTTATGCCTATGGAATTTAGCCACATTAGCGTAATCCACTCATCATCTATCAATATCAACATATAGATGAAATACAAGATAACATAAACAAATTAATGCATCACATAAGTAACTAAATGTTACCCCCTTCACGTGGTGTGTGCTAGTTATCAATTACCTTCGTAGTTTCAATTTTTTCATCGCAATCTCCTAATCCCTCCCCGATTATGACCTCCCTCTCATTTTTAAAGAGGAGGTAATTTATCATGCATTCACCTCATGTAAACAAAAGTTAGTTAGTCAAAATCATAAAATTTTCACGTGATGATAATAAGCATGCCAATTTCATCATTTAAAACTGATCATAATAGTTAATTTTCAAAATTATTTATCTCATTTTAATCATCTAGATTAACCAAGTATCAAATTTCTATATCATGTTAGCTTGATTCATAGTATGTTTTATCCTTTTACATATACACATGCACATTCAAATGGTACTTTGAGGTGAATTTCGGCTATCTATAGGTTATCACATGATGCATGATGCTTGACACTATTCTCTACTAGTCCCACCGAGGCTCCTAGGGGCATCTACCTTCCATATCTTTCCACATTTAGGTGTTATCATTGCAATATCTACTACTTTAATTTTTATTTCATTCAGCTACATACATTGTGACATATTATCAATTATTATAACATGCTAACAATTTTTCATGTGTAGAATTTTTCTTGCATGATTACTTCCAACCATGGTTATCTACTTTTTTATGTACATTCTTCTATATTTGTGGCTTATTTTCCATTTTTTGTGGGCTATTCCCTATTCTTTATTTCTTGTTTTCTTCTATGGCCTTGAAGTATTTGAGTGTCTTGTGACATCTTAAGTGGTGTCCCATGTTTTCCACCAGCTACTATGTTGTTCTCTTGTTGTGTTATTGCATGTTTGACTAGTTTCTATTACATTATGTCATGTTTTTTTGTCACTAACACTTTTTTCTAGATTTCTTCCCATTGTTTTTCATGTTTTATGGTTGTTACCATGTACATTCCCTATTCCCCATGCAATATTTCTTCTTCAGATATGTAAATTAGCTCTAGTTTCCCTCGTTTGGGCCACACTCATCAAGATTCATCTCATGCACCTTAAATGAGTGGGGAAATCATTGGGTGATTTTTTCACCCTCTCACCAATTTAGAAGCTAGACACAGAATGGTACACATAAATATTTATAAATAGGAGTTAATAAAATGGTTCAAAATCAGAATTGGACCAAAAACATCACATGGACATAAGTGTCTAGATTAGACAAGAATGATGGGTGCTAGTGTCCCACCTGGGTAGTTTGTCCTGGGGAAAAAAATAGGTACTTTACATATTGAAAAAGTTCTTAGGGAAAATTTTATCATAATTTGAAAGAACATAATCAGATACATTTTAATCTCTAGTACACAGTAACAAAATTAGTGGCATTTTTCACATGTTGAGAAAGGGAACTAATTAATCTTTTTTATTGTTTAGCATATTTTCTATCGATATCAAAAGGAGTGACACCTAGGGCATATCCAAGGACAAGGATATGTCTAGAACAATGTGTCATCCATGACTAGTTACTATTGCGTTCATGACCATCTATAGTGGCACTTATCCATGGGTAATTGTCAATGGGTGGAGAGAGAAAATATGGTAGCTCTCCCAAAAATCTTTCTCTGGTGACAGGATGCGTAAATCCTCAGTATATTCACATCAGTTTGAGAATTGATCACTCTCGACTCTTCCAACCATATCCAAGGTAGAAAACACAGGAAAAATTCTATCCTTTTTCTTGCAACATATAGGTGTATTCTATCCCTAATCCACTTATTTTTACACACATTTCTATTCTTATTTTTCTACGTTAAAATTCATTTCATATTCCATGAGCATTGACTACATTTTTAGTTTTTTGCAAGTCTATCCTTATCACAATAAAAGGTAAACATAAATGGAATAAGGAGAAATATCAAGCACAAAACTCTCGAGAAAAGGTTATATTTGGTTACAAACATAGGTATCATTTCCACTAAGCATGCATGCCATCCCCGTGGTTTGTATCCCCTCATAGACTCGAGATACACATTCTACAATCTCTATACGTCACACACAATCTCCTTTGAACACATTATCGGTTCAACTCTAGTCAAATCTCCACAAGGTACGCTCTACCTATCTACTTTATGCTAATAAATATTCATTCACCAACATAAAGAGGGGGGAAATGTAGACATGAAATTATGCACTTAGTGTTATTACATCATGCCTATAGTATGTCATTATATGCATGATTCCTAAGAGAGAAAACTAGACATTTAAAACACTTTTTTATTTACTTTGAAATTGTTTTATCCTCCCATGATTTTTTCCTCTACTTTTCAAGAATGATTCCTTTACTTCTAGACATTACAAAATATGTCACCCAAGTTAGTAATTCCTATTTTATCTTTAGAGCTCTTTGGAAACTAGCACCCAAGAAGGAACAAGAGTTCCTAGGAACTATTGTCCCCATTGAGTGCTTCGTCATTTTCCCCTCTTTTCTTATGTTTAAAAGTGCCACATCAATTGTTATCTTTTCTTAACTTCTACTTATCACTTTGGGTTGGATTTTATGGTTGTTAATGATGAAATTCAAGAAAAGGAATCATATATATACATGACTTACTAACTATTCTAAAGGGCAAGGGAACAAATAGGCATGGAATACATTTAGGATGCATTATTCACTACATAGGAAGGGTAAATTCTAAATTCCATCACACACATGATCTTGGGGAAATGTAGTTGTATCTCATTATCTTGGTGCAACTAATACAAGGGAAACCTAGTTTCAAGGGACATGATTCTATCACACACACACACACACACACACACACACACACACACACATCTCAAAGCTACATTGATTCTAAATGAAGTGGAATTCTCGGTGAAAATCACATTAGGGTGAGTGTACATAGAATAAATGACATGTGATTTGAGGTCTTGTTGAGATAACAAAAGTGTGTGAGATTGGATGACTATTTGATATGAAACTAAAGGAATCTTAGGGTTTATGAATTGGTAGCATAAAATCCTAATAGTTGAGTTGATTGAAGGGATAAACAAAGTGGCTATGAATGTGCAAAGATGAATCACATATGGTTCAATTTGTTATTTCGATTTGGTTTCTAAAATACATTGAAACCTCATTTTAAATGAATAAAGGAAGTAAACTTGTTTCAAATAAACTACACGTGTATTTAATATTTTAATTAACTAGATTAATTCCCAATTAATTAAATAAAATGAAATAACATCCTATTCTATTTTTCTAAGAAAGAAATGAATTGAAAGAGAATAAATAAATTGCTAACATCTATTTGTATTTTCCAAAATTCAAATAAAATAAATAAATAAATAAGCTATTCTATAAACACGGGAAATTGATTAAAATAAAATATTACTACTTCTAACAAAATAAACTAAAATAGGGAATAAACGGATGTAGCTTTTCCTATGTTGCAAGATTATATGACAATATATACTCTAAAAAGATATTTTATTCAAAACTTATTACTCGGATAATTGGGTTTCTTCTAACTAAACTTCCGCCTCAAGTTCTTGATAAATCAAAGAAAATATTCTTAGAAGAAAATTATTCTTTACCTTCAATATATCCTTAACAGAGTGAGAATGACTTACACATGTGATAATAATGAATAAATAATAGAGGATTATAGGCACATAATCTTCCTCCAACCTCTTTCCCTTGCAGATCCATAGGGATAAGCAAGGAAGAGGATCTCAATGGAATATTTGTACAAACAATGCACAGACAAGAATTTTATATGAGAACTAAATAAATCCTTTAATTCTACTAATTTAAAACAATGTATTTATTTTATTCTAACAAATATAATTAATCAAATCTTGAAGAATTCAAATACACCCCTAACTTGTTACTATTGAACTAAGATACGACTCTAGGTATGGTGTTGTATTTATTTTCTCTTCAGCTTTATTTCCTTCTCCAAAAATGATATCCAAGTGATCTCAAGGTATGTACGGTGTTTACTTGGTAGTAAGGAGATACAAACAATTTTTTTGGTTGATTATTTGTAAGAAAGTGATTGAGAAAGATGTAGTAGTAAGGAACAGAGAAAAGAGATAGTTGTATGTGTAATTCCCCTAAAAATTTTGATAGTATAACTTTACATCCAAAATGTGAAAAATCCAACGCATCATTCGGGTAAAATATGGGATTTTATAAAACTTTGGGAAATAATGATTATAACAACACATGTCCAAAAAGAAGTGACAACACATCAACATAAGGGGCAAATCAACATTCTAAACATAGTAAACTAGGAAGATAATTCTAATACAAATCCAATGAGCCCAAAATTAGGTGAAATGGTTGAGAAATGAGTGATAAAATTGCTCCCAAAAATATAAACACGCATTGAAAAAAATTGTTTAAATCTCATATTAAGGTTCTAATACCATTGGTCTACTTAAACTAGAAGTTATGAAATAATTGCGGTGGTTGAGTAACCAACACAAAAATGAAGCATCAAAGGAGTAGAAAATGGATTGTTAGAGTAAAATAAACTTGAAAACTTGGATAAAACATGCCATAACATGCATGAAATGGAAATGGGTAAAGGATCTATATTTCATTGTTACTATAGAGAATATTTTATTCATCATTAAGCACTTATCATGTTCTTTCATGTAACACTGTGTAATTTTTAGGTGCATACATATTGCCTCTTAGAGGAGAATTTTAACCATGAATGGGCTAAAACGTGATTTTTGTGTATGGCGCTCCCAAATGGGAGGGTTAAAAATTTACCTTACTTACCCCACACCGATTTGATTCCAACTAAGCCTTCCG
The DNA here is from genome assembly GCA_018340775.1 of Taxus wallichiana var. yunnanensis. Lineage (NCBI taxonomy): Eukaryota > Viridiplantae > Streptophyta > Pinopsida > Cupressales > Taxaceae > Taxus > Taxus wallichiana. The sequence continues at coordinate 240,527,400 of CM031236.1, read as the reverse complement.
CCACCTATAAAAGAGAAATGGTAATCAAGTACGGTTTAGAATAAGCTTGACAACATATTTTAAAACGAAAGGAAAAAATTACTTACCATACATGTGAGGATAAGAAATCTACCTACCACCTGTACACCAACCCTTGATTCACTCACTCATAACAATGTTAGAAAACCAAATATGAGCTATATATATCACATTTTCTATTTTTAGAAATCATTTTCATTTACCCACTTAGCTAGATTCAAGGTGCTCTAGATTTTTGGCAACCATTTTACTTGTTTATCTAGTAAAAATGAAGATAATTTGATCGTGATGGAGGAAAACCCAACGACATTAATAGAGGTTCAGGAATAGGTGAGTTATAAGTGTTTTTTCTTCAAAAATCATTTTTGTTTGAAATTAGCTCTAGGAGGGGAGGTTTTTCAGAAAATATTTAGTCAATATGTTCATATAGGGGCATATTATAGGTTTTATAATTTGTTTTATTCGTTTTGGTCATTTTGTGTACCTTTGAGTTTTTGACTTTTAAGGGCATGAACTTGATTTTGGTGACACAACTTCCATGATGGTTGCATAACCGCCACTCAATGTAGAGTGGTGGTTGTGAAACCACATCTCTTCTACGAGGGAGATTGTGTAACCATCACAAAAATTTATAATGAAAAGGTTAAGTTTGAAAGATTGATTGTTTTGTTGGTATTTGAATTGTTTTTACGGGCCTATCATGAATTTACTAGAATATGATATGCTCTCTTTTTGTATTTTTGGATGAAATAGGTCTACATTAGATGTAGAATAGCCAGGGAGCAATAGTGGCTTACTAAAGTACTACTTTTATTGACATCAACCGAAATAGGCCTGCTAGAGAGGGCAGGGATATGGAGGTTAGTATGAACCTGGCCAGTTCCACAATGAGTTGCATTCTTCGGAACTTATTGACATATTGGGATGAATATCAAAACACTTTTTCGATTCTGGCATTTTTCGAAAAGTGGACCATCACTCACAAGGATGTATACACGATTCTTATATTTCCTGTTACTGGAAGGAAGGTTGCGTTAAAGAGCACCATGTCATCGATGAGACCCGTAGATGGGAAACTTATTTGGGTGATGTATAAATACTTAATATGATTTTGAAGCGTTGGGATAGACTCGGTCACTATTGAGGGTGACCCTATCCCTATTCTACATAAGGCCATCTTTGGTATTTTGGCCTTGCATTTGATAGGGGATAAGGGTTTTGATATGTTCCTATTTTATTGGGATCCCATTGTAGAGGGAATTAAGTACCGTAGGAGAAGATTTTCCTTTGGAGTGGACATCTTGAGTAATTCCTACCATGACTTATACATGATAGTTAGGTGTGGGGCTACTTCACTTAGCCACCCCACATTGGTTATGTCATAGATCTATGAGCAGTGATCCCCTACTAAAGGGGTATTGGGATAACAAAATCCCACATAGATTAGAGAAGCAAGATGGGTTGATATGGCCCCTCTTAAGGCCACACCAAAAATAGTGGAGACACTTACTACCATGGATATGGTGTCTCAAAGAAAGAGAATTTTAGTGGCAAATATACGTTAATTCACAAATATTCCAGCTTTTAAATTTTGAAATTGGCAAAGTTTTAGGGTAGGAATTAAGACCGGGTCGCCAAAATTTTCTAGGTACATTTTAGGGTCAAGTTTCCATTCCCGCAAAATATAAAATTTTAATATTCAACTTTATGTTATCATTCGGTAACATAAAATATGCTACCGACTAAAAACATATTTTATGCTACCTATCAGTAGCATACAATAAAGCTACTGACCGATATCATTTCATAGTGATGTCGTTATAAAATAAAAATAAATAGAGTATGGGATTTTTTTTCTTACGCCATATTTTTTCAGGACATGTTTCTCATTGAGATTATCATTTAACTATTAACATAAAAAAAAAAAAATTTAAAAAAATTCATACAAAATTAGCAAAATATGTATTGTTTTCAGAACAAAACACTTTTTTTATTATTATTTTTGGTTGTAACATATTGTGTGAGGAAAAATTTATCATCGAGCCCGTCATTTTAATTGTTATTGTCAAAAATGATTTCTCAAAAAATACATATGTTTTTGGCCAACGTCATATACTATCGTGTGACAAAGATATTTGCATTTTCTTCACATTCGCCATTAGTGCAAAAGTCAATTTTCACATATTTTCCAATGAATTTCTATGAATTTTTTTCCTGAGGTGGGGGGTTGGGGGAGGGTGTTCTTAAAATTTTCCCTTATGCTCTTCTTCTTTATTTTTCTCCTTTGTTTTTTCTTCTCTTCTTCTTCTTTTTTTCTCCTCTACTTTTTTACTTCTCCTCTTCTTCTTTATTTTTATCCTCTTGTTTTTTCTTCTCCTCTTCTTCTTTCTATTTGTCTTCTTCTTATTTTTTTTCTTTCTTTCTTCTTCTTCTTCTTGTTCCTTATTTTCTTATTGTTTGTTTCATTCTTCTTGTTCTTTTTAGTTCTTCTAATTTTCTTTTCTTTTCTTCTTCCTCTTGTCTTTTTTTCTCTTCTTCCTCCTTTCTAGTTTTTTCTTTTTCCTCATTTATTTTATTTTCTCTTCTTGTTTTCATTTCTCTTCTTCCTCTGTAATTTTCTTCTTGTCTTCTCTCTATTTTCCTCTTGTTTTCCTTTCTTGTTATTTCTTTATTTTTTATTTTATTGTTATATCCAAAGAGTTCCTATATTTTTTTATAAATGGGTCCTATCATTTGCTATTTTATTTTTATTTATTCTTAATTGTTGAATTTCTTCGTTAAACCCTTCCATTATGATTTTATCTTTTAATTTTATTTCTAGTTCTATTTATTTTAGTAAGGAGTGCAGAAATAGGTACATTATTTCTTCAACTACCAATGAAAATAGTTTTAGATAATGAATTATTGCCTCTACCATAGAAATATTTTGGGTTACAAGACTGGATTCAAATTTTTTTATGGCATGTGTTATACCCCGTGATCAAGGCATATTTTTTAACCCTCAGTAAGATGACATTGTAAGTTATGATTCCTCCAATGATTTAATTCCCCTGTGAACTCTAGATCCATGTATTCTTTATGGTTTTGTTGTGGGAGGTGGTTTTACTTGTTGAGGTCCTTCACTATCTGATTCTATGGTTTCTATGGGATCCTCACATAAATATTTGGGTTCATCACTCATATACTTTTTCATGACCACTTGTTTAGAGATATTGGCATTATGCCCATTGTTGGGTACTTGGGTAGATGGTTTTGTTTAGCCTCGAGTTTTTCCCTTCAGGATTTTGGTATTATTTTCTCATGCACTTTATTTTCCCCCTTTTCTTACCTTGTTATTGGTTTCTCTAATGGTTTGAATGACTCAACCAAACCCACATGCTCATGTATGAAATCTTAAGGATGTGTCTTTCTATATTCTTCATATGTTTTTGCAATTATATCATCAATGCTTGATAGTCGGGCTTCCTATTATCAATAGGTAAATTTATAATAGATCGATTATAGTTGTCACAAGCTCATCCGATGCTTCGTATGGGAGTGGGGAAACATGAGAACTCCATAGGGTTAATGGTCATAGGAATGTATAATCAATATTCATGATAAAGAAAACCTATTTTTCATATTTTTCCACTATTTGTTAAGAAACCCTGGATTTATTAGAAACCATTTTTATAATATTTTTGGTCTAACCAATTCTTGACCTAATTTGTTCTACTTGAGACAAACTATTCAAGTGCTCCAAAATTTATTTTTCTATAGGTGTATTTGGATCCCATTGTACTTGTTCCTTTTTTGTGGAAGAGTATTTGTGAAATAAACAGATAGATATAAAGGTATTTTTCCATAGCAAAATTCTATTTTCCATCCTTAATTTTCTTTGTGTTCCATGAATTTCTGCCATGAGGATCTCACAAAGTTTATATTCATAATAGGTCATTATCATTTCTATGACTACTATGGTGTTGATAGAATTTACACCATCCTCTCTATTTGTAAGATATAATTTTAAGATAATGTCTTTGGTGACATATATTAGGGTGTTTCTCTTTATTTTGCCAATGTGCAGCCCTCTTTTCTTCATTATGATTCCCATTAGTCTCACAGTTAGTTCATTGAAACATCTTCTTTTGTAGAATTAAATTTCCTTACACCCATAGTTTTTTATTTTATTAAGGGTATATATCCCTTGATTTTCATCAAAATATTCATCTTATGTGCCCTGCCAAACATTTTATTATCATTTCACACTATTTCCTATTTGTAGAGTAATAAATGGACTCGAATACCATCTAACTCCAGCATTACTTCTTCTTCTTCAGAATTCAATGTGCCATTGCAATCTACAAACCATTCAAGTGTTAATATTACGTTATATATGGTTTTCTTGGCTATATTTTCTATGACTTCAAAATCTACAGTTTTCTTTATCCCCATAAAATTGACTTCTACATTTTGTAGTACTCCAATTGGGATTTCCTTGATGCATCCCCAAGGCCGATGACATATCTTCTTACATCTATGAGGGTTCTTACAAGTTTCTCCCATGTATATTTTGACATTATATTTACACCTGCTCCTAGATTAAGTAGTATTATGGTGATTGTTGTATCTAATATCTCAATATCTAGGTATATTATGGATTTACGTCATGTTTTTTAGGTGCGGACAACATTTTTCTTTTCTTTTTATGTGCAACCTCAATCCCCTTAATATTATAATTTATTTCTTCTTTATTCCAATATTTACAAAATTGTTTTATTTTTTCTACCAATTGATATCTCTGTCTCATAGTTAACCTTTTTATTTCCTTAAGATCCTTCATCTCTTCTTCCAAAAAAACCTTTTCGTATTTATTCATTGTTTTGAGTTTTATTTAACACCTCTTTTCTTTTTTGACTTCTTTATCGTGTAATTAAGGTTTGAACCATTTTTAATTCCACTCTTCTTCACTAGATGCATCTTTTTCCATAGGGGTTTAATTCTTTTCCTTTTCCCATTCCTTTTTCCTTCTTGTGGTCACTTCTTGTAGTTACCGCAGCTCTATGAAGTGGTTCCTAATTATTGTTTTCTATTTTCTTGTTACTTTTTCTTTTAAAATATTTTATTTGGCCTCGTATTTTTCTATTTTTAATTATCCTAAGCTATATTTTGTCCCTTTTCTTCATTTTCATCATCCAAGATTATATTTTCTCTCTTCGTATTCTAGTTAAATGTTTTACATTATTTTGGGAATCTTTTCCTAAGGATTCTTATTTTTCCTCCATTGTGGTAAAATTGTTTTTCTTTAGGACAGATGAATGAGTCATGTGTTCCTCATTCATGGTAGAATCTACGTGGTTCTCGTTCGTTTATTTTCTTTCCAAATACCCATCCTTTCCACATTTATAATAGTTCAAAGTATTATTTCTTATCATCCATTTTCGTGAATATTTTATTTTTCTCCACTTTGGTGTCCTTGATATCCTCTTCCTTTTGTATCCCCTGATATCCCCTACCTCCTTAATAATTGTTATATCTTCCTTGTATCTACCTCGGTAGAGCCTATGTATCTAATTCTATACCCCGCCATAACTTTCGTAGTTAGGGTTATAATTGTTTCCTTGATAGCATCCTCCATATTATGATGGACCGCCTTAATATCCTTGGTTTTATGGTGGGGCAGGTTTTGCTAGTAATTGTACCATGGAAGGTTATTGTAATGGTATATTTGGTGTAGGTCATTGTGGTGGTGGTGTGGGTACTATATATATTCTAGCCACCATTACTCTTTAGGTAGTATATTCCTTTAAGTCTTCCATGACATCTATCAGGGGAAAGTATGCTAATAATGGTTAAAGGATTTGCATTCTATACAATACATCAACCGATTTGTAGGTGGGGATACTTATATTAGGGGACACATACCTTGTGTATTTTTTCATATAGTCAATATATTTTACACCATGTTCTCTCAAATGCGGGTATATTGCTAGAAGATTCCTTTTTATATGAGTGTTATCTTACCGTTGCTACTCTTTAAGCTTTCTCCAGATTGGGACATTCTATTTTACTATGACCTTTTGCACAGTATATTATTCACCAAATATTTGGTCTCACTATTTTTCTAGGAGGTTTATTAGTTCTTAGGTATTATTTCCTTTGAATCTCTTCTTGTATTATGATTTTTCCAATTCCAATTGAACCCTTTCTAATTCATACTTAATATAATTTTATCCTTCCCTTCTCCATGGTTGGGCTTATAATCATGTTTCCATTTCTAACACATCCATGAAACTTGTAAAAAAATTCCATCTAGAAAATCTCTCAAGTAAGGTAATAAGCCAGAGATAAACCACTCAATCCTTTTTTAATCTATAAGAGGCTCTTATAATCTTCTCATCACATTTTTGAATCTATAATCAAATTCTTTCATTAATTCTCCTTCTCTCTAAATTAGACTCTCATCTTACTAACACTTTCCATTGGTGATTCAAGATAATGAAAATATGCCTTCAATTTTTTATATATAATATCCCAATCCTTTACGTGTTGTGGATTTTTATTCATATACCACCTTCAGGTATCATCTCTAATTGTCCTGAAAAGATCATATAGTTTAATGTACGAAGCATATGTGATAATTTTTCTCTTCTAAAATGAATCCAAGATAAATATGTGCTCTTCCACATCATAGGCATCTTTTCCAAATAGTGGCAGCTTTATTTTCTTAGCAATTATTTTAATATATTGTGTATTTGGTGGATTTTGAAGCTGTTGTTGTGATTTTCTACCTTCACCTTCTTTTTATTTTGATTACATTCCTTAGTATGATATCCATTTCTTTCCTTGTCTCTTATAAGTTTAATATAAAAATAAAGTTCTCCTATTAGCTCTTTGAATTCTTATTGTCTCTTCTATTAAATTAATTTTTGTATATTTCATCCAAAATTTATCCTTCTTATAATTTTCCAATTGTTGTGTAAAGAAGCACATCGGATGGAGCATGATCCGAGGGGGCATGTCCTTTGGGTGTGTGTGATTATTGGGGGACACGTCATTTATTAGTGGTTCTTCATAACTATATTCTTCCATAAATAAATAACTACCTTTAATATTTCATAATCTATAATTTTATTCTAAGTCTATGTATCCTTCATCACTTATTTTCTTATTTTTCTTCTCTAACCATTCTATGTCTTGTTCATCAAATATGATTTTCCCTTTATCTTATTTTATGTTCTTATTTTCTTCTAACCCCTTAATTGTACTTTCCTCTATTTTGGTAGCTTCTTCTTCTTCACCTTTTTCTATGATCATTATTGGGGCTTGTGATATATATTTTCCCATTCTTCTACTCCTAGAATCGTAGTTGTGACTTATATTTTTCCCATTCTTCTACCCCTAGAATATTATATATACTATCTATTTTAATTATTTCATTAATTGAGATCATTGTGACCTAATGGAAATTGTCTCGCGGTACTCTCTATCCACGAGGTAACCAACATTTTCTAGTCTCCACCTTATGTAGGAATTATAGTAAGACATTTAGTGCCTATGTCTTTTTTAGAGGTAGCCATTTACTTGGCCTTCCTTGAAGTGGGTTTATCATTTTTCCCTACTTTATGATTTTTGTCTAATTTTTGTTTTCTCTCATTAAATTTATTTAATCTTTTCTCCCTTGTTATTCCTTTATTTTCCATCTTCTTCTCTAACTCTCTCTTCTCTAAACTATCATATCCCTCTCTTCCCACCTCCTCATCATTTTTTTTTTTCTTATTTGTTAATTATATTAATCTCTTTTATCAACTTTGTAATGTTTTTATGTTTCATTTTTATTTTCTTCATGTTCCCCTACTTCTTCTCCCCTAACCATCACCCCATGAAATTCTAACAGCTCATATTTTGATCGCCCTCTTCTTACACACCATCCTATGATGCCTTTCCCACAAAAAATTTTCTACGCTTTTAATTAATATTTTTCCACCAAGTAAAATATGGATTAGAAAATTGAATTTATTAAGAAACTATCCTCTAGCTCTTCTTAAAACTTCATCATGCTTGTGATCAAAGCTAGTACAAACTGGGGTTTCATAAGTGATAGTAAAATAATATAGTGAAGATTCAAACCAATAGTTGAGTTCTCTTATCCACATATCATAAATATCTTTGAGTATTTCTAATTTCTCTTGAGTCCACTCAAACAGCTTTACGTAATTGTATCAACGATCACTCATTATTTTTTATTGTACTTAAAATGCAAGTCCACAATATGTTTGTAATTGAGACCAAAACTCCTATCCTGGAATCTCAAAATAAATGAGATTCAGTTTTTTTGTAAGATTCTTTGAGTTTCCTTGCATCCTTTTTAATGAATATATTCATTTGATTTTCCCACCAATCTTCAATATCTGTTAATGTGGGTTTCAAATACCCTAGTGGTGTTATTTTCCAAGACATCCTCTTAACAAAAGTAACTTGGGCTTAGACAATAAATGTTGACCTTAAGCCTCAACACTAATGTGAAGGTTAAATAGATCACCCTTTTATTAAGGACATACCGGGAGTATGGTTCATATTGAAATGTAAAATATAAATAAATAAAATAACATAAGTATTCATTTCTCATTGCACAAAACATATCTTTTTATGTATTCAATGGAATTATCACATATGTTTTATAAATATATCTCACACACTCTTATGTCCATTACCTCATACATTCCTTCTCTTTTTATCTCTTACACACACACACACACACACACACACACACACACATATGTCTATATTCTCAAGTATATATCCATATCTCCACCTTCACCTATGAATATATCTCTATTCACTCCTATTCATCCATGTTATCTAACTATTACATTCAATTACAATAAGTATCTATAATATGTTATTTTTCCAAAACTCACTTCATTTAGTGGTGACTATGTATTATTTAGCTTGTACTCTAGTTGATCTTAATGTGACTTCTTATAATATTTAATAGTTATTATAGTATTTCACATCTTTCACATTATATTGTGTCTTTCATAGTCTTCCATGGATTTCATAGTTTTCTCCAACTTTCACAATATTCCACAACTATATCTCTATTCATGCATTATTATACAAAACTAATGAAGAACCTTGTCAACAGGAATGTCTCACACGACATGGAAAAAAATGGTATTCCTATTATCAGTCCCTCTCTCCCTCCCTCTATCTAGCATATATTTTTCAATAATCCAATAGATGTAGGGTCACCACATGTGTTTTCTTCCCAAACTACAAATGTAACCTATTAATTGGGCATGTCTCTATCCACAATATGTAATCTCATATATAGCCTCATCTATCCCATCTTAATCATGTATAGATCATGCACTAGTTTCACCCATGTGGTTATACCCCAACTGAACTATATCCCTATCTCTAAAGCATATATACATGCCACTAAAATAAATAGCAGTACTGATCCATCTACCTTATGAAAACATACTCGTGTCACAACCATCCCAATAATAGTATTCAAAATATTTTGAATATTTGCAACATATACAACACTCAATATAATCATTAATGATTTCAAATGGTTCTTATCGCTTCCCATGGCCCATCATGTTAGTACTCTCCTCTATCTTGTATCCATAAGTACATCACAAAACATGTAAATTCCCTAAATTGGTAGCCCCAATATAGCATGGACATCTTACAACGTCATTGCATCCTCCATAATCTATACACTATACCTCAATTTGAATACGTTATACCTAAACACCCATTGCATCAAGAACATTTGAATGATATTTTCATCTCATATGACCCACACCATTTATATAATGCCTCTAAATCCAAGGATATGTAACTACACAATATCCTATGCATACAACTACCTCGATACCTTTGGTAATCATGCCACATCTAATAATATCCATATTTGAATCCTTTATGGAACATAAAAACATCAAACAACAAATACCCATCGATCTCAATATAATCCATCATCTAAGTATCAAAATGCATCTAGCATCTAATTTCTGATTTTACTATTACATCATTCATACTAGAAACACGCCATAAGCCCCTGAATAAAATATCCTACTTTCATATGTCATCTACCCTAAGTAGAATAATACCATCAACCATGGTATAAATTTTAGACAAACAGATGCCATCGGCTATGATACAAGTGGTCATCCCCGCATCGTCGATCCCTTACATTCTAGGATCCCATGACAACTCGTGAATTAAATATAAAAACCTAACCTAATGATCTCTAAATTCAAAATCCTCCCAAACCAACCTATACCTCGACTCAATCTACATTTTAACTATCTTTGGGGAAAATTTCACTAACTATATATTTTGTGGCATTCATTTTTCCCTTTTTCTATAAGCTATCCATTCCCAATCTAAAAATAACACCTGTCATGGGACTTTCACCATCGTTTTCCCCATCTCACCCACCTCATACTCTACCTCACACTTTCCATCATCACTAAAATCACTCAAATTGGGATATACCAAAGCTCAAACATCTTAATCTCAAATTAGTAAAGTGGAAAATGATTTCATCCCTTTTCTATTTGTAGTAATTTTAATAATTGCGTTTTCTCATGATCTTCTATGATATTTAGATATTCATATCTTTCAAATTACAAACCCTAAAATCATGCCATATTTTTGGTGGCTATCCAATTTTTTTGACATACTACACTTCTTTATCCCTTCCTTTCATTAGAAACCTCATATTCCATAATTTCAACATTAAATATCATCCCTCCCACATCCCTCCTAGCTAGGTGATTTATGTCTTATTTTTCTTATTATATTATAGTGTTTATTTTAAATATTTATTACACAATGTTTCAAGAAACTTTTGACCCCCACAAGAAATCCTAATGATATCAACAAGTATGAGGTAGGTATATTTCATTTAGTGTTAATTACTTCCATTCAACACTTTACTTTCCGCATTTCCCCTTTGATATCGTGTTGTATATATTTTTTACCAAATACCATATCTTGTTTCACTATTGGGACACAATGATGTTTGATTGGGTCATATGTATACAAAATATTTTTATGCTTGTTAATTATTTCTTTTATTTAGTGGTTGTTGATGCACTCTCTACCCGAGTGAGTTCCTTAAAGGGCCTGCCAAGATTGGGGTATGATTATACTTGGTCATGTTGGATAGACCACAACATTTGATATATTTTTCTATTAGTCGTAGTCGCCATATACATGCCTCATTTCTTCCCTGTGTTCACACATTGCACTCATTATGTCTACTTGTCCCATTATGTTCACTAGTTTCATCTTGTCGCATGTTATTATCCCTACTTTAGTCACTTTGGACCTTCTTCATATTACCACATTCACATTTTGTCCTCTATTACTCATTTTTTATCTTATGTTGTTAGGTTTTCTCCAGGACAATGTCATCACCCATGGCGAAGACACTTATATTTTTTTCACATCCAATGTCATCACCAATGGGTGATGGCATCGAGTATATTCTCTCCCATGTTTTCATAGTAGCATCATCAATTAACAATCATTTTTACACTCATAATTTCTTTTGTTCGCACTATTTCACACTTATTGTTTGAATTTGGAGTCTTAGAGCTTTCCTCTTTTACATTGGGTCACCATAGTGAGTCTAAATTGAAGGTCTTCTTGTTGATATTTCCCCTTCTCCACCCATAGAAATTCTCTCTCGTTGATTCTGTCTTTGGGGAGGATTATGCCTAAGTGGTCACATACACTATAGGTAAGTGTGTCTAACTCTCTTTAGTTTTCCATTTTATATGTATTTATTTGTTTTTATTAGTCATTCATTGTTGTATATTAGAGTAGATGTAGTTTTAATTTGTCTTATTTTTATTAGTCCATTGGATTGATTTGTCCCTTGGTTATCTCTCTTTAATTTTAGAATCCTAGTAAGATTTCTATATCTATCCTTATTATAGGCCTTTGAAATCTATAGATATCCTAGAGCTAGGGCTACTATCATATAGACTTATAACCTTACTAGCCCCTTATAAGCTTTGTATCTACATGTTATGACTAGTATTATATTGGATACCTACATTTTAGAACCCAACTAGGAACCTCTATTTTACCCATCATGCACCTGCATCCAAATTGTTAAATATTTTAGTTAAGATAAATTATAACACATTTAGGTTTGTAGTCAATCTGCAACTAGAAAACAAATTAGCAAAGTTGTAAGCTAAAATTTTATATTGAAACAAAAAAATTTATAGATGAATAAAAACATGAATTGAAAGGAGTACAAACCCTCCTGAAAAAAAAAAAATATAGAAATGAAATAATTTAACCCACAACCAAAATGGTCCCATTGTGGTCGCCAAAATGTATGCCTAGATTTGGATCACCTGCAAGATATGTTAGTTGATATAATATAAAACCCCAAATCAATATTACTTTAATAGCATGGGCCTACGTTCGCGTCATTAAAAATGTGATGGACAATCATAAGCTCTTTCACTAAATAAAATGGGATAAACTTCAAGATCTAAATCTAAATATGCATGTAAACACTAAGAAAATGTTAATTTTTTTGTGGTTAAGGTATATACATCAATCATATCCCTGACCCTTTTAACAATATTAAAGACGTTTTGTTTCATAAAATGGAAAAATAAATGGTATATTTGACTCAATTGCAAACTAGTTTCGAATATGATTTGTAATTATCACAAAAGGTTATAAGCTAGAAATGATTAGAACCTAAGTTGAAATTTTTCTAAAAATACAAATGTCATCGGTTACAAATATCCTTTTTATTCACCTTCACCTCTCTAATAACCTATAATACTGAAATATGTGAGAAAATAAGCAAAAACTATGATATGGTCTCAAGTACACAAAGATACAAGGATTGGAATGAAGGGGTTAAATTTTATTTTATAGTTTTTGAGTGTATAGGATAATGTGTTGAACACACACTAATACTAAGAGGGGGAAAATCGGTATTATACAAAATGTTACTTATTTAAACATTATCATCCATAACAACCAAAATCACATAAGATATAACAATTTCATAACCATAGAACACAAGATATATGTGGAAACACTTTCAGGAGAAAACCACAGAGAAAAGACTACTTGGATCTATTTTCCAAATCCATCCCAAAACATCTCAATACATATTTGTAGGCACCAACCTATTAAAGACGTCGATCCCAAATGTTGAGAACTAACTCACTGGAGACACAAATCCCCAATGTCAAGCACCAACTCAATTATTTCATAGGAACCAACCTATTGGAGACACCAATCCTCAAATTATGAGGCACCAACCCCAACAATACACAGATCCACCTTCTATAGTTTCTTCCTCAACCTGATGATGGCAATTCAATCATTTTTTTATACACACATATCAGATCCTTCTTCCAACATGGACGTTAGTCCAATTAATGAAATCATATCACTTTATACTCTTTAATAACTCTCTTCATACATAGATTAGATCCTTCTTCCAACATGGATGTTGGTCCAATTAATGAAATTAGATCACTTTATACTCTCTCTCTCTCTCTCTCTCTCTCTCTCTCTCTCTCTCTCTCTCTCTCTCTCTCTCTCTCTCTCTCTCTCTCTCTCTCTCTCTCTCTCTCTCTCTCTCTCTCTCTCTCTCTCTCTCTCTCTCTCTCTCTCTCTCTCTCTCTCTCTCTCTCTCTCTCTCTCTCTCTCTCTCTCTCTCTCTCTCTCTCTCTCTCTCTCTCTCTCTCTCTCTCTCTCTCTCTCTCTCTCTCTCTCTCTCTCTCTCTCTCTCTCTCTCTCTCTCTCTCTCTCTCTCTCTCTCTCTCTCTCTCTCTCTCTCTCTCTCTCTCTCTCTCTCTCTCTCTCTCTCTCTCTCTCTCTCTCTCTCTCTCTCTCTCTCTCTCTCTCTCTCTCTCTCTCTCTCTCTCTCTCTCTCTCTCTCTCTCTCTCTCTCTCTCTCTCTCTCTCTCTCTCTCTCTCTCTCTCTCTCTCTCTCTCTCTCTCTCTCTCTCTCTCTCTCTCTCTCTCTCTCTCTCTCTCTCTCTCTCTCTCTCTCTCTCTCTCTCTCTCTCTCTCTCTCTCTCTCTCTCTCTCTCTCTCTCTCTCTCTCTCTCTCTCTCTCTCTCTCTCTCTCTCTCTCTCTCTCTCTCTCTCTCTCTGAATGTAGTTTCACCTCTTTCTCAAATCTTCATGATGTGCCTTATTCTTCCTTCAACAATATTTCATCTTCAAATATGTTTGATTTTTCTCTTCCTCCTCTTCAGCATGTCACCATTACTTCATACTTGATGGTTCTCTTCCTTATTTTGTGATTTACTTTTATTACATACTAAGAAGTATACTTAGGGCTTAGAAATATGTCTTCATTTGTTTCTCAATCTTCTCCTCTATTATCCTTTCATCATATTGCTCTTTCTTCTTTTCACAACAACCCCATAAATGACGAGTCTACAACCCCTTTTATACATGTGCAGATTCTTATCATTGGCATCCAAACGAGATGAAGGTTGACCATAGTTACATAAAGTAGTGTTGGGAATTATGTATATTTTTTATTTTATGCTAAGTGTCACATTTATGTTAAAGGGTTTAAAGGTTGTTTAGTTTTCTCCATGAGGTGTCATTAATGTTTGCGCTTGAAGGTTTATTAGTAGTGTCTAATATTGTATTCATTTCATGGTGTCTTTGTGCATGGTCAAGCAAGCTAGATGGTGTAGGTAAGCTCCAAATTTTTTAAAAGGCTGGTATAAGGTAAAGCATGGTTAATCTGATGTGTCGAGGTTTTAATGAATCTATAAGAGGTCAACAAGGTTAGTTTAGGAGAAGTATGTGTTAGTTGAATTCATTCTAGGGATAATTCTATATCAAGTCAAAGAAGTATGGTTCGGTGGTATGAAATATGGAGAAGGAAAACTTGTGTGAGCATGAAAGGATTATGTTGAGGTTGTATAACATGTGTAGGAGGTGTATCAGGTCACTATTCAGGTATATGATGCATGTTGAAGGTCCTTTTGAAGCAAAATATTGAGAACAAGGTATGTAGACACAAGTAAGTCATGGTGGTTGGAGAGTTCTAGGTACATTTGAGAATAGATGAGAGTTATAAATTATGAAGGAGGTTTTTATGGTGTTCTAGTCAAATTTTAGGTCAATAAAACAAAGACAAAGCAATAAAATAATTTTTGGTTAAACCGATCTATTAAGAAGGAAAACCCCATCTCGATAGAAAACTTTATTTATTCACTCACACCTGTGAGATTTACATGGGACCTTGAGGATTTCACAAATGTTTTTGCATGGATATAAGATAATTTTTCAAAAATAATGGATTTATTTGGTTGTATATTTATGAACAATCATTCGAAGCATAGGTAGTCTAAATCCCTAGTTAAAATGTAGACCTAGAGTGATATGAGAAATATGAAGTATATGTGATCCAAATGGATTAAGAAATAAAATGTGATGAATCGGGGTAATAGAGGACTCTTTAAGGCTCCTGATGGTGGTGGTTTCATGTTCCATGTTAGCTAGAAAGGTGGAGAAAAACCCTTATTTTTGGAAATTTATTGCTTCGAGGCTTGAGAGGAAGTTACAAAAAAATTGAACTATTCCAAAAATATTGGGATGTGGTCTATCTGACCATAAAACTTTTCAAATAGGTACAATGGAGAAAATTGAAGATACATGTCCCACAATGTGCCCTACCACTTTTAGCCTTAAGGGCTAAACCCTAGTCATAGAAGTTTGAGGTATGATTTGAAGTCTTACATGTTGTAGCAGGGTTTGATGGTCTTAAATATATTTTTGGTGTCTGATAGGATGTTTTTATGTGTTTGGTTTGATATGGAGAGGTGATTTCTTGTTTAATCCCTAATGGCCTATTAATCCCTTTTAGGATTCTCAAAAAGGTATGATGAAACATTTGTTCTTTGTTGATATTCTCAATTTTACATATTATTATTATTAATGCTTGAGGAGTCTTTGCATTATTCCCTTGGTGTTCTGGATGCATTTTTGATCCTAAAAGTGATGAATGAGGTGTTTGAAGCATGATTCCTCAATCTTGGTAGTAGAGTCCTTAAAGAAAAATTAAGTAGTTCTAGATATGGGCATGTTTAAATTCCTTAATATTTGTTTTGGAGGTTAAAATGAGTTGTTTCAGTTATAATACTTCATTATATTTCCATTGATGTGTGATTTTTTCCTTGGTGATGTGATTTGGTGTGCCAAGTTTCTTATTCTTTGTGACCTATTTCTGGGCATGATCAACATGCTTAAGTGAGGTAGGAGAGATGGATTTCTTGGAGTGGTGTACCCTATTTTGTGGTGTACCATGGACATGGAGATGATTTTGGGTCATTTATCATCCATTAATGTTCCCAAGAATTCTTGAAACTTGATTTTGATGTGCAAAGTTGTTCACTCTTGTGGACTGGTTTTAGGTGCTTCAGGACCTAGTTGAAGTTTCTTTCCAAATGGAGTATATCATGATAATGATGGAAGTTACAGATATTATTTTCTTTTTTGATGATGTTGAGAGTATGTCCCAGATGTGTCCTAATATTTTGGATCATTGATGAAGCTTCGTGTTCCCTTGATATTGAGATTGCATTCGATGGAAGTGGTAGCTTGTGTTTTAGGCCTAATTATGGAACATTATTGTGTCTAGGCCTATGACAACCTATATTGTATCATGGAGTGATTTTATATTAGGTTTTAGATGTGTTGTAATGTTATCATGACTGACCTTAATGGTATTTGTTGACATTTGGTTGTTATGATAATTCAAGTATATAAAGGCTAGTGTATTTGCTCAATTTTGGATGTAAAAGTGAGAAAGGATGTTTGAGAGAGATAAAGGAGGAATTTGAAGAGGTATAAGGGGTTAAGGGAAGATATTATAAGAGACATTAAGAGTTGAAAATAATTGAGAAGTATATGTTCAAGGTTATATTACATAATTAACAAATGAAGGAGAAATTTTGAGCGAAGTAGGAGAAGAACTTGTATGAGAGAGGGTTTGATGTGAGAGGATCTAAATTTATGATCACAATCTGTTGTAGGAGAAACATAAATTAGTGATCTTCTTCATCAAGTGGTTAGGTGGGTGCTTATTCATCTTATGGGGTGGTAGCCTCCTATATAGTGGGTTTTATACTAAATAGGGGTGGGTGCTCCTTGTGAAGTGGGTGCTTCACTAAACAAATATTCTATGATGAGTAATATTCATGCAAGTATTTTGGATTGAGTGATATATTCAAAAGTTTGAGTGGGTTTTATTCCCCATTAGGGTTTCCCACTTACATCTAGTTTTCATGTGTTCTCTATTTGTTTCATGTACTTATGATTGGATTTTTGCACTTAATAAGCTCATAATTATATATGTATGTTGAATAGTTGTTTGGAAGATGTTTTAAGCTATGGAAAATGAATTGAAATATTTGTAAGATTGATTCATCTCCCTCTCGCCTTCATGCTTCTAACAAGAATATCAATGATAATATGTATGAGTGAACCAATAAACTCGGGTCGTCCTTATAATTGAACATATGCTACATTTTAGTGCCAAAAACAGGACAATCACCCAAAGAACAAAAAAACACAAATTTGTTTCTAAATCCTTGGAAGGTCAGCTAAACATGATCACAAAAATTTATCTAGTAAACTCAAAATTCATTACAATGGTCATCCAAAACTACTTGTCACAGTACAAGAATAACCATAGACTTTGGAAAAACTCCGGATCATTCAATTAATACTCCGAAGCAAATAGAACATACTTCAAACAGACTCTAAAGCGCTCAAATAGACTTGAGTGACACATTACAATAGTCAGCTAAAAATTTTGGTCCCATACCAAGATAATCCATAGACTTCGAGATAGACTCTAAAGCATTCGAACTAAATTTGGATAGACTCTAAAGCATTCATGTATGAGACTCTTTCAACACTTTTCTTTGTTAGTTAACTCCTGTAACATCCTTTGACATGAATGACTTCAATCAATATGATATTTCCTTCATCTTCATTTGACATTGATTGCATGACAATTACTGCAACAATTTCCCCCTTTGTAATTGATGGAAACACACCATATTATATGAGAAACTACCTTATCTTCTTTCATATAGTATTCTCCCCCTTTCTAAAAACTTCATGCTCCTGAGTTTCTCCTATTGGAGTTCAAAATTTCACCCTAGATATGATCATGAAGGATCAAGAATTCGAGACAACATGGGACCTGTCTCTCGGTTGTGGGTTTGCTAATCGAGATAGACCTTCGGAGAAAGCCAGATTCCTCTACCTATTCTATTGTTAAAACTACTCCCAAAGATAGAAATGAAGCTATTTAATCCTAAACTAACAATCCAAGGGACCAAGGTTAGAAGGAGATGCACAAAGGAAAATCATAATCTAAGGGAGGTGATAGCACTAAAATAGAGTGACAGACATTGACCATAATTATAATGGGGCAAGTAAATGAAAGAGATATGAACAATCCATTACAAGAGTAAAAGGAAGGAAAGACTGCAAGTAAAAATGAACTAGGGCAGAAAAATTGTGCCACAAAAAGATTTGTATTGCTTAAAGATATGCACAATCCATTATAGTAAAAAAGGAAAGAAATCATCTACATATTCCAAAATGAAGGCTCAAAGTTTATATCTTCTTCAGATACCATTTTTACATGGTTCCTTTACATATCTGAATGTCCATCCTAATGAAAGATTTTTACGGATGTAGCTCGAATGACAAAGAAAGAAGAAAGATAAGAGGGAAAAACGAGAAGGGGTGGCCTTCTTAACTTTCAACCACCAACAGTCTACATTAAATTCTTCTACAAAGCACTTGGGAACTTTTTTAATGCCATTACTATGTTTATTTCGTCTATCAAAAGGAAACAAAGCCATAATTTATCAATATTGGTGGTTGAGTTGTCTAATTTCATCGATTGCAAAACTTCTCTTCTATGCTTCTAGAATCCATGTTTGCCATTATGACCTATCCAAATCCACCAAAATCATATTTTTATCATGCCAAGTTGAAGGGATCGAGGATATCTTTCCAATGATATAATTTTTGTCCAATTTGGAGCTTAAGATCAAAAGATATGACTATTTGAAGTTTTACCAATCAAAAGGCACATAATATTGACACATGGAAACATTTAATTGGTTTGGGGATTAGGCTCTACCAAAATGTGTTTTCTTTTTTATTTTCCAATTTTCCACCCCTCATTGGTTCGCAATATTTGGATTTGTTTTCCTTCTTTCCATTTATCCATGTCCTTTACCCTTTTCAAAGTTGCCTTTATGAAAATACAAGCCAATAACACTCTATCACATCCCTTTAGGATGTCAAAGTGTCCTTGGAACTTGTCAATCCCCTTAGAAATGCAAGCCAATAATAAATAGTCATGTTCCTTTGGGATGTCATATTGTCCTTGGACCTTGTCATTCCCTATAGAAATGTGAGCCAAAAAAAGAAACAACTTCGTTCCTTCGGCATTTGTGTAATGCCCCGTTAAATATAAAATAATAATAATAATAAAATAAATGTAAAAAAATGAAATAAAAGAATTAAATTTGAAATGCCCATGAACGTTGGGCGGTTTAGGGCAAATAGAAGGAGGCAAAAAGTCTAAAAAACACAGTTAGGGTTTTAATTTTTAATTCTAGCATTGGAAATGCGCAATTTTGGGTTTGGCGGTGGTTGGGGCCGCAGGGACTAGCACGAAGGGCGTTTGTTGAAGAGGCCATGGAAGCTTTCAAGAAAATGCATTTTTTTATGCTCGTAAAGCCAGACTCCACAACTATTTTCACATTACCCCAAGCCGCGCCACACCTGCATGGGAAGATCAGGAAAAAATGAGGTGTATTGTTATGTGTTGGGGTTGTCTCACGCCCAGCACCCTTCCAACCCGTGCCCAGGCCTGCGTGGGCTCCCATCATGGCCAAAAACGTGAAGATATTTTATCAGATGTGGCAGTCGCGCATGCCCTAGTAGCTGCATATGTAAAAACGTGGAAGCATGAATTTTACTCGACTAAAGGCATGGAGGAAAATGCGGTTCCATGGACTGCAATGATTTCGGGTTATGCACAAAATGGTTTTGTTGAAAACTACATTAGAACCTTTCCAGAAAATACGGTTGGCTGGTTTGAAGCCATACCCCCAACCTCTGTTGATATCTTCCTTGCCACTGTCAAAATGGGAGCTTTTGAACTGTGCATGGACATCCATCAAAGCATCATGGGGAGATAATATTCCTCAATGTCTTGTCAGGTACCCAGATTTGCTTGTATGTAAAATGTGAAGGCATACACAATCCATGTGAACTGTTTGAAAAAATACCTGAAAGATATGTGGTCTCCCGGGCTACAATGATAGCAGGATAAACAAAAAAATGGGTCTATTAAGAAGGCATTGAACTGTTTGATAGAATGCCTCAAAGAAATGTTGTCTCATGGAATGCCATGATGGCAGCATATGCACAAATGGATGTGTAGCAAAGGGATATAGATGTGTTTGGCAAAATGCCTCTAAATATGTGGTCTTCTGAACATACCCTAACCATGTAATCTTATTTTTTATTTAACTGGCTTTCAGCCATGCATGTTCAGTGCATGAGGGTTGTAAATACTTCATTGGCATGAGTGCCTCTTGTAGAATCATGCCAAAAATTAATCATTATGTTGTTGGTTTTGATGAGCACATGAGAATGTGCAAAATGTAGAGACATGCTTAAGGCATGTGAAGTGTTTGTCTAAACGCCTTCAAAGATCTTGGTCTAATGGTTGCAAGATTTGAGGCTACGCACAAAAGGAGGAAGATGTCATCCTATCCAAACAACAACAATAAGAAACCCTTTGATCGTGCTTAGCAAGTGGTGGGTCGAATCCAGAAGACATGTATGTTAAATGGTGGAGCTAGGGACGCTCGTGGTCTAGTTGACGAAGTGCCAAGCAAGAGACTGAACCCAAGCCTGCGGCTTCGACCGACTTCGTTTCCTAGGCATGGTTCTTCTTTCCTTACCTCTCATAATTCTCATGTTTTAGTTCTCTTTTGCAACTAAATAGAATATTAAGTTATTAGATTTTTAATACAGTTAAATGTCCCTTCAACTCTTTGCAAAACAATAAAGTGTCGTGTCGCAACTCTCGAAGTCATTATAACTCGTCTACTTTAAAACATGAACTATCACCCTCGCTTCGAGATGATTTAGAAAACTCTTACCCTTCTTGACCGCTCCAATATCGTTCTATCGACCAGATGAATTTGACTCCCCATTGATAAAGTTGACCTTCTCTTGGTTTTAAATAGTTAAATTTTACAATTTTCGGAGACTCACCAAGTACCCTTCGCAACTCTGGAAATGAGATGTGAAGTTTCATTCATGTACCTTGGTATACGAGGAGTCACCTTGATTTTTGGTTTGACCCAAAATGATCATATGACATCCTTTTGACGCTCTTATAGGAGCCCTGTTACATTGGTTTACAACAGTAGAGAGTTGTTAAAACTAGAAAGTTGGCTTTCGTTTTGGACCACCATTTGAAACCCGGAAAGAGAAATCACTTCCCATCTTCACAAACCTCTAGCGATTATACTAGACAAATGCATGGAACATTCATTATAGGAAAGATAAATTTTTGGGATAGTTTGGCGAAGCCATTTTTTAGGCCTCCAGTTGCAGTTTGACAAGGTCAAACTGGTCCAATTTCGTCTTGTCACTCTAGAAAACTTGTCGCCATTTGAAAATGGTTTACTAGTTCTCAGCCCCGTCGATTCTGATGAACTCTCCTTATGTAGGGGAACTAGTAGGATATGTCTCGTTGTGTGCTTCCCCTCTAAACATCAATTATGGATGCGGGTTTCGGGTGCTCGAGTTAACTTTTGTCATTTTACAACTGGGTGAACTACGACGAGTGGCCCCGAGAACTAACGCGCCAAACGCACACCATTTGCTCTTTTTAAATTCCGTCGATTCTATGAACTCTTGGTATATCCGGGGACACGTAGAAATTTATTCGTGGTGTGCATGTTCATTGACGATAACCTTTGGAAGTATTTTCTTAGCCTCTGAGCCCGTTTGGTACGTTTTGTAGCTAGTGAGAAAATGTAAAAGTAGAAAGTTGCAGACCCTCGTAGGGTTACCAAATCACCTTGAAAATGTTTAAACACACGTAAATAACTGTTCAAAACACTAAAATGAAACTTGTTGCGTGTATTATAACTTTTGAAAAAATTATGTTTTCTCTCTCTTCCTTTCTCTTTCTCTCTCCTGGGTTTATAAAATGAAGAAAAATGAAATGCAATGAATACATGTTTCTAGACTTTTTTAAATTTTGATTGCAAATTGTAATTATTGTTAGATGTAAATGGGAAACTGAAAAATGATAATTATGATTGATTAGGGTGGATGCCATGCCAGTGATTTATCGCTGATATCATGCTCACGTGGGTTTTGCAGGATGGAAGAATGATGACGAAAAAGGCGATGTGTAATTTAATTATTATTATTGTAATTTTTATAGGTCATTGTAAAATGAATAACTGTGTAATGTAGTCTCTTGTTACCAAAAAGTTATAATTGAGATTTGTTAATATGCGTGATATGCTAGTTTTAGGGATAACTTAGGAAATGTGCACCTAGTTACCAGTTCAATTTGATTCTTAGTTGTGTATGGCAAAAAGGGTTTGATTTATATATAGTAAAATGAAATTGAAGTTAATATATTGTAGTATTTTCTCAGTATTCAATAAACAGATTAAATTAATTACTGGGTTATCTTCTTACCTTGCAAACATAATAAAGAGTTTTAATGGGAACACTCAACCTTCATTAAATATTCGTGCATGACTTGGCTGCATGCGTGATCCTTTTTACCATATAAGAAATTTTAAAACCGTAGAATGACCTTAAACTTGCACTTGATGAGACCTCCTAGATTAGGTAAATAAAACTCCTAGTTGGAGTTACCGTCATAGTCATTAGGTTTAGTGATATTGTCGTGAACCCATATTTTAGGAATGACATGGTCCAACCTACCCAGAGTATGCGGTTTCCTTCTAGTTTTGGTAATCACGAGAAGAATTTCCTCTCTTTAGGTCCGACACCAGGATGAGTGTTGAAGACCACCTTAGAAGTCACCTTATGAGTCCTTGTTCGAAGGAATGACTAAGCGGTGCAACCCTAGGATTCTATCAAAATAACATCTTGGTATTTTTTCTCGAATGTGGTTTAGTATAAATATGTCTGCTTGCCTTAAACTCTTATTTAGTTGAGGCGTAGATCATTAAGTGCATGTTGGAATAAACCAAACCTCAGCTGATTAGGAGGTGTCACTTATGATTCATGTATAGTTTACAATTCTTCCGATCATGTACCCCTTCAAGATGTTAGTCATATACTTCTGTAACTCCTGATTTCAAAACAATGCTAAGAACGAGACCTTAGTGCGATGTAAGAGTATACCATATAATGTTGTACACGAGATTGGAGATTAGGATTAAAGTCAATTTTGGAATCCTTATAACTTAATTAAACTTTTTCATGCATTGCAAAGAATATAAATTACCTTGGTATGACCAAACGTCAAGAAAACAAAAGATATACAAAAAAAATCAAAATTGGAATTCAACAAGTTATTGAACTATATTAATAATGGTAGCGAAATAACTTTTCCGTGATCGAAGGATGTTCTTGGGAACAAGCTATTTTGAATCTAAGTCTCCCTTAATCCCAAGATTTCATCTTGACATCACGTTAGGTTCACTTGTGTAGCAAGGGTAAATTTTAAACATTAAATAAACGTTTGAGAAGCATATTCTTAATATAAGAACAAGAAAATCAAGTAATGTATATGTGATTTGAATTGAGCCAAATAAGCAATTAAATTATGGAAAGTTCCATGATGCATAAAGGAAGCCAACCTAAATTGATCGAATTGTAAATTAAAGGTGGAATGAGCTTAAGATCTTGTATATAAAAAAGAAAAAGAAAACCATCCTTGCACAATAATGTTCTTAGAATGTTAATCGTAACAAAGATGCAATTAAAGAAATGATGTGTTGTGGGTTCGCCAATCCTTGAGTCTTTTGTCTCATGGTTGGGTTTTTGCTAGTACTCTTTCATTTGGTAAAGTGTGGTATAAACAGGTATATGGCGTAGTCATGTGTCTATGTGATTTGGTGACTGATGTAGGTGTCGTATATGTTGTTGAGTTGTTCTACTTGGAGCCCTTGCTGTGTTGTGTGTAGTGTGTATTATAGGTCAAAAAAATAAATTATCCCGGTATTTTGTTGTTGACATTGTGTGTGCCATTGTGGGCACTACAATTTTCCTTTTCAATTCCCTTTGACCGACCATTACAAAGTATGAACCAATGAGAAGGATCCACTTACTTCGCATGCCATCCCTTTTGATTTCTTCCTCGACACCCATAAACCATTGGCCAATAGGATCATTCCATACTCCCCGACACATGTTAGTCTTTTCTCAACTCCTCGACACTTGTAAAGTGTAAGCCAATGAGAAAGCTCCACATTTCTTTGTCATGTCAAAACCTATCGACTTTCCATAAGACTTCACATTTTTTAGACTTGTGAAAGGAGAACCAATAGGGTAGTGCCACGTAGCTCTTTGTATCACATTTTTAATTCTGGGGACTTAGAAACTGTTTTGGATTTGAAGTGTCGTTTGTTCCCTTTTCCTTTATTGACTTTGTGGACTCAATGAATTATTATTTGTAGCTAACTTGGGGGACTTGAAGTCCGTAAGAGCTCATTGCCTTAGGAATTACCAAAGATGCTACCACATGTTTTCCTTGACCGTTAATCATTTTCCACCTAGCATCCTTATATTTTATGTGGGTTTTTGAATTCCAACGGTTGGGGCTTTTGGGAAGTGGAATTCAACCGTAATTTGAACGTCTCGGACTGTTAAAAAATGGCTAGTTCCATTTTTAATGAGTTGTCCAAATTAACCTAGGGGTAAATTGGGGATAAGATTTTGGTGACCTCTAAGGGAAATTTTCCTATTAGATTTTACCAGTATCCTTAGTATCCATTGGGCATGGAGTCAAGCCCAAAACGCTTTTTTAAAAAATAATCAAAAACATTAATATCCTTACCCCGATCCCATTATGAACTTAACATGAACTCGAAACTACTTGGACTTGATATTTGAAGCTTTAAGTGATTTGGGGAACTACTCCATCTATCTGATTCCATCATTAAACCTACTCACGCTGATCTAGAGCTACCCTAGTCTGCTCTTAAAGATGAATTTTGGTATTTTTGATTTAAAACTTTGCAAACTATCCCAAAGCTAAATTTCTCACCAAGGAAAAGGGCACGAGAACTCGAACTATAAAATTAACTCGGGGATCAATGATTTATCTTTTAAAACTACCCCATATATAATTTAGCCATGAACGTTGCTCTTCCTCCCGCAATTGACTATGCAAACAACAATAAGCACGTAAAAACTATGTACAAAACATGTAAAATCATACATGCTCTAAGTGCAAACATGCAGAGTGTGCACAATCACTTCTTTTATTGAAAAAAAACCTACTCTACCCTACTCTAACCAAAACAAATTGAAGATAAAAAAATCTTGAATTAGGCAAGGAGAAATAGATTCCATTTTTTATGATTTTAGACCATGTATTTGATTTTGCAATGGACATGGATTTTAATAAGAGTGAAAAATATCTACGTGGTCTTCCACCCCTTTTCCAAAGTATCAACAAAAATAAAACAAATACCTCCTTTAATTATTCTTCATTTGTATTTGAGAGGAAATTTTGCTAACCTTTAGGACCTTGAAGCTCTTCCTCATGCTCTAAAGTGAGCAAGACTCAAGTTCAGCAACTCTAATTTTGGCTCCAAGCTAGCCAAATATCTAATTGGACAAGTGGCCTTAGGAACCAATGGTTTGATCCTTGTGGTTTTCCTATCTCTTTGAATCTTAATCCCATAAATGGGATCTCATTGTAGACTTTCATCAAGGTGGGGAGTATTTACAAGTTGTATTGTGTTATGTTCTACCTCTACAAATAACAATTCTTCTCATGGAAAAGCATCCTATGAATTGAACTAACTTCCTTTTGAAGTGGTTTCCCTCCTTTATTCACTTTGGGAAATTTCATCTTCCTAATTAGATTCATACCATTCTTCAATGGTTTTACAATCATCATACATGGTGTTACCAGTTGTGGATGAAACATATGTGACGGGTTGTTGATTTATAGCATAGTTAGATAGAGGGGATGTGGAAGAATATGGAATAAGGGAGAAATGGGAATGGATTTATTTTGGCCAGCCTGAATGATACTCTTGTCAATAATTATGGAAATGTTAAATGCCTAAGGAGGATTGTAGCCTCTTAGAGCTTGGATCAATATAGCCAAATCAGAATCAAGGGCCCTCAAATAAAATAAGAATGCCATACCTTGTGAGGGTTTAAATTCTTGAGGAATTCTATGTTAGGTCCTCTTAAATATAATGATGAAATATAAGATATACTCCATTGGAGCCCACCATATTGTGTTGAGATGTTCCATTATTGAAAAACATCTACATCCTCCTTGAACTAAGTAAAAAAAAATTCTCCTAGCTTGTTCCAAGTAGAAATGGATTGTGGAACCAAATTGTTGAACCAATCTTTTTCTTTACCTTTGAATGATAGAATAAGAAGTCTGAGACAAACATTTTCTTCAATAGCATTATGAATGGCACAGTGGTTGGCTATGTCTTGGATATGATCAATAGGATATTGATATCCATTTCTATGAAAGAGAGGCAACTTTATCAAGGTTTATTTGGGGATATCATCCCGCTACTACAAATGGAGGGCATCGAATTGAAATGAGGGAATGGATGAGCTCTTTGGAGAGCCATGAATGAAATGGAAACATGAAAATGAATGGAAGGATGAAAAGAAAGGAGGAAATGGATCGAATAAATGAAGGGAATGTCGAAAAATGAGAAAATGGATTTGTTGGATCGGTGGAGTCATTAGATGTGCTAGAAAATGTCTCCAATGAACTTGGAAATATGAAGTTGTTTACTAGATGTTGAAATGGAACATTTATAAGAAATGAATTCAATGTCGTCCCCACCGAGCATGCCAAAAATTTTGGTTGGGCGCAACAAGGTGGAAAAAGATATGAATTCAAAGTACTCCCATCGGACATGCCAAAATTGTTAGAGCTCAAAATTGCACCTTTGATGTGATCATGAAGGATCAACAATTTTGAGGCAACATGGGACTGTCTCTCAGTTGTGGGACCGCTAACCGAGACATACCTTGAAAGAAGCCTAGTTTCCTCTACCTATTCTACTACTAAAACTAATCCTAGACATGGAAATGAAGTTATCTAATCCTAAACTAACAAGCCAATGGACCAAGGTTAGAAGGAGACGCAGAAAGGCAAATCTTAAGATAAGGGAGGTGATAGCACCAAAACAGGGTGAGAGACATTTAACACAATTAGAATGGGGCTTGTAAATTAATGAGGTATGCATAATCCATTACAAGAGTAAAAGGAAGGAAATACTGCGAATAAAAAATGAGCTAGACAGAAAAAACGTGCCATACAAAAAAATTTTATTGCTTAAAGATATGCACAATCCATTACATTTGAAACATAAGGTAGGGAATCATTTAAAGAGGCCAAAATGAAGGCTTGAAGTTCATAACTACTTGGGATACCATTTTGACATGGTTCCTTTGCAGATAAGAATTTTCATCCTCTTTCAAATGAAATATTTTTACAAAATATAGCTTAAATGAGAGAGGAATAAGAAAGAGAAGAGGGAAAAGAGAGAAGGGATGACTTTTTAACTTCTAACCACTAATATTCTACATTAAATTCTTCTGCAAAGCACATGGGCACTCTCCAAGGCCATTACTATGTGTATTTATTCCTACGAAGGAAATGAATCCATACTTCATCAATTTTGGTGGTTGAGATATCTAATTTCATCGATTGTGTTCTCAAACTTCTCTTCTATGCTTCCAAAATCTATGTTTTCCATTATGGCCAGACAAAAGATACCAAAGTAGGATTTTGATGATGCTAAGTTGAAGGGCTTTAGGAGATATTTCCAATAATATAGTTTTTTTCCAATTTTGAGCTCAGAATCAAAAGATACGAACATTTGAAGTTTTACCAATCGGGAGGCACATAATTTTGACACATGGTAGCCTTTAATTGGTTCGAGGATTGAGCATTTCCAACATGTTCTTAATTTTTTCTTTTCTAAGTGTCCACCTCTCATTGGTTTGCAATATCGAGATCTACTTCCCTTCTTGCCATCTTTCCCTATACTTTACCTTTTCTAGGCCACCTTTATGAAAATACGGGCCAATAAGACTCTACCACATTCCTTTAGGATGTCAGATTATCCTTGGACCTTATCAGCCTCCTTATTTATGCACGCCAATAAGAAATAGCCACATTCATTCGGGATGTTAAACTATCCTTGACCTTGTAAGTCCCCTTAGAAATGCAAGCCAATAAGAAATGGACATGTTCCTTCAGATTTTCCTTTCCAAATCCCTTTGACTAACCATTGTGAAGTATGAGCCAATGAGAAGGCTCCACATACTTCACAAGTAAGTCCTTTTATTTCTACCTCGACACTTGTGAACCATTGGCCAATAGTATCATTCCATGCCCCTGACAATTGTTAGTATTTTCTTATCTCCTCCGACACTTGCGAAGTGTGAGCCAATAAGAAATCTACACATTTATTTTCAATGTAATAACTTGTCATACTTTCCTAAACCCTTTGCATTTTTAGACTTACAAAAGGAGAACTAATAGGGTAGAACCACGTAGTTCTTCACATCGCAGCTTTCTAAGTCTATGGGAGTTAGAAACTTTTTTGCTTTGAAGTTGTTCCAATTTTCCCCTCTTGAGTTTGTTAACTTTGCAAACCCGACAAATTATGAGCTACGGCTCATTTCAGGGACTTGAATTCCATAAGATCTGATCACCTTAGGAATTACCAAAAATTTTCCATATATTTTCCTTAACTATTAATCATCTACCTTATCATTTCCTTAGATTTGCTGCATGGTTTTGAATGCCAATGGTTGGAGCTTTTGGGAAGTGGAATTTGACGGTAGTTTGAATGTCTTAGATCTATTAAAAAATGGATGATTCCATTTTTAATGAGTTATCCAAATTAACCAAGGGGGTAAATTTGGGATAGCAGCTCCCCCTTGATTTATCTCTCCCCTTTATTTATATCTCCCCCTTTGACATCAATGGAAAAGGATTAAAACTCTCAAAGTTCTCCCCATTCTTTAACTTTTCTAAAAATAGATATTTCTCCCCGTTACTCTAACTCTCCCCTTAGATTATGCATCTTCTAATGAAAAAATATTCTCCCCTAATTATATGATTTCTTTTAATGATAGGATGAGAAATATAACACACCCAATTTCTATCCGATATATTCAAAAGCTTCTTTTGGAATAGGCTTAGTAAATATATCAGCAATTTGTTCTTTTGTGGAAATATATTCCAACTTAACTTGTTGTTCTACAACTTTCTCTCTCAAAAGTGATACTTGATGGTAATATACTTAGTTCTATAATGCATCATTGGATATTTTTATTGCACTAATATTATCACATAATTTTGAAATTGGAAATTCAAACTCTACCTTGATGTCCTTCAATTGTTTCTTCATCCTTAGAACATATGTGCAACATGAAACAACTACAATGTATCTGCCTCGCTTTAGGTAAGGAGATGGATGATTGTTTCTTTCTCAACTAGGATACCAAATTATGTCCCAAAAAGAATGCTCCTCCACTTGTAATTTTTTTGTCATCAACACATCCTACCCAATCTACATTTGTGTATGCTTTTAGAGTAAAATATTCATCTCTAGAGTACCATAAGCCATATTCCATTATACCTTTAAGATATCTAAATATTCTCTTAACATCTTGTACATGAGTTTCTTTTGGAGAATCCTGATAATGTGCCACCAAGCCAATTGCTTACATCAAGTCTTGATGTTGTCACATATAATAATATTCCAATCATATATCTATAAATATTTTGATCTACTTTAGGAAACTCATCATCCTTGCTCAACTTGTAACATGTAACCATGGGAGTACTTGACTAGTTTGCAATATTCCATTTTAAACTTCTTCAACATATCTTTAACATATTTATCTTGTGAAATAAATATACCTTTGTCTGATTGAGAAATTTTTAAACCAAGAAAGAAATATAATTCACCAAGCATGGACATTTCAAATTCCTTTTTCATGTCATCAGAAAAATCTTGTCACAACTTCCTCTAAAAATAATATCATCAACATACACAACAACAATCAATTGATTCTCACCTTTAGTTTTGATGTAAATATTGTTATCAACAACACCTTTCTTAAAACCTTATTGTTGTAGATACATGTCTAGTCTTGAATACTAGGCTCTGGGGGCTTGTTTCAGTCCATAAAGAGATTTCTTCAACTTGCATACATAGTTCTTATCTTATGATAAGATAAATCCTTCTGGTTTCTCAACAAAAACTTCTTCTAAATTTTCATTTAGGAATGCAGATTTGACATCCATCTGATATACTTTAAAGCCTTTGAAACAAGAAAAATAAAAATAATTCTAATGGATTCTAAAATCAACAAGATCAAGGTCTCTTCAAATTCAATTCCTTCAATTTGTGCATATCCTTTATAGACTAACCTTTCTTTGTTTCTTACAAATTTCCCATCTTCATTCAACTTGTTCCTGAAAACCCATTTGGTACCAATCACATTTTTATCTTTTGGTCTTGGGAAAAGTTCCCAAGTTTCATTATTTTCAATCTAATCTATCTCTTCTTACATTGCTCTAATCCAATGCTTTTCTAAAGATATTGGTTATTTCTCATAGTTTATTTTGGTTTGTACATTAATTTCCTGAAAGCCTCATTACACTCTCCCATGGTACAAAATAATATCAAATATATGTAGCTACATAAACTTCTTTTTACTATATAAATTTTTTCTTTCCATAAGCTTTCAATTCAATATTTTACACCGCCTCGACCTTTGCATCTAAATACTCTTCATCCGACTACTATTCCACTCTTGACTAAACAACTCAATTTTTCATTATTTTTCCTTTTCATCCTTGGTGTTGCATTCCAATACAACACATGCTTTTTGTGCAGGCATAGATAATTCTCTTTATAAAATTATCTCACTCTCATCACTATATGTTAATTCCTCTTTAGATTCATATATATCCTCATCCTAATATCAATCAGCTAGTTCAACTTTCTCTTCTTCATTCTCATGAGAAACATCCATTTGTAAATGATCCAGATGATATTTATGAGTGTAGATGATCCCTAAATCTCCCTAAACTGCTGCAAAGTCAAGAGCATCTCGAGAGATTTCTGTTGGTATAAATAAATCAAAAAATGGAATCAGTATTCGTGAAATATAGTCCGCTAAAATTTTCGGCCAGCAGGAAAAATTTGGGACTATGCGCAAGTATGCTGACTTGAACGAATTGCATTAAGACAAGTGGCATAATTGATATGAAGATAAAAAAAATTGTTTTGGACTCTGGTCTTCGACACTCAATTGTGAAATAGTGGGTCCCACTATTTTCTAGTTAGGGGACCTCAACTAGGATTGGAACACTATTTATATAGAGGGATGCCTTGGCCTCCAATTCATATCACCATTATAATGGCTCTATATATATATACCACATTATTATTTTATCTCCTGCATGTGGGATATTCTTACAGGGTATTTAAATTGTAATGCATAATTATATAATGTATTACATTTCATATGGATGTAGCTCTCTCAATCTACCTACCGTATTGGTGGGGTGGTCAACTCCCCACCGAGTCAACCTTATTATCTCCTTAATACTTAGCTCATACATATCTCGAAAAATCTACAACAATATACCAACCACCTCACATCAATGTGGAAAATAGACATGCCAAGAAACTCACCTTACCAACCACATGGGCAATCAACCAAAAGTCCACAATATATATATTCGATTAGATCACTATGCATATACCACAAGGTCGAACGGTTTAACCATTTGGGGATCAATATGCCACAGGGCCACATATGTGGTTATTGAAACAATGCCACACACTTAATAAACCAATGAATCAACCCAACATTAGCCAATCCAATCATGCACATCACACAACCACTTCATTACATGGAAAAATGAGCTCAAGGTGTGGTTGTAGCCTATAGTCATTTTGCACCCCACTCGAAACAAGGGAACCTCATGCGCACCAGCCTATCACCCAAGGTGGGTCTTTGGATGCTCACCTGAGGTGCGCGAGAGGGATCCAAGTCTCTCTTTAATGTGAGTTCAGTGGAAGGCATACTTCATGATCTTGACTTAGTGATTTAATAGACATGAAGAAGTTATAGAGCTCAAGATGGCTTCTACACCCCTTAAGTCATAATAGTAATAAAGCATGCAACAAAATTAACTAGAAATAGGAAGTTGTAAATCCATAATTAGACTAACATTCAAGTAAAGTTCATGATTATACAAGATCAAAAGCATAGTGGAAACATGCAGATAATATAGGAAGGAGATCTTAACATAAACATAGTGGTAACCTTATCACATTCATTCATAGTATTACTCCAAAACATCACAGAGAGGCGGACCACAGTCATGCGCCATATCTAGATCCATACATGTATGCTTACAAAATAAAATTTGCATTCCCCATTTCCCCATTACATCCTTCCTAGAATAATCTACCCAATTATCCCATAATTCTCCCAAGTAATTCTACAAAGCTTTGTTACCTCACTTTTGTCTCTCTTCTTTTTCCAAAGGTGCACGTATAAATAGGCATCTGAGCCCTAACAAACTCCTCTGCAGCCTCGGTTTGGCCCCAAGTGTCAAGGTTTGGGTCACCCTAGGTACATGCCTCTCCATGTCATGATTAGCTTTTTGGATCTTCCTATCAAGGTATATTCCTTCTAAGACACCCTGTCACCAAGCTAGAACCTTATCCAAATGGAACACGTTCTTCACATGTTCTCGTCCAAAAGGCCGAAAATGGCTAAGTCCTCGAATTGTGCTTCATGTGGTGTGCACATCCTTGGTTCTCGAAGAACCCCTTTTGAATTTTTCTTTGCACGTGCCTTCACTTGGGCACTCCCTCTGGCCATGTGCACCTACGTACCTTTAAGATTTGGAAGCTATATCAGGGGCCCAACATTACCCCACACTTCACTTGTTCTCCACCCTCGGGAACCTTCTCAAAGAATGTAGTACAAAAATGCAAGGCCTTACCTTGGAAAAGAATGGAGGGAAAGAATAAAGAATGGGGAGAGAAAGAGAAAGAATAGAAGGAAAAATTTCCTAAAGAAGCAGAAGGGGAAAATTCTGTCGTAGGTCGGCCTCTAGCATATCCCACACTGACCTCATCCTACACCCTTTTGCAAAGGTTGCCGACCAATGCGCTCACCTCATCGAAGGTTAACCCTTCCCCCTTTGTGGTGATGGTCTCCACCATGGTTTCCAGTTCCTTCATAAGATCCTCCAAGGCATCCATCTTCCTTGTAATGGTCTTGTAGAGTTCTTTAAGCTGTGTTTTGATTGAGACCCGAAGGGCCTCAATAGCTTCATATTTTCTTTCTACCTTGGCTAAAATATTTTCTCGTTCTGCTCTATTTCCTTTGTTCTTCTCCCTGAAGTCTTTTAGCTCGGCCTCGTTGTCTGCAAGTAGCATGCATGTCACCTTGTCCTGATCCGCGTAGTGGTCATAGGCGACCCCTGCGGTTTGTGCAGCTACTCTTACATCAGCTAGGACCTTATTGTATTCAGCTATGAGTGCGATTACCTTCATCTTATCCTCCTTCTCCAAACGCATAGCTATATCCTCTACCGACTCTAGGGTCAAAGGCTACCTTTCCATGGTGAGGATACGAGTCAAGTCCTCAAGGCATTCCAAGTATCAACCATACTTTTGTACGGGAGGGTTAAGGTCTAGGTGCTTCATGATAATAGCCTGGGAGATGAGCTCCACTTTCTTGGAGACTTCGCGCACTTTAGCTTTCTCCTCCTATAACTCTCATTGTAGTTGAGCGTTGATTAGCTTTTCAAGGCTGATTTCCTTTGTCAACTTAACTACTTCTTCCTTCCTCTTTTCCAACAGGTCCTCCAAGGCTTTAATCTTGTCATTTCTATAGAAGAGCCTTTCCTCTACCTCCACAGAGACCTTGTTGAGTGCATTACACACTTGCTCATCCGACAAGTGTTGTGCGTTTATGAGGGGTTGGCCCCTTTGTCTCGGAGAGCTCCAGTATTGCCTCTTGGTTAACTTTGAATTCGGGCTCATCAATGTGGGAATCAAATGCCCATGATAGCATTTTCCTCGTGCGTGGGTATCCACCCTCAGGATCAAAGGACTCCATGGTGGTGAGCTCCTTGGTGGGCATGGTACTCTAGAAGCACACACGCAATACTTTGTTAGGGTCATTACCATACCCCATCACCAATTTTCTTTCCTCCACGCATTTACTTCCCATGCGCACGCCCTTTGGAATAGTCACTGAAAGAGTTGGGCCTTTTTTGCTACTTCCACTCTTCTCCCTTTGTTCTTTCTTGAACTCTTCGAGCACGAGCTTTGCACTGCGCCCCAACTCCTCATTGACTAAGGCATCAATCATCTTTTCCACCTCCCTTGTCACTTTTTCATATATCTCATCCTGGGTGAGCTTGGGCATTTCTTGCTCCTTAGTGCTTGCCCCTTTGCTCCTTTCTTTGCTCTATGAGTCCTCCTCCTCCCCTAGGCACTCTTCCTCCATGCAAAGATGAATGCATCAATGTCTTCCTCTCCTCCCTCCCCTGAGTCATCTATACTTATCCTCCCTTGGGTTACCTCTAGCTCTTCTCCTTCGCCAACATTCTTCTTTCCTAAAAGGGGTTTGTGCCTTGAGCCTTCTCTACCTTCTCTTCTTCTTCTTCCGCTGAAGACTCGCTTAGGAGATGCGGTCTTCTCTTCATTCGAGGGCTCATCGGAGATGGTCACTTTTCCAGCCTGGGGTCTTCTCCTAACTACTCATCCTCTTCTTCTTCCGGACATAGGTGTTTGGCCTTGTTGTACCTACATCCTGCTCCCCCACCACCCTCTATTCCTCTTTCTCTTCTCTCTCCTTATGCTTTGGCACGGGCTTATTTCTGCCAATAGGGTCGTCTGGGATGGATATCTCATTCTCCATGTACGCGCCCTTTTCAAAATTTGGCCTTATGTGTAGGTAGATCCTGGTAGCATCATTATCAGCAATAGGTAAGGTCATGGGCCTTACAATGTGCACATCTTGTGATACATATCTTTCAACATAAGCACACTTCCCCGGGTAGACCAGCTTCTTTCTCATTTCCCTGTGTTCACTGTCAAGGGTGGACAGGTCAAGGTTTAATTTCTTCGACTCCTTATACATGTTCACTCGCACCTGGAACAATTGGGCAGTAAATGAGAAGGGGAGTTTGCACTAGGGAATCCAACTACCATCCACCAAGATGAATCTACCAATGTAGAAGTGTTGGTATACCAGAACTCTGCTTCTCCTTTAGTTACCATGGGAGTTGTTCTGGGATCCGACATTCAGCCCTGAATGCATTCTTGAGGCACGTATACCATTTATCCAAGCGCACCTTGTGCACCCCTGTCATTGATTCACATGTATACTTTTAGAACCTCTCCACAAGCGAAGGTTCTTCATCAGGGTACTCCCATACAAATTTTTCGATGCATCTGCACCCGACTCAAAACACAATTGTTAACAAGATGTTCCCAAATAATATCTTTCCTCCCTTCTCTCGCATTGATTATGATCTCATCTGCTATGTACTAGGATATGTTGTACACGGTGCCTTCCGTGACCTTCCTGCAAACATTCAGCTAGGGCTTGCTCACCTAGGTCCACCTCTCTTGTCCATTCAGCTTGGAAATAAGGTGCACGGCCATCTTCATCACCGGATCACTGATATCCGTGACATCGTAGTACCTTGATCCCTTCTTATATTCCTAGGATGCAATGGTTTCTTTAATTGCCTCCTCATCTAAGAGGTCATCTAGGAGTGATTCCCCTTTGCGCAGTTGAGGCCTA
This sequence comes from Taxus wallichiana var. yunnanensis, assembly GCA_018340775.1. Classification (NCBI taxonomy): domain Eukaryota; kingdom Viridiplantae; phylum Streptophyta; class Pinopsida; order Cupressales; family Taxaceae; genus Taxus; species Taxus wallichiana. The sequence continues at coordinate 240,491,232 of CM031236.1, read as the reverse complement.
TGAAGTGTGAAATTAGTTGGGGAGTTATGTGCATTTTGCACCCTGTGAAGCAGAAGAAGTCTTCATGCATGCGTGTCATCAGCCACTGGTACAAGCGCTTAGGCTTCCCGAAATATGGTAACTCATAAAGCTGGAGAAGCCCTGCCTTCTCCATTTTCACCTTGACTATGTCGCTGTAGATTGGCATCCCGTTAGGTGTTCATTTATTTGTAGGGTGCACCAGCTCTAGTGCCATTTCCTTCACGATTGTGCTTGATCGGTGATTGTAGTCAATCATGGGCATCTGTCTGATGTGGGACTCCCACTCTTGCCCCAACAAAACCCCATCCGGTATTGCATTTCCGAGTACCATTCTTCATTGGTATCTAAGGGGATTTCTTCTTCTTTCTTCTTTCCTTTTCCCTTACCCTTTCCCCTCTTGGATTGTACTATAGGTTTATCAACTAGTTTTGTGGCCATCATTTTACCCCTTGCTTTCATTCCCAGTTAACTTGTAATTTTGTTTGAACATTTTCCCCACGTGCCCCGTGCCCTAAAACACAAACCCTAATCTCAAAATTTTCTCCTTCGATCACGGCGCTTCTTCACAATGTTCCTCACACCCATGAATCACTTCTGCACTAGTTTGTAGATCTAATAGACCGGTTGTGCTTAAGTTTTTAGGATTTTCCTTCGCACGAGTCAGTCTTTGAAACCCTAGCTCTTGAAATAAAATCACTCTTCTTGTTTTCACAAAGTAAAATAATGAAATGCCCACTCTTGTATTTATAGCTTTTCTTACTTTTATGCATTTAAGGCTAGGCTACCTACCACCATATAGCCATGTTTAATGCGGCATTTCCAAACAAACCTGACTTCAACGCTTTTCCTTACGCGCCAAATCCTTGCGTAAAAATTTTCCACCCATACCAAATCCTTGCGCAAAAACTGTCCTGCACCTAATCCTTGCGCAAAAACTGTTTCCAACCTTCTGGCGCACAAATAATCCATCTTGACAGAAGAATCTTGCATGCATGTTACCAGCACCAAAGGCACCTCTTCTATCCTCATGATTCTTGCTTTCACCTACCTCGTGTTTTTGTGCTTTTTCTCCTTTGTACGTGGATTTCCAATGTAACCTTATCTTGCCATCCATCTCCTCATTTTTTCCTAATGCATCTTTTCAATAGGGCTAATTCAAATAGTCTACCAACCCAATCCTCCTACGGAATAACTCCAAGCCAACCACCCCACACTAAAACAAGGCGTGATCCTCTACGCATTCATAAGTCAAAAAGTAATAAGGTTACTTGCACCCAAGGCACAAAACCAAACAACAACGCGAAAGGGAAATACAAGAAAGGAAAAGTATAAAAGGAAATTCTAAGCTAACTGGCAAAATTTCCTTATTTATAAACACCAAGAAGCATTATTTATAGTAGGGCTTTAGCCTACTCCCATTGAAGTGTCCAGGTAATTTTTTTCCATCCAACACTTGTAACTGGCACATGCCCGAATCAAGGATGTATGAAATTACATAAGGACCCAACCAATGCACCTTAAACTTTCGAAGATGGCATAGAAATTTTGAATCATATAGCAATACCATCTGGCCAACCTCAAACTATTTATTCTTAATGTGGCATTCATGCCATGCCTTTTGCTTAGCTTTTGAGTTGTTTAGCTCCATCTTGCTAGTGAGTGCCTTTCATCCAACTTTATCAATTCATCAATTCTTTCTTCTAGTGCTCATCGCTTAACCCTCCTATGCACGTTATACATAGAGATGGTAGCATGAATTCTACCGAAAAACTACTTCCACACCAAACACCAAATGAAATGGTGTGGCTTTGTTCAATCTTTTATACGTTGTTCGTATGCCTAGAGAACTGTTGATACCTTGTCATCCCAATCCTTCCTGCCCACATCACATATCTTAGTATTTTGTGACTAAGGATTTTGTTAAATGCCTCCGTAGTCCCATTTTCCTGAGGGTGATAAGGGGTAGTCTTATGGTGGGCTACCATGAATTCTGCCAATAGAATCCTAACGGTTTCATTTAAGAAGTGAGTGCCCCTATCACTTGTTAAAATTAATGGACACCCATACCTGCTGATAATGTTTTCTCAAAAAATCTAGCAGTCGTGGCTACGGTGTAATCCTTAGTGGGTGTGGCCTCTGCCCACCTTGTTAGATAATCAGTACAGGTAATAATATACCACGAGTTAGTCCTTGCGCAGCTAGTGAGATTAGTTTGACAAAATTTATTGCCCATTTTTCAAAAGGTTTCGCACTGGTGATGGGGCACAAGGGCATCTCATCTCTTCTTCTAGGTTTTCCAAGGTGCTTTGCAAGTGGTCACGAGCCTTACAAAACTCAATGAAATCCTGGTGAATCATCTCCCGCCATAGTCCGGTGACTAGGATCTTACACGTGGTTGTGTTCCTTGCATAGCATCCTCCAAAGAAATCCCACCATGAGCTTATTCTATTATAGCTACACGCTCATGTTCTAATACACACTGGCATAAAACCTCATCATGGCCCATTTTATACAAATCCCCATTGATGAACATGAAGGGCGTAGCGCGTATGGATAACCTTTTTCTTTCCAGTGCATTCATCCCTTCAGGCGCCACACCTTCCTTGAGAAAAAAAATGTCTTCTAATTCTCGAGGGCACGCGCGCAACCTAAACGTCCGGTATGGTTTCCTCGATACTCTACGCATCCTCTCCTCGAATCAATCCTGGATAAATGATCCGGCCTACAATTGTTCTTTCCCATTTTTACCACCACTTTGAATTTAAATTCCTGAAATAAAAGTACCCAACAAAGATATGTTCCTTGTAATACTACTTTTTTACTAGATACTTCAAGGCCATATGGTTGGTGTAGAATATGAAGGGATTCACCAACAGATATTATCTAAATTTGAGGAGTGCGTAGATCATTAACAATGCCTCATGCTCGATCGTTGTATAATTCTATTTTGTTGGTGTCAACTTCCTACTTGCAAAACACAAGGGATGATCAACAATCCCTCTCTCGGTTGAGCAAGAACAGCTCCCATTGTTGTACTAGAGGCATCCACGTGGACATGGAAAGGTTTATCCTAGGATGGGAATTGTAGAATAGGTGCGGTGATAAGCCTTTCTTTTAGAGTGTCAAATGCCCTCTGTTGCGCCTCTCCCCACTGAAAGGCACTCTTATGTCTAAGTAATATTTCCAAAGGTGTAGCAATCTTAACGTATCCCTTAATGAAATTTCTGTAGTACCCAATGTGTCCAAGAAATCCATGCACAACGCTTTGGCTGGTAGGCTCCCCTAACCCCAATATAACTGTAACTTTCACGGGATCCACCAAGAAGCCCTCCTTACATACGATATGCCCCAACAACATTCCAAAAGGGGTTGTAAAGATACATTTATTGATGTTGAGGGAAATCCTCAACTGTCGACATCTTTCAAACATCAATCTCAAGTTATCACAATGGTCCCTGACCAACCCATACATTGTCCAATCATCCAAATACACCTGAAGGAATTTATGGATGAAGTCCTGAAATGCTTGTACCACTATGTGTGAAAATACAGTAGGCGCATTCCTCAATCCAAAGGGCATGACCGTGTATGCAAAACTTCCCCACTTGGTGATGAAAGTTGTCTTATCTTGGTCTTCCTTGGTAATCCTTACTTGGTGATATCCCGAGAATCCATCCGTAAAGGAATAGACCTCATGCCCAGCAACTCCTTCCAAAATCTCTTCAGTGAAGGGGGTCGGAAAAGGATCTATGATATAGACAAACATGCGTTTAATTCCCTATAATCCATGCATATCCTAATCTACCCATCCTTCCTTATGTTGATCACCATTGGACTTATCCATTCGATTCCTCCGAATCCTCAATGATCCCGGATGCTATCAATTTGTCTAATTCCTCTTTAACCCTTATGTGCATGTTGGGATTCATCCTGTAAGGCCTCTTCTCGATCGGCGCACGCACCATCTTTCAACTTTATCCACATTTCCCCTAATGAATGGTGGACGATTTCAAATCATGGTATCCACGTGGGAATAAATCCTCAAATTCATGTAAGAGATCGATGATCTTTGATACTTCCTTGTCTAACCAAAAGAGTCCCCAATGATAGCTTCCTTGGGCTCCTTCCCAGTGCTGATGTTAACTTTCTTGGTTTTGAGTGGTTCATGATACGCACGCGCACATGTATCTCGCACTATCAACTACTTCACGTGTTTCAACCGAATGGTCAAAATTCAAGCTCTCCATCTCCTTTCCATCAATAATGTATGCCATATTTCCTTTCTTCTTTTCAGCACATGCGCACTCGAATTATATGTCTTCTGGTTCCTCCTCTTCGAATCGCGCTTCCAAGCTAGGTCCACCAAGTAAGTTTATTAACCTATCTTCCATCATGGTGCAATCCCCTAGAGTGAGGCATTTGATAGTCTGCAATGCCTCATCAACCGGTTGCATTGTACTTTAAAACTTGAATGTGTGAACCAAGTCAGCTGCCAATTCCTGCCAATTTCCCATTCGGCGACATGTTTCAAAATGGATGTACCAAGCACAAGTGCAACCTTGTAGTGTCGAATGCAGCTTGTGCACCCAAAGGGAGGGTGGTAATGCTTCTACGCCTTCTCCCTAGACCCTCTCACATGCCTAGATGTGGCAAGAGGTGGGTCCATTACCATTGTAATCCTTGATATTGGTGGGTATGTTGCTCTTCAAGAATCGACATGAGTGTAATTATAACTTCACACCACTCCAACAATTTTTCACTATGTGTGGCCCACCACCTCGCCATTGTTGTTCCTATAAAAACATAACTCAAAGATACCTCATCGCTCGTCCTCCCTCCAGTGAGCTTCCATTTCTCTTAAAAAGACCTCGGGGTATGCATCCCTAGAATACTTGGTTATTACCTTTCCTCCCAAGCTCCGAACTATACGCACCATTGTTACCTTGGTCACCGATCCTTTCAGATGTCACCCAATCAATTCATAAGTCCCATGTACCCAATTATCGCATGCTATACTTGGTAGTATCACTAATGATTGAGCTTCATCAAATGGATGAATCCTCCTATATTGTGGATGGTCTCTGGAACTCTTATGGAGTGCACATATATTCTATCCAGGACCTCCTTTCCAAGGGGTTCAGTATATGGGGTGGACTTCCCATCAGCAAGTGGTATAATCACCCTCTCTTCCTTGTTTTCAAAGCTTATGTACCCCTTGTTAAACCAAAGATCTCAGTATTATTCTTACAACACCACAGGCACCCAAGTAATGCTGGGAAATTATCTACCTCGGCAAGCACCAAGAATTCAAAATCCCTAGTGAACTTATTCCCCTGAATGGTAATGGTCACATCCTTCAAGCCACCTATGGGCATTGCCTTTGTCTTATTTGCCATATACAGCACATTTGAAGATGGTTGTAATGGAGGTCTTTGCATTTAATGCTAGGCATCCAGAGTGAGAACATTAACCTCTGCACCTGTGTTAATGAGGATGTTGCTAAGTAGCCATCCATCCATGACTATGTTCAAGGTGATCTCTTTGTCATAATCAAGGCTATGAGGTGGGAGGTTTACATGCAGGATCTACCTTTCATGCTCTTCCCCAGTGCACGGCACTTTTTCTCTCAACCATGCCCCTAGCAAGGGAATAATATTCTACTTGCCTCGATAGTTTACACACCTCCTTAACCTCATCCAAGTCATTCTTTGGTGCTTCTACTAGTCTTCTTTGCTCATCTTTTCTAGTTTGCTTTTTTAAACATTGGATCTCCCCTTGTAAACTCCGAATTACATCCATGGTTTCTGGTAGACTTCTTTTCTCGGTGAGCTAGGTTTGGATACTTCCCATGTACTACTTCTTCCCTCAAAACAAGAGGTCTCTACCTAGGCTCTTCCCTTGCGCACATGGACTCCACCCTTATTGTTACCATAACAGGTTCTAGTTCGATTCACGTATTACTGTGGGAGATGTTATCCAAAATAAGCCCCTTGCTTATTTTTGGCTAACTCCCTTCATTATTTCCTCCCTTGTGCCTCAGTCAAATTTTTTTATCTTTCAGGCACTCAAAACCTTCTAGAAATGGCACCATTGGATAGAGCTCCTTCTTAGCTTTCCAGAAAGGTAAAGTTTTCCTCCTAACTCCATGTATTTTTGAAGTTATGGCTCAAGAGTTTTTGTGGGAAATTTTCCCTAGAGAGTCCCGCTCACCAATCAGAGAGTGCCACGTCTAGCAAAGGGATGGCAGAAGGTGGATGAAACTTGGAGAATTTGCCAAAGTGTTTGGCGGGGGTGCAAAGGAGAAATTTTGGCCCGTAGGCCCGCCAATGAATAGGATTGTGCCACGTGTCACTGGGGCGTCGGGGGTCAGAGGTGCGAAAGGAATTTTCCTTTTGCCCAAGTTTGGAAAATTTGAAAAGGAAGGCCCACCCCCAAAACTCGAGCCAATACGAGGAGACCACGTGTCCCACAAGGCGTCGGGGGTCGAACCGGTAGGAAGAAGTTGGGAAAAATTCCCAAATGTTAGCGCAAAGAAAATTCTTGTCCCCCAGGCCCGCCAACCAATTGAAAGAAGCCACATGTCCTTAGGTCAACAGAGTGTGGGGAAAGTTGGGAATTTTTCCCAAGGAAAATCAAAGGAAATATTGAAGGGAAAAACCCACCCCCAAAAGTCCAAGCCAATAAGATCATGCCACGTGTCCACGTGGCAGCAAAAAAAACAAGGCAAGCCCGCAGGAAAAATAACATGAAAGGCCCGCGTCTAATCGAATTCTACCATGTGTCTAGCCCAAGGAAGATGGTCAGCAACAATGGAAAAGTTGAGAGTAAATAACCACGGTGAATCAAATCGTGCCACATGTCCTCGGGTCATTCGGCCAGCGGAGAATTTTTGGAAATTTTCCAAAGGCCGAAACGATGGGAAATGAAGCAGGAAGGGCCCGCAACCAATCAAATCATGCCACATGGCACTAGAGTAGCAGGGCGTGGAAATTTTGGAGAAATCTTCGCAAATGTAAAAAGTGGGAAAATTTCAAATTTTCGGCCCGCCAACCCATTTTGGCCCTATTTTGCCCTAAATTTTTAGAGGGGCATAACTTTCGATCCAGAGCTCGGTTTCTTGCGTTCTTTATATCAATGGAAATATGGTGAAATTATCTACATGATTTCAGGCTCAATTTTGTGTTTTGGTGGAGTTTGGAGGGATAAAATTGGAAAACACCTCTGGCACATGGAAATCAACAAAACTGACATTTCAACCACCATTTTTAATGAAGTATGGCACGCATTCTCTCCCAACATGGTTAAAAACATCAGGGAATGGAATTTTGAGGGTTCCCATGCTGTTTTAATACCATTTGGTTGGTGGTTGAAGCATCTTTCATGTTTTCCGTGTTTCTCTCTCCTGAGTTCGAATGGGCATTGTAAAAGCTAGAATGGGCTCATTTTTGAAAGAGTTAGACATTTTCTGCCTGCAACTTCTCTTTTCTTCCTCATCAGGTAGATTTGTGGAATTTTTACCTTTTCATGAAAATATAGCATCTCTTTTTGCCTCTTGGTCATTGTAATGCACTTGTATTGGACCTGGAATGATAATGTATGCTCTGTGATTAAAATTTTCTCAATCCTTTCATATGTTTATCATTGTTTCCTGATCTCTCATTACATTCTAGCAATTTGTGCATGTTTTGTGCTATATTTTCTTATGGATTGTGTATGTTTTGTAGTAGCAGGTGTCTACTACTCCTTTGGTGCATCACCTTAATTAGACTAGGTTTATTCTTTGTATCTTCTCAACCCTATCCCCTTGGAAAAGTTTGATTAAAATATAGGTAAACCCTCTACAAAATGTTATGCACACTTGAACAGAGGAGTTGAGGAACCAGCCTCTCCGATCTAGAGGATCTTTTCTATTCCTACTGCAATTCCCACACTTTTGTGAAAATATCCATGTTGTGCAATCACACTGGATGCTAAGATGTCAAACTAGAAATCTAATAGAACATCCAGAGGGTACTGTTGATTTTCACTAATAGTTTTGGCATGCCCGGTGGGACCTTAGAGGTCTTCATCTTCATTGCAACAAAATTGATGTGTATTTTTGCAAGTTTCTTGCTTAAAATATCCCTGAATTGCACATCTGGCGACTCCAAAGAAGAAGAATCAACTGGTTTTAGTAGTCCAGACCTGAAAAACTCATGAGAAGAATCTCCACAAGGTCAAGAGTTGGAGAAGAAGAAGTGTTGTTTGAGTATCTGCAATTATCTCCAAGAAGAACACAAAGAAGGAGGAGAATTCAAAGGTCTCTATCTCCACCAAATAGAACTCTATCAACTCCTCCACCTGGTAGACCTTTCATCCAATCAACAAGGGTTCTAAGGCCAATCAGAATGGCACAACACAACCCATATGTCAATTTCACTGGCAGCAGCCCACTTGCTCTCGATGCACAAAATCCAATCTCGATTGCGGCATTGAAGAACATTCCATACTTTCTTGGAGAGAATCGAGACCACTCTTCGTGATCATGTCAAGGATATAGCTAATATTTGTGCAATTCATGATATCGATGAGATGCAAGTTCTTGTCAAAATTTTGGCATCTTCATTCAAATGGAAATCCTTGCAATGGTTTAGGAGCCTTACTTGTGCTCTATCCAAAATTGGAACCAATTATGTATAGCCCTCCATGAGTAGTTTGGAGAAAAGGGAGATAACTTGTCCCTTTTGGAACAATTGACAACTATCAAGAGAGTTCCCTATGAGCGGTGACTAACTTCAACTTTAGATTTCAAAGGACTTGGGAGAGAATTCCAATGGCGTAAGGCCAACAATGAGGATGTACTTTTCTATATTACCTTAAAGCTTTAAATTCTTATATTTCTATGTTAATTAAATCCATGGGAGGCACAACTAGCCCTGCTGCTTATAGCATTGCCATTAGAGCTGAAAATTGTTTGATTAAAGTGGTAAGCTAACTCCTAGGCCTCCAATGCCATTGTATCCAAGTTTAGAAAGTCCAAGCACTAGTCACACACCTAATTTATCTCCTTTTCCCACTCCTAGAAATCAGAGTTCAAATGAAGCTTCTACTTTACCTTCTAGTGCCTCAAATGAACTTCAAGAATTCATGAAGCAATTACAAAATTTAGGTAATGCGCTGGTTACACTCAAGAGGCAGTGAAGCCCAAAGCTTTAGACCTTCTTATCAACCTTAAGCTCAACCTAACAGGCAGCCATATTAGCCTCAAATACCACCCAATCCAACTGTAAATCAAAATCAAGAAAGGCCTCCTACCAACAGACCATTTCAACCCTATAATCCCAATGCTACATCTGCCTCTAAAGCACTAGTGCCAGTACAAAACAACATAGCTCAAGAGTATGATTGGTGTTTCCCATGCAATGAACCTCACAACTAGTCTATGTGCTTCAATGGTGCTCTAAATCAAGCCTTAATGGTAACAACAACTGGTGTGGAGGGTGAAGGGAGTCAAGGAAATAACCAACAACAAGAAACATCCCAGCAACAATCAGCTCCAAATGATACCACACTTGTAAACTGGTAGGCAGAAGACTTTTGTGGCATGAATCAAACAATCTCTCAAAGTGTTGCAGCCAACACAAGGTCAAAAAGGAGAAATTTGGGTGAAGGACAGCCATTGGCTCTAAGTAATCCACAACCTTCTATCACTCCACAGACTATTGGCAAACAAAATGCAGTTTCAAACATGCAAGGACCACCCAAACCAACCCCTAGACCAACTCAGATGCCAGTTGTTGCTACCCATGTGTAAGGAATGAATGTGCAGGCCAAAGGGCAGTAGAGAGATGCTTCATCTCCATTCAACATCATTGATCAGATGAAGAAGACAAATGTAAACATATCAATGTGGGAATCACTATCCATCCCAGGCCAAAGAGATTTGTTACAAGCTGCCATGAAGGACTGGTCAACTTCAAATCAACAAGTCCAAATGCAAGAGAAGGTACTCACAAATGCTACCCAGCCTGAAGGGAATCATAAAGGACAACAAGGTAAAATGTTGAAGCCCCCTCCATTTTATGTTTCATTGATCATTGGGGACCAATTAGTGCACAACTACATGATTGATTCTCGGGGCAAGTAGTTCAGTAATGCCCAAGCAAATTGCTGATTAGTTGGGGCTCCAATATGAAATCATATCCAAAGGGGTAGTGCAATTGGATGGGACAATAGTGACAATAGTAGCGATGATAAAAACTTGAGTCTTACTTTGCATGCATGCCCCAACGTTGTTGTTTTTTGTAAGATGTCTCGGTGATAGATCTTCCACCACTATTTGCCCTATGTTTGTCAAGGGATTTCTGACTAAGATTGGAGGTTACTTATCTCTTGATTGGTCACACGTGTTGTTCGAACAAGATATGGAACCAAATCCACAATCAGATCTAAGCCTATTGCAAACTTTCACATTGAGCCTCACACTCCAAGCCAAATCAATACCAATTGTTTAACGTTTGATCAAGAGGATTACCCAAGCACCGATGAAGTGACGACTCCAAGGTTGGGAGCATCCCGATTTGACTCTTGATGAATGGGCAAGCAAGGGGCATGCTTTGATCCTTACCAATAAATAGAAGAATCTGAGCTAGGAGTCTATTGCATACATGAAGAAAATCAACCTATTCCTAGCATCACCAAGCCAGACCACAAGGATGAAAATGAGGTATGGCAGTTGTTCTTTGATGGATCAAGAAGTAGACAAGGCGTAGGAGGGGGAGCTATGCTTGTTTCACCTCAAGGAGTTAAGTACTATTCAGCTTTTAGATTTCATTTTGCATGTTCTAATAACACTGCTGAATATGAAGCTTTGATACAAGGATTGCATTAGTCAATCAAGAGAGGAATAAAGAACTTGTAAGTCTTTGGTGACAGTGAACTGGTTGTCAACTAGGTTAAAGGGCAGCATGCTACCAAGAATGATCTACTCAAGTGCTACAAAAATAGGGTGTGGGACCTCATTGAATATTTTGAGGGTTTTAGCATCAAATCCATCCCTAGAAAAGAGAACCAAGCTGCTGACAGGCTTGCAGTAGTTGGAGCAGCCTTTGATGTTGTTGAAAGCATCAAGAAAGAAAAAGTACAACCAAACATTCATGTGATTGTAAGGCCTTCAGTGCCAGACAATAATGCAAGTTGGTAAGTGTTTGAAAATGATCAACAAATCATCCATTTCTTGCAAGAAGAGGCTGAGTTCTCAGCTAAAAATTAGGAAAAGTTAGAACAACAGTATGGTGATCAAGTGGTGCAGCTGAGGACCAACAAACTACCAAAGGTACTTGTCACTTTGGAGTCCATTTTCAATCCTAATGATCAGTTTAGGAAGGAGAAAGCAAACATCCAAGTCAAGGGAGAAGATTCAATGCCCATCTTGGTGGAAGAAGGCAAGTCACTCCAAATTGGTAAAGTGACAACTAAGCAAGAAAGGCTTGAATTCATACAACTTTTCAAGAATTCCCGATGTGTTTTCTTGGAGCTATGAAGATTTGAAAGGCTTCAATCCCAAGTTAGCTCAACACACTATTGAATTGGACCCAAGTGCTAAACCCATCAAGCAAAAACAAAGGCCATTCAATCCACACATGGAGCCTCTCATGAGAAAATAATTGAATAAGTTGATAGAATCAAGTATCATATTCCCTATCAAGCATTCTAGTTGGGTAGCCAACTTGGTTCTAGTTAGAAAGAAGAGTGGAGAAATTAGATTGTGTGTTGACTTCAGAGATTTGAATAGAGCATCTCTCAAGGATCATTACCCACTTCCTTCTATGGAGCAGATTTTGCAAGTTGTTGCTGGCTCTAAAAGGTTTTCATTGCTTGATGGCTATTCAAGGTACAATCAGATTATGGTGAAGGAAGAGGATCAGTTCAAGATAGCCTTCACAACCAAATGGGGGACCTATGCATATAGAAAAATGCCATTTGGGTTGTCCAACGTTGGAGCTACATTCCAAAGGGCAATGGACATGGCGTTCAAGGATTTGATTAACAAAATGGTGCTGATATATCTAGATGATATCACTATTTTTTTTAAAAATGCAGCAGACCATCTCTTTCATTTGAGACAAGTGTTCCAAAGGTGCAGAAGATTTGGGGTATCGTTGAATCCCAAAAAGTGTATTTTTCTAGCTCATGAAGGAAATCTCCTTGGCCACATTGTCTCCAAAGAAGGGTTAGCAATTGATCCAGAAAGAGTTGAAGCCATAAGAGCACTACCATTGCCAAGCCACAAGAAAGCCCTCCAAATTTTCTTGGGAAGGATAAATTTTGTTTGGAGGTTTGTCCCAAATTTTGCAGCCCTAGTCAAGCCTATCACCAAGATGTTAAAGAAAAGCATAGCTTTCAAATGGACAACAGAGGGAAAGGCAAGTTTTGAAGCAATCAAAGAAGCTATCTCACAAGCTCTAACCCTCATTAACCTAGATTTCTCCAAGGATTTCATCCTCTATGCATTTGGAGGTGATGATACTATTTCTGCAATGTTGGTAAAAACAAAGACAATGATGAGCAACCAATTGCTTTCTTCAGCCAAAGCTTGGAGGACTATGAGGTGAGATATTCCTTCATTGAGAAGCATGTTCTTGTAGTGATTAGGAGCTTGAAGAAATTTAAGCATCTAGTTTCAAACAACAAGGTTCAACTGCTGGTTTCTCATGTGGGAGTTAAAGACTTCCTCCTCAATAAAGACCTAAATGAAAAGAGAGCAGGGTGGATTACTCGTGTCATGGAATATGACATTGAGATCAAAGTCACCAAGTTGGTCAGAGGAAAAGGATTGTGTGAGCAGCTGGTCTTGAACAAACAAATGGAAGCATACAATGAGAAAGAGGTTGTTTTGGTGTTGCAAGACAGCCATGAACAAGGAAGCACTCAAGAAGAAAATGATAGTGTCCTCACTCCTTGCTAGACCCGAGACATAATGCACTTTCTACACATAGGCCTATGCCCTCTAGAGATGAACAAAACCAAAAGGAGACACTTCATATTGCAGGCTGTCCCATATGCCCTTGTTGATGATGTTTTGTTCAAAAGGGATGTGAATGGAGTGCTTTGTTGAGATGCATTGGTACAAATCAGATTCACAGAGTGTTGGAAGAGTTCCATGGTGGATCAGTTGGGGGTCATTTTGCACCAAGAGTGATAGCTCTCAAGATCATGAGGGCTAGCTATTATTGGCCCAATATTTTTAGTGACAGTATGCATGGATCAAGAGGTGCAAGAATTGTGCATTCTTCATAGGTAAGGAGAGACTAGCCGCCCTTCCATTGCATCCAATTTCAGTTGACCAGCCATTCATGCAATGGGGTTTGGACTTCATTGGAGTCATTAACCCAAATTCAAGCCAAGGACACAAATGGATTCTAACAGCAATAGATTATTTCACCAAGTGGACTGAGGCAGTGGCACTCAAGGAAGCAAATGAATCTAGCATCCTAGACTTCTATGAAGGGATAGCAACCAGATTTGGCATACCTACTACAATAATATCAGATAATGCATTGGCATTCATTGGGTCTAAGGTAACTAAATGGGTTGTCAAGAATGGGATCTACCTAAGCACTTCATCAAATTATTATCCTCAGGGTAATGGCCAAGCTAAATCTACAAACAAGAACTTGTTAAGGATCATCAAGAGGACTCTTGATGAAAATCAGAGGTCTTGGCATACTAAGTTGAAATCAGCCTTGTGGGATGATAGGATAACCCCCAAGAGATCTACAGAAATTCTCCATTCAAGATTGTTTATGGAAGAGAGGCAATTTTTCCCATGTCACTTGAGTTGCCAACATTGGAACTCATGAAGCAGTTGGAGTTGTTGGAGTTTGGACCCATGGAAGTTAGATATGCAGAATTGATGGAACTCCAAGAAATCAGAAATCAGGCATCCCAAGCAATGGAGAAGGATCAAGCTTTGATCAAGAAGACCTTTGATAGAAAGGCCAAGGATAGATCTTTCCAAGTTGGGGATCTAGTGTTAAAATGGGATGCAGACAGAGAAAAATCGGGGAAGCATTCAAAATTTGATGCCATTTGGAGTGGCCCCTACATGGTCACAAAGTGTAAGGATAGCAATGCCTTCCAATTGTCCACATTGGATGGTGAAGAATTGCAGATTCCAGTCAATGGAATCCATCTGAAGCATTTACTTGAAGGAAATTCTCCACCTTGTACATATTAGCTTAGGTTTTCATTCCTCTAAGTGCTTATGCACATTGTTTTGTTTTAGTTTATCTTTTCTTTCCCTAAGTGCTTTGGCACAAGCTTGCTATTCTAGGAAATGTATTTTGCAGGCCTTGCCCAAATCAAATGGTGTTCTACCCTCCATCTTCCTCCTTGCACTTTTCTAATCAGTTGGGGTACCAAGCAGAGAATTTGATGACTCCATGCCCAATGGATTGCTTCAACAAAATGGTAACTTCATCCAGTGCGAGATGACCCCTCCGAGTCGCCAAAATTGTTATCCAAAATAAGCCCCTTGCTTATTTTTCAGCTAACTCCCTTCATTCTTTCCTCCCTTGTGCCTCAGTCAGAAATTTTTATCTTTTAGGCACTCAAAACCTTCTGGAAATGGCACCATTGGATAGAGCTCCTTCTCAGATTTCCAGAAAGGTAAAGTTTTCCTCCTAACTCCATGTATTTTTGAAGTTATAGCTCATGGAGTTTTTGTGGGAAATTTTCCCTAGACAGTCCCGCTAGCCAATCGTAGAGTGCCACGTCAGCAAAGGGATGGCGGAAGGTGGATGAAACTTGGAGAATTTTCTGAAGTGTTTGGTGGGGGCGTAAAGGAGAAATTTTGGCCCATAGGCCCGCCAATGAATAGGATTGTGCCACGTGTCACTAGGGCGTCGGGGGTCGGAGGTGTGAAAGGAATTTTCCTTTTCACCCAAGTTTGGAAAATTTGAAAAGGAAGGCCCACCCCCCAAAACCCGAGCCAATATGAGGAGGCCACATGTCCCACGAGGCTGTCGAGGGTTGAACCGACGGAAGAAGTTGGGAAAATTTCCCAAATGTTAGTGCAAAGAAAATTCTTGGCCCCAGGCCCACCAACCAATTGAAAGAAGCCACGTGTCCTCGGGTTAGCAGAGCGCGGGGGAAAGTTGGGAATTTTTCCCAAGGCAAATCAAAGGGAAATATTGAAGGAAAAAACCCGCCCCCAAAGCCCGAGCCAATAAGATTATGCCACGTGTCCACGTGGCGGAAAAAACACAAGGCAAGCCAAAGGGAAAAATGAACATGAAAGGCCCATTCAATGGAATTCTACCACGTATCCAGCCTACGGAAGATGGTCAAGCAGTGACGGAAAATTTGAGAGCAAAGGCCCGCGCGAATCAAATCATGCCACATGTCCTCGGGTCATTCGGTCGATGGAGAATTTTTGGAAAATTTTCCAAAGGCCAAAATGACAGAAATGAAGCAGGAAGGGCCCACAACCAATCAAATCATGCCACGTGGCACCAGAGTAGTGGGGCGTGGATATTTTTGGGGAAATTTTCCCAAATGCAAAAAGTGGGAAAATTTCAAATTTTTCGGCCCGCCAACCCATTTTGGCCTGTTTTGCCCTAAATTTTCAGAGGGGCATAACTTTCAATCCAGAGCTCGGTTTCTTGTGTTCTTTATATCAATGGAAAGCTGGTGAAATTATCTACATGATTCTAGGCTCAATTTTGTGTTTTGGTGGAGTTTGGAGGGAGAAAATTTGAAAACACCTCTGGCACATGGAAATCAACAAAATTGACATTTCAACCACCATTTTTAATGAAGTATGGCATGCATTCTCTCCCAGCATGGTTAAAAACATCAGGGAATGGACTTTTGAGGGTGCCCATGCTGTTTTAATACCATTTGGTTGGTGGTTGAAGCATCTTTCATGTTTTCCCATGTTTCTCTCTCCTGAGTTCGAATGGGCATTGTAAAAGCCAGAATGGGCTCATTTTTGAAAGAGTTAGACATTTTTCTTGCCTCTGCAACTTCTCTTTTCTTCCTCATCAGGTAGATTTGTGGAATTTTTACCTTTTCATGCAAATACAACATCTCTTTTTGCCTCTTGGTCATTGTGATGCACTGTATTATACCTAGAATGATAATGTATGCTCTGTGATTAAAATTTTCTCAATCCTTTTATATGTTTATCATTGTTTCCTGATCTCTCATTACATTCTATTAGTTTGTGCATGTTTTGTGTTGTATTTTATTTTAGATTGTGTATGTTTTGTAGTAGCAGGTGTCTATTACTCCTTTGGTGCATCACCTTAATTAGACTAGGTTTATTCTTTGTATCTTCTCAACCCTATCCCCTTGGCAAAGTTTGATTAAAATATAGGTAAACCCTCTACAGAATGTTATGCACACTTGAACAGAGGAGTTAAGGAACCAGCCTCTGATCTAGAGGATCTTTTCCAGTCCCTGTAATTCCCACACTTGTGTGAAAATATCCAATGTTGTGCAATCACACTGGATGCTAAGATGTCAAACTAGAAATCTAATAGAACATCCAGAGGGTGCTGTTGATTTGCACTAACAGGAGCCATTATGCGTCACCTTCTTAATACTCACCATGGTAGCACCCTTATCCTTCCATTTGTTGACTCATATGTTTGTATAACTCTGGGCACTCTTCATACTTATGTTTTTTTCCACACCATGAGCATTGTAGAAGATTTGGACATTCGCGCTTATAATGGTCTGATGGCTCCACAATTAAAACACGTCCCACACAGGAACTCACTTCTTCCTCTACGGTTACCACAACCCCAAAATCCTCCGCGAAACCCTCTTCCATGCACATCTCCATCTTTGCACTCTTCATACCCATGTTCATCTCCTTTAGAACTGCTAGCAATGCCAATCTAGCGCACACCAAGATCAATTACCTCATGAATCTGGTCAATCAATCTACAATCCTTGGTGTCATGTGTGGTTGAGGTACATATCTTGTAATAACAGATATGTTTTTGTGGATCATGCACTTTGTAGTAGGGGCACCTACTTGCATCATGGTCCTCGTGACATATTTTACAATTTACCGCTATGGCGCACACCACCTTTTGAGTACATATCCCACCATTATCCTTTGTGTGCCCTTCTACATTATAATTTTTGCACCACATCCCACCATGAATCTCTAGAACGTGTTTGGAAGATAATTTCTCCAATTGGTTAGTCATGGTAGTGATTTGAGCCTCCAGAAATGGGCTAACACCAGTGTCAACACTACCAAATGCCTCAGGCGTGCAAAGCAAACTCTAACGCTTCGCATAGGTCCATTAATGTTTTATGAGATAAAGCCCTCCTAAAAGGTGTTATCAACCCTTAGAAAAACCACCGAGCATATTGTGAAGGGTGGATATCGTAAGATGGTTTAGACAATAGATTTTTAAAGTGTGCATCATATTCCCACACGATCTCTACCATTCCTCTTTTGGATTTCTTTGAGAGAGATGATGCTCTTCTGTTTAAACTCAAGTATGTGGAATTCTACCAAGAATGCATTTCTCATCATGATACAATCCACAACAATCGATGAGGATCATACTTTCTATACCAACTATGCCCGCATCCTCGCAAGGTCATCGCAAACCGACCGGTCTTTTGATCCCGGGTCATGATCCCCTTCGCGCACCATAGTAACTCACACTTATGCACATGCTCTGTGGCATCTTCTAACCCACTGTAATCTACTAAGTATAGAGACATCTTGAAAAATACTTGAGGAGGTGGTTGAGGTCCTTGACCTCCTGATCTAGTCCCTTGGTTCCCTCCAGTGTTTCCTCCTCCGCTGGATCCACTAGATCCTGAGCCACCAACTCCACCACTTCCACCTCCAGATCCTCCTATGTTAAGTATAGGGCTCATATTTGTCATGTCAAACGCTCTCGTCATCCCACTAAATTGTGTGTTGACAGCTTGTGAACTAGTGCCACTCCCAGTCATATTTCCTCCACCACTTCCTAATGTGCTTCTAAAACCAGCTGTATTGTACCTTGTCCAAACATTCCACCAACTATTGGAATAGTGTGTGAGGCCATAAAAGTCCCAAATAAGAAATTTTACCTTTTTGGTGCCAATCAGTTTCTTCCACTGATATCAAATGGATCAACTATACTTTTCCCTCATTCAAACAAACCAAGCACCAAGGTTTGGTTGCTAGGTGGGGTCAGATGCGTGCCAATGACTCTTCTCTCTCTACGTGACGGACTCTCATCAAAAGCCACAAGGTTTCCTCTCCCACGCTTACCAAGATGGGGTATCACATATTGTTCAGGTTCCACATCCTCCGCATGAACCTCAACTCCTTTCCACCATTTCTGGCTCCATAACTTGTTATCCCAAATGTGCCCCCTGCTCATTTTGTGGCTAACTCCTTTACATCTTTCCTTCTCTTGTGCCTCAGTCAGAATATTTTGTTTTCTAGGCACTCAAAACCTTCTAGAAATGGCACCATTGGATAGAGCTCTTTCTCAGCTTTCCAGAAAGGTAAATTTTTCCTCCTAACTCCACGTATTTTTCAAGTTATGGCTCAGCGGAGTTTTGGTGGGAAATTTTTCCCTAGAAGGCCTGCAGCCAATCAGGAGCTGCCACGTGTCCAAGGGCAAAAAAACACCAAGCGACCCGAAGGAAAAAATGGTCAGGAAGGGCCCGCGCCCAATCAGAACGTGCCACATGGCACCTGGAGTGGTGGAGCACAGGGGAAAATTTGAAAAATGTTCCAAAGACCAAACGGGTAAAAATTCAAACTTTTTGCCCGCCGATCCGATTTTGGCCTGTTTTTGCCCTAAAACTTCAAATCGCCATATCTTTCGATCCAGAGCTCAGTTTTTCACGTTCTTTATATCAATGGAAAGCTAGTGAAATTCTCTACATGATTCGGGGCTCAATTTTGTATTTTGGTTGAGTTTTGAGAGAGAAAATCAAGAAACGCCTCTGGTACGTGGCCATGAACAAAACTGACGTTTCAACCACCATTTTAATGAAGAATGGCTCGCATTCTCTCCCAAGGCATGGTTAAAAATGCCTCGGGAATGGGTTTTCAAGTCACCCATGCTATTTTGAATGCAATTTGGTCAATGGTTGAATGGCTTGCATGTTTTCCCACGTTTCTCTCTCACAGGGGTCGTGGCTTAGACCGTAAAAAAGCCGAGAATGAGTTCATTTTGCAAGGAGAGACACCTTTTCAGCTCTGCAACTTCCTTTTCTTCCTTCTTTGGCAGAATTTGTGAAGAAATTTTTACCTTTCCATGTAATACAACACTTTTTCTTGCCTCTGGATCACTGTAATGCATTGTATTGGATCTGAATGTTGATATATGTTCTGTGATTAAATTCCTCAATCCTTTCATATATCTATCATTGATTTCTTGATCTTTCATTACATTTTGAGCATTTTGTGCATGTTTTGTGTTGTGTTTCCTTGTGGATTGTGTATTTCATGCAGTCAGGTGTCTACAACTCCTTTGGTGCATCACCTTAGCATTAGTTTTAGTTTCTTTTACTCTCTCTATCTTTGTCTCCTTGGAATCTAGAGTAGGATTAGGATTCAAACCTCTGCAATTATGCAAATAACAGATCTGATCAGAGGAGTTTGAGGAACCAGCCTCTAATCTAGAGATTCCTCTCTCATTTTACAAGTCCCACACTTGGAGAGAGGTTTCAATGTTGTGCAATCACACTGGATGCCTGAAACATCAACTTAGAAACCTGATTTACATCCAGGGGTGCTGTTGATTTGCAACAACAATTTTGGCAGCCATGTGGGACCTTAGAGGTCTCATTTTCATTGCAAAAAAGTTGATGTGCATCAGCTGCAATTTTCTTTCTTAAAAGAGCTATAAGTTGCACATCCGATGACTTTAAGTAAGAAGAATCAGCTGGTTTTAGCAGTGCAGACCTGAAAAATCATGAGAAGAATCACTACAAGGTCAAGAGCCGGAGAAGAAGAGGCACTGTTTACATACCTGTAGTTATCTCCAAGAGTAAGGCAAAGTGGGAGGAGAATCCAAAGGTCTCCATCTCCACCAAATAGAACTCTCTCAACTCCTCCACCTGTAGGCCTTTCATTCAATCAACAAGGGTTCTAAGGCCAATTAGAATGGCACAAAACAACCCCTATGTCAATTTCACTGGCAACAGCAACCACTGCTCTCAATGCACAAAATCCAATTCCAATTACAGCCTTGAAGAACATTCCATACTTCACTGGAGAGAATCAGACTACTCCTGGTGATCATGTTAAAGACATTGCCAACCTTTGTGCAATTCATGAAATCAATGAGATGCAAGTTGCTGTCAAATTGCTAGCATCTTCATTCAAGGGGAAGGCTTTGCAATGGTTTAGAAGACTTGCCTCGATTCTATTCAAAATTGGAACTAGCTATGTGTAGCACTTCATGAGTAATTTGGAGAGAAGGAAGACAACTTGTCTCTTTTGGAGCAGCTGACAACCATCAAGAGAGCTCCCAATGAGCAACTGACTGATTTCAACTTCAGATTTTAAAGGACTTGGGAGAGAATTCTAGTGGCAGTCAGGCCAACAGTAGAAGGTGTTTTTTTTTACTATCTCAAAGCTCTAAATTTTGATATTTCTATGTTAATTCAGTCCATGAGAGGCACAACTATCCCCATTGCTTATAGCATTGCCATTAGAGCTGAAAATTGTGTGATCCAAGCTGGCAAACTAGCCCCTAGACCTCCCATGCCATTGTTTCCAAGTTTAGAGAGCCCAAACACTAATCAAGCACCTAATTTGGCTCCTTCTCCCACTCCTAGAAATCAGAATTCAAGTGAAGCTTCCACTTCATCTTCTAGTGCCTCAAATGAACTTCAAGAAGTCATGAAGCAATTGCAAAATTTAGGTAATGAGCTGGTTACTCTCAAGAGGCAACAAGCCCAAAGTTTTAGACCTTCCTTCCAGCCTCAAGCTCAGCCTAACAGAAACCATATCAACCTCATAGACCACCCAATCCAACTGCAAATCTAAATCAAGCAAGGCCTCCTACCAACAGACCATTTCAGCCCTATAATCCAAATGTTATATCTGCCTCTAAGGCATTGGTGCCAACACAAAACAACGTTGCTCAGGAGTATGATTGGTGTTTTCCATGCAATGAACCTCACAACCAATCTATGTGTTTCAACGGTGCCTTGAATCAAGCATTAATGGTGACAACTACTGGTGTGGAGGGTGAGGGTAGTCAAGGAAACAACCAACAATAAGAAACATTCTAGCAGTAATCAGCTCCAAATGACACCACACTTGTGAACTGGCAGGCAGAGGATTTTTGTGGCATAAATCAAATAGTCTCTCAAGGTGTTGCAGCTAACACAAGGTCAAAAAGAAGGAATTTGGGTGAAGAATAGCCATTAGCTCCAACCAATCCACAACCTTTTATGGCTCCACAAATGGTTGGAAAACAAAATCCAGTTGTAAATGCACAAGGGCAGCCAAGAATAGCTCCTAGACCAACTCAAATACCAGTTGTTGCTGCCCACATGCAAGGGATGAATATGCAAACCAAGGGACAGCAAAGAGATCCTTCATCACCATTTAGTATCATTGATCAGATGAAGAAGACAAATGTAAATATATCAATGTGGGAATCCCTATCTATCCCAGGCTAGAGAGATTTGCTACAAGCTGCCATGAAGGACTGGCCAACTTCGAATCAGCAAGTCCAAATGCAAGAGAAAGTGCTCACAAATGTTTCCCAGCCTAAAGGGAATCATGGAGGACAGCAAGGTAAAATGTTGAAGCCCCTCCTTTTTATGTCTCATTAATCATTCAAAACCAATTAGTGCAGAATTGCATGATAGATTCCGGGGAAAGTAGCTCAGTGATGCCCAAGAAAATAGCTGATCAACTAGGACTTCAATATGAAACCATATCCAAAGGAGTAGTGCAGTTGGATGGGATAGTAGTAACAACAGTTGGGGTGATTAAAAACTTGAGTCTTACCTTGCATGCATGTCCAAATGTTTTTGTTTTACAAGATGTATCAGTTATAGACCTTCCACCACTCTTTGCCCTATGTTTGTCAAGAGATTTCACAACCAAGATTAGAGGATATTTATCTGCTGATTGGTCACACATGCTGTTCAGAACGAGGAATGGAACCAAAGCTACAATCAGGTCTGAACCTATTGCAAACTTCCACATTGAGCCCTACACTCCAAGTCAGATCAATGCCAACTGTTCGCCATTTGATCAAGAAGATCACCCAAGCACTGATGAAGCTGACACCAAGGTTGGAAGCATCCCGGATCTAACTCTTGATGAATGGGAAAACAAGGTGCATGCTTTTGATCCTTATCAAGAAGTAGAAGAATCTGAGCTAGGGGTCTATTGTATACATCAAGAAGATCAGCCCATTCCTAGCATCACCAAGCCAAACCACAAGGATGACAATGAGGTATGGCAGCTGTTTTTTGATGGATCAAGGAGTAGATAAGGTGTAGGAGGTGGAGCTATGCTTATTTCACCTCAAGGAGTAAAGTACTATTTAGCTTTTAGATTTTAGTTTGCATGCTCCAATAACACTGTTGAATATGAAGCCTTGGTGCAAGGGATGCATTGGGAAATAAAGAGAGGAATAAAGAACTTGCAAGTCTTCGGTGACAGTGAGTTGATTGTCAACCAGGTCAAGGGGAAGCATGCTGTCAAGAATGATCTACTCAAGTGCTACAAGAATAGGGTGTGGGACCTCATTGAAGATTTTGAGGGTTTTGGCATCAAATCAATTCCTAGGAAAGAGAACCAAGCTGCTGACAGGCTTGTAGCAGTTGGGGCAGCCTTTGATGTTGTGGAGAGCATTCAAAAAGATAAGGTATAGCCAAACATCCATGTGATTGTGAGGCCTTCAGTGCCAGATAACAATGTAAGTTGGAAAGTGTTTGAGAATGACCAGAAAATCATCCATTTCTTACAAGAAGAAGCTGAGTTCTCAGCTAAAAATCAGGAAAAATTAGAACAGCAGTATGGTGACCAAGTGGTACAGCTGAGAACTAACAAGCTGCCCAAGGGACTTATCACTTTGGAGTCCATTTTCAATCCCAATGATCAGTTTAGGAAAGAGAAAGCAAACATTTAGGTCAAGAGAGAAGATTCAGTATCCATCTTGGTGGAAGAGAACAAACCATTGCAAATTAGAAAGATGACAACTGAACAAGAAAGGTACGAGTTCATACAGCTGTGTCAAGAGTTCCCTGATGTGTTTGCTTAGAGCTACGAAGATTTGAAAGGTTTCAATCCCAAGTTAGCTCAGCACACCATTGAGTTAGACCTAAATACTAAGCCCATCAAGCAAAAACAAAGGCTAGTCAATCCACACATGGAACCTCTCATGAGGAAGGAATTGAACAAGTTGATTGAGTCAAGAATCATATTCCCAATCAAGCATTCTAGTTGGGTTGCCAACTTAGTTCTAGTCAAAAAGAAGAGTGGAGAGATCAGATTATGTGTTGACTTCAGAGACTTGAATAGAGCATCTCTCAAGGACCATTACCCACTCCCTTCTATGGAGCAAATTTTGTAAGTTGTGGCTGGCTCCAAGAGGTTTTCACTACTTGATGGCTACTCGGGCTACAATCGATTATGGTGAAGGAAGAAGATCAGGTTCAAGACAGCCTTCACAACCAAATGGGGAACTTATGCATATAGGAAAATGCCATTTGGGTTGTCCAACGCTGGAGCTACCTTCCAAAGAGCAATGGACATGGCATTCAAAGGTTTGATTAACAACGTGGTGCTGATATACCTTGATGATATCAACTTTTTTCAAAGAATGCAGCAAAGAGACCACCTCTCTCATTTGAGACAAGTCTTCCAAAGGTGTAGGAGATTTGAAGTGTCTTTGAATCCTAAGAAGTGTATCTTCCTAGCACATGAAGGAAATCTCCTTGGCCATATTGTCTCCAAAGAAGGATTAGCAATTGATGCAGAGAGGGTTGAAGCCATAAGATCACTACCATTGCCAAGCCAAAAGAAGGCCCTTCGAGTTTCTTGGGAGAATAAACTTTGTTCGAAGGTTTGTCCCATTTTGTAGCCCTTGTCAAACCTATCACCAAAATGTTAAAGAAAATCATGGCTTTCAAGTGGACAGCAGAAGGCAAGGAGAGTTTTGAAGCAATCAAAGAAGCCATCTCCCAAGCACCAACTCTCATCAACCCGGATTTCTCCAAGGATTTCATCCTCTATGCATTTGGAGGTAATGATACTATTTCTGCCATTTTGGTACAGCAAAACAAGGACAATGATGAGCAGCCAATTGCTTTCTTCAACCAAAGCCTAGATGACTATGAGGTGAGATATTCTTTTATTGAGAAGCATGTACTTGCAATAATCAGAAGCTTGAAGAAATTCAAGCATCTAGTCTCAAACAACAAGGTTCAATTATTGGTCTCTCATGCGAGAGTAAAGGACTTCCTCCTCAACAAGGATTTGAATGAGAAAAGGGTAGGTTGGATCACTCGTGTCATGGAGTATGACATTGAGATCAAGGTCACCAAGCTGGTAAGAGGAAAAGGATTGTGTGAGCAGCTGATTCTGGGAAAGCAAAAAGGAGTATGCAATAAAGAAGAGGTTGTTTTGACAGATTCAAGACAGCCATGTGCAAGGTAGCACTCAAGAAGAGGGTAATGTTGTCCCCACTCCTTGCTGGACCCAAGGTATAATGCATTTCCTAAGCACAGCCTATGCCCTCCGAGATGAACAAAACCCAAAGAAGACACTTTAGATTGTAGGATGTCCCATATGCCATAGTGGACGGTGTTTTGTTCAAGAAAGATGTGAATGGAGTGCTACTTGAGATGCATTATCACAAATCAGATTCATAGGGTGTTGGAAGAGTTCCATGGTGGACCAACCGGTGATCATTTTGCACCAAGAGTGACAGCTCTAAAAAAATCATGAAGGCTAGTTATTATTGGCCCAACATTTTCAAAGTGATTGCTTTGCATGGATCAAAAGGTGCAAGAATTGTGCATTCTTCACAGGTAAAGAGAGGCTTGCTGCCCTTCCATTGCATCCAATTTTAGCTGACCAGCCATTCATGCAATGGGGTTTGGACTTCATTGGAGTCATTAATCCCAATTCAAGCCAAGGGCATAAGTGGATTTTGATGACCACAGAGACTACTTCACCAAGTGGACTGAAGCAAGTAGCACTCAAGTAAGCAAATAAGTCTAGCATCTTATACTTCTATGAGGGGATAGTAACTAGATTTGGCATAACTGCTACAATAATCTCAGATAATGCATTAGCATTCATTAGATCCAAGGTGACTGAGTGGGCTGTCAAGAACGGGATCTACCTAAGTACTTCATCAAACTACTACCCTCAGGGAAATGGCCAGGCTGAATCTACAAACAAGAACTTGTTGAGGATCATTAGGAGGACTCTTGATGAGAATCGAGGTCTTGGCATACCAAACTGAAATCAGCCTTATGGGTTGATAGGATAACTCCCAAGAGATCCACAGGTAACTCGCCATTCGGATTGTTTATGGAAGAAAGGCAATCTTTCCCATGTCACTTGAGTTACCAACATTGGAACTCATGAAGCAATTAGAGTTGCTAGAGTTTGGGCCCATGGAGGTGAGATATGCAGAGTTGATGGAGCTCCAAGAGATCAGAGATCAGGCATCCCAAGCAATGGAGAAGGATCAAGCTTTGATCAAGAAGACCTTTGATAGGAAGGCCAAGAGTAGATCTTTCCAAGTTGGAGATCTAGTGTTAAAATGGGATGCAAGATAGAGAAAACCGAGAAGGAATTCAAAATTTGATGCCATTTGGAGTGGCCCATACATGGTCATAAAGTGTAAGGACAGCAATGCCTTCCAATTGTCTTCATTGGATGGCGAAGAACTGTAGATTCCAGTCAATGGAATCTATCTAAAGCATTGCTACTAGAGGGAAATTCTCCACCTTGTAAATATTAGCTTAGGTTTTCATTCCTCCAAGTGCTTGTGCACATTGTTTTGTTGTAGGTTGTTTTGCTTTCCCTAAGTGCTTTGGCACAGCTTGTTGTTCCTGGGAATGTGTTTGCAGGCCTTGCTCCATCAGGTGATTTTCCATGTTCCTCTTTGCAACATTCTAGTCAGTTGGGGTATTAAACAGAGAATCAAGTGACTCCATGCCCAATGGATTGCTTCAGGCAACTGGTAACTTCATCCAGCAGGCAGATGACCCCTCTGAGTCACCAAAATTGTTATCCCAAATGTGCCCCCTGCTCATTTTGTGGCTAACTCCTTTACATCTTTCCTTCTCTTGTGCCTTAGTCAAAATATTTTGTTTTCCAGGCACTCAAAACCTTCTGAAATGGCACCATTGGATAGAACTCTTTCTCAGCTTTCCAGAAAGGTAAATTTTTCCTCCTAACTCCACGTATTTTTCAAGTTATGGCTCAGTGGAGTTTTGGTGGGAAATTTTTCCCTAGAAGGCCCGCAGCCAATCAAGAGCTGCCACGTGTCCAAGGGCAAAAAAACACCAAGCGACCCGAAGGAAAAAATGGTCAGGAAGGGCCCACACCCAATCAGAACGTGCCATGTGGCACCTGAAGTGGAGGAGCACGGGGAAAATTTGAAAAATTTTCCAAAGATCAAATGGGTAAAAATTCAAACTTTTTGCCCGCCGATCCGATTTTGGCCTGTTTTTGCCCTAAAACTTCAAATTGCCATATCTTTCGATCCAGAGCTCAGTTTTTCACATTCTTTATATCAATGGAAAGATGGTGAAATTCTCTACATGATTCCGGGGTCAATTTTGCATTTTGGTTGAGTTTTGAGAGAGAAAATCAAGAAACACCTCTGGTACGTGGCCATGAATAGAACTGACGTTTCAACCACCGTTTTAATGAAGAATGGCTCGCATTCTCTCCCAGCATGGTTAAAAATGCCTGGGAATGGGTTTTTCAGGTCACCCATGCTATTTTGAATGCAATTTGGTCAATGGTTGAATGGCTTGCATGTTTTCCCACGTTTCTCTCTCCTGGGGGTCGTGGCTTGCACTGTAAAAGCCAGAATGAGTTCATTTTGCAAGGAGAGACACCTTTTCAGCTCTGCAACTTCCTTTTCTTCCTTCTTTGGCAGAATTTGTGAAGAAATTTTTACCTTTCCATGTAATACAACACTTTTTCTTGCCTCTGGATCACTGTAATGCACTGTATTGGATCTGAATGTTGATATATGTTCTGTGATTAAATTCCTCAATCCTTTCATATATCTATCATTGATTTCTTGATCTTTCATTACATTTTGAGCATTTTGTGCATGTTTTGTGTTGTGTTTCCTTGTGGATTGTGTATTTCATGCAGTCAGGTGTCTACAACTCCTTTGGTGCATCACCTTAGCATTAGTTTTAGTTTCTTTTACTCTCTCTATCTTTGTCTCCTTGGAATCTAGAGTAGGATTAGGATTCAAACCTCTGCAATTGTGCAAATAACAGATCTGATCAGAGGAGTTTGAGGAACCAGCCTCTAACTGAGATTCCTCTCTCATATTACAAGTCCCATACTTGGAGAGAGTTTCAATGTTGTGTAATCACACTGATGCCCAAACATCAACTTAGAAACTTGATTTGCATCTAGGGGTGTTGCTTTGATTAGCAACAACATAACCCACTTGTAAGCTCCTGTTGTTTATCGATCTCCCTTTCACGCGCTTCGTTATACTTGAGTCGTCTCTCCTCCCTTTCCTTTTCAGTCATTATATCAGCCATCTATCCCCAACCTAGCTTCCTCACCAAGTGCTCAGAGTGGTTTAGCTAGCCATAGGAAATGCCTCTAAACCCATGGTTACCATCAAGATTTTGATCACCAGGGGATAGCATGTAGAAATGATCCTTTGGGCTCTCATAAAAACTCAAACTCAACAACTTCTGGATAGGAATACATGGAAATGGCATATTCCAGAGTGTAGCTAGTCAATACTCCCTTCCACCAATGATCTATAGCACGGGTCCACATTAGATCAGCATCTTGCAAGTTCTGATATGTTTCTTGGGTCCAAGGGTGTGATTTATAATACCACCCCGATCTAGATGTATAAGTCGAGATCCATTCAAATAACTCTATTGGGAAAAATAGAAGAAGGTTTCATACAACTCATTATAAAGAGTGTCCTCCACCCATCTTCGCATGTTAAATCCAGTCCAGTGAATGAATCTCTGAGCAAATTCATCCTCTCGTTATTTTAAACCAATCTTCAATACCTTCAAGTGTCAAGTGCTCCGCCACCACTTTTGCATAGATCATGATGTATGCCATGTTCCACTACAACTTCAAAAAGAGGTCCCGGCAACGGAACCAAGATGTAGTCATTTTTACACCCCACTAAGAACAAGGGAACCTCATGCATGCCAGCCTATCACCTAGCGGGCGTTGGGCACTCACCCAAGGTGTGTGAGAGGGAGCCAAGTCTCTCTTTTATGTGAGTTCAGTGGAAGGCATACTTCATGATTTTGACTTAGTGATTTAACAGACATGAAGAAGCTATAGAGCTCAGGATGGCTTCTACACCCCTTCAGTCATAATAGTAACAAAGCGCGCAATAGAATTAACTAGAACCAGGAAGTTGTAAATCCATAATTAGACTAACATTCAAGTAAAGTTCATGATTATACAAGATCAAAAGCATAGTGGAAACATGTAGATAATACAAGAAGGAGATCTTAACATAAACATAGTGGTAACCTTATCACATTCATTCATAGTATTACTCCAAAACATCATAGAGAGGTGGACCATAGTCATGCGCCATATCTGGATCCATACATGTATGCTTACAAAATAAAATTTTCATTCCCCATTTCCCCATTACATCCTTCCTAGAATCATCTACCCAATTATCCCATAGTTCTCGCAGTAATTCTACAGAGCTTCACTACCTCACTTGTGTCTCTGTTCTTTTCCAAGGGCGTGCATATAAATAGGCATCTGAGCTCTAACAAACTCCTCTGCAGCCTCAAATTTGGCCCCAAGTGTCAAGGTGTGGGTCGCCCTAGGCACATGCCTCTCCATGTCATGATTAGCTTTTTGGATCTTCCTATCACAAGGTATATTCCTTCCAGGACACCCTATCACCAAGATGGAACCTTATCCAAATAGAACACATTCTTCATGTGTTCTGTCCAAAAGGCTGAAAATGGCTAAGTCTGACCAGTGCTTCGCACGGCACGTGCATCCTTGGTTCTCCAAGAACCCCTTTTGTATTATGCCTTACACGCCTTCACTTTCGCACTCCCTTTGGTCATGCACACCTACACACCTCTAATATTTGAAGCTATATCGGGGCCCAACATAGCCACAAGTGTAGTGGGCGGTTGAGCCCAATTTAAACATAAATGAAACCAAGCCCATCGTGAATGTGGGATAAAGCCCACAATAGAAATAACAAAGCGACGCATTTGAAGGTACGGGGATTGACCCCATGACCAATATCACATAAAACTTAAACCTCGTCACCGAGCCAAGAGGGCTCGGTGAGTCATATAATCAACTAGTTGTTATTTTAAATAGCTTTTGGCTAGTGATTTTGGGTAAGGTAGAATTGAGCAGCTTTATAGAAAACGTCAATTTTGAAGCTTTTAGAGTCGAATTAGACTTCAATGTAAAAAGGAAAGTGTTTAGAATTCAAAGAGGAACAAAATGAATTCATTTATTCTTCATGAAGTGATATATATTTCTATGTAGGTTTTTTCTTACATAATTACACGGATATCACACTACGCAGATACTACAAAGCCACGTATTGAATACATAATGATTTTATGACATTTTTAGATTTTCTAAATCAGAATCACGTATTTAAGTAGGTGAAATTGATCTATTAGTAACTTTGGAAGGAAAAAATTGTAATTCAAGTGTTAATTAATAGATCGATTCATTATTAAGTGAATCGGGAGGCAACTCATTTGGGTGAACTCACATTAGCAAGCTTGTGGATTATTTTATTTCATTTTTTCTGATTATGATCATATTTTAAATTTAGTATAAGGAATTGAATTGATTGATTTATAAAATAAATTGACTTCAAAATTAGATTAAGTTAAAATGTGAGAATCCTTTATCAATAATAAAAAGTGAATGCATAATCAATTTTGGATTATAAATCAGATTGGTGTGCATCTATAAATTCACCTTGTGATCAATTTTAAGGGTTTTGTAATATTTCTAATTAAATCACAAAAGTTGCGATAAGAAGAAAAAATGATCTTTTAAGAGAAATTGGAAAAATTAGGGTTCAAAATACCCAAAAGTAAATCCATAAACACTCTTGATCAATTTTAAATTCAAGATTCGAAAATTTTTAAAATAGTACCCAGGGGGTAAAAACCATTTTCAGATTATTATTTTGTTTTTCCTTAATATCATTAACAACTTCTACAATCCCTTAGCCAATCCACTCTTCAGCTTTTCTTTCTTTATTATAACTCACCTATTTTTTCTTATACTTCCGAACTTTTATGCATTCACCTTTGATTTTAGCACATTCATCCACTTTCTTGTTTTGCTTCACAAGATTTCTTCTACATTGTCTAGCCTTATGTCCATACTTGTCACAATTATAACAAACAATATCATCTGATAAAGGAGAAAAATAATTAAATATTATACTTGAAAAACCATCTACAATTCTATTCTATCCATCCTCATTCTTATTATGTCTAAGAGTTTCCATACTTCTTAAAAACGAGCTATATGCCCATAGTTGTGGCATTTATAACATACAATCCCATTCCCTTTGTGTTCTAAAATGAATTATAGTTTATATTTGAAATCCCATAATAAATTTCATTTGGATTCATCTTCTTATCAAAACTTCTTGTATGAGATATATAATCTACAACTTTATGACCAAACTAATTGCATGAAAAAAATAACCATAAAAATAATTCAAAAACCTAGTTATATCATGTTGTTTTGAGGAAAAAAATATTCTACGACTTTCTAAGCTATCTATATGGGGAATTATTGAATTCTTAGGAACATGAATCTCCTTCTTCCTATTGCTTTCTTCTATATTTATTTTACTTTAAGGAACCTAAGTCTCACTCACTTTACTGCTTCCATTTATGATTGAACCTTTAAGAGCATTTACATATGTCTTAGATTTTTCTGAAAATTGTTTGGAGGTCCCCTAATTTTCTCACAACCCAATACCAATTTTAATAAATGGCGATCTCTGATTACTGATAATTTCACTAATATTTTAGTACTCTTCTCAAATTTGAGGCAATTGTTAAATTTAGCATTAGTATTTTCAAGTTCATTTCTTAGAAACTATTTCATATTTAAACTTCTCAAAATTTTCATTCTTTTTTTTCAGTTGGGTTCTCACAACCTCATCCATCTTCTTCATATCTTCAAGTTGATTCTTTAGAATGATGATAATGTTTTGGAATTATTAAAGGTCTTGTGATAGATTTTATTTTGAAGCATCATATTCTTCTTCAAATTTCTAAAGCTATTGTTTTTATTTCTTGTTATTCTTTCTAAGAATAGTGATCTCTTCTAAGGCACTGATGAGATCTCCTTCATGATCCACCTCAACATCTTCTTCATCTTCTAAAATGAACTCTTCTTTGATTTCTCTTGTCTCCATTTCCATGAACAATGGTTCTTCCTTTTCACTCTCAAGGTATCTTTCATCACTTTCCTTGGATGAGTCACAACTTTCTTCTTTGGTATAGAAGTTTTTCGTGTATAAGTTCTTCCTTTTTCTCAACTTACCTTTCTTATGTCTCTTATTAGACTAATAATATATGTTTCCTTCCTCCAATTTTTTGTCTAATTCACTATCACTATTTTTATGTGAACATCTAGAAGAAAAATGTCCTACTTTACCACAATTAGAACACTTGAAGGGTAACATACCTTTATATTTTCCAATTTTTTTCTTCATCTTTCTAACAAAATTAGCCTCTTCCTGATCTTATTCAACACTTGAGAAGTCATGTGACTCAAGATTTTTTTCTTCATCTTATCTAATGTTTGTAAGAATGCCTCTCACTTAGTTCATTTTTCTTTTTCATTCCTCATCTCATATGCAATAAGAATCCCATGAAGTTCATCCATTGTTACGGTACTTAAATCCTTCATTTCCTAAATTGTTGATACTTTGGAATCAAACCTCAAAGGAAGATATCTAAGAAAATTTTATAGAATAACCTCATATTTAAGTTCTTCTCCAAGATATCTTATGGTGTTGACAATTTCATCCACACAAAGAATGTAGCTAGCAAATTTTTCATCATCGTTCATCTTCAAACCCTCAAACTGAATTTTGTGTGTTTAAAGATTTGTTTTCTTTACTTTGACATATACTTCATATATTTTCTCTAGTTTATCCCATATATCCTTCGTAGATATAAAATGTATTACTTGAACAAACTTTTATTCATAAAATCCACCTCAAATACATTCATAGCCTTAACATTACTTTGATGTCCTTCTTTCCACTTGATCTGTTGGAGTGGTTTTCTAGAGCAAAATCACCACTAAAAATAGATTTCCAAATTTCAAACACAAGATACATTAAATAGGTGCGCATATTTATACTCCAAAATCATAATTAGTTCCATCAAATAATGGATCCTTATTTGAAGAGAAACCTTCTTAACTCGCCATGTGTGCTATGAAGATCTACCTTCTAGTAGTCAAACTTTTTTGAAGGAACTATATCTGATACTAATTGTTGAACACACACTAATATTGGGGGTGAATCAATATTATACAAAATTTTACTTATTTAAACATTATCATCCATAATAATAACAATCACATAAGATATAACAATTACACAACCATAGAACACAAGATTTATGTGGAAACCCTTTTGGGAGAAAACCACAGAGAAAAGATTGCTTGGATATACTGTCCAAATCCATCCCAAAACATCTCAATACATATTTGCAAGCACTATCCTACTAGGAAATTATACATCGAAAAATAACACGTGATTCTCTATGTACTTGGCTTCCCGAGGTCATCCCGAGACAACCAAAGTGTGTAATATTGAACAGTTATTAATGGGAAACTAAAGAACAGTCGGACTAAAAATTATTAATGTGAATTTCTAATAGTTTAATTAGTCAAAGGGGTAAATAGTGGCTATGAATGGGTAGCGTGAATTCCTTATGGCTAGATTCGGTGTTTTGATTTGAGTTCTTAAACTACTTTAAATCCTATCTTTTAAATAAATAATGGAAAAAGGTATAATTAAAATAAAAGACAAGTGTGTTTAATCTTTTAATTAACTAAATTCCTTCCCAATTAATTAAATAAAATGAAATAAACTATCTATTATATTTTTTTGTATTCTAACAATATTTTAAAAGAAATGAAATTGAAAGAAACTAATTAAAACAACTATTAATTTTGTATTTTTCAAGATTAAATAAAATAAATAAACAAAATAAATTCTACAAACACAAACACAAATAAATAATTAAAACTAAACAATTACTTCTAATTAAAATAAAACTAAAACATGGAGTAGTCGGATGTGGCTATTCCTCTATTGTAGGGTTGTCTAATAATGTTATTATAAAAGAATGTATTTGAAAGTTATTAATCTAAATAAAATAAAATAAAACTTCTTCTAGCAAAGCTTCACCTCAAGGGTTTTCCGGAAAGGGAAAAGCTTCTCGGAAGCAATTTCCTCTTTATCGTGAAAAATTTCCTCATCAAAACAATTCTAGATTTATTAAAATAAATGACTAGTAAAATAGGGACAATGACTTCTTCACTTCTTCCTCCAAATAAATTCCCAAGAAGATCCACAGGGATAAGCCGAGAAGAAGTTATCAAGGGAAGATATAAGAAATAATTTTAAAGAAATACTAGAAATAAAATAAATGTATTTGAGACATGATGGAATCTACCACTTCTTTTAATTTTAAACAAATGACTTCTTTGGAATAATTAAAATAAAATTATTCAAAGATTCAAATAATTGAAGTACAACCCAAACCTCTGGTTAGTACTATATTATAGTAGCTTCCCAAAGGTAAGATGTGTTTTTGTCTCCTCACTTTGTATCCTCTTCCAAAGATGAAATCCAACTAATCCTAGGATGTACGGATGTTGGATGGTAACAAAGGAAAGTAAAAAAATGGATATGGTTGGCTTGCTGCAAGAAATGAATGAAAGCATATAAAGAAAGAACAAATTAATGAGTTGGTTATCTAGGTATTTCCTCTCAAAAATTTAGCAGTATAAATTTACCTCAAGAATGTGAAAAATCCAACCCATCATTTGGGTAAAATCTTGGTTTTTATAAAACTTGGGGAATAATGAGTCTAACAACACATGTCCATCAAGAAATTATAACACATAAAAATAATGGGCAAATAATAGTCTAAACATAGTAAACCAAGAAAAGAATTCCAATACAAATCTAATGATCCTAAAATTAGGTCAAATGGTTGAGAAATGAGTGAAAAAATAACTCCCAAAATATTAAAACATTGAAAAATGTGTGTTTTAACTCTTGAATTTAAGGAGAAGGGACCATCGGTGTTGACATAGGGCGGTTGCATAATCGCAACTACAACTATAAATACTAATGTGATAATTGTGCAACCTTCGGGGTGGTTGCGTAACCATCGCTAAAAATAAAGTTAAAATAAAAAAGTGGTCTTGAATGTAAAATTTAATTTTGGAGACAAAATAGGATGGTTGATTTGATTCAAAGGAGGGATGTAAAGGGAAAAGGGAGGGATCTAGAACTCATTCTCATTTTGGAAGAATTTTTATCATCATTGCAGACATCATGTTTTCCATATTGCACCATGTAATTTTTGGGTGCATCTATATTTCCTCCTCAAAAGAGCATTTTAGCCATGAATGGGAAAAAAGTATTTATGAGAATTTCACTCCCAAATGAGAGGGTTAGAAAATTTACCTCATCCGACCATATGTTGATTCAATGTCCTGTCGATCCTTCCTACTTCCTAATATGTGTTATATAAATTTCATTTCACTATTTTTAATATTTATATTAGTTTTGTACATTTGCTAAATTTAGAGCTCGGATTACTTGTGAGCGTTTCATTTATGCGTATAGTCAAATTGGTGGGTATTTATAAATGATGGTGATGGACCTAATGGGAGTGGATGGGGCTCATGAACATGTTAGAAAAAAAAGAGATTTGGTTTTTGTCTTAGGCTCTAGAATTTTCTTTTTTAATGCATTCAAGGAGGATTTCAAAGAAAATTATAGCCAAAGTGATTGTAAGAGGTCTCGAGAGAGATAGATAGGGAGAGTTCCTTCATTGTTTAGTCTTTTTTTACACATATGTTGATTTATTTTTTAATTTTTGGCTCATGATTGAGCATTTTGACCACAATTTCCTTTCGGTAGGATGATGTTGTACTAAGACATTGGAAAATACATATGTATGATTATATTTTTGTCAAAATCCCTTTGAAAAAAATTTTCTTTATACTTTACTTCATTTGTGCACTCTTGTATGGTTATGAATGTTCACTATTTTTATATTTTTGAATCCATGAAATAGATGATAATATAATATGGTAAATAGTACGATGCACATGGTTTCAAATCATACTTAGGAAACTTTATTTTCAAACAATACTTAGATGTTCCATTCCATTGGAAAAATGTGTTGAAGATGATATGATTATAAGATGATCTCAACTTTTTTTTACCCCATGCAAATATTAAGATGTGAGGGCTCGTCACCAAGATCCAACAAGGATGTGAGATATATGATTGAATAATGTGTCAATAATAATGATGATCAAGAGACAATAATTTTGATAAAAATTTATTCAGGAACCTATATTGTAATCCCAATCAAGATTAATTAACCAGGTTCATAACGATTTTATCTTAAAATTCTTGACTATACTTAGATATGTGGATCTGCAAGATCTAGTTCATGAATAATTTTCCCTCCTAACATGAGCCTCTAAAGAACTTTCTTGGGAATTTCAGGCATTCAAGCACTCATCTTTTATTTCTTTAAGGTTTTATTGACATAAACCCTAAAAATTGCCCCATGCTACTAGTAAGAAGCATGGGCTCATCACTGAGGAAAAAATGTAGATGAGTAAGGGCATATTCTTCCTTTTGCAGCCTTATGTTACTAGTAAGAAGCATGGGCTCACCACCAAATACTGGGAAGGATAGAAAATGTAGTTATTTGTAATAAGAATATATGTATATTTTGTATTTTATCTTTCCTTATCTTATATTGTGCTTTTTGGGAGGGAACATTTTCACATGATCTCAACCCCACGTAACTAGTAAGATGCAAGGGCTCATCACCAAATACTAAGATGGGTGAACATAATTTCGAGGTGAAATTCTTAGAATGTTTTCATTATGGAAAGATATTTTTAGGTAGAGATCTATAATCGGGAAGCTTATAAAGAAAAATATAGGCAAGAAACACTTGAATTGGAATAAACCATAAAAAGTATGAAGCATGGAAGTCCTTATAGGATAAATGTAAAAATTTGTCTCATGAATGGAAATGATGATAAAAATATATGATTTTAGAGTGTGAAGAAATTATATAAGTTTCATGATTGAGAGATTTGCCAATGTTTGAAAGTTTAAAAATCACTTGAAAAGTAAGTTTCCATAGTACAATTTTAACTAAATGACAATACAAATGACACAAATCGATGAGAATACAAAATGACAAAGATGGATATGCAATGATTATATACTGAATGTTCTAGGTGATGCAAGTCAATGGATTCACCGAACTCCTCACCTTCTAAGGTCTACAGGACGATAAATAATATTCTTAAAATTTTCATTTTCTTAATAGGTACCTAGTACTTTAGGTTTAAAATTACAACCTATGCCTACTATTCTATCCATCTCAAGGTCTAATCTTAGTGCAAGATCACCTATTTGAATGGGACATTCGTAAACCTCTTTATTGTGTTCTTGAAAAAAGTGTGTATGAACTTGATGATGTTTTTTATGATTTGTTTTCTACATAGGGAAGTATGGTCATGTTGGACATATTTTGTAAAGGTTTCGTGTCTTGTAGAAATAGAAACTTTCATTCTTGACACATTTGTGTCTAGACCAAGGTTGGGAACCGGAGAATCCATAGAGGTGTCTTTAGTGGAGATCATTTCACACTTAACATCATCTTCTTCCTCTGATACTTCTACTATACATGTCTATGAGATCATCAGAAGGAAGAGAGGCTAGACCAAGGAAATTTCAAACTCCTTGCAATTCAAAGGGTAAAGTGATTGGTGAATCACTCTCTAAGATTTTACAATTTATCTCATAGTTTTTGTGGATACAAATTCTACAGATGCAATCTTATTTGTATTTTTTTCACCATTTCAATCATTTTTGACTTATCAACCTCAACTTTTGGAACCTGCTTGGTAGTTACAAATGATTCTTGTTATCCAATTTAGCACCCCTACAAATTATACAACTAGATAAACCTGAACGCAGGAAATTTAATGGAGACTCAATGAAGAAGTCATCAAAGATGTTGTCGATCAGTGCAGGAAAATATAGTTGGGAAGCTATAATAAAATGCATCCGGGAAGCTACAAAAAGATGTATTCGGGTAGCTACATGAATATGAAGTTGATATGTTGTAGGAAAATTCGGATGGGTGACTCCAAGAAGATGTAGTCGTGAGGTTGTAGGAAGATGCATTCGGGTGGCTACGGAACATACTATCAGGTGCGGCTGAGGATGGTCAATTTGGGTGACATGATGTGAGTTTTTGCCAAGGTTCATGGATGTTATTAGCTGATAGTAAAATTTCCCGCTATTAGCCGATAGTAGGATCAAGCACAACAAAGGAGTTCGACGGGGTCACGGTGATAGAGGTGTTGGTAGCATGTACGGATGTTATTGGTAGGCAATAGAAGGAATGTTACCAGCCGGTAGAAGGGTTTAGAATGTTATCGGATGATAAAAGGGTTTGTTATAGTGTAACCAATCATCAATAGCTTAGAATGCGGTCCAAATGACTCTAGAATTGATGTTGTCGACTACCAACATGAACACATCAACTATGGGCTGAACATCAAAGAAATTAGTACAAGGTAGCTCAATTACCAACATTAATGAGGTATGGTGACCTTGTATTCTCTACACATAAAGTACTCTCAAGAAATGGATTCATATGGTTTCCCATACCTCTTTTCGATAATTAATGTAAGTTATTGGTTGGTGGGAGTAGAATTCTAGTTTCTCTCTATATAATGTAAATCAACCCATATTAAGGGGGTGTTTTTAAAACATAGAGGAACTCTATCAAAATTGTTCAGTTACTTTTATGAGTTTTAGGCCTCAAATTTCAACATTCTATAAAGGATTCTTTCCTTGTTTCTACTTTGTAATGGATTATACATCCTTTTAAGCAATAAAATTTATGTTTTTGGATATTTATTACCTATCTTTTGTTATATTGCATTCCTTTCCTTTGCATTTGTATTTGTATTTTCATACTTTATTCTTCTTGCAGGACTCAAATCTATTGTGCTCTATAACAATGGTGGTTTGAATGATTTTTAGATGTGGCACTTTTGTCCCCCTCTAACTTTTTTCCTTCCTATTTTCACTCACTTGAATATCTCCACACCTTGTTCTTGGTTTTATCACTTTCCTTAGTTTATGATTTTAATTTTATGTATCTCCCTCTTTCCTCGATCCTTGGAATTTCATGTTAGTGTTAGGTAGCAACATTTCCCTTTTTAGGAGTAGTTATAGCATTAGGAATAGGTAGAGGAATTCTTCCTTCTCCAAAGGCCTGTCTCGGTTTGAGTCCCACAACTTGGAGACATTCCCATGTTGTTTCAAGCCCCAGGTTAAACTGATTTGGGATGGGTGAAAATTTGATCTCCAATAATTTTGGCATGCCACTGGGACCAAATATTTATCTTCATTATTTTTGAGCTTTGGTATGTGAGTTGGTGATTTCTATACTTTGGAGGCTTATTTCCACACATTTGGTGACTCCAATCTTCAAATCAAATAGTTCTAATAGTGTTAATTCTTAGGTTCATGAGAATAATTTAGATAAGATCCAAAATAGTGGAAGAAGGATATTTTTAATATCTGTAATTATCAACAAGGAGTGGAAGAAAGGGAAGAACATTTTAGAGGTCACCTTCACCATTGAATAGGACTCTTTCCAAACCACCTCTTAGTAGGCCCTTCTTGTTATCTACTAGAATTTTGAGACCTATTAGAATGGCACAACCAACAAATCTACCATTTGTTAGCTTTACTAGTAGCATTCCTCTTGCTATCAATACACGACATGACATTCCAGGAGAAACTTTGAAAAGTATCCCTTTCTTTACTAAGGAGAACCATACTACTCCAATTAACCATATTCAAGATATAGCGAATGTGTGTGCAGTTCATTAAATTATTGAGCAGGATGTATCTGTAAATTTGTTAGCTTCTTCATTCAAGGGAAAATCTTTACAATGGTTTAGGAGTTTAGCAGTAGGATAAATTACTAACTGGAATGAGCTAGGGATATCCCTTTGTAACTAATTAAGGGAAAATTCATATAACCTTTCCTTGTTAGAGTAGGTGACAACCATAAAAATGGCTCTTAAATAGCTCATGGAAGATTTTAAGTTCAGATTTCAAAAGACATGGTAAAGAATTCCTGCCCTCGTAAGACCAACTTCATAAGGTGGTTTTTTTACTTTGTAAGAGAATTAAATTTAGATATTGTTGTCATGATTAATTCTATGGGGCTGCAACATTTCCCGATGCCTATGTAATAGTCATTAGGATTGAAAAAAATTTGATGCAACTGGGAAACTATCTCCTAGACCACCCATGTCATTATGTTTGAATAGCCTCAATTTTCTCGGTCTTCTATTGTTCTTATTCCTCAATAGAATCCCCAACCCACTACCTCTACATCTTATTCTCCTACGAAAAAAATATGATGAAGAATGAATTCCTTGTTTATGAATATGTCCAAAAATTTATATCCTAGGAGAAACATCAAGCCCAATCTTATAGGAATTATTCTAATCGGAAGAAATATTTAAATCAAGTATTTAACCAAGGATATCATCCATATAGAAACCAACATCCTAATCAAAGATATGAACAAAATCATAAGAATAATAGGTGGAAAGGTCGAAATGAACCTCTTCTATTATAAATAATTGCTCCTCCTAGTCACTTTCTTCTACTAGCTTGTCGGGCATTGGTTTTGGTGTAGAATAATGTAATGCAAGAAAAAAAATGGTGTTTCCCATGCAACTAGATCCATAATCAATATGGTTATGCATATGCATTACATACTTAGTCCCTAATGGTTAAAACTTCTTCCAACCAGTAAGAGCCATTGGTAGAAGCACCCAATCCTAATGTGGAAGGAGCTAAAGATGTTAATCAAGACACAAATCTCATGTTCTTTGGAGCTAATGATTTATGTGCAATAAATCAAGAATCGGGAAGCTTCATAGACCTCATACTAATGTTGCTAATAATACCAGGTCTAAGAAAAGAATTTTGGAATATCATCCTTCAAATTTTTCTAATTAGAGAAATGTTGTCAACAAGGAGGAGGAGGTTACCATAGATAAAAACAAAATACCTGAGGCTCCTATCAAGGTAGTTTCCCCTCAATCAAGATGCATATTTCAACCTTGTAGTAGCCAAGAAAGGTAAATCTTGTATCATAGTTACAAAAATCCATGGTCCTCCCTTTCAACAATGTCATGAAAATGAAGAGGAAAATTTTCAATATGATAATGTGGTATGCTTTGTCTATCCCATCATAAAGGGACCTCCTATTTAAAGATCTCAAGTAGCTTCGTATGGTTGATTCAGTAATTCAAAAGACACATGTCATTTTCAACCTGAGCCTACAAAAGGAAGAGCAAGAAAATAAAGTTTTCAAGATCCCACCATTTTATATGTCATTAATTGTGGGAAAACACTTATTTCATAATTGCATGATAGATTTGGGGGCTAGTAGTTTTGTGATGCCAAAGAAAATTGCTAATATCATAGGTCTCAAAGATAGCCCTATTGCTGAAAGTGTCTTGCAGCTTGATGGCTCAATCGTTGGTGTCCTAAGAATAATTAAAGATCTTAAGTAAACCCTTCATGCCTTCCCAATCCCCGACCATAATCCATGATATACCAATCATTTATTTTCCTCTCATGTTTTCCATTTTCTTGTCAAGGGAATTCCTGCCAAAGTGGGTGGTTATTTGTCTTCAAATTGGACTCATATGCTTCTATGTAATAGATATAGTACAAGATTTACTATAGATATGGCTCAAGAGTCACCATATTTAGTCTTTTAATCCCACCCTCTCTAATCTAATTACCTAATACAAGAAAAACATGAACAAGAGTTAGTTTCATAAGAATAGATTGTTCCTCCTTTAATTCATGATCTTGTATTAGATGAATGGGCATAAAAACGTTGTGAATTTGATCCATATGATACAACTTTAGAAACTAGACTTGGAGCTTATTGAATTCTTGAATAAGAATCTACTCTACCTATACTATACTAAATTAAGAAAAGAACAGTGCTTGTGGATCGTGGAAGATGTTATTTCATGGATCTAGAAGTAGAAATGGAGTTAGGGTGGGGTTGTGCTAATTTCTCCTTTGAATGAGAAATTTTTCTTCTCTCATAGATTATAGTTTGCATGTTCTAATAATGTGGCAGAATATGAGGCATTAGTGCATGGTTTGCTAATTGTGGAGAAGAGGAAGATTAAATAAATGTAGATTTTTGGGGACACGGAATTGGTTATTCACCAAGTTAGAGGAAGTGTGCCACAAAGAATAAACTTTTAAAAGATTATAAACACATATTTTGGGATCTTTTGGAGGGTTTTGATGCTCTCAACCTGCAGGTGGTGCTAAGGAAGTTGAATAAAGAAGATGATTGGATGGAATCCCTTGGATCACGAGTTCTCACCTACCGAGGATTTTGTCAAAGAAATTGAGCATCACATCAAGGTAGTAGTTAGTCCATCTGTTCCAGACAATGAAACTAGCTAGAAATTTTTTAATACTGATGAATAAACTATTCAATTCATCCAAAATGAAGCTAAATTATTGTCGAAATGCAATACCATTTTCATGATAGCTATGGTGATCAAATTATTCAATTGAAGAAAAATAAATTTCCAAAGGGATTGGTCACCTTAGAGCATATTTTTAGTCTATATGATGAATTCAAAGGTGAAGAAAATAACATAACATCAAGGAAAGAAGACTTCCAGT
Organism: Taxus wallichiana var. yunnanensis; assembly: GCA_018340775.1. Taxonomy (NCBI): domain Eukaryota; kingdom Viridiplantae; phylum Streptophyta; class Pinopsida; order Cupressales; family Taxaceae; genus Taxus; species Taxus wallichiana. The sequence continues at coordinate 240,448,939 of CM031236.1, read as the reverse complement.
CGATTCTTTATTACACAAGGAAAAGAGCTTCTTGGAAAGTTATGTGATGAAAATGAGAAGCAAGATTTTATTTCCTTCTGTAAAAAATTTAGTGATGTGTTTTCTTGGGATTATGATGATCTTAAGCATTTTAATCCAAATATTATGCAATATTTCATAGATCTTGATCCCAATGTCAAGCCAATTAGGAAAAAACAAAGGCCAGTCAACCCTAAGATAGAGCCTCATGAGAAAGGAGTTATCCAAAATCATCGAGGAAAAATAATTTTTCCTATCAAATACTCTACATAGGTTGCCAATCTTGTCCCGGTTATAAATAAGAATGGGGAAATCATACTTTGTGTTGATTTCTGATATTTTAACAAGAATTCTCTAAAGGACTACTACCCTCTACCTTCTATGGAGAAAATTTTGCAAATTGTGGCAGGAGAGAGGTTTTCTATGTTTGATGGGTATTCAGGTTTTAATCAAATCAAGGTTAGGGAAGAGGATCAATTTAAAACTCTAGCATTTACAATAAAGTGGGGTACATATACCTATCATAAAATGCCTTTTGGTTTGTCAAATGCAAGTTCCACATTTTAGAGAGCAATTGACATTACTTTCAAAGGGTATATTAATGAGTTCATCCTTGTGTATTTGGATGATATTACCATTTTCTCTTAGTAGAGAAAGGATCATATCAGATCACTGGAGAAGGTATTTGAGAAATGTAGGTAGTATGGGGTGTTGGTGTGTGTGACTATCCAGTCATCATCCACATCACCTAGGTGAGTCATCTCACCTTGCGAGAGTCATAGGTCTTAGGAAGTCAAATGACAAGTGTCGATTACATAGAATCGACATTATCATTTACGTCATGCATCATCATAGGAGTTACATTCCTTATTTGGAATTGTAACTCCTCTTCTAGTGGCATCATATGCGTCAGTCAACGTCATATGCATCAGTGGCGTCATTGAGTTTCTTTCCATGTTTAGGCATGGGGGTTACACAACACCCCTATTTGTACTTCCTATTTTTTGATCTATGAGCATGAGCAGACCCATTCTTCTTACTTGCAATCTTCTTTCCATTGTTTTGAATCTTGCGTATTGCGTTGGCTTGACGTTACCATCGGAGTGCAACTTCATTGTGGTGCATCACTTTTTGACATCGGTTCTCACGAATCCCTCTTTCATGGTATCGAGTTGGTTTGATGGCGTGCACTCTTCGTTTCTCAGTTGTTTATTACTTCTGGTTTCTTCTCATTTCCTCATGTGCAAGTTTTTTTTTCGATTATCATTTTGGAATTATTGCTCACCTCATATTGAGGTTTCAGCAGTTGCAAGTTAAGGTATTTGGTTGGTTTTCTTATCAGCTAAGTTCGTATTTGGATATTTCTAGATCTTTGTGGCTGTCATTTCTGGGTTGTTTGTGTGTTTCTTGCTGGTTGTGTTCAGATTCAGTGCAGGGTAAAAGAAGAGCTCATTTTTTGGCGTGGACCTATGATTACTGGTTGGGATCGTTGTTTTTTCTTCACCGGTGTATACTCAGACTATTCCGAGCTTTTTCCTCATCGTTGTGGTTCCTTGCTGTCTCGAAGTTACCTCTGCCTGGTCTCAAAATGTTTTTGCGAGCCTGCTAAAACCCCTCACGTTTTTGCAAAATACTCACATTTTTGCCTGGTCTCTCACGTTTTTTGCAAAACCTCTCGCTTTTTCCTGGTCTCTCACATTTTTTGCAAAACTACTCACGTTTTCTTTTGTTCTAAGCATTTTCAACCTGCTTCCGCATGTTTTTTTGGGCCGTTCTGAGTGTTTTCTCCCTTCCAGGTGTTTTTTTGCCTGTCCTCAGGTGTTTTTCTCCCCTGGCTGTGTTTTCTCCTTTGTTCCAGGTGTTTAAACCTGTTCCAGGCATTTTTCTATCCCCTGGCTGCATTTTCAACTGCTTCTGCATTTTGAACTGTCCTAAGGCGTTTTTCACTCCTTTCATGCGTTTTTTGCTCGCTATTCTGGCATTTTTGGACTGTTAAGGTGTTTTTTCCTTCAGCTAGCATTTTTTGGCTGTTATGGCATTTTCTTATAGTGGACAGTCACTACATTATCTATTTTTACCTGCCTTTCATCCCCACGTGGCCTTCTTGTCCGCTGCCAGGTAATATCTCTCTAAAAATACGTTTTTTAATTCACTTTTCTTAAAAAAACGTGTTTGCATTCTTTTTATCTTATCACTCTTCTAAAAAACGTGTTGTTTCATTACTTTTAAAAGGTATAAGGTAAAAAACATTACATTTTATTGGCATTGTAAGTTTTTTGGCTTGTTTTATTAACCTTCCGTCGAGTGCCGAAGACGAAGGGTGAGGTCCGGGATTGGCAGGTGGCTAATCCCCCTCCTGTCTATACAAACAAACCCTATCTCAAATTCTATGCCATTTCTAATGGGCATACATACGACACCTTTTGCATGTGTTTAGGGCACTTTTTTAATCCGTTTGCAGGCTTATTGGCTTTTTCTCATCAGTTGTGGGAATTGGTTTTTGCTATAACTTTTGACTCGTTGCTCGGTTTTGAGCACTTCTTTAGTCAAAGTTGCATGTTTTTCGCACTCTAGATGATGGGATCATTATTTTTGTAAATGCACTAATTTTATAAAGTGCCACATTTTGGGGGGGTGTCTTTGTATTGCTTAATTCAGCTCATTTTCTTGAGCTTTGTTCTATTCCTTTTTGTGGACTTGTGAGCACGTCCGCCAGAATCTTACGACAAAGGGATTATTTCGTGTGACGTGAGATGTTGTTTCTCACAAATCTCTTTCTTCCCCCTCTTGCTTCTCTCTTTACTTTCAGTGCTTGCTTGCTTTGCGAGTGTCGATCTGTTGTGCCCTATGAACCTTGATTGTTGTCTCCACCATTACACGTTATTATGCTAATTGCAAGGTGAGTGACAAACTGGTTCTCGGAACACAGTCGCATCTGGTTGTAATCAACGCACTGAATTATAAAGTGCCAAACTTGGGGGTGTAATTTTGTTCTAGGGGGTTGTTATTGTCCTGGGTGTTGTATTACATGCAGACACATTATTGGCCGAGTTTGACGTCTTGCATTTGTGCATCTTGCACTTTTTGATTCCGCATCATGGAGGGTGCTCTTTCCAGATTTGAGCGTCATAGGATCGCCTTACAGCCTCCGCCAATTCTTACTGGGAGAGAGAACTATTCAGCTTGGCATGCTTCTATGGAACATTACTTCGCCTACAAGGGTCTTTCTCACTTCTTGGTTGGGCCTGTTCCTGCACCCACTGATCATCGTCATCTTAATGATTTTCTCAACAATTGTGACCGTGTCTTTGGTCACATGATGATGCATGTCTCTACATCTCAATGGGTTCACGTGGCAGACTCAGATCCACCCCACCATGTCTGGAGCATTCTTCAGTCCCTCTATGGAGACCCTTCACATACTGCACATTGTTGTTGCTGGCTGATTCAGTTGTCTCCTCTATTTTTTCATGTGATGACAGTTCCACTGACATAGACTCACTTGGTTCTACTTTTGATGATGAGGATTGTGCACCCAGTTCTGATGACGAGAGTACTATAGAGGAATCTTCTCCTCCTTCTCTCACTATTCCAGAGAGTGTTGACACATCCCACATCTCATCATATATTGAGTAGTCTCTTATACAATATCATACAGTCATCACACCCACCTCTTTTCCACCTTCAGTGTTTGAGGCCCATTTCACTCCTCAACCTTCCTTGGATGACTCATACATATCTGACATCACTCTTCTATTTGTTGAGCCCCCTCATTGGGATGAGTATCTGCCTGACCTTAGTTGTCTTTTCATAGAGAGCACACTTGTGATGTACTATAGGTTCCTCATCCATCTACAGGTATTTCGAGGAGGATTTCATCATCTCTATTGTTGGGAGTGCCCCTTCTGGGACTCTTGCCACTTCCACTTTTCCGGAGACCTTCATTGATCCACCCTTGCTTGTGGATCCCTTTTCTATTGTGGGGGATGTTTTGTTACTTTCACATCAGTTGGACATCCTTTCTACAAGTGTTCACCCTTCATACTCTGACAGTTCTACACTCGTGACAATACCCTCAGCTCCTTTGCACTCACTTGCTAGACCTATGTCACACTTTCGTGGACCAGACTCAGAGTTCTTCATGCTACTACCTTCAGTTTCCTTCGTGGAGTGGGTAGATTTCCAACACATCTTTTCTATCCTTCCTAAGGGTAGACACACAGTACGGTGCAGATGGCTCTTCTTCAGTCCAGAGGCAGAGGATCTCATCATCGACATACAATATGTTCAGACAGCTGATCAGGTTGCAGACATTTTCACCAAGCCCTTCACTGAGGTGAAGTTTCTTCACTTGCGGTCTCTTCTTGGGGTGAGGTCTGCTGCAGCCACCCATCTTCTTCGGGCTATATAGTCCTCCTTCTTCTCCTCTTCTTCTTTCCAGAAAGATGTTGTTTGTACATGGGCACCTTATCAGGCCTTTAGTTTCCGGGGCCCATTGACACATCTTTCTTAGTTGTCTAGGGGAGTCTTCTTTTTCTATTCTAGCTTACCTTGACCTCTTCCTTGGCTTCGATGAAGGGGGGGTGTTGGTGTGTGTGACTTTGTCCAGTCATCATCCACATCACCTAGGTGAGTCATCTCACCTTGCGAGAGTCATAGGTCTTAGGAAGTCAAATGACAAGTGTCAGATTCTGTCATAGAATCTGACATTGTCATTTATCAATCGTCATATAGGAGTTACATTCCTTATTTGGAATTGTAACTCCTCTTCTAGTGGCATCATATGTGTTAGTCAACGTCATATGCGTCAGTGGTGTCATTGAGTTTCTTTCCATGTTTAGGCATGGGGGTTACACAACACCCCTATTTGTACTTCCTATTTTTTGATCTATGAGCATGAGCAGACCCATTCTTCTTACTTGCAATCTTCTTTCCATTGTTTCAAATCTTGCATATTGCGTTGGCTTGATGTTACCATCAGAGTGCAATTTCGTTGTGGTGCATCACTTTTCGACATCAGTTCTCGCGAATCCCTCTTTCATGGGGTATCTCTTAACCCCAAGAAATGTAATTTTTTCCTAGGGGTAAGATTTTGGGAATATTGTTTCCAAGTTTGGCATTGTCATTGATCTAGAAAGAATTTCAGCCATCCTCTCTCTCTCTCTTTTCCAACTCATAAAAAATCCTTGTAATCATTTCTTGGTAAGATTAATTTTGTCAAGATATTTATTCCTTATTTTGTAGGATTATTCAATCCCATCACCTTTATGTTGATGAAGGAATTAGTTTTTGATTGGATAGTAGAAGGGAAAGAAATATTTTCTAAGATCAAACAGGAAATTTCTTAAGCTCCTACACTTTTCAATCCTAACTATGGTAAGGATTTTATCTTGTAGGCCTATGGAGCTGAATCTAGCATTGTTGTTATTTTAACTTAGTAAAATTATCAAGGAATGGAGCATTCAGTGTCCTTCTTCAAGAAAACACTAAAGGATTATGAATTTATATATAGTCACATTAAAAACATGTATTTTCCATCATGAGGGCTCTAAAAAAATTGAAAGTATGTTGTCAACTAATCATATCAAAGTTTTGGTCTCCCATTCTAGTGCGAGATATTTTATTATGGGGGCATACATCAATGAGAAGAGAGTTTGATGGGTCACTAAAATAATGGAGAATGATGTCACTATCAAGGCCACAAAACTAGTAAGAAGGAGAGAACATTGTGAGTAGCTAGCTTTGGATGCTTAAGATGATCAAGGAACATCCTTCATGCATCAAGAACTTATAGATGATGCTGAAATTCAATAGGATGAAGAAGATATTATTAATATCCACAACTAGATTAGTGACATTATTACCTTTTTATCTACTTGGTGCATACCCTCTTTTTCTAAGCAAGACAAAAAGGATGCATATAAGGTTGCATTCCTTTCCCTATGCACTAATTGATGGGATCTTGTTCAAGAGAAACATTGAAGGAGTTTTACTTAGGTACATTGAGGGAGAACAAGTAGAGAAGGTTTTAGCATAATTTAATGATGGCTTATATGGTGGTCATTTCTCAGCCAAAGCCACTACAATGAAGATTCTTAAGGCGGGTTATTTTTTGCCCACACTATTTTTTGATGCTCACAAATGGGTCAGAAAATGTAGATAATGTTCTTTCTTCACTTGTAAGAAGAGGATGGCTTCCCTCCCACTTCATCCAATTCAAGAATATCAGACATTTTCCCAATGGGTTCTTGATTTTATTGGTATTATCAATCCTCTATCAAGTGTTGGTCACAAATGGGTTTTAACAGCCATAGATTACTTTACTAGGTGGACGGAGGTTGTGTCATTGAAGGAAGCAACTGAATTAGTTATCTTTGACTTTTTTGAGGACATTTTGACAAGGTTTGGCATTCCCAAACTATTATATCTGATAATGCAAAATCTTTCCTAGGATCTAAGATTTCTGATTGGGCTCTTGGACTTGGGATTTATCTTAAGAATTCTTCCAATTACTACCCCCAAGGTAATGGATTGGCAGAGTCTACTAACAAGAACCTGATTAGGATCATGAAGAGAATAATGGATGTCAACCAAAGACAATGTCATACCAAGGTGAGGAATGCTCTTTGGGCTAATAAGATCACAATGAAGAAGGAAATTGGCACTTCCCCTTACAAGCTTGTCTATGGAAAAGAATCTAGGCTTCCTTTGTCACTTGAATTTCCTTCACTTGAATTATCCCAATAGTTGGAATTTGAAGGGGCATATCAAAGAGATATCACAATGACATAATTGTTTGAGCTTGAAGAGCTGAGTAATTCTACCATGATCAACCTAGAATAACACCAAAAATTAACCAAATTGTGGTTTGATAAAAGTTCAGGTTCCATATGTTCAAGGTTGGTGATTTGGTCTTGAAATGGGATACTTGACATGGCCAAATTGAGTAGACACTCCAAGTTTGATGTAATTTGAAGTGTTCCATACATCATTAGTGCTTGAAAGAGGCTAACTCTTTTAATTTGTTTGACATTAATGGAGGTGTACTACGAATCCCATTTAATGGAATATATCTTAAGCATGCCCATTAAGTGTCTTATTGCATCATTAACATATTAGACTAGTTTTAAATTCTTCTAATTGTGTGTAGCACATTGTTCTATTGGTACTTTAGGTCTACTATTTGTACAAGTGCTTGTGCACACTCTACATGTTCCACTTAGAACATGTGTGATTTTTATGTTTATGCATAGTTTTTGCCTTTTGTTGTTTTTGCACAATTCATTTTAGGAAGTAGTGTTCATGGTGGAATAATATAATTGAAACATCTTCTAAGATTTATTCATAGTTCCACATATCAAATTTGAAATGATTTTCTACTCTCATAAAACTCAATTTAGAAAATTCTTATAATGAGAATGGTCAATTTTGCAGCTCCACGTCAGTCTAGGTTCAATAAGTACTTCATGAATATTTAAGGGTGATTTCTTTAAGTTCTAATCAGTTTTTGTGTTCTCATAATGACTCCATGCCCAATGGATACTTCAAGGCCACTAGTATTTTCAATCTAGTAGGCAGATTAGCCCATGAGTGGCCAAACTATTATCCAATTTTGCACCCCTACAAATTGGAAAACTTGAAAAACCTGAACTCAGGAAATTTAATGGAGCCTCAATGAAAAATTCAGCAAAGATGTAGCTACCTGGGTGTAGGAAAATGTAGTCAGGCACCTACAGAATATGTAGTCAGGTGGCTACAGAGGATGCATCCAAGGCGATCGTAGGAAGATACATCGGGTAGGCAGGAAAATGCATCGAGAGGCTACATGATTGTTGAGTCGGTGACATAACATGAGGCATTGGTAGGGATCCTAGATGCTATTGGCTGACATCAAAATGGCCTACACTCGGTAGTAGGGTTTGGAAACAATGGGTCATAAGACAAAAGGATGCGGTTGAGTGGTTGTAGGTTTAGTATGATACAACCGATCATAAATAGGTTAGAATGTAGTTGTCTCACTCCAGAATTGATGTTTTTGACCACCAAAAGGAACACATCAACTATGGGCTGAACATTAAAAAAATCAATACAAGGTAGCTCAACGACAAACATTAATGAGGTATGGTGCCCATGTCTTCTCTACAAGAAAAGTACCCTCGGAAACGGATTAGTATAGCTTCCCATACCAGTTTTAGATAATTAATGTAATTTATCAGTTGGTGGGAGTAGAATTCAAGTTTCACTCTATATATAATTTAAAACCCCCAATTTTAGGGTGGGATGTTATGAAAATGTAGAGGAACTCACAAAAATTTTCCGAATACTTTTGTGAGTTACAGACCTCAAATTTGAGCATTCTACAAGGGATTATTTCCTTGTTTCTACTTTGTAATGGATTATGCATCATTTTAAGCAATAAAATTCATGTTTTGTGGCTCTTTCTACCCTAGTTTGTGTTATATCACATTCCTTTCCCTCCATTGCATTTTCGGTTGTATTGTGCATACTTTATTCTTCTTGCATGACTCAAATATGTTGCGCTCCATGACAATGGTGATTTGAATTTTGTTTTGTACTGTGGCACTTCTATATTCCCTCTCTAACTTCATTTTCTTTCTATTTTCACTCACTTGAATATCTCCACCCCTTGTTCTTTTTTTATCACTTCCCTTAGTTGAGGATTTTAATTTTATGCATCTCCCGATCCCTTAGAATTCTAGGTTAGTGTTAGGTAGTTGTATTTCCATTTCTATGAGTAGTTCTAGCATTAGGAATAAGTAGAGGAAGATGGAATTCTACAAAGGTTTATCTCATTTTGAGTCCTACAACTTAGAGATAGTCACATGTTGTCTCAAGCCCTAGGTCAAACCGATTTGGGAAGGGTGCAAATTTTAGCTCCGACAATTCATTTCAAGGAATCGGTTTGTTTAATTGATTCGTAAGGAGTTAATATTCACAATGAACTCTAGGATTCTTCTTGATATCATCTAAATGTATATCAAAAAGATTAGGATCCCTTTGAGCAATGAATACCTTCCCCAAATGGAGGAATCTAACCTCTTGGAACAAAGTGGAAGGAATGGAATTCATCATGTGAATCCATGGTATTCCCAAGAGAATGTTGTCATTTTTTTCCTTATCTATGCTATGAAATTCAATTAAAATGGTTTTTAGTCTAAGGGAAACCATAAGGAATGTGGTTCTAATTGAGGTATCTTTAAGACTGTCATATCCTTGTAATGTGTTTCTAGTAGAGGAGAAATTAGTATCCTCATATACCAACTTTTGTAAGAAATAAAAGGGGACTACATTCACAATAGCCCCATCATCAATCATGGATCTCTTAATATAATTGTTATAAATCCACACTTGCATGTATAATTCAGGATCTCCTCTTCGTGTTATTTTGACGTCGAGAGGGCATCTTGCTTACATCAAACACAAACCTAGTATCCTTATCGTAATTTCCCAAAGGATGTATATCAAATTCAATATGATTGATTTGAGACTCGAGTGGACAAGTAACATGGATTAGATGACCAATACCTAATGCATCTAATAAAGTAGAATGATGCATTGGGTAATTCTTCAACAAATCTAAAAATGAAACGTGAGAAAAGGTATTTTTAAATCTGAAATCAAATCATAATCTCCTACAAGTTGTAGGACTATGAGAGTGTCATTATATAAGAGGAAATGAGATGGAAGAGGTTCTGAGTGTACTTCCTTATCTGAATCATTGTGTTGATTTATGGCTTGATTTCTAACTCGAATAGTCCCAAAATCTTTGTCTTGTTTCTTGGGTCTAGGTTAGGGGAAACTTGATAATTGTCAAAAGTTGAGGCTTCATGGTCATTGTTCCCAATAGGAATACCATTGTTTATATTTTGAGGACCTACTTTTTCATCTTCATAATGTTTAGGGAATGGGTCCTGATAGATTCCTAGGTTTGTATTTTGAGGTGTAACGGGTCATGTATAATTAGGTTGTAAAGATCCTTCAAGATTTGTTAGAAACATATCCACAAATACTTTTCATTGATTTTTTGGGATTCTCTGAATGATCTTATTATAATATCTACAATATAATTCATCATGACCAACAACACGGTGAAAACCATAATAAAAATTGGGATTATCATCCCTCAAACTTTGATTCAGGTTTTCTTGTTGGTTATAACCTCAATTGTTGTTTTTAAGCCGACTGTTGTAACTATAATATCTTTCCCCTTGGCTAGGATTTTTATATTGGTTTTTTCCTTGTGCTTGAGCCCGTATATTAGGGGATGGTTGAAATCAACCGCATTGATAGAGGGAATAAAATTAGGACCTCTTTGGTTCCCCATGTTGTTGTTATTGTTGTTAGTGTTACCATTATTTGTAAAACCAGGATTCTTTTCTTGGTTGGTAACACCATCCATAGTAACACCATGATTGTGATTCAAAACCTTGGGCCCTTAGTTATTAGTTCTTTTTATAGTTTACATTGTTTTTCTTAGGAGGTACTAATTTTCCATTATGTCTGTATATTTTATGTTTGTTGTCAATAGCAGTTTATTCAATTCAAAGCACAACTTCCAATACTTCCTCGTAACTGTGGAAAGGAAACTTCTATACTTCCTCCTTGGTTTCTCAATTGAGAGAGTGGAGGAAGAGGTCATAAAGTTCCATTTGGTCCATGTTAGGTGCACTTGTGGAGGATTAAAGAACATGGTGCCATCTTTAAATGAAATGAGTGGAAAATTCATTTTTTTCTTGTTTTATATGGAAAAAACATTTGATTCCGTTTACAACAACTTGTTCATGTCAAAGGATTTGATGAATTTGGAAAAAAATTAAAGGAATGTATGGAAGCCTCTCAAATTAGACAAAATTAATCCAAAGTGATTCCTTTAAGGGTATTTGGAAATATTTTTTTGGTCTTTGGAAATATTTTAGCCACTACTTCATCCCAAGGAAGAAATTCCCGATGAAACTAGTGTAGGCCTTGATGTGATAATTTAGATCTCATTCTCCTTTATAATTAGGAAGATCAGAAATGGGTATGGAAGTATGATACCATATATGGTGAAATCAAGGTTTTCCTTCAAGTTTTAAAAGTAAGTGCCCATCCCATAAGATTCCACCATTGAAGATACTTAATGAGGGGAACAAGGAGAATTTAGATAAGCTATGTTATAACTATTAGTTGTCCGTAAAAGTTACATTGGAATGGTGTGAATGGACCAGGGGACCTTATAAATATCCATTTGAGGGTATTTTGAGTACATATGTAGGTAAGAAGGAATAGCATTAGAAAATACATTCATGGGTGTCTGGTTATAAAACCTGCATTATTGGGAGTGGTTATGGGAAATAAATTCCAACCAATCCTTGCATGGGGTAAGCATGAAACGGATGAGGACCCATCCCCACTGTGTCAAATCATGTGAGAAGATTACATGGGTTTTATTGAACTTGATAACATTATTACACGGGGTATTGAATTGGTTGTGTTACCATATATGTTTTTCCCCATTATACATGTTGGTTATGGTGTATGTGCACTTTCTCACTCTCTAATCTTCCCTACTAAGGTATAAATGGAATCATATGGCGAGGATTAAGCCCCTTATCTGGTTGCATGTTTTTTGGGGTTTGGTTAAGGGGATATGTGATACCCTATTATAAATTGTTTGGAATTGTATTCTAAGTTTCCTTGAGAGCGGGAGTTTTCAGGTTTATAGCCACTACATTATTGTTGAACATATCAAATGTATGATTCTTCATTCTTTCCAAATACTCATCTATTGTGAAAAGTGGATAAGTGATTTGTGTAAAAATTTCATCATGTGTCGATTACATCCTAATGTGGGGTCTTAACAAGACCCTAGTGCGAGATCCATTTTTACCTATAAACTTCATATTGTTTGAATTGGATTGTGACAGTATTATAGTTTTAAGAGTTGGTTGACCTCCTCTATTCTCACATGACTAGTAGGATTTGAGATATAGCTAGGGGAGGTTTGCACGTTATTATAGTTGTGATCCCATCCTAGAAGGGAAGGGTATCATTGTAGTTGAACATTGGAATAATATCTATGAAATCCAAATAGCCCATCAAGCTCTAAACTAGACATATTTGTGGAGATATAAAATACCCAAATGAATAGTGGAAGATGGGAAAAGGTGAAACAATGGAAATGATATAAAATGCAAACGAGAAGGAACTAGTCCTTTACGTCGGGTTCACGAAATTTGTACACCAAAAAATGACAAGTAATTCTCAATGTACTCAATTTCCTAAGGTCCTGTCGAGATTGTGGAAATGTGTAATTTTGAACAATTATTTCCTGAAGCTAAATGAAATTCAAGGACTAAAAAATAGTAGTGTGAATTCCTAATAGTTGAATTGGTCAAAGGGGTAAATAGTGGCTATGAACAGGTAGCATGAATTCCCTATGGCTAGATTCATTGTTTTGATTTGAGTTCTTAAACTACTTTAAACATAACATTAAACTATCTATTCTATTTGTTTGTATTCTAACAAGATTTTAAAAGAAATGAAATTGAAAGAAACTAATTAAAACAACTATCGATTTTTTATTTTTCAAGATTAATAAAATAAATAAATAAATAAACAAAAAAACTTCTGAAACACAAACACAAAGAAATAATTAAAACTAAACAATTACTTCTAATTAAAATAAATCTAAAATAAGGAGTAGTTGGATGTGGCTATTGCTTTGTTGCGGGGGTTGTCTAATAAATATATTCTTAAAGAATGTATTTAAATTTTATTAATATAAATAAAATGAAATAAATATTATTCTCGAAAAGCTTTTGCCTCAAGTTTTCTAAAAAGGGAAAATCTTCTCAGAAGCAATTTCCTCTCTACCACAAAAACTTTCCCCGAAAAATAATTTTGGATTTATGAAAGAAATGAGTAGTAAAATAGGGAAAATGATTGCTTCACTTATCCCTCTAATTAAATTCTGAGAATATCCACAAGGAGAAGCCAAGAAGAAATTATCAAGGAAGATACAAGAAATATTTTGAAAGTAATACTAGAAATAAAATAAATGCATTTTGGAAATGATGGAATCTTCCACTTATTTGAATTATAAACAAATGGCTTCTTCTTATTAACAAAAAATAAAAATTATTTAAAGCTTCAAATAATTTAATTAAAACTTCAACCTGGTTACTAATGTTTGGTGGTAGCTTCCCAAAGGTGAGATGTGTGTGTTGTCTCCTGAGATTTGTATCCTCTTCCAAAGAAAAAATCCAATTGATCTTGGGATGTGCAGATGTTGGATGGAAACAAATGAAAGTAAAAAATTGGTTGTGGTTGGCTTGGTGCAAGAAATTACTATAAGATTATGGCAAGAAAGAATAGAGTAATGAGCTAGTTATCTATGTAGTTCCTCTCAAAAATTCAACAGCATAACTTTACCTCAAGAATGTAGAAAATCAAACACATCATTCGAATGAAATCTTGGTTTTTATAAAACATGGGGAAGAATGAGTCTAACAACACATGTCCATTAATAAATTACAACACATCAAAATAAGGGTTAGTCAAAATTATAAACATAGTAAAACAAGAAGATAATTCCAATATGAATCCAATGAGCATAAAATTAGGTGAAACGGTTGAGAAACGAGTGATAAAATCACTCCTAAAATCTAAACTTGCATTAAAAATGTGTGTTTTAACTCTCATATTTAAGGTGATAGGACCGCCGGTATTGATAGAGTAGCGGTTTTTCAACCAACATTAAAAACAATTGTGTAACCATTGAGGTAGTTGCATAACCGTTTCTCAAAAACAAATCCAAAAACTAAAAAGTAGTCTTACAAGAAGTAAAATTTAGTTTTGAGACAAAATATAAGGATGATTTGAGTCAAAGGAGGAATGAAAAGGGAAAAGGGAGGGATATGGATCTCAATCTCATCTTGGAAGAAGTTTTTACCATCATTAGAGACATCACATTTTTCTGTGTTGCACCATGTAATCTTTGGGTGCTTACAAACACCAATCCCCAATGATGAGCACCAACTTGGCTAGTTCATGAGCACAAAAGTATTGGAGACACCAATTCCAATGCCAAACACCAACTCACCTAAGTTCATAGGCACCAACCTACTAGAGACATCAATCCCCAAATTTTTATGTAGTAACTCCAAAAATACATAGATCCACATTTTTAGTTTCTTCCTCAACCTAATGATGGAAATTCAATCATTATTTTATACACAAATATCATATCCTTTTTCCAACATGGATGATGGTATAATTAACGAAATCGAGATAACTTTATACTCTTCATACACACATATCATATCCTTCTTCTAACATGGGTATTTGTCCATTTAATAAAATCCAATCACTTCATGCTCTGCTCTACACTCTTGTTCATGTAATTGTTCTCTCTCTCTCTCTCTCTCTCTCTCTCTCTCTCTCTCTCTCTCTCTCTCTCCTTCTCTCTCTCTCTCTGGTTATTGCTTCAGCAATATGTCATCTTTAAATCTACTTGAGTTTTCTCTTCCTCTTCTTTAACATGTCACCATTACTTCATACTCAATGGAGCTCTTCCTTCTTTTTTGATTTGTTGTTATTCCATACTGAGAAGTCTACTTGGGGCTTATAAATATGTATTCATTTGTTTCTCCACTCTTCTCCTTTGGTAGATCGCTCTTTCTTATTTTCACAAGCACCCTCAAATAATGAGTCTACAACTCCTTTTATAGCTTTTCACATTCTTATCATTGACATCCAAACAAGATGAATTCTAATCATAGTTATAAAAATAAGATCAATGCCAAGATACATGATTTAACCAATAAACTCGGGTCAGCGTGACAAGCTGAACATATGGAACATTTTAGTGTTAAAAATTGAGAAAATTGGCTAGCAACAAAAATATCACAAATATGTTTCTAAATCCTTGGAAAGTCATCCAAACATGGCTATAAAATTTATCTAGAAAACTCATAAATACATTAAAATGGTCAACCCATTCTATGGGTCCCAAACCAAGAATAACCACATACTTTGGACAATCTCTAAAGCATTCAATTCGGACTCTAAAGAAAATAAAAAGACTTGATTAGTTTTGAGGTGATCAAACATACTTGAAGGATTTATTACAACAATAGACTAAAAATTATGGTCCCATACCAAGACAAACCACAAACTTTAGACAAACTCTAAAGCATTCAAATAGACTTTAGACATACTCTAAATCATTTTGTATGAGAATCAAGTATTTGTATGAGACTCTTTCAACACTTTTATCTATCAATTAACTCCTATAACATCCTTTGACATCAATGACTCCAATCAATTTGATATGTCCTTCATCTTCCTTTGACATTAATAATAATTATTCCAACATATGGGTGCAACATACATAGAGGGTTGATATGATAAGGGTCCATACTACATATAAAGTACAAATGGGTAGGTGGAGTTGATAAAAGTAAATAAGTGGGTGAGGATTAGTAAATGAGTAATGAGGTGTCTTTTATTAGCTTTATTTTTCAATTCTTAGATGTTTTGTGGGAGCATTTAATTTGTAGGAATTATTATGTTTTTGTATTTTTAGCTTAAAAGACCTTATACACAAACTTTTGTTTTCTAGTGTCTAGAACTACTTCATTTTCATTAAAAAAGAACTAAGTAGGCATGGTTGGTCCTCTATCAATTGATAACATAATTATATAGGGCATGTCATGGGTTAGGTGAGGGTATAGATATTTCCTTTTCATTAGGAATGTTATCACACTCATTTTGATAATCATAATAATAATCATGTCTATCGATTATTTCATCATAAACATAGGTATTATCATTAATCATACAAGCGTTCTCATTAGTATTTCTACAATCATAAGGAAAGTGTACAACATGAGAAGATAAAGGGGCTTCGGATAGTATATAAATATAAAATGGTGTATCCCCACATGGGAGAAGAGTGTATCCCGCATGAGGGAAGAGTGTTTTGGGGCGTTGAGAGATGGGAGTTTCTATAAAAGACATGTCATTTAGTCTCTAGAATCATGGATCCATACCAAAGAAATTAATTTTATTAAGGGCTAGGAGAGCGAACAAAGATTATATCAAGAATGAAAAGTATGAGAGGACAAACCCTAAAAGATTAAAAAGCATTATGTTGATAAAATAGTTCACCGAATGATTCAACCCTAATTTAAATTTAATATGGTGAATATAATTCTAATTAGGATTGGAATATATAAAGGATGTATTATTATGATATTTAAATTGATATTCACATGTGTGTGTGGGTGTGTGTGTGTGTGTGTGTGTGTGTGTGTGTGTGTGTGTGTGTGTGTGTGTGTGTGTGTGTGTGTGTAGTAAATTATTAATACATTTGATTAATCAAGATACATGCTAAATTTAGTAAAATAATTAGAGGATACTTGAACTTAGTGTTTGAAAAGATTTTCATGCTTCCTATTTCAAATTAGTGAAAACCAAATGAAAATCAAGAAACCTCAAAATATTAGAGGGTTTAAGTTACCTCCCGATGTGGATGACAGCGAAGATGATATGGGTGCAAAGAAAGGTTTCATCCGCTATAAACTTCAATGACCTAGAAACAAATAGAACTAAGACACAAAAAATATTAACAAAGATGGAGAGTTGACCAATGAAGTTGGTCCCAAGAAGTGATAACTTCCTAGGATGGATGTCAACCCTCTTTTGATAACAAGATTTGATAAATGATAATGGATATGGAGATAACAATCTAAGATAGGGATTTGATATAAGATAAAGATGTTGAAATAAGATCTCGAAATTATAAAATGTTTATAAACAAGGTGAACCTAAGTGGTTTAATGATGACTTGGGTCCAATCGGTATGCAATCAACAATGATCAGTACAAAACTAATCACATATATGCGAGAGAAAGGGCTGAAATATGATACGAGATGCTACATTTGATCTCAAGGTGGGGATGGGGAAATGTAAAGGAAAACTGATTTGGTGAGGATGGGAGTTGGGTCGACACGATCGGGTTAGGTCGATAGCTCTTTGGAGCGGGATATTGGAATGTGATAGAATAATAGGATGAAAATATGGATCTGTGGATGATCAAGGATGGTTGAAAGGTTAGTTAGGGTTGAGATGGAGCCTACAAACCTATAAAATAGAAAACAAAAACACACACGATCAATATTTCCAAGTAATCCTCAATATGTTATAAGCTCCACGACAACATGCGAGAGGATAGTAATAATGAAAAGATACAAAATATCTCTAAATTTTTAGCCTTAAAAAATGAGGGTGAATGTGGTTATATAGGGTTGTGTGAAAGAATTAGTTAGCCATACAAAAATAAATAGAACTAACACCTAGTAGTCCTAAAACAAAGCTAAACCAAAATCTATGAACCATCATGCGTAGAGCTTAAACAAGACTAATCTACCAACATCTTTGCATTATAACATGAATAAACATTCAAACTAACATGCTAATCCATTAATCTCTATCTCTATTGAATGTTAATCAAATGAAATGAACCTATTTAGATCCTTAGCAATCAAAGGGTTGATTGTATGTTTGAATCCCAAGGTTTTTAAGAATGGAGTCTTGTCAATCCATGGTTACAAGACCATTTGACATATCTCCATATGACTTCAAAACTTGGATGGATGAATGCAAGAAATGAAGATAGCTAGCTCCTCCAATGAAGAATGCTCTAAGATGATAAAATGGCTATAGCTTAGGCTCTATGCTCATTTAGGTGTAAGAAGAAAGGTAGGAGGAGGGCTCTTTATATAGCCCAATGGATAAAAGAATCTCTACATCCCTTTACATGTGGGATAATAGAGAGGTTGGGTTAGTTTTGGATAAGCATGGTTTAGAAGTGGTTGAGTTTACTTTAGGAGAGTTTATTTTCCTCTAGTGACTCATGGGGATTGAGGGGGTTTATTAATTAACCAAAGTGATTAATTAATAGGTGTGCAAGCTTATATAAGCTTTTTAGAGGAATAGTTAATATGATTTATGTTATGAGAGGATTTTAATCAAATAAATGACAATTTATTGATTAAATAGAAGAGAGAATTAATTAATTAATTAATCAATATTAATTAATCTAGATAGAAAGGGGTATTAATTAATTAGAAATAATTAATTAATCTAGATAGAAAGGGGAGCTTAATTAATTAATCTAGATAGAAAGGGAGATGATTAATGAAAGGTCATTAATTGGTGTCATTATTGGATAGAAGAGTTAATTAACTAACGTAATGTAATTAATAACGACGATATGCAGAGAAAATGTGCTTTATTGATGATATTTCATTAATTTGTGGGAAAGGGTATAATTAGCGTAATTTAAGTATTTAAATTTCTCGAGCTAAATTATAGGTGTCTACATTTGCCCCTCTTTGGGTGGCATAAATACACCACTTTAAAAGATAGTAGACAGATAAAAAGTTTGAAGGGGTAGAAGAAAAATTAGTAGAAGTGAGAGATGCCCCCTCTAGTGTCGATGGGGTGATGAAAGAAGGCGATCGAACGATCAAAAAGGTGAGAGAAATGGATAGAATAATGGATAGGGAAGGATGCCCCGGGTGAATTAGAAGAATAATGTTAATAGGAGAATGATGTAGGAGAAATATGGAGAAGCAAAGAGAAGAAATAGCTTTCATCCCTTTCATTTGAAACAACTATTTTTTCATCATATAGCCAAAGATCTACGTCATCGATCCTTATTAAAAATATAAGCATACGAAAAAATTAGAATGACATGAAAAGTCATACTACAAAACAATTTTCCATTTCTAAAAACACCAACTCAATGCAACATACAAAAATAATGCAATATGAGAAGGAAATAAGCTCATTTAATAGGGAAACAAGTATAAACACACATATTCAAACCAACAATGGTCAAAATGGTTGTACAAATGTTTTGTTATTAAGTTGAAGATCCCAAATGTTTGTGATTGATGACAAGGGTGAAAAATGATGCCCCTAGCAAAGATACATGCAAGGGAAAATGATGAAGGATGTCGGGTCTAATGATAAAGCGTTGTGTGCAACAAAATCGGTATCAGGCAACTAGGATGTGCCCTAGAGTACCGACAAAGCAAGCAGGCTAGCTTTGTAAATGGTTGTAAATCTGATGATCCATGAGTTGTTTGATTTGTGAACATGTGAAAATTCCAGCAAGATATGGAATGAATACCATGCGCAAGACACGAGTTTTAGCCGTTATGAGTTGTTTACCTATTTTTGTAAATTTTACAATTTTTAGGATTTTTGAGAAACTTTGAAATTTTTTAGATTTTGGATGGATTTTTTAATTTTTTAGATTTTTGACTTTTGGATATAGAAGAAGTTAGAAGAATCAAAAAGAGTCTCCTAGGAGAAAAAGAAATGCCCCAAGGAGAAGAAAGAAGCAACATGGACAAATAATGCCCCAACACAATGGAAAATTAACAAAATAATTATTTAATGTGCAGAAGGAGTGATATCGCCTAGGAGCAATAAAATTTTCCTAGTGAGAAGAATTGAGTACTAGGTGGAAATAATGCCCCAGCACGATGAAAAATTAAATAAAATAATTATTTACGGTGAGTAGAAGAAGATTCGAATGATAATGGTGGTCAAAATAGTCCTTTGGGCATCGCGGCCGGTGAGAATGGCTTAATATACCCCACACGAGGGGGGGGTAAATCATTACGATCAATTCATTTGTTACCAACCACACCCAAAATTACTTGTGAGACCCCGATAATGAAGACGAGAATGATGGTGAGAGCACGATCCCATAGGAGATGCGTTGACCAAGTTCGGGAGCATGACCGTCATGCAGATGATGGCCCCTTCGTGAGTAGCTTAATCTTGTCTATGTCATTTTATGCATTTAATGCTTTATTTAATGTTTTAGACCTAGGAGAAGGGCATGTGTGCGCCCATGTGGCGGAGTCACTTAAGGGTGAACATCCTCAAGGGTGCATAGTCACCAAAAAATCATGTGTGCGCACGCGCATATGCCACAAAAGTGCTTACACGCACGTTCACATGTCAAAAGCATTTGCACGCGCACATGCGAGTAAAAACCTTAGCGCACATGTAAAAGTAATTGTGCATACACGAAGGCATAAAACCTAGCACAAGTGCCCTAGACACATGTGCCCATACGTGTGCACCAAATAGGGCACACACACACCTTGCGTGCTGTATGCAAAAAAGGGCATGCACATGCCCAAATGGGTGCGTAGGTGCCAAAAAGGGAAGAAATTCTCGAAGATGAAGAACAAATAGGAAGAAGTAGGAAAGTGTAGAAAAGTGACACATAGAAGAAAGTGAAAATTAGCATAGGATAGAAGAAAATAGAAGAACATAGAAGAAATGTTAGTGCCTAACACATGTTGTGTTTTGTAGAGACGGTTTCCAGCTGCAGACTAGAGAGCGACATAGTTGCATTGTTGAGATAGAGGCAAGAGTGCCTTGGCAGGGACCGTCGTGACTGAAGGTGTTCTTTGGAGGTGGTTGGCTTAGGACATGTCGTGTGGATGTCATCCATTACCTTGGACCATGGCTTGTTGATAGAATTGATAGATCAATGAGATACGAGAGTTAGTGTTTCCAACTCCCCACGCGAGAGATGACCATTGCATTGGAGGAATTTTGGTGGATCTTGTGCGTCCCTCTTAAGATCCCCGATTGATTACACTAGCGAATTTGGAGAGTAGTGATGTCTTTTGCTAAGATGAGATACCCCATGAGGGTATGACAATATCTTTACATCATTGCATATCAGATCATACCATTCACCAGGGACCTTTATATCTGATGGCTCTTATTAGTGGGTTCTTACTCACTGATAAGAAATGGAATTCATTTCCATTGGGTTTGATTACCATTTTCCATGGTTTATATAGCAGTGTGAGAGATATTGTTGGGGTCGAGTGCATACTGGCACATCTATACTAGGACCTATATCTATCACCTACCACCATCAAAAGACGGTGGGGCCTGCCTCATTACTACATATTTGGTCATGGGATCACATAGCAATTACTTGCCATGTTGGCGCACTGTGTGCACGAATCTCTAGAGGATCTGATAGTCATAAGATGGGTTCCTATTGGGGATGACATACTGAGGGCACACAGGGTAGTAAATATTATTATTGGCATGAGTTTGATGAGTTGCAATAGAGAGACATTATCTGGAGGCCCTATAGGCATATACAATGGCCGAGATGGGGTAGAGCTTGGTGTCTGCATGGTAGAGAACTTTCTCCTAGGCAGCCACAGTTATATTACTGATATTTATAGAGTGGATCAATGTCAGTGGTAGTTGGGTACTATTCAAGGCATTTTGTAGCTAGATATGTGGTACACTAGTAGTGATGCGGAGAGAAGGACCATGGGGCCTCATATTCAGGTAGCTAGAGCTAGGGCCAACTTTACAGAGATTGTACCATAGATTCGGGTTCCTACTCAATAGATTATGGATCCTAGTACCACATCAGATTACCTAGCTAGTATATTACTATTTTTCCTCAACAATTGACCATACCAAATGGGGCATGGGCTGCATAGGTGTGAGAGCCTCCACCAAATATCCCTTATAGCAATGATGAGAGTGATGGTGCAGAGGGTGGTGGTAGGGGAGGTGGTGATGTTGATGATCCATTTGATGGATAGAGACACAATGGCAGGAGATGACCAACATAGTCCATCACATGGTCCTAGATCGAGGCTACGGAGCACGGACATGGTCCTAGATCAAGATTACATGGGTAGGGACAGGTTCTCGTAGTATATAGCGAGAGACTACCTAGAACATATGGTCTCGAGACATATCCCTCCTCACATTCCACCTAGAGGAGCAAAGGGTGGAGATGACAGAGGGAAACTAGCTTCCTTTTAGCAGCAACTCTAGTAGGTCACAATAGTTGTGCGTTATGGGTAGTGTCAAAGAGGGACCAGGATCAAGCTTAGATACATATTTTGACAGAGAGTGGGACTAGGCCAAAGCACATGAAGGTTAGGGAGAAGATGTGTTGCTCATTTTTAGCAGATAGATGGCACGATAGATGGCATAGTTATGAGTCTATTACAGCAGTCTCGAGTGCAGGTGTAGTAGGTGAAATCGAGAGAGATCGTCTCGACCCGAGAGAGTAGTAGGTCAAGCTGATATTACGAGGTTATCTATGGAGGTAGCATCCTTTCGATGCACAAATGGGTCCATGGTGACACCACACATCCATATAGATTTTGAGACAGCTAAGGAGGAAAATTCTCCTACTACCGCTCCTTATATTATGAGGTCATTCCAGAGGGTTAATGGGCACCTACCTATATTTAGCAGTCGAGTGGATCAACAAGGTCAGAGAGGCCTCAGGTATTATGAAAATCAGTTTAACAACTGTAAGGGCAGCCGACAAGGCAGTGGGGTGCGAAAATCATGGGTCCTCCCCCATCTCACAAGCAATGCTTCTTCTAGGGTTAAAGTCGATACATGACTCTCATGCATTTATTGATGATATATGTACCTTGAGATACATGCCTCTTATGAAGGATTCAAGATTTTTGACTAATGTATATGATGTAACATTTTGATGTATGCCTCTAATAAAGGCTTTTATCATTTTTGACCGATGATGATGATGTAACATTTTGATGTATGCCTCTGATGAAGGCTTTATTAGTTGTGCCCTTGACGGCCCATTTTGTATCGATGATGTATATCCTCCTTGAGATAGACATTTTATACATGTATATATGGACATTTGATGTTGTACATTGGTCATGTGGTGATGTATTTTATTTTGATGATTTATTATGGATGTTGGTTATATCATGATGTTATATGGTTTTATTCCACACTTTGTATGTATCATGATGATAGTTGAGATGATGTATCACATGTGTTTAATTTTTATGATAGATCCATATATGATATCAATTTTTGTTTATATGTGATGTTCTAGATTTAGTGGATGGTAATGATATGATGATATTGGTGTAGGGGGGATATATTTTGATATTTTTGATCCCTCTTGCCCCCATTTGATGATACGATATGTGATGATTAGCTTAGCATTCATGTATGATGTATACTTAGTTGTTTATTTATATATGATGTATAGATGATGTTATATGTGATGATATTGATGGAGATATGATGATGTGATAACAAAATTATGTACATGTGACAAGCAAACACAATCAAATGTTAACAAACCTATCAAATATACATTGTTAAACAACATGAATTAACACAACTATGTATAATTATTTACAAGCATGCAAAAACACACTTCATATGTACAAGTAAGAATGAATCTAATCTAAGAAAGAAAATATGAATCTAACAAAGTGTGTTTAAGCAACAAATTATACAAATGTACAAGCAAGTAGAAACTATACAAGCAATCAATGTACACAAACTAACAAACAAAAAGAAACAAGATAAAGCAAGTAAACTAAAGCTATGTTTTTGTAAGATTGTTTTTAGTGCGTTTTGTGTTTGTGGGAATTTTGTGAAACAATTTTCTATTGTTTTTATGTTTTATGTTTTTCTATTGTTTTGGATTTTGAACATTTTTTTTTTTTTATTTTCAACATATTTGAATGTTTTTGGATTTTCAACATATTTGAATGTTTTTGGATTTTCAACATATTTGAATGTTTTTGGATTTTCCAAGGTTTTCTAAAGCTATGTGCAAGAAACTAAGAAACGTGGATGCCCCCAACGATTAGATGGAGAATATACAAGGGTAGGTGCCACATGTTATAAACAAGAAGGTGAAATCATGAAGGTGCCCCAATGCTTAGATGGGGAACATATAAAGACAATCTCTTCACTAAATTTACAAGAGGAGAAATATTTGGATTAAGGATTAACAAGATAATCTCACAAGGAATCTTAAATGAAAGTGTGCAACTAGCCCTAATATAAATAATACTACCCCCAAATGCAAGATGCTTGTGAAAAATGAATCCTCCCAAGGCGTTGGAATCCTGTTTTCACCAAGGGATCTATCTCAAAGCACCACAATTGTGTGGTTTTCACATATGGATGACCTACTTTCTCTTTTATCTTTTTCTTTTTTGACTATTTTTGTATTTTGATATTTTTTACTTTTTTGTTTATTTTTTTAGTTTGTGTCATGTTTAAGCATAGAACCACTTAAGGTGCATGGAATTCATAGGCTCACAGAGTTCATCTCCATTGGGATGAGAAATTTTGTATGTTCTTGTTCCATATTTTGCCACAATGACATAAGGTCCTATCCAATGTGGTTCGAACTTGCATTTCTTCTCTCTTTCTGCTTGTTTTTGAATTGATTCTATTTCATGACCAAATCTCCAACCTCAAACTGACGAGGTATGATCCTTTTGTTGTAGTTCTGAGAGACTCTGTTTTGATACACTTTGAGATAGTTAACAACATGGATTCACTTTTCATCTAGGAGTTCCAATTATGCCAGCCTAACAACTCTATAATTCTCATGTTTTCCAAATAATCTCTAAGAGATATTCTCAGGGAAGGAAGCTCTATTTCCAATGGGATGATAGATTCTATTCTAAACACTAGGGAGTAGGGTGTCACACCAGTAGGAGTGTGAATGGAGGTCCTATAAGCCCAGAGGGCTAGGTGAATTTGCAAATGCTAGTTGTGACCTGTCTTACTCACCATATTTTCCATGATCTAAACCAATGTTTTGTTAGTGGATTTAGCTTTCCCATTACCTTGAGGGTAATATAGCGTAGACCACTTTAATATTATTTGAAATCAATGACAAATATATTTCAACGTATTTTCTTGAATGATTTTCCATTATCAGTAACTATGGTTGTAGGGATGCCATACTAGTAAATAAGGTGATTCATGATAAACTTGGATATTTGAGCACCTGTAACATAAGCCAATGGAATATCCTCCACCCACTTAGTGAAATATTCCATAGCTGTGATGATGTGGGTATGACCATCATATGAGGTAGGGGTGAGTTTCCCTATTAATCTAGTCCCCATTATAAAATGGCCACGATGTTGTGATTGGTTACAATGGCTGTGATGGTGCATGGATGAAATTTCTATACTTTTGACACATAACACATCTCTTTACATGGTTGCAGTAGTATATCTCCATAATAGGCTAGTAGTATCCTACCCTTAACAATTTATTTGTTAAAACCATTCCATTTGTATGGGCGCCGCACACCCCTTCATGTACCTCCTTGATTGCTTGGACTGACTCTGCTACATCTAGACAATGTAACAAATTCCCATCATAACCATGACGATAGAGTGTACCTCCTAGGAGGGTGTAACAAGCTATTTGGTGGATAAGTTTTGATTTTCAGATCAGGAGATGGTAGGAGGAAAGGTATTGTTTTTAATATAGACATAGATGTGCACATACCACGAGGAATAGGGACCAACAACTTCACAAGCCAAGCAAGATTCTGGCATGTCGTATACATAGGATGGCATAGATTCTCAACAAATAATGGCATATCATTGCTTTTTGGTGGAATTCGTAACATAGAACCCATGGTTTCTATTTCATTTGTAGATCGGTTATGTGCCCTTGGAATCTATTCGAATATAATACACATAAAGTATTCTTTCATATTTTCCACTAGTTTCTTGTAGGGGATGAGATTTTCATCCTTGACCTTGTATTCATCGTTGACTTGTTTGATGATCAATTTTGAGTCACCAATGACCTTGACATGGTGGATATTCCATTTGATTGCTAGCTTCATCCCAGCAATGAGCACCTCATATTTTGCAATGTTATTTGTGCAAGGAAAGCCAAGACAGAAATCTTGTGGTATGGGGTCTCCTGAAGGAGTAATTAGCACTACACCTGCTCCCAAACCATGGAAAGTGAATGATCCATCAAAGTGTACTTTCCACATGAAATATTCCTCAATATACATCAATGATGCATCTGGCAGATCTAGACTTACAGGCTCTATTCCGTAACGGTACTTCTATTAATTGATTAGCAAGAACTTGTCCTTTAACCAACTTTTGGTGTACATACTCAATGTAAAATTCACTGAGAAGAATGATCCAATTAGCCATTCTACCCATAAGGGTGGGTTTTGACAATAGGTACTTGAGTGGGTCAACTTTGGATATAAGCTTGGTTTTATTATTCAATAGGTAATGGCAAAGTTTTTGGAAGGTAAAAATGACAACTAGATAAGATTTTTCAATTTGAGGATAGTTGAGATCATAATAAATTAGGGTACAACTGAGATAGTACATGGCTTTCTCTTTTTGGATTAGGTCATACTATGCGAGCATAAAGCACCAATAGAAAATTGGGTAGTAGAAATATATAGTAAAAGTGGCTCACCGGGAGTTGGAGGTATGAGGATAGGTGGGTTGGCCAAGTATTGTTTAAGCAAGGTGAAGACCTGCTATTTCTCTGTCCCCAAATAAAGTCAACATCTTTCTTAAGCAAATGGGTGAATGAATGACATTTGTCAACAAGTTGCGAAATGAAGTGGTGGATGGCTTGTATCTTTCCTTGCAAGTTGTGCAATTGTTTGATATTCTTAGGAGGAGGCATTTTAGTAATGGCGGTGACTTTAGCTGGGTCTACCTCAATCCCTCTCCTTGATACAATGAAGTTGAGTAACTTCCCTGATAATATGCCAAACACACACTTCTTTGGATTTAATATGACCTTATATTCTCATAGAGTTTGAAGATACACTACAAAATCTCAGGGTGATATTCTCTCATCTTGGATTTCCCTAGGATATCATCTACATAGTCCTCCATGATGTCATGAATCATATCATGGAATATCACTATCATCTCCCTTTGATAGGTTGCACCTACATTTTTAGGCCAAAGGGCATTACCTGATAACAAAATGTCCCCCAAGGGGTTGTGAAGGTTGTCTTGTGCTGATCTTCATCTGTTATTTTGATTTGATTGTAGCCTAAAAATCCATCCATAAGAGATAGCATTTCATATCCCATAGTTGATTCAATAATCATATCAATATTGGGCAACAAGAAATCATCTTTTGGACACGCCTTATTGATATCTCTAAAATCTATATAAATTATGATCCCGAGAGGTTTATTTCATATGGGAGCTATATTTGATATCCATTCTAAGTAGTCAATAGGTATAATGAATCTTGTTGCTAGAAATATTTCTAGCTCTTCTTTAACTAGAACATCCACCCGTGGATGCATTTTTCTTAGTTTCTGTTTGATGGGCTTTTCTTCTGCATGCACAACTAGGTTATGCACTACCAAAGTTAGATCCAAGCTTGGCATATCTGTTGATGGTGAATCACAACACCCCTGAATGTATGCAACTCGATGGGTTGAGACTCTCAGTGCGATTGCATAACATGGAGCTTTTCCCAAGTGTGGGACCTTGTGAATCGGGAAAGCTCTCCGGATGAAGGCCGGTTCCTATTCCTCTGTTCAGATGCACACATAAAAATGTAGAGGGTTTACTCAAAACCTAATCTAACTTGCCAAGGAGACAGGGTAAGAAGATGCATAAAAATAAACCTAAACTAACAAAGGTGATGCATCGAGGAATGAAGAACACCTGTCTTGCCATAAACACAAACCATTAAAATGCAATGCAAGGTCATGCACAGATAACAAAATTTGTAGTAAAAGATCAAGAGGATGCAAATAAACATAGAGAGGGTTGAGAATCTCTAGAATCCACGAGACATGCATTATTTGCTCCAATGATGATACACTACACTAAAAATGCCAAGAGGCAAAGTTGCATTACGAGCTTAGATGGGAGGTTTGAACTCCACAAATTCACTTGCCAAAGAGAAGAAGGGAGGGGCAAAACAAGAATGTCCAACCTTTAGAAAGAATCCCCTCCTTACAATTTATAGGAAGAATGAGAGAGGGAAGAGAGAGGAATTCCAAATCTACCCCAACCACCTCCAGATTGTATTTAATTCATCTCATTATGGTGGTAGGTGAGAACCCTAGCAAACCCAAAAATGGTGAATTGTATTTTTCATTTTTGAAGAACTTATTCTCACCTAATTAAAGATATCTAGTCATAGTTAGACAGAGGACCTTGTAAGCTTTTTGAAAAGTCCAACCTTGCGTGAATCCGAGCTCCCTGTGAAAAGTTATGGCCATTTGAATATCTCGCAAGGGTTTGCTTTCCTTGTCGGGGTGTCAACACTCAAAATGTTGCACCTCCCGAAGATGCACCTTGGCTCAACTATCCTCATGTTGACATACTCTTACCTATGCCATAGGCACATCCATTTTCATGTCGACATTTTCCACTTTGCACCTCCAACCTGCGCCATGGGCGTGACTTTTAGCGTGTCAACATCTTCTTACCTGCACCATGGGCGCGAATTTTTGCGTGTCGACATCTTCTTACCTGCGCCATAGGCGCATCCATTTTCATGTCGACATTTTCCACTTTGTGCCTCCAACCTACACCATGGGCATGACTTTTTGCATGTCGACATCTTCTTACCTGCGCCATGGGCGCATCTATTTTCATGTCGACATCCTTTTACCTGTGCAAGGGCACATCCATTTTAATGTCGACATTTTCCGCTTTGTGCCTCCAACCTGTTCCATGGGCGTGACTTTTAGCATGTCGACATCTTCTTACCTACACCATGGGTGCATCCATTTTCATTTCGACATCCTTTTCCCCTGCGCCATTAACTGCGCCAAGGCGCATCCATTTTCATGTCGACATTTTCCACTTTGCACCTCCAACCTGCGCCATGGGCGCGACTTTTTGCGTGTCAACATCTTCTTACCTGTGCCATGGGCGCATCCATTTTCATGTCGACATCCTTTTAACTGCACCCTTAACCTGCACTAGGGCGCATAAATGTCGGGGTCTGAGTTTCTTTGATTTCCATATTCTTCCGTTTGTCTATATCTACCTGAGGGGGAAGATATATACAACAATATCCTTATAAGACCCCGCGAATATATCTACAAATTCTCTCAGAAGCATGGTGAATGTATTTTTCTCTCATGTTGAAAGTGAATCTCCCAACTTGACTATCTTTGGGTCTTCTTCTATTCCAATATTCACATCGATGGTTTCTTCTACCAATGCATTTTTGACATATCCTCCATACGTGTAGGATCGAGAGGAAGGTTGAGATATTCTTCCAAGGGTGTCTCTACAAGATTTTCACCCTTGGTGTGGTCACTTTTCTTGTCCATTAATTTCATTACTTTTTGTCACCAACACCTCAAAGAGGTTTTCACTATGTGACTTGGAGTTCTACTTTTTCCTAAGCTTTTTGTTGGAACTTTTGCTCTCTTTTTTCATAAGTTTTGTTGACCATAAAGCTCAACTTCCTCTCCGAAATATGTGTAGGTATCTAAGTCAATGTAGAAACCCTTCTTATGGTCTCCAATTGGAATTATCTCTTGTATGCCCATGAATTTTTCAATGGCTTCATCATTTTCAAATAGGTCTAATGGCACATGACATTTTTGGTCTTAGTCGACAAGGGAAGGGTTGAAAAGGTCAATTTTAGGTTTAGTGGGGGTAAAGGTAAGGACAACGGTATCCATGAATTAGTTCATGAAGTCAAGATCCTCATATTGGCTATAGTGGGAATTTTCGTCACTGTTTAAATAATCATATCTATCCTCACACTCAGAATAGGTAGAATCTTGATCATTGGGATGTGATCCATAGGGTCGAATGTCAATATCATATCTTTCCATTTTGAAATGTGGGAGTGGAACTAGTTATCTTGGTCCTTGTTCATTCTTTCCACATCCTAAATCTTTATAGCCCATAGAATATATCATTTGGCTAGACTTCTCATACTCTGAGATTTGGTCGAAGGTCAGTTGAGTGTCCTCTAAGACCCAAGTCGTAGGTGGGTCCAACAATTTCTCTTCAGAAAGTAATCTACTAGGTAAGAATGTCCCAATAGTTTGGTCATCTCTAGGCCATCTAAAATGATATTTGAGTTGGCCTCTTATTTTAGGTGACAAAGATATGTTTGAAACTAGGAGAGAATGTTACATATTGTATTCTCCACAACCATACTCCAAAACTTTCATCTCCCATGAATCAAAAGGAGAAGTAGATGTAGAAGCTTCATAAGCATAAGAACTTAGGGAGTCTAAATCTACCTATGATTCCATAGCTTCTGATTGAAGGGGAACAACTATATCAGCAGAAGGACATGTATAGACACCCTTACGAGAAAAGATATTGAGAGCTCTACAGTGAGCGAAAGGTTCTAGATCTCCTTGTATTGTAATAGTGTGTCCCTCATGTTTCAACTTGATGCACTAATGGAATGTTGATGGTATGGCCTGCATGGCATGAATCCATGGTCAGACAAGAATCATATTATATGGAAGTTCCAAGTCTAAGACATGAAACTTTGTATTATGATAGGTTGGTCCTACCTCCATCAACAATGTGATTTTTCGAGTGACTATTGCTCTGTGTTGTCGTAAGTGATTATGGTAATAATATGGGACTCTATATCTTCCTTTGTATGTCCCAGTTGTTTAATTAGTTTCAAAGTGCATATATTCAACCTCGATCCATTGTCCACAAGCACCCATTTTATTTTCTAGGGGTAACAAATACCTTTATATATAGGGGAGATTATGTGTGTGATCTTCGTTAGGGATTTCCTTGTGATTAAAGGAGATGTATTCAGTTGGTGCAATGTTTGCCAATGTGGCTTGTAGATGTGAAGGGTCTACTTCCATTGGCACTCCTAACCCCTGGAGAGTTTTGTATAAGATGTATTTATGTACATTTGATATCTTAAGAAGATCTAAGATTGAAATCTTGGCAGATGTCTTCTCAAGTTGTTATAAGAGGTTGTACCACCATCCCGGGGGTTGATGGAGAGGGTTCTGGGATCATGAGATGGGTACACCTTGTTACCATAGTGTAATCCTTTCCCTTGATCCTAATGGTATTCACATGTTCATTAGAAGAGTGGATACATCCAATGAGTGAATCGTAATGATTATTGTCACTTTTGGTATATAGATAGTTCACAGTTTGTAACTTTGGGATGACTCTCCTTGATCCAACCTTTTCTCATCTGACTTTCCATGTTTAGGGAATGGTTCTTTGAATATCCCCATCTTTTCATTTGGCATTTGATTTCTCTCTAGGGTGTCAACTTCTATCTCTCCATTGTCAATGAGATCTTGGATGTAGTGGCGAAGTATTAGGCACTTTTCTATCTTATGTCCTTTTACACGATGAAAATCACAATATTCATGCTCTTTGTACCATGATGGTTTAGGAGCATTTTCATCAAAAGGTTGCATCGTGGGATAAGTCACCATGTGGGTTGCATCCAATTGCTTCAATATTGTAGACAAAGACTCATTAAGAGGAGTGAATGTTCTACGTTTAGGTGGTGGTTGAATAGGTCCTTTGGTCAGTTTAAAAGGTTGACCAACTTGGACTGTTTGTACTTGTTTGGAATTTGTGATCCCATCTCCCACCACATTCTTTTTTAAAGATCTTTTTCTTTTCCGTTGGTTTGACATTTTTATTATCTTTAGAAGGTGACTTGATTGTTCCTTTTGCAATGAGGGATTTTTCTATTTGTATGCCCTTTTAAATGACTTATTAATAGTACAAAACACAATGCATTTGCAAATGAAAAGTGATGTCCGAGTTTAGATTAGGCATGAATATTCTCATAAGCTATTTTTTAGGAAATGCACAAGGGAATCAGTGGCTATCCTCGCCATATTTGCAAGAAGCTAGCGAATGTTTCATTGAGGTGTTGTTTAGTACTACACAATTCTATCATGGTTATGTCACTTTCTATGTTGTATGAGAAATGTTGAACAAAACTTTCTGCTAGTTCATGCCATGTGAAGATAAACCCATAAGGTAAGTGAGTGAACCATTCCAAGGCTTATCCCCCTAGACTCTTCGCAAAAAGAATCGTATGAGGTAATTGTCACTATATGCCACTTATTGACATGCCATGTAAAAATATTTTGCATGATCTCATGGGTCACCTTTCCTCTGTATTTATCAAATTTTGGCATGTCAAACTTCTTAGAAAAATTTTGAAGTATCATATCTTTATCAAAGGGATGGGGGCATAGCCCTTCGTATTGGTATTTTTGATATTCCCAATATTACTTTCTTGAAGGCTTGTAAGCATCGCTTTCATGGATTGCATTTATTGTGTAAGTAATTGCTCTTTAGTAGGAGAAGTAGGGATATATACATGATTGTATTCCATATTTTCTCCTTCTTGGTTTTCCATGTGAAGTTCACTAGCTTTAACCTTAGGCTTCGTCTTATGCACATTTTTGTTTGTTTCCTTTTGTACATGAGATGTTAGTAACACTAATTTTCAACTAAGGTTTTGGATTTTCTGTTGAATAGTGACTTCTCCCTCAAGAGGTTCTTCTTCTTCTTCGTGGCATGGAGGTTGTTCTACATTTTCATGTTCTATTCTAACTCTATGTGGCATCTTGATGAAGGGAATTTTATAACCCACCATATTATTGTTTCCTACGTTGGATGTGGAAGTGTGTCCATGTGTTAGGATATCTTCCATGTTAATGAGAGGTTGTTCCTCTTCATTAGCCTCATTCATTGGTGGTATTGTCTCATGTTCTATAGGCATTCTAGCTCCTAATTCCACCACTCGTGCTAGCACCCAATCTTTGTTTCTATAAAGGAATTCATCTAACAAGGTGGGGTCAAAGTCAAATTCTGTGTGTGGTGATTCTAACTCATCACCACTATGATCTACCATCTCCTCCACTTCTTTCTCTATGGAAAATAAAGGCCCAAGATCATGGCCAATAAAAGGATTTGACCCTTGTTTGTTTGAATTTTCCCAAGTTTGTGTTTGTCTCATTTCAAATGCCTACTTTTTGGCTCCTAATCTTGTTTTAGGGGCCATGACGTATGATATTTTCACTAAAGTGTTTTGAATGTGTTCAAAAATATATTTATTAAGCCTAAGTAAAATGCAAAAATAATGTCAAGAGTTCAAATGAATGTCAAAGGATAAATGTAATAATGTGATTGTTCTTAGTGAATAAGTCAATAGTGACAAACAAGATACAATCACACAATGTTTAGTTCTATACCAATCAATCAAATTATGTACTTCCTAAGTCTTTTTCCAAAAATGTAGTTGGTGTTTTAAGATGATTTAACAAAATGTTACTACTTAAATCAATTTCAAAAAAATGAACAAGGAGTAAGTAATAACAAGGAGTTAGCACGATCCCCAAACAAAGTATACTAAAAGGAAGCCCAAATCCAATCAAGACCTATATTCCAAAAAGTGGCAGTTACGATTGTGAGCGACACAAAAATTTCACCAAGATATGTTAACCAAACTTTGCGAGAAAGTAAGGTATTAATATCAAGATGATATTGATATAACACACACAAGTGGTAACACTCAACACTTTTCAAAATCAAGGTAGTAATTGAAATCAAACTAAAGCTAGAGTATACCTAGGAATTGTTAAAGTGTATATAGCGTAACATCACAATATAGATATTTAGGTCAAGTTTATAAGAAACGAGACGTAAATACCAAAATTGTAGTGACACGATATAAAAAGATAACCATTCAAAGGAGATTCAAGGTGATGAATCCATCCTAACTACAATGACGATCTTGACTTGGGTATCAAGATCAAAAATCCTATGAATGATATGAAAACATCTCTACACGCTTTAGACATTTAACAACTTGGCCAAAAACATGGATGAGTGTAAAAGGAGACAAAAGTGGCGAATACAATCAATTAGCAACGCAAGGGTAGTCACTCTTATTCTAATCAACAAAGTGTCAAAAGAAATTGAAGGAAGTAGATCAGTTGGGGGTGAAAAATGTTGGCCTCACTTCGGCAAAGTTTCACCTCACCTTAGGGCAAGTGAAAAACTAAGAAAAGTAATGCTTCACATGTTTCATGATGAATAATGTCTCTCAACTCAAATTGGTTTTGATATGGTCTAAGTTGGCTCCTGGTCAAAGATAGCTTCCTAGGTGGTTCACTTAACTAGGTGCCATAATTTATCTAAGAGCAAGCTTGACTTGCCAAGAAAAGTCAGTTGACTAATTCTTAGAGTATCTTGGCTTTACTTTACCCCTTCAAGTACAGTGGGCAATAAATGCATCCATCATGTACTCTCACTTTGGGGTCGCGATACGGATAACTTTGATGTTAAATCTCACAAATGGTAAAACTAGTCAAGTAGGTTGTGCGGAGCACTTCCCATTTCATCCACAAGGTTCCCTCTTACATGGACTACTTTAGGGTTCCTAGAACCACCCCCATTATTGTATCTTAAGGCGTTATGCCAAAGGGGTTATGTTCTAGTTGAGCGGATAGGAAGTACCCTTTTTGAAACCTGCAAATACAGTGTGATGTTTTTGGTGTGTTTTTATCTTGTTTAATTTAATGTGGTTTGCTTGAACACCTTTTGGCAACCTGCATGAAAATTGTATTAGTAGTTTTGTTTTGTCTTGACTCCTCCTTTCTTTGACAAGTGTTTTTGGTTCTGCATAATGGA
This sequence comes from Taxus wallichiana var. yunnanensis, assembly GCA_018340775.1. NCBI lineage: Eukaryota > Viridiplantae > Streptophyta > Pinopsida > Cupressales > Taxaceae > Taxus > Taxus wallichiana. The sequence goes on along the minus strand of CM031236.1, from coordinate 240,414,373 downwards.
TTAGTAATTTTCCATACACATAAAAAGAATAAATGTCATTTTTATTCTCAAGATCATCCTAGGACACAAGAGAAGAGCATACGTGACACAAAATCCAATTAAGAAATCAACAAATGGAAAATACTTAATTCAAATGCAAAATACATACATCTTGACCCAATTTGGACATTCTAAACATTTTTCAAAGCAATGAAAGATATAAGAATCGTATCGATTCCCAATATTGCCCCAAAAGACGTGAGGGAAGAGCATACGTGACCTTACTCTTATGATTAAGCATGCAAGGTTTATCCAATGTTTAATATAATCCAACAAAAGCATGTAAACATACCCCAAAAAATAAAAATTAATCAGATTAAACCTTTAAAATGATGTTAGTATTTAATGACACAAACCTTTATAAACACAAAGGTACCTATGTGCAAGTTATGGTGTGAGCATGTGGGTTATGGTGCTTGCGCTCCTCTATGTAAACTTAGTGGGTCTGCAGAGTGCTTGCGCTACCCGAGAGATGTTTACGCTAGAAAAATTATTACGCTACTGAGAATAGATGTGTGTGCATGAGAAGTGAAACAAAAGGTACAAAAATCTATGACAATGTGTGTACACTAGCCGAGAGATGTTTTGCGCTAAAAAGGGTGCATGCGTCCATTGATACAAACACAACGTGTGTGCACTAGAAAAATGGTGTATGTGCTACCTTTAGGGTGCCTTCGTTATCCTGATAGTTTTCTGACATAAGAAAGGTACAGTATGCTTGCGTGTGGTTTTGTATGCATGTGTGTGGTTTTGTGTACCTACGCACCCTATAAAAAATGTAGCTGGTGATGACACTAAAATATGGCCCAATGACATATACAAGTTCAAATTGCTCCAAATTTTAACATGTTAGCTCAAAATTGACAATAACCCATCAAAATTAAACCTCTAAATAAGACTCCACACATGTAAGGTTAACAAAATCATAAGAATTTTAACATCATTTCACACATGTGCATATTAAGGGTTAGCCAAATGTTGAAATAACAACAAAATGTGAGATATAATGGTAAAGGACTAAGGTTCAAGTCCCACCATGTGTGTCAAATGTGTGCAAGAATTAGTTAGCTATGCAAAAAGAATTAGAACTAACACCTAGTAGTCCTAAAACAAAGCTAAACCAAAATCTATGCACCATCATGCTTAGAGCTTAAACAAGACTAATCTACCAACATCTTTGCATTAGAACATGAATAAACATTCAAACTAACATGCTAATCCATTAATCTATATCTCTATTGAATGCTAATCAAATGAAATGAACCTATTTAGATCCTTAGCAATCAAAGGGTTGATTGTATGTTTGAATCCCAAGGTTTTCAAGAATGGAGTCTTGTCAATCCATGACTACAAGACCATTTGACATATCTCCATATGACTTCAAAACTTGGATGGATGAATGCAAGAAATGAAGATAGCTAGCTCCTCCAATGAATAATTCTCTAAGATGATAAAATGGCTATAGCTTAGGCTCTATGCTCATTTAGGTGTAAGAAGAAAGGTAGGAGGGCTCTTTATATAGCCCAATGGATAAAAGAATCTCTACATCCCTTTACATGTGGGATAATAGAGAGGTTGGGTTAGTTGTGGATAAACATGGTTTAGAAGTGGTTGAGTTTACTTTAGGAGAGTTTAGTTTGTCCTCTAGTGACTCATGGGGATTGAGGGGGTTTATTAATTAACCAAAGTGATTAATTAATAGGTGTGCAAGCTTATAGAATCTTTTTAGAGGAATAGTTAGTATGATTTATGTTATGAGAGGATTGTATTCAATTAAATGGCGATTTATTGATTAAATAGAAGAGAGAATTAATTAATTAAGAATAATTTATTAATCTAGATAGACGGTGGAGCTTAATTAATTAATCTAGATAGAAAAGGGAGCTGATTAAACAAAGGTCATTAATTGGCGTCATTGTTGGATAGAAGAGTTAATTAACTAACATAATGTAATTAATTAATTATGATAGTAGAGAAAATGTGCCATATTAACAATATGTCATTAATTTGTGGGAAAGGGTATAATTAGCGCAATTTAAGTATTTAAATTGCTCAAGCTAAATTATAGGTGTCTACATTTACCCCTCTTTGGGGTGGCATAAGAGACGCCACTTCAAAGATAGTAGACCAAAAGAACCTTCGAATGTATTTGAGGAGCATAATACAAGCAAGGAAGAGTGGATGGCTGGAAAATATGAACTTGAGAAGCATGAAGATAAGTTTTGCATGAGTAAGATAGAAGAATCATCTTTAAATCTGCCTAGTGTAAAGGAAAAAGAAGGGGAAAAGAAAGTTGCAGCTGAGAAAGAACAAATTTCTTGGACAAATAAGTACAAGAAAGAGATATAAATTTAGATCATTTTGAGGTAATGGAGGATGATAGAAAGCAAGGAAAAGGGCAAAAAAATGCATATTTTTCAAAAGAGAAAGATGATCACAAGAAGGAGATGTATTATGAATGGATGAAAGTGGTTATAAAAGATGAAGAACTGTCTATATTTTTATTTGATATGTTTGTATGTACATGTATGAGAGATGGAAATATGAAGGCAATGGAGATAAAGATGAAATTCAAAAAGACAAGGAGCAATGTCAAATAAAATGCAAGACTACAAAACAAGTTGTGGGACCCAGGAGGCTATGAAACATACAAGAACAATGAAGATGGAAAGAGAAAAGACAAACAAGGAAAAGACTCAGCTGAAAATAAGAATATCCAAACAAATTTTGTGAAGGCTTCTTTTCACCACCTTGGGTGTATGATGCAGGAGCATCAGGGATTAAGGAGCAACAAGTTGTTAATCATCCTCCTTTCTTGGTTTTGGATTGCTAGAAGAGTCTTAGAGGTTTTAATAGTCAAATGGAGTCATTTCAAGTCATTAAGAAGGTTTGAAAATTTAAATTATCTTCACTTGTTTATTTTCCCTCCAAAAAGGATATTTGAATTTGTAAAGGCATGACAGTGAGGAAAAGTGAGTTTCATGAGGTTTCAAGGAGTCTAATGGTTTTAGGTGTGTCTTGATATGGGGGGAGAGAGTTATATAAATTTAATTAGGTTAATGAAGTACTTTAAAGTTGAAAAACATACTCCATAATGTAAGTATAGGAATGATGAGTCTTAAGTGAAGTTAGTTAGGGTTTGGAACATGCAATAGAATGCATTATAAAAGAAATAATTCAAATGGAAAAGATTAGTTATCTTCCGGGTATGTGAAGGATGAAGAGAGGAAGGTTCCTCGGGGATGAGGAGAAGTTCTTGTCTATTTTGTGTGATGAATGACTCTCAATAATGTTAATATATTGGAAGGAGCATATATGTCTCTAGTTTTTGGTGTCTACTTAGTGTTTATGGATTTAAATCAAGAATAAATGATTCACTTTCACCTTACATGGATGATTCAATAATAAAACTATGGAACCCTTAATTAATATCTAGAAGGCTTGTTTTATTCTAACATGAAAATGTATACTTAAGACTTTGTATGAATGTATAACAGTGCTTTTGCTTGGAATTTTGAGTGTGTTCCTTGAGAAATAGATGGTCAAGTTCATATCATGGTTATGATATTATCTTTGGTGTCATCTCCAAGGTTTGAGAAGGTCTTATTTTGTGTTTGTTTTAAGTTGTTAATCGTGTTACCGGTGAAGGAGTGTATCGCTTAATGGAAATGGATGACATTTCTACTAACCATGTCTCTACAGTGGCATCATCAAGGAGAAGGTAAATACTTCATTGGTCCAAGGTACGAGGAATGAAGAACTTTATTCTTTTAGTGCATATACAAAACTCATTAAGAAGACAAATAGTTGTAACTAGTTCTATTTCGAGTTAGTGTAGTTGTGAGGTTAATGGATCTTGATAAGTGTTTTGGATTGCATAATGTCCCTACGAGAGATCCCTAGAGGTTAACAAAGCATCATCTAATATCAAATATACCTTCAAGAAAGTATAGTCTTTCAAGATCATGTTGGAGGGTTTCATTCTTACCCCGACCGAGAAAGATATCACAAAGTATGAACCTACATGAAGGTCTAAGTTAAAGAGAGAGTTTTCTTGTCATTTTGGACTCCACTATTTTTACTTGCTAGGTCAAATAAAAATAAAAGTGTGTCTAGATCCTTTTAAAGACTTCAATATTCAAAATAAGTGTTATATCATCAAACTAAAGGTTGAGGGTTTTCATTCCCTTGCCCTAAATAATCGAAAGAAAAAGATTCACGAGGATGAATATTTTTGCACATCAACTCAACCCACTCATAAGAACATCTTATGGAAAACCTTCAAATGTGTCTTCAAATAGAGTTTGAGGGCTTGAATTGATTCCTAAAATAAATTATAGTGAATTGAACCTTCTCAAGCTTTGTCTTGATACACCTAGTGGAGCTTGCCTAGTCTCTAGTAATGGAAGCTTGAAATGTGGAATTTTACCCTAAAATTTGATAGAGTAAATATTTACTAAGACCTCAAAGAGAACCACAAATAAATTTGAGAGTTCGGTGGTTGAATTTGAATATTTTCTTACCAGTCTTAATCGAGACTGTATGCATAGTGGGAAAGTTTACTTTGGTGAGCGAGTTTTACAAAAGAAGTAGTCTTTTTAAGAAGGAATAAGTTTTGGAACTTGGCACACTACTAAAATCTATCAAAAAATTTCCTACAAGTGTTATGGTTGAAAATTAATCCATCCTTTCAAGTAGAGAAAAGACCAAGTAAGACTGTCTCAGGCCTAATTTGGCCTAATAAGCCTAAAGGTTGAAAAGTGGAATAGAGGGAGCACTACAAATAACTAGGGCCTAAAATTTTGCACACATTTCAGGAACCATATAAGAGAATTGATGGGGTTTATAAATTGTTTTGGGTACCCCTAAATCCCTTCAAGCATGTTTGTTCCAGGATACTTGTCTTAAGGAGAGCTAGAATACATTTTAAGCTAGTATGGTACAATTTGATGCTTTGCATTTCTTGAAGTAATTTTTATAGTTAATCTAAGCTTGGTTGAGGTGTGTGAATAGTGAATAGAAGTGGAGGTTTTAAAGGAGGATTAAAGAGTAACTTTCATTCTTTGAGCTAGAAGCCAAACTAGAAGGCTTAAGGGTAGATTGAGTGAAATAGGAAAGTGGCTTATTTCTATGTTATGGAATCATATGGAGGATTTAATAACATTGAATGAAAGGTTAATAGGTAGTGTAGGGTGATTGGATGAGCCATATGATCAATGTGGGATAGTTTTGCTAGTTTTAGGCCTTTATAGGCTTACTAAGAACCCTTAGGGCAGAGCAAGTTGGATTATTGATTTCAAACCTTGTTGTGAATTGAATGCATGCTTGGAAGTTTAGTTTAGATCTATTTCATAGATGCAGTGGGGTTGGGTAGATTCCGCCACTACTAGAGGATACTAAGAGACGTGGGATTGATGATCACTTTTTTTAACAAATGGGATGTGCGGACTAGCACATTCTCGGTTCAAAACCGGGAGATGATGGTCACTTTAGAGGATGTGTACCATATAATGAGGATACCAATATAGGGGATCCTATAGAGCCAATCACAATAGATAGGAGGATGGGTGCATTAAGGTGATTGTTTGGGGATGAGGCTTAACAGATTGAGTTTAGTTTAAAGGCATTCCATATAGAGGTCCGATATGATGCAAGGACACCGAGGAGAATATTTATATGCTTGATCATGATGGCCATCTCATGCCATGCTCTATCGGATTCAGGGGGAGCTAGATTCTCATGGAGACTTGTAGGTTTTTAGTAGATGTGGTAGAGCAAAAGACAATATTTTCATTTAGGGCCACCTTGCTAGCACAAGTCTATCATGAGCTCTGGATCTACGTGATAGAATGGAGATCGGGATTAGATATGGGATTCATGTTACAATGTTGGGCATACAAGCATATAGTAGTGATTAGGACGTCAAGGCTTCCATGGGTCATAGGAGACCATATAGAGCTTGCAGTCATATTTTTGAGATGGCATGTTGATGAGGCTCATGGGGATATGGATGCATGGGGTGAGGATTGGTTTAAGGATAGATTAGGTAGACTAGATGTGGATGATGTGAGATGTAGTTTTTACTAAGACTTCCTAACATGGCTTGATTCGGATGTATAGTTGCATGGAATCGGAAGGATTTTATGGGTGCATGGGCGAAAGCCAAAGATGGTGGAGGTTGTCTAGTTTCCATGATTTATGAGACATTCGATTGGTTCAAGCGGTGGCAGGAGTACCCATTACATATAGATAAGAGAAGATGGAGAGATATCTACCTACTCGTAATGGAAAACTCACTAGATGAGGAAGGGACTCTGTGGGATGATGAAGATGATGTGGGAGTAGGGGAAGGGTTTATAGATCGGTGGGATGATGTGTGGGAAGCCGAGGTGGCCGAGAAGAGAATACAAGAAGGGCTGGATGTAGAATTATTGGCCGGTAGAGAGGCGGTAGCACCCGGAGGAGAGGAGTTGGAGCCTCGTAGGAGAGGGATATGGGGATGCTACAGAAGCGGCGAAGCTAAGAAATCCAACCTATGGGTGGAGTTAGATATGAATAGGTAGGAGAAAGATACTACATAGCAGAAGAGGGATCTTACCATACAACAAAGTGAGATAGATACCACAGGTAGAGAAAGGCTTACAGGGATAGATATAGATCTCTCAGGGTGAGGCATCGGGAGTGACAGGGGATGAGGCTCGGGAACCACACATGGAGCTAGGTAGATGTCATCGTTGAGGACAAAGTGATGACGGATTCGTACAGTGCTCCAATAGTAAAAGGAATGATAAACAGATTGTACCAAGCCACAAAGAACTCATATGCTAATTAAACACCACACTTAATAAGATGAAAGTAATTTTATAGAATAAATTTATAAAAACATTTGCAAACAAATTAGCAACAATATCATATATTATTATGGAACTCTATGAAGTACAATGAGAAAGGGCCTTGCTTATATAGGCAAGGAAGATCAATATAAGAACTAGTCAAGGTCATAGATCAAGTCATAAATCAAGGAAAGAACTAGTCAAGACCATAGATTTAGGAAATAACTAGTCATCAAAGAACTAGTCAATACCATAGATCAAGGAAAGAACTATACCTAATAAGTAAATAATATCTTCTTAATATATAAATAAGATCAAATAAATATCCACACATAAAAGTGGGTGAGGATAAATAAAGTACAAGATAAATAAAGTACCTAGATGAACATAAGCTAAGATAAATACCTAATCTAACACCCTCATCAAGTGAATTTAGGGGCCTAAAATAAAAGTGGCATATTGATAAAACGAGTCCCTAAACCCGACATGATTAAGTACTCATTTACAATATATCCATGAAGAAATATCAAACCAAAAGTAGGAAAGAATCATGCTAGAAGGAAAGAGAAATAAGAAGAAGAAGGAAGATGTTCTCACGAACAGCCCCCAAGAACAAATTCTGAAACCCCAAGCATGTTAAAGAACTCAAGGTAATGACGTGATACAAAAGGCTTCGTAAAGATGTCGGGAACCTACTTTTGAGTCGGAATGTACTCCAAACAAAATACTCCATCGTGAATGTGTTGACGAATGAAGTGTATTTGAATCTCAATATGCTTGGTCCGATGGTGCTCAACAAGGTTTTTATTGGGGTGTTAATGTCAAGTGGTGATAGCCACTTTGACAAACCCTATCTTAAAGATTATTTTTAATAATATTAGTCGGTCTTCATAGCTTTGAAAAGAGTGAAGTGGTATAACCGCTCACCCATCCTATATAAATAGGATGATCCCTCATGGGATTAGACGGCTTGGAAATATAGCTTTTGCTAAAAAATTCATAGACCGATTGATCTATACTTAGCTACTTAAGTGATTTGTTATACAACAAGATAGAAGTTTGTTATATTGTTATTGTGAGACCGAGGAGTGAAGTGGAAGTGTTGGGTTAAACTAATAAATTATTAATATAAGACAATGTTTTTTAATGGATTTTTTTCCTTCGGGTTTCTCCACTTAAATCAGTGTCTCTTGTCTCATTTACTTTCGCTTATTGATATTTGTTTTGATTCATATGTTAATCTGTTATATGCATTTGTAAAACATCTCAAGGTTAAAATGTCTCACACATTATAATTTATAATCCTCAACTGTTAATTTATGGATCTATAATTCTTCAATTATATCTTCCCATATTTGTTCTAACATGGTATCAGAGCTTGTGATTATGTGTGTGCAGAGCTAGATCTGGATGTTTTCTAGCTTGTAAGAGCGAAGAAGCTTGAAGATTGTTTGATCTACGAAACCCTAAAAATTCAGCTAACAACTTCAAGCTAAACTAGGTGCAAAGTTCTAATTTTTGTCCCAAAATTACTTGGATATTGGTCAATTGACTATTTAAATCCTGTTAGAGCTATTTGTATGCTTGATCTTTGCTTTTGCATCTAGTTTCAGTTGTTTATGGTTTAAATCCATCGTTTGCGAGCTTATTTTAAGTTTTCATGTTGTTTATAGTTGTTAGGATTATTTTTTTACTATGGACCCGAAAGAGTTCCTTAGATCTAGTTAGTTTGGAGCATTTAAATCCACCATGTCTTTATAAATCTTTATTTTTTGCTAGATCTAATTTTACGAAGCCAAATCCAATATTTTTTCTCCATTTGGATTCGTTTTGTCGGTTTTCTAAAGTTTGGACCAATAAAAATTGCTCCAAATAGCTTTATTGTCCTTTTTTCATGTTTGTGAAGTTATACCCACTCTTAGAGTGCCAAGTGGCTTCAATATGACATCCTTTTATCTTTGCGAAGCTTGGGCCAATCATTTTGTGCCATCTCGGCCGTCTATCAGCCTTATTTGACTTCTTTCATTTTTGTTATATCCTTTTGATCATGAAACTTGAGCAAGTCATATTGCTCCAGCCTAGCTTCGCATTATCAGCTTTTGAAGCTCAAGCCAATCAGAAGGCTCCATCTTGCTTCGTTGTGTCATTAATATTGTTTATCTGATTGTCAATCATGAAACGCGAGCCAATAAGGGCTTTACACGTGTCTTCACATTATCAGACTTGGATTAGTTGTCCTCTGTCATCTGTAAAATTTGAGCCAATAGGATTGCTCCAAGTAGCTTTGTATTTCACATTTTCAATCTTCTTTTTAACTTGCTTCTGACATATGCAAAGGAAAAACCAATAAAATTTCTCCAAGTATCTTTTATTTCACACTTGTAAAATTTGCAAAATATGAGCCTATAGAATTACTCCACATTTTCACATTTTCCATTATTTCATATGTGGCGACTTGGTATCCAATTAAATTTTCCATCTTTTTGCATTTGTCGACTTGTGAAAAGTGAGTCATTTAAAAGGCCCCACGTGTCCTCAGTTTTCTTTAGTCATTTTGGTTGCACTGCGAAGTGTGAAACAATAGTATTTGGACACATATATCTCTTTTTACATTTGTCAATTTATGTCATTTGCGAAGTGCGATCCATTTAAAATGTCCGCGTATCTTCTTTTTTTTTACTTAACTTTGTCATATTTACGAAGCGTGAATCAATTGCTTTTTGACATGTATTTTAATTGTGTCAGCCTTCGCAAATGTTAGGGTGTCATACTTTTCTTTGGCTTAGCTGCTTAATTTTTACACACTGCTTATACCTTTTTCAAACCCCAACTTTATTTCAAGTTTGGTTTATTTCAAGGACTTTAAGCCCGCTCAAAGCTATCTATTTACATTTTGGTGAAAAGTCGTCACGTGTCTTTTCTTTAGTCGTTAAACTTTCAACAAGCGGCCTCATTTGACTAAGACTTTGATTTCACATTGTGTTAGAGTATGAAAAGTGATCCAATTAATTTAAAACACGTGTATACGGTTCTATTTTTTAATTAATTGTCTTTTGTTTTATTAGATACATTGTGAAATGCAAGCTAATTGAAAAGTGACACGTATATTTATTTTTTCGTTGTTGTCAGTCTTGTCTTAGTTTTTTGACGTGTGTCTATTTTCTTTATTGTTGCGGACCCGAAAAAACATTAACTTTATTTTTTTATGTTTTGCGTCCGCCCAAGGATCTATTTTTAACTTATTTTTATTTATTAAGTAGCTCATTTTTTAGCTCACCCCACCAAGTTGCTAAATAACTCATCGAGCTACTCTAGCTCAACTTAGTCTGAGCTCGGTTAGCTCACCTGTAAACTTGACCTCGACAAAGCTCTGTCAAATTGATCTTAAATTCGACCAAATCAAGTTGTTTTTGACTAAATTCGAGCTAATTGCATTCGTATAGCTAATAAAAATATTTTTAACTAGTGTTTTGTCTTTATTTGACTTCCTTGACTCCTTTTTTCGCTGAATTTGTTTCCATTGCCGTCTGAGCATTAAAAATGGCCATTTGGCCAGTTTTTTGTTGGATAAGTCTCATCTTTTAAATGAAACGAGCTATAGTATCTGGAGGGTAAGGTTAAAATCTTGTTTCATGGCTAGAAAGCTCACGGGATCTTGTGATTGGTATTGAAAAATGTCCCACATGGAGTCAAGCTACCCTGGAAAACCTTAGCTCCTTCTCTCGAGATCTCGGGAAGCTCTGTCCATCCTATTACAAAGCATTAAAGATGAATTCTTAATGCATGTAGGTCATATGGACTTGCTTGCAGATGCATGGAAGCAATTAGAGACCATGCAAGGCGCGTGGTTGTCTATAATTATTAAACTGGTTTAGAGTTGTTTACAACACCCATGAAGGGGATATATCTTCTTCTCTGTCAAAGCTTGAGATCAATACAATCTGCTATGTGTAAAACGCTTACAATTGTCTCCAATACATAGTGGTCTTCCATCTAACAATAGAACACTCAACTCTTAAAAATAGAATATCAACTAAAAATAGTGCATGCTTTTGTTCATGAATACAAAGCTTTTTGATTTATTTGTTTTTCCTATAAAATTAAGATTATAAAATTGAACTATTTTAAAATTAAAAGCATGTAAAAAATAAAGTGCAATTTTCTTTTCCTAATAATAGACTAGGGACAAAATTAAACCCTTTTTCTAATCGTTCATATGGATTTGGTCGTACAAAAGAAGAGCATCAGATTAGTTCCCCACAACATTCTCCCCACTCTTGCACTTCTCGTCCCTCAAATTCATTCTTCATCGCTATTCTTCCTCCAAAATACTTTCGTCCCTCAAACTTAACTTATTCATCGCATCACCCTTGAGCTTGCTATTGCTAATTGTTAAGGGTGATAAGAAACAAATATATTTTTGCTTCTTTTGAGTATTAAGTCTCCTAGAATTTGAAGGGAAACTTGGTATGAATGTAGGAGAGCGAAGTGCATTTCGAAGAAGCAACGTAAAAATCGGACGATTTGTGGGTGAAAGGGATGGGACACCTTTTAGTACGATAAATTAATCCCAAAATGTACCAGAAAGTGTGCGGCAAATAAAATGATATTCGGGAAGGTATGCGTGGGGCATGAGGTAGGTAGCATGTCAAAATTGTGAATTAAATTGAAGGGAACAGCAGCAGTCCTTCCAAGGTGGAAGGACATTTTCCATACAGGCAACCCTTCCACGTGATGCCCTCCATAAATGATGGATGCCATGCAACACACCCTTTTTATGCATGTCAATATTGGAGTTTGAAATGGGAGTGGGGGACCTGATGATACCTTTGAATTGTCATATTCACAGGAATGGAATGGCTTCGACTCTGTGATCACAACAATAATTAGTAAAGGCCTTCACATGCACTGTGGACGCGGAAAGAAACAGTTTGAATTGACGGGTTTGGTTATCCACTTTCTTCCCTGCCACCGCCGGCACTGGCTAACTGCTCACTGCTCACTCCTCCCCATTTGTCAAATCTAAATTTCATCACGCCGGCCCTCCATCTCTTCTCTGCGTCGTCGCTGTCATTTTTTAATGTTTTCACACTCGTTCTAAACTCTTGTGTGATGTAGACATTTCAATAATGGTAAACGTGTCCATATCGAATCGTATATACAAATCGTAAATTTGCGAATGTTTACCAAGATACATTTATATTAAAAGTATAATCATAAACAGAATTGAACTCAATATTGACCTCTTATAATATCAATATTCTTGTATTAATAAATATGTAAATGGACAAATATAAACATCTTAAATATATTTATTTGAAAAATGTTGGTAGATATGAATTTCAAGGGTATTTCATTAATTAATAATTTTATTATAATTTTTACATATTTTTTTATTAATAAAATAATACATCATAATTTTATTAATTTTTTCATATTTAATAATTATTGTAATAAAATTATTCTAAAAAAATTAAATACTTACAATTGTTTTAATATAAATCATTTTTAAAAATAAATGTGTATGTGTTGTGCATGTCTTGTAATTAACTGAAATCAATAATTACAATAATAAAATTACAACAAATTAAATAAAATATAAAACAAAAATAAAAAATTGAAAAAATAATTTGTTCTCAAGAAATACTATAATTAATGTTAAAAATGAAATTAACTCGATAAAGGAGAAATTGGGATACTAATTATGTTGATAGAGGTTCTATAATGACAACAAGGGGTGAGATGTGATGGTGTGATTGTGTAAGGTTTTATTTTCTATATTAAATTTGAGTCCCATTTCATTGTTGTAAGGTAATTTTAATCTTAAATTTTACATCTACTTTACTATTACTTACCAAAAAAATCAATAAATAAGTGTATGATAGAGTTTGAGGCCCTTTTCTGTGAGAATATTTTTCGCCTCTCTATAAAAATTATGAACATATTATAATAGAACTATTAATAAATGCAATGTATAAAATTCAAAATAAAAACCTTGAAACAATAAATATTGGCATTTTTCAAATAAATGTATTTAAGATATTTATACTAGTATAATATTCAATAAAATAAAATACGTTTTTGTATGAATTCAATATAAATCTCACTTAATAAGATTATAATTTATCGACTTTAATAAATTGTAGTTTTGAAAAATACATGATATTAATGAGTTGAAATTTGAATTTTATACAAAATGTTTTAATAAAAATGAATATTTTTTAAATTTTAGAATGATGATTTGAAAAATGTGATTATATTATTTAAATAAGAGCATTACCATATATATATATATATATATATATGAACAATATTAAAGTTGGAAATAATTCCACACTAAGATCAAATAAAATGAGAGAAAATAATTATTAGCATGATACTAAATTCATATTATCATAATAGTAAAATTTATATTATGTATAAAGGAGATAGGTTAATCGGTATAGATGATGAATAAGTGTTATTGTCACATTATTTCTCAGATATCAAAAAGAGATAAGAGTTGAATTTGAGTATCCAATGAATTTTGTGGGATGAATACCCGTTAAACTGAAAATTAATTATTTGTACATTCAATATTAACACATGCAAAAATATGTCAAAAAAATCAGGATAGTTATCCTTCATCAAAATAAATAAAATAAAATAAATTAAGTACTATATAAAATACAAATATATAGAAATCACGAATGAGATTTGACAAGTGATGTGCGTTATGAACGAATTTATTTTGTGTTTTTTCAGTCGTTTTTCGTAAATAATATAAAAGAAAGCAACTTGCATAAATATAAAATAAACTGAGGTTGATGTAGAAAATCTGCGGTTTTTATACCATTGAATAAATTTGATATGTATTTACGTAAATAATATGCACAGTCACGCTCACATTCAAGTAAATAATCTGTCTTTTTGGGACCCGAGTTTTCTGTAAATAACATGTACAGTGACGCTCTGATAAAAAAGCATGACAATTTTTACTGTTAGAAGTTAGAACACAGGCTTTTAACTGCTGGTTTTGAAACAAAAGCAAAATTAAATAGGAATCAGATAGAGACTTCCTTACACAGAGTCACTGTTCAGGTATAAAAGTAAAGTAGATTCAAAATCGGTAAATGAGCATAGATATATCTAGGGATATTTTCAAAGGTTACATTTTCAAACAGAGTTTGGGTTCACATTTAGTATAAGTAGTTAGTTTATTTAGGAAGAGGTAAAAGCATATAGAGGAATGGAAGAAGAGAGGGGCACGTCGGCATGGGTAATTCGCGGAGGAGAAGATGGCCACGCAAACAAGGACGCTTAATCCTCCTCGACTCTCCGCCCCTTATCGTCTTAGCCAAACAGAAAAAGGCTTTCCAATTCCAAACTCAATTATGTTCTTATTTAATTGTGTCTCCCATTGGTCCACACAATTAGCATTGCTGTCAATTCCTTGATTTGAATCTCTCCCGCCCATCGACTCGACGTTTACTTTCAGTACGCAGGTGAAATGTTTTGCTTGACCCTCTTCACCAGCTCCCGCTGGAATGGCCCTACACAATGATATTTTTAGTATCTCATTAAATTCCATCTAATTTCCAAACGAAGACAGCCACGGGGTTGAAGATAAATATGATAGCCGGGGTGGGCATTAATATTCACAACTCGATGGATCCCTCATTATTTTGGAGCAACTCCTCAGTAATATCCACAGCAGCTACGAATTCATCGATGCAGTGGAGGAAAAATGGGCAATCATCATCCACACTAGTTTTCTTGCTTAATGCAGCACTTCCGTTGTTTTTATGTACACTAGTCATGGCGATTGGCATTACGGATTTTGTAACCACATATTGGCTACGCCCTCGCATGATGAAAAGGAGGATGGCACAACAAGGTGTGTTCGGCCCGACTCCAAGTTTCATAATGGGAAACTTGTGAGAAATGGGGAAAATGAGGGAAGAAGAAACGTCAACCCACATGGCCTGTGTCACGCACGATTTTGTGAAAAGACTCCTTCCACACTACGTCCGCTGGTCGAAGCAAAACGGTATGTATGTATGTGTGGACAAGAATTTTGACACGTCTTTCACGCCCACAAATGAATTCTTTTGTGTGTAGCACTGTAGAGATTTGTACCTTTTTAGATTTATATATTTGCTGATTGCAGGAAAGCGCTTCATATTTTGGTGGGGGATAGAGCCGCGAATGAGCGTGACGGAGCCACATCTAATCAAACAAATATTGTCTTCGAAATACAGTCTTTGTTATGGTAAGTCTCATCTGCAGCAGAGAGGGGTGCGCGACTTCATAGGAAAAGGACTCGTAATGGCCAACGGGGAGGCTTGGGCTCACCAGAGGCATGTAGTGGCTCCGGCTTTCACTCCAGAAAGGATCAAGGTTTCTCCTCTTCCATTTCATTTTTTCTCGTTTTCACCTCACATATTTGGAATCGTGTTATTTATAAGTACCCTGCACTTGGATTTGACAGAACCAGGTGCGATATATGGTGGATTCTACGTTGGAAATGAGTGATAGGTGGAGACGAATGGCTAATGGATCCTCCGAAGTCGAGGTAAGCGCGGATCTCAGCCGTCTCACTGGCGATATCATTGCTCGGACAATTTTTGGCAACAACTTTGAGAGTGGGAGGAACATATTCGATCAGCTTACAATCCTTCAGAAGCTCTCGTCGCTGGCTGGACGATATCAATGGCTTCCAATCAGCAGGTAAAAGATCGGTCATGATAACACCGTTAAATTCTACGTAGAAATGTAGCTACAAATTTATGTTTTGCATTTTGCATCTATAACTGTGTTGAGGCGTCATTATACAAAACGATTTATGTCCGGCCATTTCTGGACGTGGATCGATTACCTCCCTCCCTTATCCTCTCAGGTTATCGACCACATGTTTTGTACTATTGTTGCCAACTTTGTCTTTTATCTCCACACAATCCAACCTGAGGAACTAAGATGTCAAAACCAGTTTTGGAAATCAATGCAAGGAAATTGTTTTCGAAATTAATATAACGAAGTTCATTGATTTTCAACTACGTGACTAGTGATGCAGGTTCTTCCTTGTGTCACTTAATTCAAAGATCAGAAGGCTTAAAGTTGAGGTTGAGAATTCTGTTGAAGATATTATAGAAACCCGCGTTGGCGAGAAGGAGGAGAAGAGCTATGGCGACGATCTGTTGGGGATCATGCTCTCTCATGCCCACCTCCACGACGGTGAAGTTGACGCATCAAAAACAAGTTGACGAGGCAGCAAATCATCGACGAATGCAAAACGTTCTTCTTCGCAGGGCACGACACGACAGCCATGCTGTTGACGTGGACGATGATGTTATTAGCGGCCAATCCTCGTGGCAAGATAATGCGCGCCACGAAATCCTCACAGCCTGCGGTACACAACTCCCAGATGCTGATTCTCTGGAAAAGCTGAAAGTCGTAAGTACTTGATTAAATACAAGTAATTCTACATGAGCCATGGTTTTGTGTATCTAAAATATGTGTTGCGGGGTGCAGTTGGGAATGGTGGTGAACGAATCCCTGCGCCTCTACACTCCGGCGTCTCTTCTGGCGAGGCAGGCTCTGAGGGATATGAAAGTGGGAGGCATTACAATTCCGGAGGGGCTGTCTGTATGGATCCCAACCCTGGCAATCCACCACGACAAGGAAATATGGGGAGAGGACGCAGACGAATTTAAGCCAGAACGGTTCGCAGAGGGAGCTGGGTCGGCGTGCAAGCATCCCATGGGGTTTCTGCCCTTCTCGTACGGAGGCAGGAGCTGCGTGGGACAAACCCTGGCCATCGTGGAGACCAAATTAGTGCTGGCGTTAATACTGACGCGCTTCGCCTTCCGCCTGTCGCCCAACTACAGGCATGCACCCGTGTTTGTGCTCACGCTCAAGCCCAAATACGGCCTCCAACTTATCCTCCAAACCATACAACAGTAAGTAATAATACAGGCCAAGTTTTGTTTTGTTGTTGGGAGAGAGAACACGGATCGTAATCATCTCCGTTAGCTAGGTATATTATTCATCATCGCACTCATCACCGTTGGCTATATATATTATTCATAATTCCACTTTTAGTGTTTTATGTTCTATAATTTTATTCAATGAGTTTCAAATTTTCTTAATAGAAAGAAGCGTGACAAGAAACATCCTACTGGCATCGACAGTTTGGTAATGCTTCATGATTTTAAGCTGTTAAAACATCTTTCACCTTACAATTATTTATGTTGAAAACAAAAATGCCTTCTAATTTTATAAAAAAATTATAATAATGATTTGAAATATGATTATCAATTTTTATATAAATTTAATATAATACTAGCAACATAATTGTTTGTAAAAGCTGATAGATACAAATTTATTGATGCAAAATGATAACTCATACACTAAGGATTTATACAAACATGGTCAATTTAACACACAATATTTGCTACTTCAATAGGGTTTCAGGAGAAAATTTTTAATACTACAAACTAAGCTTTTGTGACAGAAGTGCATTTAAAGGAAGTTACTTATAGAAAATGTCTTTCTTACCTTCACAAAAATAAAGAATCATGAAATATTGATAGAGAGTAAATATTACTTAGTATAACTTTCACCAATATTAAAGCATTTTGTTAAGCAATTCAAATGTCATTTATATGCTTCCACATTGTCTACATATCTTGCAATTATTGCAATCCACAAAAACACATTTCTTTGAAAATCATTAAAGCCTTCCAAGAACACCATTTTTTTGAATATGATGCAATCATAGCATTCCATGATCCCACATCTCTTGAGCCATATCACTAAATAACTCACATGAAGTGTGTATATTCTTCCACATTGTAACAAATAAATATGGAAAAATAGCTTCTTTTGACTATGGGTTAATGTATGTTCTTAATTTTTTCTTAATATCCCATTTTGGTACAAGCTAGGAGGATGTTAGTAAATATTATAGAAAATGGAGTCATACTTGGTAGTTGCATTTTCTCAAAAGTTCTGAAAGTTTTGTCAAGAAACATGTTTTTTCTATATCATGCAATTATAAAAACATTAAGCATATTATAAATAACCACCAAACTACAACACTTAAAACACATGTTGAATGTTTTTTCTGAAAAAAATGGCCTATAAAAATGCAAATGCTATACTCAATTATTGGCCCTTGTGTTTCATTCCATGTTTCAAAACTCCTAATTTTGCACATACTTCAATAATTGTAGCAAGAGCATATATACTAAAAAGTCATCAATCATGTTCGGCGTGACCATTTTGAACATGAACAACAATAAACGAACTCTACGAGGTTACATATTGGTTTCAAACATTTCAATAAACGTGCATAAAAACATTAATATATCTAAGGCAATTATAAATCTCAAATATAATTGAGTTATAATGTATATTTAAGTTCGACAAGGAGCAAGTGAGAGGCTCCAAATACACAAATTGAAAACACTAATCGATTTATCCAACTATTTATGGGTTGAGATGAATATAATATTTCCTTATCTTCAAATTTATTTCTCAAACCACAATAAACCTTAACCTTGGGAACTTGATTTGTAAGGGTAGTAACAACATTGATCATTTCACATTTATTTTATGAAATTGAGACTTCATTAGTTTTATAAAATGAAGAGTTCCCTTCTCATCTTCTAGAGTAAAACATATTGACTAGCCGCCCATGATTAACAACTCCATTTTTTTAATATTCCCGCCTAATAACAAGAAGACTAGAACTTATAGAAAAAAGGGAATAGTAAGAAACATATAGGCTTATGAACATTCAACTCAACACACATGTGATGTCAATTCGATTCACCTATATGAATGGAGGAAGAAAATAAGAAACAATTATATTTAATTATTATACATTCTTAAATAAATTTCATTTACTAACTTTTAATGTTTTATTTTAAGGGGAAACATTGCAAGGGAACATGTCATAATGACATAGATGCAAAAAAATATTGCGATGAATATGATTCATGATAATCAAAATTACAATACTTACCTAGTCAAATTTAAATCATTATAATTGAGATCTATAATGAGCCTCTAAAATAAAACCAGGGGAAGGAGAAGCTAGTCTAGATATAAGAAGTAATAATGCAATATATTATTCCTTAATTTTCTACAAATGCACTCCTCTATTATTCATGTCCGATCCCCAATGCAAGTGAACTCATAAAGAAACAAATAACAACGATGTAGTTTAAATTGTTTAAAAGATATTATTAAGAAAATAAATGAAAACAATATATAGTTGTAAAATATACATTTAAATCCTAGAAATTATCTTTGAAATCCTTATATGCATAGAAAAATATTTCATTCTCAAAGTATTCCTACTCAAGAAGGTTATATACTCTCCCGCATTTAGAAGTCTATACAAAAAAAAAAATTCATACAACACCACACACACATTTTGCTTCCTTATTTACAAATCCTAAATGTTTACTAGAAACTCTTCAATTGTAGCTCAATTGTGGCTTCATGAATTATTTTATATTCAATTCCAAATGTGTTTTTTTGGGGAAAATATTTCAACATCAAGCTACATGAGATACATTCCCTCTTTGTTATGAACTGAAATTAAATGCTAGTCATCAAAAAAATTGTAAGTAGGTAGTATTAAAAATATCCCACCACCTACTCCAAGAATGCCAAGAAACTTGTCACCATATAGATGCTCTATATATTTTCAAAAGGAATATTTTGATCAACACCAAAGCCACTAGCTAGTATTTCATTTTGATACATGTATGCTATTTTTTCTTCTTGTCATTTTTTCTCTTTAAGTGAAATCTTTTGGACAACGTTTATGGGAGATGTATTGCCTTTCAATGATGATTATGGCTATAATTACATAATATGATAGGGGCACTCAAATGTGGAGTCCATGTGTTCTATTGAAGTTATCCCTCTCATCTTGAGACATCTGTGATGCTTGGATGAGTCTTCCACTGTGATATATTAATATGTAAATATGTATGTATTAGGAATAGTTAACATCTAAATGAGATTTCTATATGCTAGTGGAAGTAAATGATGGAAGGAGTTAGAACATTTAACTTCATATCCTAGATGTAACATGATATACTAAAAATATTTACTATTTATTTTAAACAACAATAAATTATGGTCCTATAAGTAGGGTTAGAAAGAAAATGCACTTGATATCTTGCCCTTTCCATCCTTCTAGAATGCACCTAACTTTATTAAAAATGAAAGAAAATCGAATATCGTATCACTAGCTTATCCCATTGAGAATTCTTAAATGAAAAAATGAAAGAAAATTTTCACTTTTTATCGTGTTTAAATAGATTTCATCATGTTAGTCTAAATCTACCATTTTGGCATGTGAGATAGAATGATGTTGGCAAAGGTTATAAAATATAGTATTATACTTGGCATTTGTTTTTTCTTAAAAGTTTATAGATCTTTAGTACCAAACATTTTGTGCATATCATGTAATCATCACAATACATGAGACCACCTTGCTTTAAAAATATTTGATCAAGCAGCTTCATGTGCCTCGTGTATGCTTTCACATTTTGGAAAATAGTTCAAGTGACATGTGTTATAGGTTGTCTAATTTTACAAACATGTCTAAAACATATGATTAAAATAGATATACTTTCTATTTTTCTTTGATAAATGACTAATCATTTTACAAAACTCTTATTTTGGGATGGAAATACATTGGAAAAAAGTGAACATCTATTTGTTGAACTATAACTAACATAAATTCATAAGAAAATAGAGAGAAAATGCCAAGAAAAATTAGGATTCATCAAAAATAACTTTTTGAATATTTAGGGGCCATAAATATGGAAAATTGGAGGGTCGAGGTGAAGTGACAACTTGAATGTGCTTCAAATGAGAAACTACTATCGATATTTAAGACATTACATCAATAAAGAAAAAATGAACTAACATTCAACATACAAATACACAAACACTCCATAAAAATGTAATTTAATAACTAATAAATACCTAAGAACCATTTTTCAAGTCCGCATTTTTACCAAAATTTTTGTGTGCACATATGTACATTTTTAAGTAATGAAGAAATTGTATAGATGCAAGATTATACGTGCATGAAGCTCTTGAAGAAAAATATAATGTACCCATAAGATCATACACACATGGATAAGTGTCAATATTAATAGTATATTAAAACCCAAGGAAAATAATTGATTACAAATGATGCACCATTTTGAATAGAAATCGGGAGTGGTGACCCATGTGAATCCAAGTGAAGTATAGAGTCTATAAAACTATTTTTTAACTTGCATATAACACTTATGAGTAAAACTTCTAGTGAACATAATAAAACTTAAACATAATGCTAGGAGTAAGTAAAACTTGAATGCTTATTTTATATTAGAACATATTGTTGTAAATTCCTCCTTCAATAGAATTACCCAAATTATGGATCATTAAATATAATGAGTGGAATATGTACAACCACTTTTGCAAATTTGTGATGAACTTATGAATAAAACATCTCTAAAAATGTATTACATGCACACATATGTGTAAGATAGTTTGTGAAATAATTGATGCACTAAATATAGAAATATATATGAATGGAAGAATTTATATGTTGTGAAATAAAATCCCTATGTGGGCCTATAATATGATCAATATATAATAGTAAAGTATAACTAGTAAAAATATCTTAAATACATCTATCCGAAATACTCTAATAGATACCAATTTCAAGGCTTTTACCTTGGTATTTTTCCATTTCATATTGTTTAATAACTCCATTACATTTTTAAATATTCCAATGACAAATGGCATCAATCTAGCTTCATTATTATGTTAGTCCAAAAAGAAAATTTGTTGCATTGGCATGCAGATGAAACGACAATGTAAAAATTGGTGATACCCATGGTTTTCCTCATTTTGGCCTCTTGAAATACTATCAATTGTTGCAAGTTTAAGAAAAAACAAAACATAACATTTACTATAAATAAAATAAATGAATTATATATCAACTAGATTATAATTGTTGTATGAAAAAGTGGTCTATATATAGGGGAAAAAAAGTTATGGTCCAAATTTTCTTTTGACCATTCAATAAGCATGTGTGAAACAACCTCCAAATGAGTAGGCACATGTGAGTTTTATTGGTCAAACAATTATTTCCAGTTATCCTAATCTAATTTTGGGAGGTGTGTACACTAAAAATATATAAAAAAAAGATAATCACACTATATAAACTTAAATAAAAGTGTCTATATACACAAACACACAAACACATAGACACACACACATGTATGTATATATGTATGTATGAATGTATGTATATGTATATGTATATGTATATATAATGTATAATGTATAATGTATATACATATACATACACACACATATGTATGTATATATGTATGTATGTATGTATGTATGTATGTATACACGCACAAATGTGTAGACGACCACACTCCATTAAGTTAGACATAGGGAATTCTAAAGCATGGTATAAGTGAGACTCAAAATCCTATGAACATGGATCCCTACAACTAGGTATGATAAAGTACCCATTTAAACTCTAAAAATGAAGGAAGAAATCAAGATGGAATCCCTCAACGAAATCTTCCCATCCCCACCATCCATCACATTTTAATATAATAAGGTGGTGCTAGAAGCTTAGTAAATATGCTAAAAAAGCTACTTCTCTATGCGGAAAACTCCAAGGTAAGGACACCATCATGGATGAGTCAGCGCATGAAGTGCATGTGGATCTCATTGTGTTTGTACATTGATTCTCTAATGGATTACATGAAATGTGAATGGAGCTTTGATGTCACAACAAATAATAATGGATTCGATTAATATGAAATCTATAAACAACAAATGAAGTCATATAATATTTTTCTTAGTTAGAATTGTACTTCAATACTCTCCCTCTACAAATGATATTGCTATTAAAAATTATTCTTTCAAACCAAACAATTGGATTAGAATATGTTGATAAATAAAACTAAAAGTGGAATATTTGATAATCAACATCATCACCCCAATATGAGTCAATAAATCCCATAATTTGTAAATAAGGCCCCAATGTGTATTACATAACAATGTGGAGGGTTGAAATCTATAAACCAAGGAGTGATGAAGAACCCTATGTTATCCTAAAACCAATGCCCTATTTCAAACACTTTTTGATAATTAACATTAGTGAAAAAATGAACTATAAAGAAACATTTAGAATGAAAATGAACATCATAAAGAACTATCCCAAATGGAGTGAATCCATTGATGGAGTTCTCGCTTAATTTTTCCATAACCCATTAAGCCAAAAATAAAACGCTAACTCTAAGAGAAGAAGACAATTCATTTATCTCTAGATATTTGACCTCCATAGAAGGCACCTCCTCCAATTTCTCAACAATTTTCATACTTGGAATAACAGGGGTTTCAGGGGTTTGAGCTCTCAAGAGGACCAAGAAACATCTTTGTTGGAAGTTTTCCTAAAGGAAGCAAACATGTCTCGATTCGATAACTTGAGCTAGGTACAAAGATTTTACCAACATATTACTAGGTGCCACCATTTTATTACCATTCATTTCCCCTACTTTTCATTCATAGTAAGTGATGTCTTCCCGAGTGCCATACCAACATCATCATTCTCAAATGAGATACTCATCACCATGGAGCCTACAAAAACCGGCAAAACCCCAAGGCTTCCTATGCGGAGATGGGAGCGCTAATCCGGCTGCGATAAATTTCTTTGAGAATTTTCTTTCAAATCAAGTAGAATAAATTTTCCGAAAAATTAAATTTTGTATTTATTTTTGGAGGGTTCTTATATTATTTTTATTTTGGATGTTATCTAATTGCATTACAATGGGAATATACCATTGGATTGTTTGCATAAGTAGTTTGATGAACTCAAGTTTATAATTTTAGGAAGAGGTTAGGTTTTTTCATTTGACATCTATTTAAAGTACTTTGTGTTTTAATTGTAGAATACTTACAAAAACATTAAGGCTATTATCTTTTCTAACTTGCGAATTGAAATATGACAATCATTCTTTATACATACCTATATACAATTTAAATTAATATATAAATTGTTAACATGTGTTTGGTTCAAAAGAGTTTGCGAGATTAATTGCTTACTAAGTGCAAAGGCCTCGATACCAAAAGGGATGAATTTGAGTTTGTGCCTCGAGTGAATTTAGTGGATTTAATATCCCTCAATCTTTAAAGCACCAAGACAAAGATGGTGGTTATCTTATACTTTCATTATTCTTAATTGGGAATTCAAGTTATGTTCATGGTTTTAAATTTTAATGGTATATGGGAAAGAATATTTCAAGGAACCGACATGGTGGCGATGTCGATAAGGTATCCATGACAAAAATGGTTTTGAACCCCGAAGGCCATAACAAGGTGTAAGGCTAGTTGGATGACATAATGGGAAAGGGTAGATGCATTAGGGATTCAAATAAATACAGTTAACCCTCGTCTACAAGAAGTGGTGAAGGAGACTACAAACACATTCATGTGGTCACCTCGTATTGTCGATATGCCTCTCCACCTAGGATGCCAATGAGGGCTATGGAATGCTTTGTGGTTCATTGGGAGTTCCACCACCACCATGGACAATATGTGGTTGATTATAAACAACCCACAATTTTTGAATTCACCTTGCGCAGTTTCAACTAGAGAGGTTTTGGCAGAATAAAAGTTCAAAATAATTTTGTCTTTCCCCAAGACATATGTTCATCCATATGTATAACACTTTCACTCCAATATTTGATCTAACACTTTTTTTGTGTGTGTTGAGGGCGTTGATTCTTAGATTGGGTGGGCCTCTTAAGTAGGGGCAAAGAAGGGCATACATGAGCCACACACAGTACAATGGGTCTAAGTCATTTAGTTTGATGACATGCATGGAGTCTTCGCCTTACATGGCTTCCATAATGCCCTTGTTTATTGCCTTATAAGAGACTTTCAAGAAGTGGTAGACATTCAAGTGCATTTACTGGGCGAAGAGGTGGTTCGAGAGGCACAATAGTTGAGTGTAGCTAAGGGCCTTATGGAGACCCAAGCACAATTTCATTATTCATGTTGTTAGGGCCTCCATGAAATAGGTGGCCACCGATTGCATGGAGTTCTCCGTCTGGAGATGCAAACAAGGACAAATGCTCCACATACAAAGTTGTTCTCCATATGACTTGCCTACATGTGGAACCCCGATGACATAGAACCCCAATTTTGAAAATCCTGTTCTCGACCACTTTTACACCAAGTTCGACTCTGTGTCGCTTGCTTTTAATCATTTGTATATGTCTTAGCTTTAAATAACACTTGTCTCATGCAATCAAGCTTCTTTTATTTTCTTCTATGTGGGTTCTTAGTATTCCTATCGGGACTTTAGAGCATTTAGAGTTTCAGTTTTCTTTATGAATTTTTAAAAATAGTTTGATATTTACATGCCCAAGCAATTCTTGTAAATCGAAGTTAACTTACGAGTTTAAATTTTAATTTTCTCTTTCATTTTTAAAAAGAGTTGAAAATCTATGCCGACTCAATGTAAGTCGAGAATCAATGTTCGACTTCCGCAAATAAAATAATCCTCTTGAAAACCAATCACGCGGGACGGCTGTACATTTTAAGTCTTCATAATTTTCATTTCCACGTTTTCATATAAATAAGTAGAACGTGTAGTTACTGAGTGCGAGTGTGAGTCCAATTTGCAAGCTCAGAGAAGTTGGAACATAAAATTATGCAACCGACAGCAATGAATGCAATCCAGCGCAGAATATCCATTTGTTGGGGTAAATTGGGCGAAGAAACAGCGAAATGAAAATGATGAAGAAGAGTGTTGTATGGGGGACCAATCCAGAGTCGAGTCAATTCTTTACTAGTGTTGAAAGCTCTTCTTATCCGGACAGGGGCCCACTTCAGGCGTTTTCATTTTTCAAATACTTTTTTTAAAAACGTGTCGTTAAAAAGCAGTGTGATGTAAGCCATGATCTAATCACACACTCGGATTCCTAACGAAGGGATTTCGGTTACATAATGATTAGACACTGACAATGATTGGATGCTCACATTTTTATTCAATCGTCCACCTGGGTCTTGCCCCCACCAATCGACATCAATTGAAGTTGTCCATCGGATGCTCTTTTAATAGCTAACCTCAGCTACACAAAAACAATATGTGGTGCAAATTGTTCCCAAATAAAGCAATTCTCCAATTTCATGGGTTATCATGGTAAGGTTGAAATAAAGTGTGGTCCACTAACAAGTGTCATGGGTTATCATGGACAAGTCTACAAGAAATAAATAGTTGAACGACTCATATCTAATACAAGTCACATACTTGAAATTAACAATTTATATGTGCTTGAGCCATTCCTAGAGCAAAAGACACTAAAGAAAATGACAAATCTAGGGTACATGCTTGGAATTCTAGATTCAATTGAGGCGAGCCGACCATATTTGGTGAGAGGAATTCAGACATCAACAATTATTTAGTTTCCGAAGGGCCGAAGAGAAAGGTCTCTTTATCTTATAGAGAAATCCTAGAATGTAATGCTTAAAAATGGTGTCATAACTCCACCGCCAATCTTCTCGCCATGCAACTAGAGGTTATAGACTAAGCTTGTGTAACATAAAATCAACCATAAGCTCCCAAGCTTGTAAAAGGAGGGTATGTCCAAAGCTAGAAGCTTTTAATTTCCTTTGTATTTATGGCCACATAAGTCAGTCGCTTTAGGAAAAAAATGTCTTTTTTAGAAAAATAAACGAGAATAATTCTTGGTGTTTCTACAAGTGATATAACATTATTTTTTAATGAAAATTATAATTTTTAGAAGTATCTAATTGTACATGTACATATTTATTTGAAAACTGGGAAAAATTATGCGTGGTAGGTGAATTCCAAGGAAAACATGGAATTTTCTACTATTACATGTTTATTTTGACAAATTTAATAAATTCATGTATAGTTAGAAAAAATGGTGAACCATTTTTTCATAATTTTGTTGATTAGTGAATAGAAATTTGTTTTAAAATCACCAATTGGAAAAAATTATGCCCTTAAAATACCTAAAGCGTACTCACCATAAATTGTGGTCATTAAAAGAATAACTAGTCCAAACATGTCTCCAACCCATTTTAGGTAAGGTTTTATAGTTTCAAAGGCTTTCTAGATGCTTTTAACCACGAAGGAACCCTCAAATTGGACATGAGAAGAGGTGATGACAAAGGTATAAAACCTTATATAATTTTTCAAATACTATTTTCCATAAGGAGATCCTACAAAGATACAATATCTTAACAAAACCTTCCAAGCCTCCATGCCTTCAATATACTTGGACCACCTATTTGGTGCATACAAATATTCATTTCATCTAGATATCAATGATACCCATATCATACTTATGGTGAGGGAGACAACACACCTCCCATGTCATTATGTGAAACCCTATAATCTACTAAACATTATCCCAAAGAAACTATCTCAGGCAATTTACCTAACTTATCATAGGAGGATTTTGAGAGATCCCATCATGACGAGTAGTAAAAACATGAGTAAAAACATCAATTTCAAAAGACAAACTTAAAATTTAGCTTCTAATGACAAGGATTTTGTGATCCATTAGATAGTTTTAATTTTTACTATCTTAAGAACCTAATGTCATATCTCATTAGGGTTGTAATCAAAGGCAAAGAATATGCCAAGAAACTTTAATTTCACCACTCATTTGATCCATTTCCCCTTGTAGTATTTAAGCCAATCCAACAATTATCAAACTCTCAATTAAGGATGAAGTCTTGTCTCACTATAGATCGGACCTCAAAGCTTTGCAAAAATTGTTAAGATATCATAAATATTCCTTAAAATAGGCCTCATTCTCAATAATAACAAGCAACTATTAATTTGTAAAGTGGTTGTTAATGAGTTTATTTTTCCTATCATGAAACACAATTCCTCCAAGAAATGAAACCTAAGCTAAACGGTTTGAAAACATTTGGAAAGCTTGGATTGAGCCTAAAAAGAACATTTTTTATGGTGCCTTCTTTATCAAGGGCTCCATGTAGGAGATAAAATCAAGCATGTGGGAGTTGCTAACCCAACGTGCCCCACTTGCTAGCCGCCGAGGCACTCAAACACATCTTCTAGTTTTACCCATATGCCTAATATGTCTGGAAATAGATTTTGTAGACACTAAATCACACACTTGGGTATATTTCTAGGTCCTAATCACATACCACTATTCATATGATTCCTAAGCGAGAAAACTAGTAATTAACATCTATCTTTGGCCTCTTTCTTTGCTTTCTTTCTTTCTTTGTGGTCTTGCACACCCCACTACCCAGTTTGACTTTCATTGATTTATCTTTCTTGGCTTTAGACACCAGCAAGACCTAGCTAGGACGCCAAAGGCCCTTGTCCCCTTTGGGTGCCCCGACCTCTTTGTATCTTACTCGCCCCTTTTAGGCCTCTTTTATCTTTTGGGCATCTTGTTTTCTTGGTGGTCAAAATTTTAGATGTTAATTACAAAATTCAAATAAGGGAATCATATAAATACAAAGCTATGTGACCATAATAAAGGACCAAGCTCTAAGAATCTATTACTATCACCTAAGGTTAGCATCCAAAGGCATTTCAAGAGCATCAAATCATCCATCTAACACTCACTCAAGGGACAAGGGATTGCATTATTTTGCATACACTTCATAGGAGGGGAAGTTTATTTTGACATCCACACATCTATTTACATTGTTACATCTAGCTATTACTTGTTATTCAATGTATCTTGCACAAGATCCACCTAGGGCATGATTCTTCACACACAGACATAACTACATGGAGTCTGAGATGTAGTGCATCGCTCGGTCATAAGTTCACTCTATTAGGTGACCGATGGGGTCATTCCGATTCCCCATTTACATCTTTTTCTTTTTAGGATTTGATGTGTTTTGGGGTTTTACATGAGATCATTTGTTTTGCAAACGGGTTACAAGATAATTACAGACATCCAATGACATATAGGCAATCAACAACGAAGGCTAGTGACACTCATGCGACACAACAAAAATCATTTTCTGAGGTTTTGTGTAGTCACAAGCGCTTATAAAAAGGTATTTGGTGCATATGCACCCCTAACCCACCACGAGTCCGGGGCCTTAGTCTCGTTATATCCGACATTCTACAATTTTTGGGCTCTGGTTCTCGGACATGACAGCTTATCCTCCTATTTCATTAGTTTTCCATTTTAGTACATCTTTGAGATTATTGCAAAATAAGCTACATCTCTTGCACTTAGGATTTTAATTTTAATTTTCTTATTACTTAAGTAAGATCGCTTATTTCCCACCTTTTAAATGATCTGCATTTCGCTCGTAATTTAGCATTTTATCTATTGCACGTGACTCTGAAATATCTAGGGTTTTACAAATTTCTATATTTGTTAAATCATTTGGTGAACCCGTCTTATTAAAACGCTCGTGGATCTTCATTTCATCACTTATTTCATCCTCTCATCATGAATATATCCATTCATGATTTATTTCTAGCCAATCCTGATTGTCGAGCTAAAATCATTACTCTCTTGGCTAATACTCACATTCCTTCTACTACTCATCCGACATAGTTTATCATACATTTGTAGATGCATTTTCTCAACAACTTACTTTTCCATCTACTATAGCTAATAATATTTTTGTTTATGAAAATGATCCTCCTCTTTATATATGGGTTTGCATCAATAACTTAGGTATTAAGTGAACTTTAGTCAATAATGGATTTAAGCTCAATCTTTTTACTTTATCATTCATTCATTTTTGCATCCTTTATCATTCATTCGAATATAGGCCTTTCCTTAGATAATCTTAACCGAATATTTTTTTGTCTGGGCATATCATTCTAATATGCATCCATGCATAAACTATTAATTTTCCTATCACAGTTGCACAAACACGCTTCCTATAGTATTATTTGTTATTGATATCCCATGTTCCATATAATTGCTTACTCGGTAGGCCATGGCTTCACAAAATGCAAGAAATGACTTCTACAGTTCACCGATGCATTAAATTCTTACACGAGGGATTTGAATATACAGTTCCTGCTCATAGTAATCCATTTCAATATTTCCACCTAGACCCAAATACTGCATTACCTATTCCGACTTCTGCTACTATGCATCATGTTGTTGATCCGCGACCCACGGACTATCTAGACAACTTTCCTCCACTCGAAGGAACCGTTTATGCATTAGACGTTGTCCCATCCACTCTAATATCACCCCTCCTTCTACTAATGCTATGGTGCTTTATCGCTGTGACTAGTTCTCATTCGACAAGTGTACTTCAGGTACATGGATATCGTGGTCTTTTTCTTCATGGTTCCTGTCCATACATCGACGTCATACCACCTTCATTTCCTTCTCATGAGCAACCTACATTTGTGATCTTTTCACATGCACTCTTTTCATGAATAACTCTTATTGGCATCACATTCCATTCAATCCCACTTTCTCTAACACTATTTGCACACATGATGGCTTGAACTAGCTTGGGTTTACACTCAATGATATCTTACCTCTGCCTCATTCACCTCATCTCTATCATGGATATGTTTGTATTACGGTTGCCTATGGTATTTGGGTATTTAAACTATCGAGTCTTCATTGCACGCATTTATCGCACTTCTCCACTCACACTTGGGAAGTCTTGGCTTGACTACACTTTGTACCCTAATCATACTGACATCACATTTCCCTTGCCATTTGGCCACATTTCTATTTTTTTTGACGCTCAATGATTCATTTATCAACTATGCACAAAATCTTACTCATTGGTATGCACATGGTTATCCACAACCACCTTTCACCGATGAAGAGTACGCAATGGTCATGTACAATCTACGCCATAATGGTTCCTTACTTGATCAACCACATACTATTACTTAAACTTCAAAAGATAAAATAAGTGATGAAGGACCATTAAGGATATGACTATGTTAGGTACCAAACATTTGAGCATTTTCCTTTTCGATGTGTGTGTGTGTGTGTGTGTGTGTGTGTGTGTAAAATGACTCGTCATTTAGTCATTTTCCTTTACATATATTTTTTTATATAATGTTTGGAAATTTTAAATCACTTCTATGTTTTTATATATTGCATGAAATAACATATAGTAACTAGTTGTGAAAACTGGATGATGTCAAAAAATTAATTACATTACTTAGGAAAGTATGTTCAATCACAATTTCTCAATATCAAATCCACACATGTTCACAAATATATTATTATCCATATATCCATCAATATTTTGGGGATTAATAAAATACATAGGAGTCTAGAGATAATGTTTTCTATATTTAATTCAACCAATTTGAAAATACACTATAGGTATAATATATCTATACATCAAGGACATACTATCTAGATTCAAGAGTACAATGTACATCCAAGTTTAAACCTAAATTGTAAATCCATGTATTCATCAATTGTACATGTTTTAAAATAAGATAATGTTTTCATTAAAAAAATAAAATGATTGACATAAGATAATGTTTTCATTTGGATCCCTATCTTGGAGTAGCTTCTACAACATCAACATTTGAACTATCTTTAATAACACCCTAGAATAATTCATTTGCAGTGACATTAATATTTTCAATATTTTGCCTATCCTTGCTAGCTGCATCTCTTGCTAAAAGGAGAGTAGGATCCTCATTAGTTTTTTCTACAACATAATATTAACTTTTGATCCATGTTCCATAATCATTCACAATGTATTGTTCTTCTTGTTTAACAGAACAAGTTTCTCTTTGAAGACTATTTCTCCCCATACACTTTCTCTTACTTTTTAAGGTGCTCATCTAACACTGCACATACTTCAGTCTTCAATGTCTGTATTTGGACTGCACATAAAAATATCATAGTTAGAAAGTAGATAAACTATAACAACATAAAATATAATCTTCAAAATATTAAGTACTTACCAAGGAAAATTATTTCTCCACATTTGCAATAATTGACAAGTTTTTGTCTCTATTCCACTTATTGTAATATGATTGTGCCTTGGCATTCAAATTTTCCAATCTATTAAGAATTATATTTAAAACATTATCATTATTATAATTATTGTTGGTGACAATATTACTAGATTGTGCTTGAGAAAGTAAAGCATCAATCTTAACCGGTTCATTTTTTATCAATGAAAAAAGTTGTTCCCTATGTGAAAAATTATGATATCATTCATTAATTTCTTTGATCAGAGATTTCACTATGATCTCCCATATCCTCAATTCCTTAATATCTAGTATAATTTGTTCCATCACAAGACATCGTACATATCAACTTTTGCATGTACAATTATCAACCACAATAATGTCAACTGAAAATTTGTTTTTCCATCATCATCCAAAATTTCCTCCCCAATTGGGGAAGGAGGATCTGAAGTGGCTTGTTGTTGTGGCTGCTACTCCTTTTGTGCAGACTAGATAAGATCATCATGATGGAATTGTTGTTTCCTTCTTTGCTGCCATGTTGTAAAGAATGTCAAAGCCAAGATACTCCTCATCCATATCTATATTATTTAAAACAAAAGTGCCTCTAGCACTCTGCATGCTACCTAATGAAAAGTTGGGGAACTTTGAAGTGGTATAATTGTGTGTCCCCTTGCTCATTCCAGGGAACACTATCCTCTTTCCCCTACCATGAGGTGGAAGGGGAGGTGGGCGTGGTGTACTCCTTAAGCACTGAGCAGAGGGGGTGGCCGTGGCTTGAACATGAGATTGAGGTTATAAAAATTATGTGAGCATCAATAATTTAACAATATCAATATGTTGTATGCATGAAGTCAAACAAGAGAACACTAAGCACTTAAAAAGAATGAAATAAATATGGATGTTTTACGCTATGGTCCCGTTGTTTTGTCCATAATCTAGATACTCGTGCAATTTGGATGGAAGCGAGGTGGTGGTATTGCAAGCCCCGATTTTAAGGAAAACCAATTAAATTGAATGATAAAATCCTAAAACCAAGATTAATATAAATAAAATTTAAATGTACAATTTATTCATACCTGAATTTGAAGGGAAAAGAACTTCTAAAAATTGAATCTCTTATTTCTCAGGAATGTAAGTAGTGTCTGGAGCATTAGACACCATGGGTGATGTGTTGGATGTGGCTGCACATTAGGAAAATGACATATGTCATTGTCAAGACTTAAATTATCATTAGTCTATAATTTTTTTAATAAAAATTAACACAATTGTGCATTATGGATTAATTAAAACATGGATTAGCTTGAGTACACATGTTTTCATAGTTGTGGGATGATCCAAATGAATCATCCATGTGTTTTGCACTCTGGTGATGTGTAACAGATTGCTTCTAATTGTAGGTTGTTGGGTGTTAGTGATAGTAATAATGTCATCGGTCATGGTGACATAAACCACAACATTGTCAACGAGACCCCTTAGGCCCAATAGAGGGTTATGTGCACAAACTACTGCGCAACACATCGAGCCATTGTTTTGTTTGCTTTGACCTGTTGAAAACATATTATATATTTTTCATAATTGATTTTAAAATGATTATTTTTATGAAAATAATTAAGATAGAATGCTTTAAAAACAAAATTCTCACCAACTATCAATCCATAAACATTGCATATTTTTCCATCTTCTCGTGTAGTGTAGTTGGAATAGTTGTTGATTTCAATGGTGTGAAAACCCTCATAATAGAAAACAAGAATAAAACAACAAGAAGAAATAATCTGCACTAGGATTCACAATGGCTTTGTCAAGGTCAAAGTGAATCCTTGCTAAAAGATATGAACACCAATTGAATCTAACACCGAAAAGGGTTTAGAGAAGGTAGTACACTACCCACTGAGGAAAGTCAGTGTATCTTCCTTGTAAAACGATGTGGGCTTGGAAAAATTCCACCATGGCCAAGAGAAAGGGGTCTTTGATTGATTGAGTGCTAATCCCTCTTTTGGAGGGATTATTAACCTCAGCCTCAATAGAAAGCTTGTAATGAGACTCTAAAAATTTATTTTCCTCATCAAGTAGAATGGTTTTTGTTGATACAAGCAATGCATTTTGATGGGGTAGCCCCGTTAGACGATGAATATCATTAGGGGTTATTCTGATGACAAATTGGTGTGATGGTAATGCAACTTGGAAAGAGAAATCAGAAACTATTATATGAATGCATTAAATTATCTAACAACTTGGTGTTTGTCTCATACTAAGGCATGTACAGTAGTCCATGGAACCTTGAGTTTCCAATCCAATCGGATTGACTTTTAATTTCTGGGTCTTCCAACAGTTGTAGTAACTGTGGATATAATAGGTTTATGTAAACAAAAGACGAGTGCTAATTGAATTTTTATTGGTGCCATGATTCTTGATCTTTTGAAAATACATATATCGATATCATGTATGTGCCAAGTGAAGAGCTAGTCATGCGATAATACAGAAGTGGATTGTAGAAAAAACCGTTTGAAATTTGGAATAGTGGCGCTATGAAAAGCCCTAGATGGAGAAACTTGCAAGTGTAAATGGGAAAAAATGAATGGGGATGGGTATATATATATAAAGGAATGAGCCCAATGGTTGAGGTTGAGAACATGGAACTAGTGACATCTAATAGCATGGGAATGCTACTAAAGCGGAAAGACAAACAAGGTATCGTGTAAAAATGCAATAATGTTTTGTACGCTTACCAAACGAGAGCCTATAGTTGGCGTTTGACAAATGAAGGAGATCCCGTGACGACAACATTGTTCGCGATCCCGATCGACAACAGACTATGTGTTTAACTATACTTGACATCTAGAAACGTGATGGAGTAACCAGATGACAATAGTTTTGTGTTACCAGTGGGAACATTCTATATACCATACATCAACATGTTGTTATTGCAGGACGGTAACATATTTATATTATTGAACGATAACATATTTATATTACCTGGACGGTAACACATATATGTAGATGTTCGACAACTTGAAAAAAACTATTTTCCGATTCGCCACCATCTCAAACCCTCCTTTCCTATATTCGCTAACAATGTGAATCCCTTTTTTGGAATATTCGCCACCCATTCTATAATAATTTTTTGGAGGGGGTCTTAAAACAAACACTATTATGGATATATTTAGACATTTCTTTACAGTTCACTATTTTTTCCAACACATTTTAGAGGGTTCACATTTCTTGGGGATTTAACAATAATCACATAAACTTAAAAGTTGGGTTTCGATCCTAGAAAGTTTTTGGATTTTCCCATTTTAAATTTTGGCCCCTTTAAGTGAAAATTACATTCATGTGAACAATGCGGGTGAGATTGAGACGACAAAGTGGAGCCCATATAATGAGATATTCTTTGGGTTGGAATAATCCGAGATAATCGTGTCCCACATTTTTGCATTTTTTTACCTTCAACAAAATATGTCCCACAAGAAAACTTGTCCAAACACATATAAAATGACCAAACATGTATTATTAAGAGCTTAAATGTACGAAGGCACAAGTCATATGTAATTTACCTATTTTTTATGTTTTAAAAGATTTATTTATTAGTCATATTTAAAATATTTTTATCCACCAAGTAGGACACACTTCTATGCTTTGATCCATGAAAAGTGCGGGTGAGATCGAGATGACAAAGTGGAGCGCATATAACAAATATTCTCTGGTTGGAACAATCTGAGTCGTGGAATAGGTGTGGAACATGTAACTATTTATTTCCCACCTTTGCTTACTTGATTTCCATTTCAATCTCATTCTAATGTTGGCTCTTTTTCAATTTGTGTCCACTCCTTGTGAGCCCTATCACAGCCATGCCTTTAGAAGAGCCATGGGGAGCATCCTTCAATGATAACTACCATTGGGTACAAAAATGTGTCCTAACACAAATCCTTCCACTAGATCTAT